>CM046063.1:32282352-33482352 GCA_025215515.1 Schistosoma japonicum
TAATAAACATCATTCCTGCGAATGATGAGTAAGTATCTGACGAAATCTTAGGTAGGATTCAAAAAACTTGCTTGGTTTTTGCTAACTTGGATCACATGTAATGCAATCAAGATATCATCCTAACATTAAGAGTGAGGGCATCCCGAAAAGTAATCATCTGCGTATTATCCCATGGATGTGAAACAGGCTAGAAAAATAAAAGATAGGTGTAGGCTAAATTGAATGTCTCTAATCATAAATATCTTCGGAACATCGCTAGCACATTTTGAAATGATCAAGTAGGTAATATTGATGCTAACCACAGAGTACTAGAAAAACACGGGAAATCAGTAATTGGGGTTGTGGTTTCTCATAGACTGAAATGGTTTGAGCATGCATTACGTATTCCTAAATGCCACTTTCCATAACACATTATGTTGGATGGCTTAGAAGTGGGAAGTAAAAGAAACATGTAACCGCCATCCATTTTGTACATACTACAATAGAAACTAATTAATAATGATCTTGAATAGCAACAACCAGAAAGTGAAAATCTTACTACTACATTTATACTGTTGAAACATACCTGTGAATAATATGTTAATGCTTAAGACGATAGACGATGTATCGGATTTTCAGTGCCAACATCAACATTGATATATGACAGGTCCATCCGAATGTAATAAATCTCAAATAAGACGAAACGCATATCCTGGAATCTAATACTGGGCACATACGAATAGTGAAACGTGTGACCTAATACTATATCAAGATAATCCAATCAGGATGTTCACATATCACTTTAAATCTTAAATATTGACAACAGGATGATAAAAACTTTACTCCAAATATAAAGATGACACAAAGCTGGAGATTCTTGAAGATTTCACATTCAGTCGTAAAAAATATCGACGTGTGTACATTGTAGAGAAGTTAAGATCACAATGAAAACGCTGTCTGAATAATTCTTTACTGATTTCAGTAGCTTGATTGTTTTCTTGTTTCATAGTTAATAGCACATACGATACTTATGATAATTGTATTATCAGTTTTACTGAAGTAACATTAAACTGAACTGATCAGTTAGATATCACAGTGTAACAAAAATTATAGGACTGAAAAATCAACATTTTATGCTTCAACTAGGCAAGAATCGAAATATAAACTTGTTATTTTAGTACGACTATTTTATTTCTCATTGCAGACCCTACTCTTTCAAAGTTGTACAGCATTGAAATAAATTTTGTTTTGCTACTACTATTTCTTCACAAATTGATCTCAGTTGGGTGCCACTGAAAAACCATAGAGCACTGAACAACCACTTCGTCTTAGTACAAGGTTCCTCAGGAGTCTTAGCTCACGAGTCCCTTAGGGATCAAACCTAGAACCTTTTGGTTTTGCTATGAACACTGTGACAAATGAAACTGTATAATTAAATTTGTTCTTGTTTTCAATGATAACTCAAATAATGTTAAGCTATGACGATTATTATATGATTATTATTGATTTATTTATTATTATACAGTTTAGTAGTTTTTTTTGATCATCAAACTACTTGTTTACTCATTTTCTCCTTACTTAAAACAATAACCAATCTATCTAATTATTTAAGAAATTACATACCATTTTATGATATAATCATGTTTA
This sequence comes from Schistosoma japonicum, assembly GCA_025215515.1. NCBI lineage: Eukaryota > Metazoa > Platyhelminthes > Trematoda > Strigeidida > Schistosomatidae > Schistosoma > Schistosoma japonicum. Next base: position 32,283,979 of record CM046063.1, read on the forward strand.
TTCTGGTTAGCGTGTTTTTAGCAAACTTGTGTTTTACGGGATAGGGGTGCTAGCCCTATGCCCAATCCTCCTCCTTTACCCGGGCTTGGGACCGGCAACAACCCTAGAAGAGCTGCGGGCGGAGTTATATAATCGTGTAGCCAACCTTAATTGTTTCACATTAAAACATTATTTTCAGCCTTATAGATGAAGTACAAACTATCTAAATATGCATATACACTTAGTTGAATTCCACTTGGCAATTATATCACACTGCCAACAAAGAAAAGTGATAAATAACCATGTGACGAAACATGATCTTAGTAATTAACGTCACATACAAAAGTTTGCTACAAGCTGAAAATCAGATAGATGAATTTATATCAATGGATTAATAAACAGTATTTTGTATAACGGAATTTCTTTACATTTTAATGCAATGTGTTATGTAACGTGATCATACTTATCATAGAATTCGACGAAACTAAACTGTCTACATGTGATAAAATGCATGATAATGATTGTATTGCTTCCTTATGACAATCATAATCATAATATTAATAATGATAATAATAATAATTACAATTATTATCATTATTATTATTAGTATTATTATTATCAAACAATGTTGTGGTTAGACTTAGTGTGTGAGGCAAAAACAGCGATTAAACTGAGAAAGTAGTGAGTAATCATCCGTTGAAGTGTTTACAATATGTACTGAGTAACTAAAACCACTACCTACCTTGGCATTTAATGTTTGTAGTATAGGAGAAGATTAAAAGAAAGTTAAGAATAATCAAACCAAAACGTGGTATCACTTATCAAAATTAATCATAACTGGTCTAATATATGTTGGTTAACATAAACTACCTGTTTGAAATTTTTCCAATTTTCATGATAAACAGTTGAAGACTTAATGTCGAATGGATCAGAATTCTGTTTAAAGGTACTGATATACTCAATAGACCCTAATTCCAAGTATGCTTCTTCTAGAATCCCACTTTAAATATTTAGTCTTGTACATCAGGGTTTTCACGATGATTATCTCCACTTCTTAATCAATATATCTTGTTAGTTGTATCTCGTCACTCTGAAGTGATGTGATAGCAAAGATAATGTATATTTGTGTTAGACACTAAACTAACTATGACTAAGTGATCAATAACCCAAAACAAATTATTCAAACTCCTTGTTAAAATCTCAACTCTCTCTCTCTCTCTCTCTCTCTATATATATATATATATATATATATATATATATATATATGTATATATATATAATTTGGTTGTTTGTTTTGGAACCACTGGAAAGTAAGGTTACTGAACAACCACTTCTTTCCAGTATGGAGTTCCTGAGAAATAAGTATCTTCAATTCTGCATGGAAATCGGACCCAGTGTCTTTATGTTGACAAACGCTTAAACCTATGCACCACTCGATCGATGCATAGTGGTGGAATTCCCACCTCTTTAAGTTTATGATATAGCACAGGGATCATCGATTATCATAGGTGATAAATGTCTCACTTCCGATAACACTAATTTCTACCAATCCCCACTTTTCACTAGAACTTTAAAAACATCATAAAGTTAATCACTAGTAAACTGATGAATAAGCTGATACATACTGACAATTAAATTTAATATCTATCACCACACAATATACATAGAATTGTTTATAGTTGAGTTTTCTCACCAACTGACACCATCTTGAGTATTTCACGAGGATTCAGTTTAGAGTAAATATCAGCTTCTTTGTCTTTTGTCAGTATTTTTCAACATTTAACTCTAACAATTATATCCAGCGAGTAAGCACAATACCTTTACTTGATACACCATACACGCTGATGTCAATTCGTGACATCAACTTTCTACAAACAAGAAAAAAAACCTTATTTTCACACATCTACTAATTAGAACAAAGTTGTTCGTTGTACAATTCATATTTATGCATTCATTGTATTAATTCACTTGCATATCATCTAACAAAACTGATTATTGATTGTATAGGTTTCATTGAACTTACATAAAACATGTTTAACTTTTACATTGCATTACAACCATAACTCAGTGAAAGTAGTTTTTATGGTGATAAATTTCATTTTGGTTTAAAGATTGATGAAATATGTCCTAAAAATTGTAAATTTGTTTTTCTATAGTACATTCATATGATTGTAGATTAACCTCAAAACTGTTTGACTATTCTATTCTCTCTCTCTCTCTCTCCTTTTCAATTCATCGTTATGTAAGTAGTATGATTGTACTATGTATATTTTTATTTATCGAAAAATATTAAATTCATCAATGATTTTCTTTCTTTTATACTCATGAAAAATTAAAAATATTCTACACAATGGTAATTTATAAGTCAGTCATAATTGACGTAGAACATGTCAATTCGTATCATTAAAACCACAGCAATTTATTATGATAAAATTATCCAAGTGTATGCATAACTAATAGTGATAACAATGGTTGTTAAACAGATGACTGATTATGATTTGAGAAGTAACAATGACTCTATAAAATGAATAGAATGAGATAATTTTAGAAATCACAATCTTAAAGAAGATATAGAGTAAATGTATTTACGCTAAATCAACTGATTCTAAGCTATTTCAATAAAAATCACCAACTATTGGTTACAATATGTTCAAGCCAACGAGTCAGTTTGAACTAACCAACATGACTAACAATTTATGCATGGTTATTATTATTATTTTGATTTTGTATCTCTTCCTTTGAAAAGATGTTTATCTAAGTATATTTGCATAGAACATTTAGATCAAATGAAACGTGAAAGACAAGAATTTCGTTCAGTTTAGAGATCGCATCTCGGTGATTTCATTTTCACAGTTGTACAAACGCATATTTTTATGATAATAAAATATATTAGCAATTGGTCAAACATAGCGCCAAAAGTAGATGAAAGTTGAATCATTATCCACGAATAATCGAACATAGTAACAAAAATCAAAACTATATAATGTTATTCGTATTTGAACCGTCTAAGTGAACAGTACTGCTTTTGAAATCGGGTTAAATAAACAACGATATAGAGATTTTAGAATAGACAATCGGATCAAGATGCAAAGATTGAAAGTGATAATAGTTTCAAGGTTGGGTTATGTAAAGACGGACCGAAACTACCTCAGTAGTACTGAGATTGTCATTTCTAGTATTTATTCAATGAAATGAATTAAATCTTTGCCAAAACATTTTCATGGTGATGTTATGTTCTCTGAACTAAATGATTTATATTCATTATCTTCTTTCATATAGAACTGAATATAATAGTTATATTACGAGAGTTAAGTGAATTTACCATGATCAACATATTTCTAAGTAATTATCTTTGTACGTTCTATTGTCTTCATTTGTCCTTATATTTCTGTTGATTACATTGTTTAACTAACCTTTTAGTCACTTAGTTAATTGCCCTAATGCAAAAGAAACTAATTTTTGCATAAATTTAGCGATACCGGTATTGTTTCATAATGAAAATGTAAACTCTACAATTTAATTATTTAGTTAAAAGAAATCAACAACACCTAAATCAACTTCATAAACTTTAAATCTTCTACATCATTTATCATGACATGCTGATTGAACAAGTGTAAAATTTAAAGAACTATTTAACATCATTTTCGACCCCTCGCTATCATTTTTATTTTCTATAAATAATAAACTAGTATACATTTCCATCTGATGAAAAGTAATTCAGACAAAATCAACAATCTAATAATAGAATAAAATCAATGTTAATTATCATATAGGTATACTAAAATACTCCATGAAGACTATAAAAAGGAATGGACTCACAGATTTTAACCTGACCAAATCACATCTTGCTCACCAATGAATTGAACCCTGTATGTTATCAAGTCTTACTTATTGTATAACCAGAGTAACTTCTAATAATTAAACCCACACGTTCAAAGAAGAACAAATCAGAAGACACTGATGGAAGGAAAAAAACGTATATTTGATCGTAAGTAGAATGTAAACGGGGTAGTAATGTCTATTCTAGCTGACCAGAGAACGAGTTGCTTCCCATATATATCGTCATATCGTGATCTGGTGGTGACACTTGACCAAGTGCCTTCAGTTAACCGTGTCTACTAAAACAAACGTGGTCAGCACTAATTACGAGAGCCTATGCAACTACTTATTTAGACAATTATTTACCACTACAATCACATAAATACATACACCTAGAAAAATAACGACTTATAGAGTTTAAGCAACACATCACCCAGAACATCAATATATCGATTGATCAAGTTGTATAGATTTCCTTCAATGTTTATTTCTGTATACTTTTTTCTTTCCTTCCTTAGAAAATTATTTAATCAGTAATACAAAGATTGAATATTGTAAACTTTGTTAATTTATTATAATAAATATAAAAAATATGTGACTAATTTAAAATTAACAAAGAAACCAATATCACAGCATTAAAACAGATTACAATTATGTACATTCCATTGATGATTAAAAACGAGTGATAAAAGTGTGCTGGGTAGGGTGTTGGCACCGTAGAGTTGCTGTGCAAGGGGGGGGGTGAGGGCGGGAGCCAGTGATTATTCTATAACTAAAATTGAAATAACATTCCGTTGTGTGTTGTGTGTGATGGTCAATGCATATTTGGAATTCTTTTTAAGAATATTATGTTAAATTATATATTGTCCTATAAATGATTGTTATTTACCCTCTAGTTTATTGTTGTGATTAAGTGATCTACTAATAATGTATTAATAACTTTTAGCACTCTTGGGTACTTATGATATAACTTTTGTATCTGTCTGTTTGTACATGTGTATATGTGAAAGTGTCTTCGTTCCGGTTACCTTTTAGTATTGTTGTTGTTATTTATTACTATTATTATCATCATCTCCATGGAGCTTATCTGTCAAAATGTATATTTAAACCATTAAATTATGTCTTGTGCGAAATTTTATTAACAACACAGTGTGCTTGGCACATGTTATCATTTATGGCCTTTTCCCACAAGTTACTGCTTATGCATTTTCAATTTTCTTAAATCAGAACTATTTCGTATGTGTATAGTTTATACAGTCTATTGAAACTCTGTGTATCGTAACTACAGATGATTCTTTCTAGTATATGACTTCATGACAGTGCACATCTACTATCCTGCTCAACGATCTCAAGAGTTGAATGCCTGCCATTAACATTACTAGTCACTCGGCATCTAATGATAAGATTTACACTTTACTCAATTTGTGATAGAGCCTGATGGTTACGAAATTTTATTGCTGAAAAACTTCTCAAAACAAGTTATGATTTCTGTTATGAACTTCAAAAATATCTTGAATTTAGTAACTAGTTAGCTGAATACAGTAATTAACCTGATATGATTTTGTAGAAATTCGCTGTTTATTATTTTCGCTAATCGATGGCAAACACCACTGGAAACCAGGTAACATACGTTATATTTTTCATCTTAGAACAGTATGTACTCACGATCCAAGCCGGGAAAATGATACTAATTTCGTCTGTATGTAAATGGAGACCAAGGGTGCTTGCAACTTTCAAATATCACTGTCAACATGACTGATAAATGCATAAAAGTGATCAGTATACATGTGTTGATATTTTAAAGAGAATTTGAGATAAATATAGATTTAGTTTTTGTTACAAGACAATATCACTAAGAGTATCATGGCAAAAACAGGAAGAAATAGACAACTATATTCTCTCATTATTTGGTTTTTCAATAGTTCTCACGGTACTCACATTTTGGACTTCAGTCAATAAGCAGTGTAGCGCATGGGTTATCTATAACCAATCTTACTCTCTGTTATTATTGACGTGATTGTTGTAAGAATGTTGAAGACACTTCATTCATCCAGCGATTTTTAGAACTTTCATTATTTGTTATATTCTTATTACATATTTACCAATTTCACTATCAACATTCATAAATTTTCCGAAAGGCTTCCGTTGAATCAGCCCGCTCTGTCTACCCAGCTACTCTTATTGATTAGTATTCTTCAAACACTGAGTAACGCTCAACTAGGCCCTTCCACCCCCCCTCCTAAATCAAAACACGGCTTAAGCAGGTTTGTGATGCTATTTCAACAAACCAAGTTCAATGAAAGGAATCGTAATAATGTGAAAATATTTAAGGTTTTGCATAAGAATTTTCTCGAGTGTTCTCCAGCTATCAATTAAAGCTAATTCGATATGAATACGCCAATCAGTGTGCTTCAATATGAACCGATATTGAGTATATTTTAATCCACTTTATGTTTTGCTAGCAACCTACAAAGTATCACGGTCATGGATAAACAATGCATACACATATTATCTATATTTAAACTGTCCTAGAAGGTTGAAGTTATTCTCATGCTTTCTACATTGTGATTTCTTTTCTGCTTTGTAACCATCAACCAGAATAACTTCTGATAGAATCCTCAGGAAAATGTTAAATAGTATTTACATAAAGTTCCAATAATTAAATATACTTTGTTCATATATTCCCATGTATTTCACCTCGATTTCACGCACATATTCAATAAGAAGCACGTAAAGTGATGCTATATTGTATATAGTTATGTTTGAAACCAGGCAATGTGGGTTACAGCAACCCTGGAAGCCGAAAAGGAATAATTACTGTAGAATTGATTAAAATTTCTAGTTGCATCAAATTAAGTGGATACTGAAAATGTCACAGTGAACATTGTCAGCTCTTACTTTTATTTAATTAATCGGGTATTAATAATAGTTAATCACTGATGCTTACACGAAGTATCTATTTCATTTTTAGTACTTATCTGATTTAATGTAATTCGTTATTGAATTTAATTAGTCACAGATTGATATTGGCAGGATATCATTGAAAACCACGGAGCACTGGAATGTTGTTTCGTTCTAGTATGAAACTCCCCAGAAGTACTCACCCTAGATTCCGCCCCAGAATTTTCAGGTTGCCGAACTCCTAAACCTCCATACTAAACGAAAATAGCTGTTTAGTGTCTCCTGGTTTTCAGTAGTACCCTGCCAACATCCATCTGTGAATAATTCAATCAACTAAACTTAATCCCAATCTCTACAAATCATGTCAGTTTAGTTGCAGTAATCAGCTCACTACTAAGTAACTCCAGGATGTTCGTGAAGCTTTGATGAGAAGTCGTAATTGGTGGAGTTTAGACTTTTCGGAAGTGAGACAGTTATTACTAATAACAATGAATGATCTACTCGCTGTATTACAAATTGATGGAAGTGGGAATTCTACCATTGGATGCCGGCCTAGTGGTGCAGGTGGTTAGGTGTTAGCCGTCTAGAAATGGAATCTAGATAGCAAACTACTGGATGAGTCCTATACTATAAAAAACAATTGTCAAGTTCTCCCTGGTTTTGAATTTTACCGTCCCAACATCAATCTGTGGCTAATTCAATCAGCTAAACTTAATACCAACCTCCACGAACCATCTCGATTCAATTCACTATTATTATTATTATTATTATTATTATTATTATTATTTATTCACCTTAAATGTTGCCAAATTTATGGTACAGCATAAATCATTTTTTAAAACAAAACACCTAGTTACTAAATAAAGGTTCATTTGATATTGAATAGTTTAAAGTAAATTGTTTGTATTCATCACATGATCTCAACTGATAACAATCTGTGACGAATTCAAACAAGAAATTAATTATCAATCATTACAAAAATCCTCTTTTCTTTCAAAGTACTTCTTTATATATATTAATCATGATTAGTACTTCTGTTGCTTTTTTGTTTTGTTTTTTTTCAATTGTTGAAAAATAAACTTACAATAGAACTTAAGTGTTGATTTATTTTTTCAAGAGTCAAGAATCTACTTTTAAAAATGATAAATATATTTCAGATTATCTGTAACCTTTTCAATAATCATGTGATATATTTAGTAGTGTAAATCATTTCTTGTTTATTTAATGATTTATAAATGAATATTAGAGTATAATTTGTCTTTATTAAAGTTATCACTTCAGTAGTTTAATTACAGTAATATATGTCCTATTATAAACAAAAATTTCTATTCTGTAATTATTTCAGTGTTTAAAAATAAAGGTGGATAAGAATTTTAGTCAATGATTATCTGCCAGTCATATTCATCTTTAAACAGACGAATATATTGTATGAATGAATTATGTAATAATCTCCTTCTATAGCTTCTAAGATCAGTGGAGACAAAGAAGCGGGAACTTAAAGAAGAAGAAGTGAAGGTAGAAAAAAGACTTATGAACCACTAGTATGCAAATATAACACCATAAGCGAGAATAATTAATCAATTAACCAACAAGTGTCAAACGAAAAAAACGCATAGCAACAGAAGTAGGTCTAGAAGTGTTTACTCGATAGTTTGATCAGATTGTTCGTCAACTAATCAATCTTAAGAGAAATTTAATAGTTTTTAGTAGTAATACTAGTATTTGCAAATTTACTACAGTGTTAATTTCGTTTAAATGATAAAATCATTTCAAAAGATTCATTTAGGAATATTAACTTACTGTTGTTCTGGCCTTTTAAGCTAAAGGCTTTTAAACTAATTGACACCACATATTTTACAATTTTTACTCCAATTATAAAGTAAAAAATGACTGTAGTTTACTCAAAGTTGAACTTTTTCTGGGAAAGGTGAAAATCAAGATGCATATTTCATCCTATTTGACGATTAATTGTTGAATATACATGCATTCGTATCGATGTTCACATCAGAGCTTCAGTTCAATTCATTTGTGCTATATACCGCAAAAAGACTGATCTATTTTAGTGTTATAACAACATCAGCTAAATGATACAATTAATCTCAACATATTACTAGTTTAAATGGGCAACGGAAGTAACGTTTGTGTGTCTCAGTCTCCATTTTGTCTTGTTAAAATTATTCAAATTGTAATGAATACTGGTTACTTTAAGGCTCTGTTTCGTCAACTCATATTTAGTTCTCAGAAGCGGTCAGATTGTAGCAATATTAAGTAGTCTACGAGTTTTATATTCTCGGTGGTAAACTTAAACGGTGCTACTGCATGAGTCTTAGGTCTAATGCAAAACACAATCAATGTTTGCTAAACTTGCTACACCTAGAACTTTTGATTGTTGTTTCATTTACACTTAATGAAGAAGCATTGCAATCTCAAGCTTAATTTTCACCAGAGTTTTCACTTGCAGCTATCATATTCACTGTATCTGAATTTTCCATCTGACATACCAGGCGTTGGATGGAACCTGTTCATAGCATACTTCTGCGTCTAACTTCAACCAAAGATTACATTATGTTCATAACAATGTAATATAGACATCTGTCAATTCTCTACGTTTTGAAAAGTTATTTGATCACGAAAAATATGGGATCTCAAAAAAGAGTTTTGACTAGTTAATAACAATAACAGCAATATGAATAATGAGAAAAATGATATTATCCACATAATTTTTAATATTTAAACTATAAAGACTACTTTTAACGATGTAAGTAGAAGTTGCTGTTTCATGTGGACATACAATAGCTGATTGCATTTATATATGGATAGGACTTGAGTTCGATTACGCGTTTAACCAAGATCATTTTTCTAAAATTTTGCAGAAATTATTTTTTAATTCAAAATTATAAACCATAGGATTAGTATTACTGGAAATTAGGGTATTCCATATCCAGTATATTTACAATGAACTAACGTAAATCAGTTGAACTCTGTTAGACTGTTTTTGGGTGATTCATCAACGGTTCTTTGTTATTTTGACATAAACGATGAAATTTGTCTGTCGTATGAATACAGTAGTCCCAGTTTTTTATTATTTATTTTTAAAATTTTTGATGTTGTTTCTATTTGGCATGGAAATATTCGTAAGCAAGTTATTGTGTATGAACTAATTGTTATTTGAAATTGCTAAGAAGAAAAAGAACTAGTTATTTTTTGTGTAAATATTCTTATTTTTGTTATTGTTTTTTATTAATTGTAAAGTGGTCAGTAACCGGTACTCCTTTTCATTTTCTCTGTTCTGACCTTGCTGATTGTGATTGGTTGCAGTGTCCTCTTAGTGTGCTAATTACTCTAATTGCTACAAGGTCGCTTTTGTAACTATATATACAGAGTTGGGATATAACAGAATTGAACATTCCTAGTGCTGTTTCGTGTCTTCTTGATTTTGGCTTGGAGTGAGTAATCAGTTGTCGAGTTGTTGGTCACGGTTGAGTTTATCAGTTGGCGCAGACAAATTAGCAGATTAGAGTTGCAGTTGGTTCTCCGCGTATAACGTAGGCGTTTTTTCCCGTCATATCAGAAATGTAACAAGTTAATTTGTACATCATACTTATTTACTTTCAGTGCACATCGCGATTCACAATATGAGATTGTTTTTTATCAACACACATTTTAACAATTTTAATTTAGGCTTAGGTTATCATAAACCTGGTTGAAATCTAAGGCTTCATATTTTCACTGAACATCCAGACACTTATTCACATTCATACACCCCAATCCCTCGTTTTCAGGCAAATTTCATATAATGTAACTGACATATTTTGGTTTTTTAAACACTTTGTGTTCAATAAGTGCTTCAGGTTTTACGATTCGGCTTTATCTTAGAAAAGGGAATATTGTAAACAAAGACGTACTTGACAGCGATTTTACCCTAGTATAGAATTCCATCCCCCCCCCACCAGTTTACAACCACTACCCCACTAGGGAAGAAGTCGAATCTGAAATGTTGAGGCATCACGGGTGGTGCTTACACTTTAGATCACTGATTCGGATTTAATAGTATAATCCCGAAGATCAAGTATGTAGCAGTAAGGAGTTAATTTTAATAGCGTTGGGTGTGATATTGCAACCCATGATTTGCATTAGACGAAATCGCAGGATACATTGAGTTAACTGATGTTAAAAAATGTAAACTACGGAATACTAACTCAGTTACTTAAAAGTTAGGTGCCTATCGTCAAATATAAAAGTGTTGGGTTTGATACTTGATTAAATCATGGCTGAGTATTGCTTAGGAGTACTATAATATAACAAAATAGCTATCAAGGGATTTCTAGTTTGAAATAGTTGTTAAACTAAAGCTGGTCTACAATATGAAATTTCAAACATAACAATTTCTTCAGCTTTCATTAATATCAATTTAATAGGTGTTTTATATGTGGTACATTTGTTCATTTTGATATTCTTTTGTTGGGTGAATGCTTCACATTAAAGTGTAATTTTTGTTAAAGATTTCACATTAAGCACTTAGAGTTATCTTCAGCTATCTGCTATGAACATATAAATGTAACGTAATTCAACTTAACCAGTGAAAAACAATAGTATGTTAAAAACTGATACTTCCAACTAGTATTCAGCGCATCTGTAGTTAATAAATAAAACAAATGACTGAAAGTATTGGATATTATACACGTATTTAGAATGTTACTAATATATGCAACCACCGTCATGTTACATAAACTATCAATATTTCAATATTATTATACGAGTATTTAGTAAATACTTTATTTATCTTTGATTATCTTTTTAGAGAAACCCTGAACCAGATTCTATTACATAACGTTTACATTATCTAGATTTCAGTGGAGTAAATTATTTCGATTTTTAATGTGACTATATTTGCTACAAAGACTTGGTAACGTCTTGATTACTCCCTCTTGAGCATAGGAACTTTTACTTATTACTCATTTATCTGTGACAGGTATGCACAGTATATGATTGAATCACTTTCCATGAAGTTACTACTTTTCGACCTCCTAGGTTGTTTAAACCGACATTACTTATTGGATGTAATAGCTTACAAATGTAGCTTTATGCAATCTGGTGTAATGACTTCTCAATTTAAGTGACTTTGACCACTATTATGTATGCATAAAATCCAGGGGATATACATAGGATTACGTGCACTAAGTATATTTAATTATCTGAACTTAATGTAACTACCATCCATCATTATCGGTTCTCATAATTTGATGTTATGCATGGATTTATTGGCTGTGAGTAGTCAATCCAATCTTGATACGCATTCTACAACATATTTATCAAATGGCGATTATGTTTACTACTTTTTTTTTCTTAAATCTCTTTACTTTCCATTAGCACAGAATAAACAATTCAAAAATAATTCAATGGAAAGTCAAACATTAACATCAGCAACATTATCACATTCTGAATCTGTTGGTTCATTATTAAATGAACGTAGTTCTGATGCCTTACTTCAATCTCCATCAACTTTACGTTTAACTGAATATAGTCCAAAATTAGAATCGGATTTACCAAATAGTAGTGATAATCATCAAGAGAAAACTCCAGTTGATACAGATAAATCAGAGAAAATATTTCTTCTACCTGGTACTGAACGTGTTGTAAAAGTGATAAAAAAATTTACTATTTCTGATAATAATAAACAATATACTGGTGGTGAAGATGAAGTTTTCTTCGATAATACTAATAATAATCCAGATGAATACAATTTGAATGATTATCATAGAGATCCGTTTACAGAAAAGACAGAAAATAAATATTATAAAACAAATATTTCATTACATAAAAGGCATCGAGTATCGCATAGAACTGAACGAAGCCATCGTGAACGTCATCATCAACATCGTCGTCGTCAACACCAATCTCATTATCCTATTGTTGGAACACATAGTAGTGAGCAGTCATTATCACCAGTTAGAAAAGAATCTAAGGTAAATGTGAAAAATGCCATTTATAAGAAACGTTCATCATCAGTATTAAATTCAAGTACGTACGATCCAAATAATCTTGAACAAAAACGTGTGGTTAGTCGTTTAGATATGATAGCTCCAGGACCTGCTGAATCATCCGATTTAAATGATATTAATGGAGTAGTATCAAATGATGGATTTCCTGTTACAAGTCAAAATATGCAATCTTATTTAGCTTCTCAAAATAAAAGTATGAATTCTTCAGATTTCAAACAAAGTCGACTGTTTTTACCTATTGGCAATCGTAGTAGTGGTATTAATAATAATAATAAATATAGACATCGTTCACAGCAACATGAATGTAAATATCATTATGAACATCCACATTCATCATTGAATCGATTATATTCACATGTTTCATTTGATTCTAGTATTTGTAGAAAATGTCACAACGTTATTTGTTCAAGATGTAATGAAGGCATTCATCATCACCATCATTATGATTTAAATCGTAATCACAGTCAATCAAGACCAGTACATCGTGCTGATATATATTGTAATCAAAGATTACATGATGTCAGTTGTTCTGATTCATTAGATCATCATATATGTCAGTTGAACTCAAATCGAAAATCTAAATCATTAAGCAATTCAAAATTATTACTACCATCTGGACATCATCATCATTATCATTGGCAACCGCATAAACTTTTATCCTATTCTAAATCAATACCATCTTTAAGTACATTAGATTTATATGGAACCAATTCAAGTTATTTCAATTCACTTAATCTAGATTCTAATCGCCATATAAATTTTATGGAAATTGAATATATGCAAATGGAAAATAATTCTAATGATGAAAATGATGATAATCATGATCATCATCATCATCATCATGAAGGTCATTCAATGCATTTTTCAACTGAAAAATTACATTGGATAACTAATTTAGCTCGTGAATCATTAATTAAAACAAAAGATCTTGATTTATTAGCTAAATTAATGAAAGAAACATTAGATGAACATTTCGGGAAATTATGGCATACAATTGTAGGCACTGAATCATATGGTAGTAATTTAGCTACATTACCAGGTGCATTAATTAGTTTTAGAGTAGATAAATGGGCTTTTTTAATTTGGCAAACATAATTTCAATACATTATCTTATTGACTTTATAATAAAATGTATTACTTATAAAATACTACTTAAAAGAAATTATCATATTTTGACTTTTTCACAAAACCAAATAAATAAATAAATAAACCATTCATCTTATAAATTCTAAAATTTCTTTATAGTTTATTAATAGATTCTTTATATAGATAAGGTTTATGTAAACTTTATTTTATTTTATTCATTTACATCAGTATCATTTTTGTTTATTTATTTCATTTACTACTTAATTTGATTTTTATTTACAAACAGTAGTATTTTGTTAAAATTGATTAATGTGAAGAAAAATTCTTGGTTATTTATAAGGTTGGTAATGATTGTATGTGTGAATATAGGCTAGTGATTGATTGTTTGAATAAACCTGTAATTTTGTGAAAAATAACTTCATATAGGCATTAAATCAGCTACTAATTATTCTATTTTGAATGAAAGACATCTACTCTCTTTTTTTTTTTTTTGTCATTCATAATTTCAATGGATTCTTATTTAATTTCTTTGTTATATGAATTACGTTTCTGTATTTTGAAATTTCGTGAATAATTAACTTATTAAATTCACATTATGTTATGTAATCATTTTCATTGATTTTATTAAAGGTAATAATAGTTGAAAACTTTTATTATTGGTACTTAATTATAGTACTTAATTAAGTTAAGGTAGTTTTGTGAAGATAGCTATTAAGTTTAATTGATTATATTAATCATAGACTGATGACAGATGGATACTAATAAAAACCATGTAGCAATTGACTAGTCATTGTACAATTACATAAATTGATCACTAAGTGAATTTTACCATTTAACTATAGCATAGAGGTGAAGATTATTAGGCATTTGTTAAGAAACTTGGATGCTCTAGGTTAAACTTTCTTGTGGAGTGAACGATATGCAGTGATGAGGAGTCCCATACTAGGATGAAATACGTGTTTATTACATCTTGGTTTTTATTTGTATCCAACGAACATCAATCTGCGTCGAATACAAACAACAAAACATAATGATTTTTACTATTTGTCTTTCAAAACAAAACGTGGGGAGTTCGGCGTCACAAGATCAGTATTGTTGGTTTCAATTTAATTCGTGAGTTAACCGAGGTTAGTAAATGCCTGAACTTTGTCGCGTTTGGAGAAATATGATTTTTCAAAATAGTCTAAAGTAATTCACATATATCATTAAACAAAACTCAACATAAATTTAAACCTGAGGCTATCATTTGATTCTACCAGAAAAATATGAACCCAATACGAAACCTATGTTGAACGGCCATTTAATTAACTTAACCCCCTCTACGTAATTATTGCAAAGGAAGCAACTACATGATCTCCATAGGTAAATCTGTAAAGAATGAGCATTTGCTGGAGGAATGTTTTATTCAATGAAAGTACGGAACCTGATAAAATGTACATACTATATCTTCGTCCAACTATTTTGATATTATTGCCTTCTTTATTCTAGGCCAGTCCTATTCTACCTTAGTTTACACATCTTGTTTTACTGACCATTCTACACACTTCTTGCTTCTCCCCTCACCCAGTGACTCCTTCTCATTACCTTGCCGACACTTCCTCACATACTACTTAAATGAGACCCTGTAATTAATTTTTGCCACGAAATTCTTAAGTAAGTTTTACATCAGCGTCTACTGTTCACAGAAAAATGTTTGGGTTGAGTCGCTTATCGGAAAACATTTGACCAAACAAAACCGTTGTGACGAACTAGTACTAAAAAATTACGTAGATTCTTCTTTGATTATATAAGGCTAAATTTATATCTGGCTTGATATAATCGTTAAAATAAAAGTATATTTACCTACATCAATAAAATGTTTTAGGAGCACTAAAAGGTAGTACATAAAATGTAGCTGAATAAAATCCATTTTACTTTAATGAAAATCTTCCCATTTTTGTTATATCCAGTAATTCTTTTTGACTCGCATTTTGTTGTGCTGTGACTTCGTGACAGAACTTTTTTCTGTTTGTTTGCTCCTTTATTATAACAAATATTAGATTCTTGTTCGCAATCATGTTTTTATTTGTATTTTTGTTGGCATATGTTGTTCAACATTTATGTTTACAGTTTTATTTTACTTGGTTCCAGGGTCTTATTTCAATCCATATGTGGGTGATGTTTTCGGCAGTCTTTGCCTGAGTTGTTTTTCTAAATTGGTTGGTTGTAAACTGAATCTTGCTCCTTTATTTGTTAGGAACATTTTGTATTCGATAAATTAATATTACAAATTGCTTGAATCTGTATAGGGAAAAGAAATTGTTGAGTACTTAAAAATTTGAAAATCCTGTTAACGTTCGGAAATCAACTTCTGTCTCTTACGAAATACTAGTCATGCCAAAAATGGTGTTCCAACAAACCCACCGGCTTTTGACCACCAGACGGATTTATGGGTATTTTGTTGACTTTATATAGAAATGTTAGTTTACGAACGTTAACAATCTTTTTGGTTTTTACGAGTAGTTATACTTTCATGCAAAGAAATAGTTAAGTAACCAGTGAAGCAGATTACTCTAGTTGCAGCTTATAGAAAATTTTATTACGAGACGACTAAAACACGATGTATGATTCCTGCTATGAGAACTGCCGTTATCCGAACGTAGTTACTCAAGTTCCCATTCGTGAATATCCACAGGGCACTTATCCCGAGTATATCACTTTGATTTCAAGCACATATACCAGTGATCAAATATACGCAGAACAAGAAGTCGTTGTGCCAGATGTATGACGTTATATTTGGAACCAGTAAAATCCGACATGCAAAACAAGTTCAAGCAAACCTGAAGAGCGAGGAAAAATTCAGTCACACATTGAACATGTACACACTGAGAATTAAAATCTAAAGGCTGATATGTCCAAGTAATAGTCTGGGCCTCTACAAGCCAATCAGTAAAGGCCTTGAAGGTGTCGAACGTAAGAAAAGTAGCCAGACAAGAAAAAACACGCTGAGTTTTTCATAAAAATATCAAGGTGTTAGGTAGAATAATGACACAAAATGGCTAGTAAAAGCGAAATTCAGTCAACTACAATTCTAAAAGTACATGATAAAACGATATAAAAACCTGCTAAATGTTTATCCAAAGACAGTTATTTTGGTCAAAAGTGATAATTTTGTTGAACAAAAGCACAAAAGGAGTTTGGGAACTTAATAACAAAACGTTTCGTTCAAACAAACTGAGTAATACATACCGGCAAACCATTAGTAATGTACAAATTTTACATGTGGGATGAATGAAATAACATAGAAGAAATAGTAATTAATGACACGAAAACCACTGCTTATTGCAACTTTGTGGCTGTTACGCTAAAATAAGTGAAATCAAGTTAAGAACGCTGATAAATTAGATGTTTATTCGTGTACCTCCTGGTTATAAACAGTGTAACAAGATAGGGCAGCTACCCAGTAAAGTTTGTTATTCAAAACATTATTAAGTGTGCATTAAAATAATATCGGTATAACACACACGATAAGTGAGTGTTCATAAAAAATAAGCTTCCACAGAATAGCAGACCTAAAAATAAGCATTCCAGCTAAATCACATCAATTAGTGTTCGTCTGAAATGCTCTACCAGCTGTTATAACCTCCAAAACCTCATTAAGTACTTACAAGAAGGATACTAGGTATGTACGCACAAAATCCTTCCCTGTAACTAAAACGGATTTTCATTGGTATAACTGACGCCATGCACTCATTACTGTCACTTATATTACCTTTTGTTCGTGCGCTTAGTTATATTCGCTGCATACAGCTCTAATCGTAGTACTTTATTTGTCGACTTCACTTTGTTAATTTATCCATTCAAACACAGTTAATTTTCCAGTTTGTCTATGGCTGACTGATTAATTTGACACTATTATTACTCTATATTCTAATTTCGCAATCCTTGCTTTCCACCTAACTAACCAACTCTTCGATAACATGATAATCGATAGGCCGTGTTAAACTACTTCTAAAACATGCACTCACCCCAAGGTCTAAATAACCAACAAATTTAACTGCCGATTCTAAATAGTATTGTGAAGTCTAGTAGCTATGCCTCCCACCAAAGACCTAGAAATGCACCTTAACGGGGGAATTAAAGAATAGATATGAGACAATAAGATGGTGATCAATTATTTCAAGGCCATGGCACATAATTTAGTTAACATTGTTGATGATTTATCGCATGTTAAATATCTTAATGAGGAAGTCATAGTCATGTATAGGTGAAAGGTTTACTTTGAAAAACATGCTTATGCCACTGTGGTAAGCCTTTGCACCTTGATGGCATGGAAAATTCTGAAGAAAATTAATTTTGGTAATGGCAAATGTTGGCTGATAGAATCACCAAGACTAAGGGCGTGACAGATCCTCGCGTTCAATTCCTGACAGTTGTGAAGTCACTTACACGTGAAGTAAATAGGTTCGCCGCCCCATCTTTTATCAGACCCGACTGCGTGGAACCTTAAAACCAGCTCAAAATATCAATTCCTAAACGCAGAGACTTATCTGACAGACAATGACTTGATTGGCTTTTCGACACCGTCGAGCTTCTTAGTAGTTCAGCGACGGAAATGTTGTCTTGCATGAAATAATTAATTGGTCAACGTACCTTCGACGAAGGCCTTTTCCGTCAACTCTTTTTGTCAAAACTGCCATAAAAAGTGCAAGCAGTTTTGGTAACATTTGATAAAAATTTAGTAGATGAACTAGCTTCATTTGTTCGATCGAATTATTGAGATCACCATAACTCGTCACATTTAAGTCTATTTCGTTACAGAAAAACCTCATGAGACCGTAAACGAAGTGCCAAAATTGTTCATTACTCTTACTTGATTCCTCAACCTACAGGAACGACAATGACAGAGCGATTTTCGTCGATGAAGTTTATCACGCAGAAGATCCTATTTTCGACCTTGACGAAGGACAGGCTCACAATATTGTTAGTATCACAATACCTATGATAAAGCCCTGAAGAAAAGCAGAGATCTCTGTAGTTCCACTAGTCACAAAACCACTGTTGACGCGTCGGGAAACTATTCTGCCGGCAAGCGTTAGCGAAAACCTTAGCTGGTGATAATAATCGCTTGTTATTCATCACTGATGTGATAATAATGACTCACTACCTCGACAATACTATTGCTGAAGTCAGCGTCCTTACTGCAACTTCCTCTGATTGCCAAAACGAAGCCACATTCGATCTACGGGCATCCTACTGAAAAACACCAAGTATGGTAAAAGATATGTCTACTAAGACGTGGATTTACTTAAGCCCTTACACAGAATTTTCACCATCGGCGATATGAAAATACCTATAATAGGCATAGATTTATTGAGCAACCACAACCTGCTCGTGGACCCTAGCGATTCCTATGAATCTCTATTGGTTATAGATATACAGTAAGAACACTTCAGCGTTTCATTGATGACGTGTTCCGCAGGCTCGATTATGTCCATGCATACGTCAACAACTGCTGGATAGCAAGCCCAGATTAAAAAACAGATATGAAACCTTTGAACATAGCTTTTGGAAGACTACGAAAATGTGAAATTAATGAGTATGCAAAAACGCCAAAACGGAGCAACGTCGATGGACTTCCTGGGATATACCGTTGACGTTAATTGCTTGCGGCCTAAAAAGTACAAGGTGGTGTCTCATCTTCAGTATTCAAAACAAACTACTATTAATAGCTGCAGGCTTACAACGGATTAGTAAGCTTTTACGTGTGATTTAAACTCAACTATGCATCTATCATAAAACAATTCATAGATCAACTTTGCGGGAATAAAAAGATAGTCACATCGGATGCAGAGTCAAATAAATCCTTCATTGCAACAAAAGTAGCAATGGCCAATACGACTATGTTGACATATGACAATACTGAAGCTTCCATCATCATCGCTATTGACGCATCTGACTCAGCCGTTTGGACAGTTCTACAAAAATGATAATCTATAGCATTCTTCTGAAGACGATTAAACGATAGTGGATGTAAACTATGTGTACTATGCTGCATGATTTTTCAACATTTTATCGAAGGCTAAGAATTTATCAGATTCACTGATTATAATGTGCCGACGTTTTCTATGAAGTCATCTTCATATAAGTACTCTCCACGAGAATCTCGCCATTTAGACTACATTTTATAGTTCTTCACTGACATGCAACATATACCTGAAGTTAATAGTCCACTTACCGACGCCTAATCAAGAACATATTCCTTGAATCGTATCTGAGGAATCGATCTTGTCGAAGTTGTTCGGTTTGAATGTGATGACAACGATCTCTATCATGAGTTATCCATAACAACTCTCAAGCTCCAAACAAAACGGTTTGAAATGGTAAGAACACTTTAGTTTGTGATTCTTCTACAGGTACAGTGCGCCCAGTCGTTTCTAAAAGTTATCAACGCATCATCTTCAACACACTGCACAAACTCTTTCATCCTCGAGTTCATGGCACTACTAAGCTAATTACTCAGAGATTCTGCTGGCCGTAGATGAATAATAATATCAAAGAATAGGCCTGCTCCTGTGTAGACTGTAAAATAAACAAGGTAGTTTAGCATAATAAATGACCTATCGGCATTTCCCTAATCCCCAACACTTGATTCGACCACGTCAACCTTGATCTAGCAGGACCTTTACAAGAATCAAACAGATTTTCATATCGTCTAACATGAATAAACCGATCCACACGCTGATGAAAAGCTGCTTCACTAAAAGACATTACCAGTAAAACGATAGCTAGCGCTTTCGTCGACCGATGAATAGCAAACTCTAACTGTTTATCTTCAACAACGACAGATTGTGTACGTCGATTTAAATACTAATTGTTTCACCCTCTGTTCAAACTCCTTGGGACTATGCGATTCCGAACAACCGCATACCACCCATAATCCAACTGCTCGGTGAAAAGATTTCAATGACATCTAAAAGCATCACTTTCAATTACGAACATCACTCAGTGGATCGACACTCTTTCATTAGTTTATTTAAGAATTTACATAACTGTGAAAGCGGATGTTGGGTGCAGTGCTGCAGAATCGGTCTAATGAACCACACTTTGAGTACCAAGCAGGTCCGTGAAGTGCTTTCACCTAGACAAACCTAAATCTCAAATCTCACGTAAACCGGCTTACAAAACTGTACTTTTAGCTAAGCCACTTCAAACATGACAGCTATCGATAGTTTTTTTAACGGCCCTTATTATGTAATACACTTGTTTTTGTACGTTATAATTTGCTACACTGTCTCCTTGAAGTAACCTACGAAGAGCCATACAATGTTCCGAAGCAAAAATTGAAGTATACTATAGACAAATATAGCCACTAAGAGAAAGTCACTATTGACTAACTTAAGCCAACTTATCTAGAATATAAACCTCTCGATGTCAAATTCTCTGCAATACCTCCAAAGCTCAACATCGAGAAAGACACCACGCTTCAAGTAAAGGATATGAAGCAAATAGAAAGTTTAATGAACTCCATAACTCCGAGAGCTACACGTTTTGGTTAAAACGTACGACTTCCAGAAAACTTGAACGAATATTATATCTATTAATTTTCTCCTACATTCCCACTCCCTTCGTATTGTAAATTTTTTTCTATAAAAAATATAAAAATAATTGAATGAAATCACTTTTTTCTCTTCACGGTATGCATTTTACACATTTTCGTATGTTTAAAAAGTATTAAAACTTTTTTATTCAGACTGGTGCTAATGATTTTTTTCACGTTTTAGAAGCTGCGTTGGGTTGCTAAATTCATTTTTAATATAAAAGAATAATCATGTTCACAAATTTTATTTTTTGAATTTTCACGTCAGAAACAATCATAAGAAAGCCGAAAAATAATATATTTTGCAGAAAATGTTTTGTGTAACGAAGTCCTAGCGTAAGCACAGACGTTCATAAGCTGCACAGCATAGCAAGCTATCAATAAAGCGTTTACCAATCTTTAACGCATTGGGGTTTATCAATTGGTTGATGCGTCTAAGAGTTTTTTTACAAACCCATTAGGTGGAAAGTGAGCTGTAACGACCAGTAATCTCCTAAATCACTAGCTACACTGTTTTTCTTCATTGATGCTGACCATATTTGTTTTAGCGGATACGACTAATTGAAGGCACTCGGTCACGCATCACCACCAGATCACGACACGACACGGCGAGGGTAACAACTCATTTTTTAGTTAACCAGCCTAGACGTTGTTATTACTTTGCTCTCTTACACATATGATCAAAAATAACTTCTCCATCCTTCATCGCCTTCTAATCTACTCACATTCGTGCGAGTGAAATAAACCGTTAAAAGTTTGCTCTGGTTATGCGACAAAAGTAACTGATCATTTACAGGGTCCACTTCAGAGTCAATATTATTAAGCAGTGCAGATCAAGTTATTCTGTATATTTGCTGTATTATTCTGGTGCATTTGTTTATTCTTACAGCAAGAAGATGAAGTAATTAATCGTCTCCCGATCAACCGTAGTTTTTCTATATGGTTGTGGGATTGACAATAATAATAATTATTATTATCACAACAATAACAGATTTATTCTCATGTAGCAATTTTGTACTTTAGAGCATACCAGTTTGCAAGCATGATCAGTATTGTATAGTTTTATTTACATACAAGGAATATGATAGGGTCATTGATGGGGGGGGGATTCCCACTATATGAAGGTATTAATTAAAAGCAAGGCTAACAACATCCAAGTTCACATTACTATGTTTCCAGAGTTGCATGTTGTAGCACAGTGCATTTCTGACAAACAACTGCAAACTTTCATACGTGGTGCTACGATTCCAAGTTAAAGTTGATAGGAGAATCGCAATAGTATTCTGAACTGCAGTAACTACCCAGTTGTAACAAGTCAGCTTGGCTATTATGATATTTCCTCTAGTCCCAGCTAAGAAAAATTTGCGTTTAACAGATGTAAGATTTTATAAAAATTAAATCCAGAGACGACAGGGGAAAGATTTTTTGATAATCATTGTACTAGAATCAAATTAAATGAATTTCTGATAGAATGTTTAATGAAACAGAGTTATATCTGATGCTGGTGAGAAAGAAAAACTAGTGTATTGCGAAAGCTGACGCTTATGCAAAGATGGTAGAGTGATAATAAAACTAGTCGGACAATTCAGTGTATATGTCTTACCACAACCATAAATGGCGACTCATGAACTCATATCTCATTTATGATGTTTGCGTTTAAACCCGACAGGTCCTTAATAATATGGTTGAATTACTCCCTAATGTCATTACTTACTTAATGTTACAAAACTTTTTGCTCACTTATGGTGGTTTAGGTAGTTTATTATTTGCACCATAATAACGTTAATTAGCGATTTGTTGTGTCGAAGGCTCTGTTTACTGAATAATGTCTGATACAAAATCAAAATGATTGGGACTGCGACGAATTGCACAAACGCGGCTGCCTAATAATATTCAGAGAATCCCTTAATCAGTATGGAGTAAGAAGGAATTGTAAATGCCTAGTGGTTACTTCAAACCATGAGACAGGGCTTAAGCAATATTCATTAAACTACCGGCAGATCATCCTTACGAGAAATGTAGTCACGATTTTGTAAAAAAGTAAGAATGACCTTATGGGTTTCTAGAAATTCATAAAGTGTTAAGCGGTATACAACATAGGGTTTAGAAACCGTCCTAGGTAAAAGATGAGAACTAGTTGTCAAGTCCCTACTTAGAAACCAGCACAGCTAGGTACCTTAAAATTCTGCATTGAATTTATTATGGTTCATTTGATTTATAATCGACCATCTAACCCCACCATTGATTATCAAGTCTTTCCTGTTACTATACGCAGATGACACAAAGATATTAAGTGGTTTAACTAGTGAAAATGCTCTACGAGGACTACAAGCCAACTTCAATTCCTAATAGTCATTGTAAGTTAAGATTATTGCATATAAAGGCAAACAAATGTATTAGCTTGTACAATGGTCACCGAAGTGTCCACAACTACCAAATTGATGGATGCTACCTGCCACTAAGTAAGACATGCATCCACTTTAGGGTCATAGTAAGCAATGACCTGAAGATCACGGTTAATGACTTTTCCGTTACCAACAATACATTTAGTATAATATGGGTTTTTAATAGGATCTTTAATAGCTTGGTACGTTCCGTTTTATTTTAACAGAAGAATCAATAATCTTTGGTAATAGGTCTTTATTTTAAGGCGGGCACAGGAGACAGTTGGAGCGGAATCGCTAATCATTCAAACACACAATGTCTCTCAACATTCAATATAAGATAATAGGAAATATAATCCCTATAAAAGAATTAGGAAGTAAATGAACACTTAAGCTTTCTTATCTACGTGTATACATAAGTTGTGAAATCATCTTTTAGCTAGTTAACTTAAGTCGCTACATTAGCTTCCTCCTAGAATTGACTTCCGTAGGAACGTCAATTCGATCAACTTTACTAATGAAATTATCGTAGTTCTGCTACTGTAGCTCAATAGATAATTACTAGCACATTCAGCACTTGACATTAGATCAACTGTAAACAGTCTGTTAGTATTCGACGATGCAACGTGGAGTACATTTACTTTTAGTACTGGCTATCGAATATGTAGGGTTTACATTCTCCTACAGATCCACAAATATCCACAATAATTTATGCAAACGTTGATGGGAATAATTTGAAACAATGTATAGAGCCAGAAATCTCTTGTTAAATAAAGAACTTTGACAACCTAACAAACATTACGAAAGATTACTATCTACTCAGTTATAAAGTTGCATGACTTATCTTGCGAGTCATGGTTTAATGAGTTTGGATCACTACAACCTAACTTACCGAAGATTTAGGTGTGATTTTATCATTACATGTATCGTACTAGGAAGTGATTTGAATTCCTAATTTTCCTACTTCTCACTCTACCCAGGTCAAAACATTTTAGAAGGCATGGTAATGTAGATGGACGAATAAAATTCCAGTAGCATACAGATGTTCCCACTAGATAGGAAGCTACAAGAACCTATTACTTCATAAAGTGGTATCTGTTCTTTAAAATGAGTCCTCATGCAAATGATCAGATGTCCAAAAAGGCTTAATATCAAAGGATGGACAGAGACTCTTAGCCTTTCGTTCTTTAAAAGACAATTTCGAATCTAAGTTCCCTTACTGATTAATTAGGTTATACACATTATTCCTAGTATTATAATCACAAATAAGAAAAATAACCAACTACTAATGAACTAAAGGTCATATGTTTTATTATCATCTGTTTCCCTTACTTTTATCAGTTGAGAGTGATTTGTTTTTTTGTTCCAATAACAATAACTTGCCTCAGTAACGTACGGCTCTCAGGTTTAAAATGTCTCCATTGAGGACATATAATTCAGGTGTTTTATTAGGTAACTGGTGGGAGGAAAGAATCCTGGAAAATGTAAATAACTTTTAAATACATTGAAACAAATAGGAAGAAAAAATCTCACGTTTCAGCAAAAATGGAGACCGGGAATCTTCCACCCATTTTCTCAGTCTGCTCACTGAAAGTATTCCTAGTATGGTAGGCCTCAATCCCTCTATAAACTACTAAATTAAGATTGATGTTTCAGCAGCGGCAACGGACGGATACTTACGATTTGGTTCTAACGTTCAAATATTGAATCCTGGGACATCTCCCTATTACATAAAGTCTGGTCTCGCTGCACCTCGAGCTCCTCATGTTCTTGGTCTTTCTATTGATATTTCATGCGATCTAACCCTAGAGCTATCTAATTCTCGTGATAACATTTTTATGTCTTTGGAAAGGAATGGTCTACTTACTGTTACTGCATCAAAAAATATGCAGCCTTCAGCGAAAAATATTTTTCGAATATGTTGGTAAGGTCATGAATATGGGTTTTTCGTAAACATTAACCTACTCGGAAAATACACCATCTTTTGTGTCTTGCTTGATTGCTATTGCTGGAATACTTTATACGGTTTTCTGTACTCACTATGGTAATATGCTATTACTTATCTTTTATGTGTTGATCCAGTAGAGACAAGTTATTTCATTTTAATATAAACTTGACTGGTATGTGTCTTATTTCGTTTTCGGTGATTCTGATCCAATTACTTAGTCATGATAGCCGTATACAGTTAATATGATAAAACTTAGTGGAACTTCTTTATGCTGATGATATTGCTATGGGGACTACAACATGTGTCAATTAAAGCCTTGAATGTAGGGACCGTCAGTGCTGGATAGTATTGTAATAGACTCAGTTAAATATATATCCTATGTGAATATAATGAAAGGCAGTCATTCAATAACTCTGGACACTGACTGTATATTCTTAACTTGGTATGAATTTTATAGTATGACTTAATAGCGGCATTGAGTTTATCCACGTTTATTCGGAATTTTGTGCTTGATTCTGGCTCACTAAAATAAATTATATTTTATCAATTAATCCTTACACTACGTGTAAAACCTAGTCTAGCATACAAGCATCAACTGAAGACAGTTACTACGTTAGATGGGTGGATTTTATTTAAAGAGGAAGGTAGGTAGCAAGTAATATCCATTCGTTAGGCCCAACAGAAACTACAACCAAACATTTCACTAATTCGATGTTGTCAATTCTACAATAAAACCCTTGTATGTCATTTTTACTTCACACATGCCCATAAATAATCGGATACATCTAAATTAATACGTTAACAAGACAAATCATATAGCAGCATAATTGTAACCTAAATAATCCAACAAACGACCTACTTACAGAAAACTCGCCAAAATGAGTGTTGTTTAAGAATTTCTGCCACCACATGAATATGCATTCTAGCAGAACAATTTACAATACAAAACTTACCATGCTTGGGGGGTAACCCGTGGATTCAAGATTTTTCACAGGACGCTGTTCTAACAAGAAAACTCCAATAATTGTGCAGGCACACAATTAAGTTCACAGAATAAACCTGAATAGGGCATCAACGTTTGCAGTCAATCTATTGCTTAGTTCTTTGTTGTTTAAATTATACGTTTACTTATTAAGAATATTTCTTAGATCAGATGCATTGAGTAAACAGAATATCTTGGCTAGTGTGGTTAGGAGTTATCAAGTGGTGTAAATTCTGCATCACACTGAACAAGTTATGCAACTACATCATCTCAATCGAGTTAAACTTTTAATTGATATTGACTTTGCATCTGATGAGCAAGTTTAGGCATAAGATAGGATACTATAGATTTCAAGATATCAAAGAATTAAGAATAGTATATTACAGCATCTGTGCACTTTATATTGAAATTGGTTCATTGCTATCTTTTAAAAGTGCAATACCTAATATATTTCCAGTAGTGTTTTGACACAACTATAATTTATTTTAAAAACAAAATTAAAAATTAAGATAAAAACACCAAAAATAAATGGGGATGTAAAACTGAAATAGTGAAAAAGATTTGTATTTCAAGAGAATAGTTTTGGTAATGCTGTACTGAACGGTTTAGTTAAGTAGCTTTTATAGTCATTTTAAACGACCTTATCAGCGTCAACTTCTTAAGTTAAACGTAAAGTCTGTATAATTTAACCACTCAAGTCAGCCAACTAAGTGTAGAGAAAATATAAAATGTTAGCAATTTTCAACACTGGGTTAATAAGAAAATGCCAAGCATTTGAGAGCGGTGCTCGTTAATTTGTCCTGAATCACAAACCAACTCTTAGAAATATCCAAATCAAGGGGTCCGAAGTTTTTTAAAATACAGTTTAAAATGAAAGTCGGTAGCTTTTGGCTTTGAATTTACCCCCGCTGTTTGGTTTGGTAAATATTATATTTATATTTTTACTTTACCATTTAACTTTGCGGTCATTTATTTTAATCTATTTATTTAAAATATTTTTATGTGGTATTATACTGTATATTTCTTAGTGCCTTATTTTACTAGGGTATTTTTTTAATAGTAAAAGTAGTCATTAGCTCTTACACTTGAAAAGCTCAAAGCAACTAGTATAATTAAATGCATTACTAGTTGGAAATAAACTAAAGGTACTCTGAATCAAAGGAATATGTAAAAATTAGTTCTGAACTAATTAAAGCAGACAAATGGATTTATTTATAATTCTAATGTTTATGAACCCTTGTAAACTAAGAATAGACACTTATTTAAATCCGTAATTTATGTTTGTAGTTACTAGAAACGGAATTATGCTTTCGTTGTTATTTATTTATTTGAGCTTGTATAAGAGTAATGTTTGATTGAAATCCCAAGCATAACTTTGGAAAACTTTATCTATTTGACAGGCACATTCATTTTTGTAATAACATAAACATTTTGGTAATAAACAGAATATTACTGAACGCTTTGATGTTTAAAATCACCAATGTGTATACAAGGTTTTAATAAATTTAACGTTACGCATGGCAGTATATGACACTACAAAGCTGAATTTGTTTAAAATAAAATTGTTATATGAGTGTTTGCTTTGCATTTTTTATTCTTTATAGCTTACGAGAGAACCAATACGGTAGAATTATTCGCTATGGTGAACCAATTGTGTTAGCATTACAACCAGATATTATTTCATCCAAGTGTAGTCCTTCATTACAAAAACAATTAGACTCCAATCAATTTCTATACTTGGCTAGTGATTTACAACATTTAGGAGATCAAAATTTACAGCCAGGTTCTCAAAGTTTATATTTCGAAGTTGGTAAACCATCATTTTTATCCCAGTGGCGGCTAGAATATGATGATCCACATTTAAGAAGAGAATTTGAAGGAAGACCAGTTAAGGTAAGAGCATTATTTCTTCGTACATCTACAAAGTTTTAAGATTGTTGAGCTTATATCTCATTAGGAAGAGTTTAATCGTGTTAAGATTGTTCATCTAAACGGTTTATTTGAATGCCATTCGTTTATTTTCCTGTTTGTAAAACTTGTACTAATGATTTTGTTCAAGAAGAGTAGTCGAAGAGCCACGACTAAACAACCTAGCTCTGAAAATATAATGTATTCAAAATGCTCGGTTTTCTTAAAACCACTAATTTTATTATTTCGACTGATTCATTTGATGCATTGGTAATGGTGTCTTTTGTATTTCTATGAACTGTGAGAGCGTGAGATTGTGTACAGTAGTGCAACGTTGGTTCACAGTCAAATATTGAGTCTTAGCGTACATATCCGATATGAAATAATGATGTTGTAATTTACTGAATTTCTAGAAGGTCTAAGTAGACGAAATTTAGGCGTATGTTATTTGAAGCTACGTATTATTCTGATAAATAACTACTAAAACCCCAATGAGATTCTAAATTTATTAAAAACTTCTTTAGATTTTCAACATTTAACTTTTGTTTTTCCGAAAATACATCCGATTACTGTCGAGGTAATTATAGTAGGTTTATTGCCTCTAGGTTCCAACGATGTAAAGGTTGCTTATGAATATCGCTATTTTAAGTGCAAAGCATGTAGAGACATGATTTATTCAATAAAACCGGCAACATATTAAGTTAATTTATTCATCTATAAGATAAAGACCTTCATGTTTTTATTGAACTGATCAACAAAATTTATATCGTTATTATAACTAAGCTATGAATTCAAGTCATTGATAGGCTGATTACTATATTTTTAACTAAACAGACCTATCAATTAAATAAAATAGGTACTAATATTGCCAAGTATAAACCACTGCATTTATTTTAATTGTGCTTGGAATGTTTTCTCCCTCAATAAATTTTCTTCGCTTTATGTTTTACCATTATAGTCTGATCAAAAGTTACTCATCAAACATGTTCGAAGTAATAAAGCACTAGCACTGGAACCAGATTTTGTTTGTTGGTGAGTAATAACTTTAGCATTATTTTGTTTAATCTACTAGCTATGACTTTTAATGGCTTTATTGTTAAGACTAAACTGAGGCCATTCTTAGCCACTTAAAATTATGCATAGATATGCTGTAACCACAAATATTGTAAAAGTCGAGTTTGCCAAGGCGAATCGCTAATTTGGTTAAAATAGGAAACGTCATAACTTACATAAACATTACTTTTAATTATCGATTTGCAGGTTCTTTACGTTACTCGATCAATGTTGAATGTAGACTTACTTCCCTTGATTGTCTTCATTCTCTTTTGTATTTTAATCTGATTTTCCTACATGTTATCTAGCAACTCACCTCGTATACTGTTTGACGTTTCCACTTTCATGCGACGTTTCGCTACCTACTACTTATAGACGACCGTATGAGTAGTTTCCACCAAAGTTGCACCTCCATTTGAACGTTGCGCTTGTATGCGCTAATCTCCTTGGTATTGTGGTCGCTGGTTGTTTTCGCGTATTTGCCCCATCGTCCCAACAAATCCATCTTTGCTATTAACTCATGTTTACACGCTTCTCTTTGTTCTCTATCCTGATGAAGTATACTGGTCTACTCCTTGCGACGACTATATAAGGGTCTTCCCATTTGAAGAATATTTTCTTTAAACCTAGTCCGCTAATCGTTATACCTTATCATTCTCAACACTTTATCAGATCTCCCACTGATAGTGTTTCAGCTGCTTCCATTGATGCTGTTTTGATACTTTAACGTCCATTTTCTGTTCCCGTTATATGTTACTCACCGCATGTTTGCGCTCATCTTTCCACTTCCTATCGTTCCATTTCTGTAGTTGAGGCCGGGTCTAATGTTTGGTCCTGGTGGATATGGATTTGTTTTAAGAATGGTAGTATATAAAAGTAAAGACCTAATTACAGCGAACTTGTGTAAATGAAAATGACAATAAACCACCCTTCAACGTAATTTATATTCGTTTAATAAATCATTCAATGCTGGCCTGGTGGTGAAGAGTGTTAAGCGTTCACCAATTTGAAGGTCGTGTGATGAACTAGTTGAAGGAATCAAGGGTGCTTGGGAGTCCCATACTACGACGAAACAGTTGTTCAGTAATTCTTGTTTTTTATTGATTCCCAATCAATAACAGCCTGTGACGAATACGAACAATCACAGATTCTTTTGACATACTACTGAATTCCATTTTTAGAAAACAACGATACTATTTCTACACAATGAGATAAATTTCATTGACCTAAATCAGCCTTAATAGTTTGTACGCAATGTAAAGTTGAAGAAGAGCTTTTTAGTGATGTATATCTTGTGTTTTATTTCAGGTCACTTTATTCGTAGTTGGACTCCTAGCTATAGGTATCGTTATTCCTGTGAGTATATGTTGAATGTATGTTGAGATAACTGGGTGTTTAATATTATTCACTGTTAGTTTATCAGTAGTCAAATCACAACTGTCAGATATTAGGAGATGTGTTTAATATTTGATGTCATCATCTATTCTAAACAAATATATTCTGTTCATGAATATGGGCATTTACAAACCGTGTTTAATCACTAAATGTAGTTATATGTTGAGGCTATTGTAGTATTTTAGATTAGTACTACTAATTGACTTAGAAATGAAAACCAATGGAAGCTATGAATCCCTGGATGACAGTTATTTAGTCCTAGTATTGAAATCATAAGTACCGCACACATATGACCTTATCAAGGTTTAAACCGTGAACCTTCGCGTCTTATGGAGAGTACCTCAATATCAGTACTACTGTACTAGTATTCAGCTGTTCATATGTCGAAACCCAGTCAGTTGATAATGTAATAAGCAACTTCGTCCATTCCAATTGGTGATTAGCTACTACTCACCTGATTGGTTGAACTCCACTGATTACGTCTTTTCACTAAAACTCCAAGAATTTCCTCCTGAAGTCACTCATTATTTATTTAAAACCACCGAGATTTCTTCAAACTGAAAAACACATATATGTAGAAATAAAATCAGACAAACTCATACATACTACGCTATACTGTGATTTATAGTGTATTTATGCCACATATAAACATCTGGTTTCCTAAATATGGATAAAAATCATCTCATCTAACTGATGTCAACATGTATTTTGCAATTTAATGCTATTTCATGAAATGATTTCGATCAGGAAGACATCTTTGCATTGACAGAAACTTAATAATACCATAGTCAACACATGTGTTTAATGCAAAGTGAACCACTCTATCTGTACGAAACCGCAGTAAATATTGTTGGAATATATTTGGATCTTCCTATTGATTATTCATACACTGAAAATGATCAGTCTCTGTTGCCATATGTGTACTGTGAGAGGATTTAATGGAAATGACTATAGTTCACAAGTATTGTTTGAGTTGCATTGTCACCTCCAAGCGGAAACCAGGACGAGCGTTTTGTTTTATCTGGGACTTGTCACCTGGATATACCTGCATCCCAATGTTGAAATTAACACCGGGACTAAAATGCAGCTCGTTGCGTGCAAAACACTACTACGTTAACCATCAATCTACTGAGTCCTGACAGTTAGTCACAATCCAACTCAGACAATACGCAGTAAATATTGTTTAACAAAATGTATTGCTACAACAATTATGAATTGTAATCCATATTACATCGATCTTAATTTCAGGTTAGTTCGCTAGAAGCTCAAATACTTTACGGTGGAAAGATGATATTCTATAGACCTACAGATTTAATACTTGCATCAATGGTTCATTGGTTCTTAACTACATTTTTATATTCTGGATTTATCTTTCTATGTGTGTCTATTAGTTCACTTATTAATAAGTATTCATTGGTGTCTTCAAATTAATGTTACTGCTAGATTTTGTTGTTGTTATGAATCTAATGATGTAAAGGAAGTATGTTAAAGTATCAATTTGATATGTTTATCTTAAGTAACTGACTATTTGTATTCTTGTTACAATGTAAATTTTATGCGTATGCTCAAGTTGAATGAATTGACCTTGGGTGTGATGGTATAAAGTCAAAATATCAGATGACTAAGATAAATGAATACTAACCTTATGTCTAATTGAATTGATGGGACTGGGACTATAACTACTACATGACTACTGAGTGATTGATTTGTTGGCACTGCACCCGAGTGATTAGAAAACTTCCACAAAAATAAAGAAGAAAAGGATAACAATAGTAAATAGGAGATACTGCTATATCGTTTAGTGAGCAATAACAAGAGCTCTTACATATATCATATACTGTACCAATCAGTAATAGCAAATACAAACTACATTAAAGACTAAACTAGGAGAGCTGTGTACAGTATTCGGAATAATAGGTGCATAGTAAAATTACAATAATAGATATGAAAATCAATAATGAGTCACTGGACAGTATCTAAATTCAGCAATACATGGATCATAGTTATTAAATGTTTAATAGACGCAGCTTATGAGTTTAGGGGCAACCGTACCAGGGTAAATGCTTTCCATAGGTTGTGATTCCCGATTCTTTGCCTCATTGCAGCATTGAATAAAACGTTAAGATGATTAGTTAGTTTCTTGTGAATTAATTATTATAAGATAGTCACAAGTAATGTAAAGCTTAATATACATGCACGTTAGCTCAAGTTGTTATATCAGGTATGAATGACGTGATTAAATTCACAAGTAGGGATGAAAGGTACATATGAGCCCTAACTCTAGAGGGATATACGGTTGAACAAATCTACATCAATGTGTTAAGGTTTTGCAAATTAAGAAGACACCTCGATACCTAATAGAAAACGTATGATCGGCAACACAACAACAGGTGAGCTAAGCTATTTTACAGCGCCCCAGACCAACTAACTAGAGGAAGAACTCCAACGTCAGCAAGAAGCATTAATTCCATAGGTAGCATGGCAGACGGACTACAAACACTCAGCTCATGCGTATATATACAAAATATTCGTATATTCATAGTAATTATTCATTAGAATTGTTAATAATAAAATTAAAGTTGTCAAGTATACTCGGGAGTATGATTCACATTAACTAACATAAATGTGATGACAGTTTACAATCAAGCTTTACAAAAATCATTGGAACCTGATTAAATGAACAATAGTATCTTCTTAATGGGATCGTGTATCCCTAACACGTGATCGATTGTCAGTCATGCAACCCAAAGTCATCAATCACTAATCACGTTTATGACACAGACCCCAACCAGATGGTTTGTACCTATCAACGCAGCTCATATTGACAGTCATTGACTTTATAGACTAAGACAATATTTCAGTTTATCCAATCCTACGTTTCTTCCTTTCTTCTCCAAACAAAATCGTATGATGAAGTAGGTGGTGGTTATACAATCGTTACAAACGTTACCACCTCAGCTAATCATGATCCAAAACTGATTTATCATCTGTGCCTAATCACAGCAGAACTTATTTAGTCTTCCCAGGGTAATTAAGCAATGCTTTGAAGATATCTGTAATCACACTATTTTAGTCTCAAATTCGTTATCGATTAGATAGTAATGAAGTGTTAACTGTTAGAGACCAAGATTCACTGAGTATTAAAAGAATTAGTTTGGTAACAAGTTTTTTTTAATTAAAATTATTACAATACTGTATAAGTTGTAATATGTACAAAGTTCTGCAAAAATAATCGTTGGAACCTTTCAGATCTAATTTCGTTAAGGCTACATATGACATAAATAATAAATCGACTATTAACGATAAACAATAAAAAGTATGCAATCCAATCTTTATGGTTTTTCAGCGTACTGTATGTGATAGAGACCCTAAATCTAACCAATTGTATGTTTACTTACTGTCTCGTAATTTGTATTTATCACATCTAAATAAACCTTTGTTCTTATGAGAAAAAAACAAACTGTGGTTAAGTAGTTAATAATAACAATTCAGTTGTTAGACCTTCTTAACTTGACGATGAAGTGCTAGTAAGTTCGTATTACCATTAACAATTATGAATGTTAAGATTTATTTCAAAACGATGAATATGAAACAAGTTTCTGATTTTATTACTTATTAGTAACTTTAGTAAATTTGATGGATTTTGTAGTAGGTATTCGATAGTGTTGTATTGTTTAAGTTGAAAGACTTAATTAAGAGACTGTTGTTGTCGAAGTGGACGACGTAATTTGTGCTTACTTCAAATAGTGTTCAATAATTCAAATGTTATTTCAACTAAATAATATTGTTGTTCATTAAAATTAACAATATCGAGAAATAACGAATAATATAGTGAACGACTGTTGCCAGTTACTTTGTCTACGGACTCCTACAGCTATAAATCCATGATAATTCATGATAATAACGATGATATAGGAATTACATAAACTGAGAAGATGAATGTTTAGTTAAGATAACTTGATGATAAATGGAGAAACGTTAAGTTGAATAAAAGTTTGACAATAGTTAGCTCATGTAATGGGCAATATGCCTGTGGGCTATGTTAGACCAAGAGGTTAAACATACGTTTACTGGATGTATAAGTTAGATTTTCTAAAGTTAAACCTAAATCCTACAGATATGTATAGGTTAATCGGTACATAGTACAAAACAGTGAATACATCTTCAATTTGGGTTCCATATTCGCTGTATACCGAATGTGACAGTATGATGCTACTGACAGACTTCGTTATTCCTTCCCCAAACATATGGGTTAATCCTCAAAGTCGGGTAAAGACAAGTATCTCTGAGTACAGATAATGCAACTAACCATACTGGAGCAGTTAAATTAGTTCACACAAGCTGAACAAGTCATCTTCAATAGGTTATCCTTAATTTGTTGAGTAACCACTTGCTTGACTGAAAAGGTAACCTGCATCCTAGCTGCGTTGAACATTGTTTAGACTGATATTTCGAATCAACGTGTTAAATTGTAACTAGCGATATCTCATTTAAAATTAACTCACAAGTAAAGGGATTTCTACTGTCGGATTTTACCCTACTTTTTAGTTCAAACATATACCTTTTGATGAAATCAGCCAGCTAATCGTTATTCCGTAGATTTCCTTAGTTTTCTTATTTCTTTGACTTTACTATCTTCTGAACATACAGTTTTAATTCAATATCTAGACCAATCCATCAGATGAATTTAGTATAAAATCGGTTTGAAGGTTTACTTTATCAAAATGTTTCTTCTATATATATTTATTTGTGCAGACTCATCCATCTGCTTAGAAAGAAGGTTATCTAGGAACTGTAGACTGTTTTCGTGTTCATAACAGCAAAATGTATAATGTTAAAAAAGACTGAGGATTTCATGTTTGTTGACACTTACAAAGCATGCAATCGATTCCTAATCTACTAAACGCCTACGGTGATCAAATTTAGTTAATTTGTCGTGTAATCATAAATTCAGATGCATTTTTTAACACTGTATTTAAGCAGGGTTTTGTTGTAATGTTCATTTTGCAGTAATGAGGTACTGTGAAATCAACATTTTCTCCAATAGGGCATAATGGCACTTTAAGTTTGTGAAACTATGGTAAAGCACAAAACCGAGGAGTGCAGTTGTCAGACTGAATAACTGTACCATAGGTAGCCTGTGAAATATGCTGTTACTGCGGTAACGGGTTTACAGTTATAGTTAAGTGACATTTCGTTTTTTGTTAAGCTACTGAATTCACCTAAGAGTCAATCACATTTAATAGTTAACAGATTATCGCAAGATACTAGAAAAATCAATAATTAGTCAATGACAGTTCATGTAGACAAAGCAACGTTAGCCATTATTAATCAGTATTCGATCCATCGGTGTGATTATTATTATTTTATTAAGCAATAAACTAAACTAAATGACGGTCCTCAATCTGAAATGATCTTAGGTGCTGATGCATAAGCAAGATATTGAGTTGGTCAAGATTGGTGAACTAGTGTACTTCAGGTTGTAAACAGTTAGTGAACATTTTACTACTAAATGTGACCGGAGTATACGGACGCTGAGTGGTTGTTGAAGTAAATGATTAATTATAGTTCACCAAGTGATAGGGAACATTGTACTAGCAAATAAAGAGTGTCATTGAGTAAGTAAGAACAGTTGCATTTATACATCGCATGATGAAATACAAAATTATATAAAACTAAGCACGAGGAGTCTGACATATCTGGAAGAAGATATGTAATTGGTTAATATAGTGTGACAGACATATAAGTCAATGGCTAGACCTTATATATATATGTATTTTGTATATCATTGATTGTTGTTGTAATACATGCGTGTGAGTGACTAGTTGGCTTCTTGATAAATCAGTTGGATAATTGTGCCTGAGCACTAGATTGAGACAAGGCTGAGTGCTAGCTGTAGGATATAGGGCAGCAGATAACAAGATCGATAATATCGGCCGTCCCTGTTCAGATACAATAGAGTCGTACACAGAAAACTGGGAGGGATATAGGTTTATAATAAAATTACAGTGACGTGTGTAAAGGAAAATGGATGACAATCGGTAATGGGTGTAAGGGAAACTTATTATTTAAGAAAGATAAATATCCTATCTAATTCATGTTTAGCAGATGTAACTTAACTGTACAGATCCCGATATTTCCGAAAATAGACTTCAGAGATTTCCGTTTTTTCAGTTATTCATCCCATCATAACGTGATCATTTTTTCTTAATACAGATATGTAAGTAACTGAATCTATTCGAAATGATGCAGTCTAAACGAAATGCTCGTGTAAACACTCGTCGTAATCAAGAATTATCCTCTGGTATCAACTTAATCAAGGTAAATTCTATGATATAATGCAAATTCACCGTTTACAGTTCTGGATAATTATTTGCCTACCTTTGATTGAAATGCTTATTACTGCAGTACTTATATGTAAATTGTAGGTTTTACATATGGTTGTCATGGTGAAAATTTTATTGTAGTTGCAATACATGCAAAACAACCAGTGTTTACAAATGGTATCTAATAGGTTTAATGTAAGTTATCGAAAGTGATTCAAGTTATTGTACTGTATTGTTAACAATCATTCAGTAGTTTGACTAATACTGTATTAGTAGTATATTTCTGAATAATGCAATTTAGCAGATTGATTACTGTAATTAACTATGATGAACGACTTAGTCATGTATACATTAAAACTTGATTGAAAGTTCAAAGAATTATTAATGTTCTGTTGAAGACTGTGATATAATTTAAATGTATTCACAAGAATGAATTGTACTGATAGTATATAACGTTTAATGTCATATTGTGTTTAATAATGATGAATCATTTACCCTTTAAAAGTACTGTTAGTGACAACCATACCATTTTACTATTAATAGAAATGTTAAGTAGGCGACTATCCAATCACTGAACTGTTATTAACAGTGTTTTCTATCTTTTTATATCATTATTTCTTTGGTTTTATATCTAGTCCCTGTTCCATAATCTCATCAGTACTCATTGTCACTATCCGGGGTATACGTTCACGTTTAGCGATTAACTACATAATTCTACTTTTAAATGTAAGTTATCCTTACATTAGTTTATATGGCCTGTCTAAGAAGTAAGTGATATTAGCTTATGTAGATGTTAATTATATGAATAATTGTTATTGATAAATTATTCCATAAGACTAAACTATAGTATCGCCTTTGCGTGATTGCGTAAGTAACCTTGACTTGTCACATTTGATTTCAGCTGTTCCAGACCTGGAATTTCAAGGTATTGTCCTACGAAGTGTTGCCTCATCTAAAAAAAATAAGTTATAAACTGAAGTTCATTGAAATTCGGAAGTATATTCTATAAGATCATTAGAATTATTAACAATGTCCATCTTGAAGTTGAGGGCTGATGCCGAAATCTGATTGATCTAGCACTATAGTATACTCCTATCAATTGTTCTTCAGTCTTCATCATCTTTTAACATGAAACACTGACTCAATCTTGCTAACATTCAATGATTTTCTTAGTGAACTGGTAGGCAATCTTTTGCATTGATTTAAGGTTATTTAAGGATCAGATCAACATGCAATTTGCCAATGTCAATCGACCATTTAATCATATTAAATCATATTGCTTATCCTTTGACATTATCTAATTGTAAAAAATGACATTTATAGATTTATAAGCGTAGAACTTGAAGAATAATTCATCGAAAACAATGGTTCTCTTGAATATTCTTGACTTTTGATAAGAATATGGAAATCTTTAAATAATTATATGAATCATTATTAACCAGTTGCATTGAAATGAATTCCATAGGTTCTAATGGGCGTTTAAATCATAGATTGACCTTTCATAGTTGAAATGAATTTAGAAAAACGTTATGTATACACATGGTTCATGAAAGACTATATGGGGTTGAGAAAATAGTATACACAATTCTTCGAATTTGTTCATGATACCCTACTAAGGTTTGACAAATACTGAATACTACAGTGATTGAAATAAAGTTTTCGACATTGTTGATTCTTACACAGTGGTCATAAATAAGAGTTAATCACAATTCTAAGACGGTAATACTTAGTCGGAATTTCAAAATGTCTTGAACCTATGAAGCGGATATAAGCAGAATGTATAGTTTCAAATATGAAGGATGCTGAAAATGATAAGATTGATGCGCTTTAAACTTGAAGTCGAACGTATGACACAGGTTTTATGACAAACGCTTTACTGTGAACTATTGAGTAGAGATCCAACAGTTGATATTTTCAACTTCAATTTACTCGCGACGTATTGTCTGGCCTCATTTTTTACTATTAGTAAGCAACTACCTTACAGCCAACATGGATGAACTTTACATCAAAAAAAGTAATTGACCAACCGAGAAACTGTATGACATATATTTTATGTAACAACATAGTGATTGACATGAATAAGTTCATCATAAACTTGTCGATATAATCAATAATTTACACAAAGCCTTCTGTGTATTTTGTTTTATCTGTAATATTGTACTATCCCGAATCCATAATTGTTCTATTTTGTTAATGTCTTAGACTCTGTTATTGTGCTTCGCATTCATACCGCCAATTTTACGAATCACTATTATTTACATCGTGTTATCTTTCGCTATAGCAGCAGTCATCACATTATCGTTGATATTACTGGGAATGTTTGTGAAGTCTAGGATTAGTCGTATTTGGTTGCTTACATTTACATGCAGTTGTATTGCTGTAGGATTGATATTATCTTTCACTTTATACTTTACAAATCCAAAAGTAAGTGTTGATACTGTTTTATTTGAATGGCATACATCAGTCAATCGGATTACTCCATTAATTAACAAACTTTGGTCTTGTTTCCTATCAGTTATTTGTACTTAACCAAATCATTATCCTATGAATTACATAGACACATTTAACATCGGTGTGACGGTGACTGAGTATTTTAAAAAGAGCTACCTTTGGTACTCACTGTATATTCGTGACATTACAAATACCTTCTTGGTCATAATATATGTTAGTGAATTATCCTAAGATTGTTCACTTGAAGTGATTTGTTTTGAAGTCGACATCAGTGTTGTATAGTCAGGATTCATCTTAATAATGATGTTTACCTTACAGTTCTCTTAAACAATTTATATTTCAGTTGTTTTCTAATTTACCTTTGACCAATATGCATACCAAGGTTGGTAATAATATGTTGTCATAGATGATCCTTAAACAAGATTCCTGACAGTACTAGGTTGTATTATTTCCTGTGTAGAAATCGTTGTCATTATGTACA
Source organism: Schistosoma japonicum (assembly GCA_025215515.1). Lineage (NCBI taxonomy): Eukaryota > Metazoa > Platyhelminthes > Trematoda > Strigeidida > Schistosomatidae > Schistosoma > Schistosoma japonicum. The sequence continues at coordinate 32,324,273 of CM046063.1, forward strand.
CAAATTTAACCAAACATGCGGTTACTTGATTCAATGAATTGCATGATATTTTGTGAAGTAGTAGATCTATGGATCACTGAATGTATCAACAGTAAAGTGTAAACAAAACTTATATAATGTTCATTGTAATGCCAATAAAACGTTCTCCTTTCCTTTTTAGATAGCTGCTTATGTTATGGGAGAATGTGGCATCTTATCAGTTATACCAGTAAGTTAATAAACAAAAATGTGAAGAACGGAATTCAATAAGAACAAGCGAAATTTGTTTAATAAATCATCCAATTACAAGTTGCAAACTTAAAACTCCACGTCAGTTCATTTAATCATTAGAAGACAATTGAGACTGATAAACACTTTCTGTTGATGTATGACAGTTTGATCCAAAACTTTTTAAGATATTGTCATATAACTTATTTACTTTTGTAGTAGTATTTTAGTATATGGAAATAACTAATGAATAATAATTTCAGTTGGCTAATTTCTGATGTCACCGTTAGTTAATCTTTTGACGTAACTTACTTACTTACTTACTTACGCCTGTCACCCCTCTTGGAGAAGCATAGGCCGCTCACCTGTTTTCTCCATTCAACTCTGTCCTGAGCAATCCTTTCCAGCCTTCTCCAGTTACTGTTCATTCTTCTAATGTCTGCTTCCAGTTCTCGACGCAGGGTGTTCTTTGGCCTTCCTCTTTTCCGTTTTCCAACAGGATTCCAAGTTAGTGCTTGTCTCGTGATACAGTCTGATGATTTCCGCAGTGTATGTCCTATCCATTTCCAACGTCGTTTCCTGATTTCCTCTTCAGCTGGAAGCTGATTTGTTCTTTTCCAAAGTAGGCTGTTGTTGATGGTTTCCGGCCAACAGACATTCAATATTCTACGTAGGCAGTTGTTGATAAATACCTGTACTCTCCTGAGGATGTTTGCAGTAGTTCTCCATGTTTCAGCTCCATACAGAAGAATTGACTTGACGTTCGAGTTGAAGAGTCTAACTTTGAGATTGGTAGACAGTTGTTTGGAGTCCCATACATTTTTCAACTGTAGGAATGCTGCCCTTGCTTTGCCGATCCTTGCCCTTACATCTGCATCGGATCCTCCTTGTTCATCGATGATGCTCCCCAGGTATGTAAAGGTATCCACTTCTTCCAGAGTTTCACCATCAAGTTCAATTAGGTCGGTGCTCTCGGTGTTGAATTTGAGGATCTTGCTCTTTCCCTTATGTATGTTCAGGCCTATTGATGCTGAGGTTGCTGCTACTTTGGTTGTCTTCACTTGCATTTGCTGTTGTGTATGGGATAGGAGTGCTAGATCATCCGCGAAGTCCAGATCATCAAGTTGCATCCTACTTGTCCATTGAATCCCGTGCTTCTCCTCAGATGTAGAGGTTTTCATGATCCAATCGACCACTAGGAGGAAGAGGAAGGGCGAGAGCAGACAGCCTTGTCTGACACCGGTTCTTACTGAGAATGCATTTGTCAGTTGTCCTCCATGCACAATTTTGCACTGTAGTCCGTCGTAAGAATTCTGGATGATGTTGACGAGTTTCTGTGGTATACCGTAGTGTCGAAGAAGTTTCCACAATGATCTCCTGTCTACGCTGTCAAACGCCTTCTCATAGTCGATGAAGTTGATGTACAATGACGAGTTCCATTCAATTGATTGTTCAACGATGATGCGTAGTGTTGCAATTTGGTCTGTGCATGACCGATCCTTACGGAAACCAGCCTGTTGATCTCGAAGTTGAGCATCCACTGAGTTTTTCATTCTGTTCAACAACACTCTGTTGAAGACTTTCCCTGGTACTGACAATAGTGTGATCCCTCTGTAGTTCTCGCATTTGCTCAAATCCCCTTTCTTTGGTATCTTGATAAGGTATCCTTCCTTCCAGTCTGCCGGCACCTGTTCTTCCACCCAGATCCTCTTGAATAAAACGTGGAGCATCCTCGCCGTTATGTCTATATCTGACTTAAGTGCTTCGGCTGGTATATTGTCAGGTCCTGCTGCTTTCCCACTTTTGATCTGTCTGATAGCTATCTTGATTTCTTCCATCGTTGGTGGATTGACATCAATCGGGAGGTCTGTAGATGCTGCTTCGATGTGTGGTGGGTTTGGTGGAGCTGGTCTATTCAAGAGTTCCTCGAAATGTTCTACCCATCTGTCTCTTTGTTCTTGAATCTCGGTGATTAGCTTGCCTCCTTTGTTCCTGACCGGTCGCTCTGGTTTACTATATTTCCCTGCCAGCTTCTTCGTTGTGTCGTATAGCTGTTTCATATTTCCTTCTCTTGCAGCTTTTTCCGCTGTTGTTGCAAGGCCTTCGATATACTTCCGTTTGTCGGCTCGAATACTCTTCTTTACTTGTTTATTTGCTTCTGTGTATTCATTTTGTGCCTTGATTCTTTCTGCTCTAGTTCGGCTGTTGTTGATTTCTGCCTTCTTGTTCCTCCTTTGTTGAATTTGGCTCAGGGTCTCAGTGGAAATCCATTCCTTATGATGGTAGTTCTTGCAGCCCAGAGCCTCTTGACAAGTTGAAGTTAGTGCCTCTTTGATTCCTTTCCAGTTGTCCTCCATAGTGGTTTCTTCCTCGTTCAGCAGATCTTGTAAGGCTTGGAACCTGTTGTTGAGAATTATTTTGAATTCATTGAGTTTGTCAGTATCCCGAAGAGAGGCTGTATTGAACCGTTTTAATGCTGTTGCTCCAGTTATCCATTGCTTCTTTAGCTTCAGCTTCATTTTGGCAACCACTAGGTGGTGGTCTGAAGCTACATCAGCTCCTCTCCTGGTTCTCACATCTTCCATTGATCTTCTGAATTTTTTATTGATGCATATATGATCAATTTGATTCTCTGTACTATGATCTGGTGAGATCCATGTAGCCTTGTATGCGTTTGTGGGGGAATATTGTACCACCTATAACACTTTAATTTGTGATTCTTCTTCAGGTACAGCCTGTCTAATTGTCCCCAGGAGTTATGGACGAGTCATCTTCGACACATTGCATAACCTCTCTCATCCTGGATTTCGTGCTACAAGTAAACTGATTACTGAGAGATTCTGCTGGCCAAAGATGAATAAGGATATCAAAGAATGAACACGCACTTGTATGGCCTGCCAGAAGAACAAGGTAATTTAGCATAATAAATCCACTCTAGGCACTTTACCGACCTCTGACGCTCGATTCGATCACATCCACGTTGATTTGGTAGGACCTTTACCAGAATCAAACGAATTTTCTCATCTTTTGACATGCCTGAACCGATTCACACGCTGACCAGAAGCAATTCCACTCAAAGACATCACTAGTGGAACAATTGCTCGCACTTTCATCGAACGATGAGTAGATAACTTTGGGTGTCCATCAACAATAACAACAGACTGTGGACGTCAGTTTGAATCTGTTTTGTTCCACGCTCTGACCAAACTTCTTGGAACTACGCGTTTCAGAACAACCGCCAACCACCCACAATCTAACGGTTTGGTAGAAAAATTCCGTCTACAAATGAAAGCGTCACTTTTAGCTACAAACATCCCTCAGTGGATCGACGCTTTACTACCGGTATTACTTGGGATTCTCAGCACTGTAAAAGAAGATAATGAATGCAGTGTTATCGAATTAGTCTACGGAACAAATCTTCGACTACCAGGTGAGTTTGTGTAAATCGCTTCCATGTCGACAAACCTGAATCTCAATTCTTAGATGAACTGGCTTACAAATGTTATGCGTTCAGTTAAGCCAGTTCACAATAGATAACAATCGACAGACGCTTTTATCCGACCCGCCTTAAAATATAGTACACACGTTTTTGTACGTCGTGGTGCTGTACACCTACACGAGGGTAACGTCAGCATTGACCGTCTCAAAACAGCCTGCCTAGAATGTAGGCTTTTTAGTGTTTAATTCGTCACAACACCCTCAAAACTTGACATAAACGAAGTCATCAGGCCTCAAGTAACAACTAACAAGCAAGTAGAAATATCGAAGAGCTCCATAAAGCCGAGAGCTACGCGTTCTGGTAGAAATGTACGATTTCCAGAACACCTAAACGAATACTATGTCTACTAAGTTCCTTCCGATTCCCACTACCTACGTACGTATAACAATTTTTTTTGTTTAAAAAAATAATTATTATTAATTAATAAACAAAAATTGATAAAACCATTATTATTATTATTTTAAATTTAGGATATGCATTTTATGAATTTTCGCGTTTGAAAAAACGTTTGATTATTTGTTGTCGGTATTCTACACGTTTTAATATCCACGTTGAGCTAACAATTATTTTTTCATATACAAATTGCATAGATTTAGTTTCTTTTGTTTCTTTTCGACTTTCAAGCCATCTGGGAACGAACAGGAGGACGTGGAAGGAAAAGGGATTTATTATGTACAAAATATTTTATGAAACGACATTATAGCATAGGGACTGATGTCCAGAAGCTTCACAACATCGCAAGCCATCGAAGGAACGTTTACCAATGTCTAATGCATTAGGGTTTATCCTTTGGCTGGTACGTCTAAGGGTCCTCATGAACTCACTTGGGGAGGGGAAGTGGGTTGTAGCGGTAAATAATCCCCAAAATAAATAGTTGCATAAGCTCTCGACATTGATGCTGACCATGTTTGTTTTAGCGGACACTACTAGTTGAAGGCGCACGGTCGTGCATCAATACCAGATCACGACTCAAACCACCGTGCGTAGCATCTCTTTCCAGTTTGCAGCCTAGACGTTGCTATCCCATTGAAGCTCTGTTTGCGATCATATATAATTTCTCTTCCATGCTTCAGTGCCTTCTGATTCCTTCTCATTTGTAGAAGTGGGTCCAATCGATAGAAGTGGCTCTGGTTGTACGACAAGCGTAACTTGCTCATATACCTGGGTACACTTCAGTGCTATCGGTAATTAATTGGATTAGTTGTGTCAAGTGTGAAGGATGTTGGATGTCTTCTTTTCTAGAGCTTTTCGTAGTTTCTTGTCTTATTACGTAGTTTATGGGTGAACACTGTTAGCGGTGGATGAGAGTTCTTCCTGTGGGTCGACTTCATGGGTTGTTTTAAGAAAAAGTTTATCCTACAAGTGTGTTTCAAGTTCTAAAAACACTGATAAGGATAAAGCATTATCAAGCCCAATCATCTGTTTCGCACTGTTTAATGATAGTCACATTGAGCTCACCTTTTGCAAGGTTGCACTCAAAGGTGGGGTCAATATTTCTTAATAGTGTGCCAATAGTGTGCACCCGACGTCACTGAGTCATACTTTTCTTCCACTTTCTATTCTTTTACCAGCTATTTGGTACCTTATGGCATGTCACGCTTGTGGGTTATGTGCAAGTGATGGTAGTGAACGTGATCTTCTAATTCCACTGACTTTTCGCGAGTTTCGGAGAATGACCTATTCTTTTAGATTGTGCCGGTTGACCTATGTTTCAGGTGTTGAGCACTATCACCGATATTCATAGGGATACATGACTTGCTATAGGTCACCAAGGTAATACTTCGACATTTTTTTCTTGATGTCGCCTTTAAACAGCTGTCTCTGGTTATATTTTTTGGCAATGAGATAGTGATCGATTTATCAGATTTTGTGCGAGATGGAGGTAGGGAGACAACACTGTTGACCTACTCTTAATAATAATAATAATAACAAAATCAAGTAGTTCACTAAGTTATAATATGGACAATAAAGGCTATGGTCATAGTAACTCGTTAATTGAGAATAGAATAACCTATTTACCCAGAAAATACTATCTACCAGGAATAATGAATAGCGTTCTACCTTCTACTTCGTTGAAATTAATTGTATATTTCAATCAAACGATTCACTCTATTGTTGGCCCTTGAAATATGCTTTAGTGACAGAAGGATGTGTAAAAGCTGCCTGTCTTTATTGAGAGATCAGAGTAACACAAAGCTATTTATGCAGTCTGCAACCGAATGGAGAGTCACTATCTGATATCTTTGTGATAAGCTACTTTAAACCGATTAGTTTCTTTGTGCTCGCGTCACGATAATGAGACAAAGCTTCGGGTCTTTTACATATTAGACTCTACAATATTCTCCACATATTTCAGATGATTTGCAAGCTAATGTGATATGCGTAAGTGCGCTTCTCAGAAAGTTGAATTTTCGAAAACCAACGGTTATCACACTACCAGATGGTCGATAAGTCAGTTTTGAGGCAAAGGTTATACATTCAAAACCTTGATGGATGGGTTGGAGCTACAGAAATAATCAGTTAAAAAGAATAAAATAAAATAATAAAATACGGAAAAATAAAAAACGAAAGATAAAAATAGCAAACTGAGTGAGTGAATAAGATGAACAGAGATGGATACATTAACGGGTAGGGATGTTAATGGCACTTTGCTGAGTGGGTAGCTTAATAACAGCAAGCAGATTGTACTGATTTGGGCAGGAGCTTAATTGAAAGTAGTGCGATATGACCCAAAGGATCAGTCTCCATTCCTGCTTGAGAGGCAATGACCACACGAATAATAACTCTGTTATTGTTCCTCTAAAGTGCAGAAAAATGTAATGTAATATATCTGGACGTTGGTTAAATGACGAAAAATATTCACTGTTGTTCCTTTACGTAGCTCTTCTGACAAATCTTTTTTTCTTTTGTTGGCTCCTTTAACTTCTTGCACGAAATCACTTAAAAGTTATACATATCCTGCGACTTTCTCTAGAAAGAAGATTCCATGTGCTCTGTACGAACAAATAACGTAATATGAACATCTGCTATGGGTCAACTATTCCCTACCTTTCAATGTTCAGCAAGCTTTATTTCTGTACTTAAATAAATCTGCAGCCCACTCTGCAATAAAGTGGAACAGAAAGAGAAAGTGTTATTATAACAATCGCAGGCAAAACGTATGTGTTACTGAGCACACCTCTAGTCAGTTTGCTTCTGTCAGTAACGAATATTTACAGGAAATTACTCATCTTAGTATACATTACTATTTATGGATACATAAGTATAAAATACGCCTTAACAGTTTTATTCACTGTACAAATTCTTGTACAATATCTACGACATACCTAACAGCTTTTATAATCTCATGCTTCACAGAGGAGTTAAACGAAAGTTCAAGACAACCGAGGGATCATCGGTGTATAAATAAACATCCTGTTATTTTTCAATTTACAAATAAATTGTTGAAATAACACTCTAAACAGATAATTTTTAAATAAAACACCTACTTTAATATTTTTGAGTTTTTCACCGCATCAGAAAAAATGTCCATGTTGGTCAAGAATTGTTGATGATTTTAGATCCCCAAAACTCACTTGGCAAACTTGTTATTTTTGTGATTTTATTGTGTAAATTTGAATTTCCTGTTTTCGCGCCAAAAATTCCCCTTCTCACCTTCAGTTCGTGTTTCCCACTTGGTAAGACACTAAATCTTATTGGTTCGTTGTTTATTTTAGTACGCTATTTGTAACATCCCAAGGACGCTCTCTATTTTTGGATATATACGCATGAGTTGTGTGGGATGAGGTCGTCTGACAGGCTGCCTGAGGAATAAACGCTTCTTGCTGTCTTTGGACTTCTCACTCTAGTTAGCTGGGCTGGGGCGCTGCGGAATAGCTTAGCTTCCTGTTACTGTGTCGCTGGTCTTACGTTCGTTAGCGGTTATCTAGGTGTTACCATAAACTCGCGAAACCTTAGCAAGAATTCACGTTGGTAAATTTGCGAGTTGATGAGATATTTTCAGGAAAATAGAGGTATCAATTGATTTTGGAAAAAAAAGTGGTTTGAAGAAATTTAGGTTTTTCCTCACATTTAGTATTAGTACTCCAGGTATACATAAAAGGTTCAGGAGCCATAATTATTCACCAGCATTCCAACTTCTGTATCATACATTTATATGTCAGTATATATGTTTAACGTGAGATTGAATATACTGGGCTTTTGGCGGTTTGTTTGATTTCTGGTGGTTTGTGCATCTTAATCTGTTCCCAATAAATTCTTGTCTAAATCATCAATATTGATTTCTTTACATATGTGTGATAGTCTGTTACATAAGTATATCAATCCAAAAGTACCCAACGTTCTTCACACGGAAAAAAAATAACATGATGTTTTTTTGAGGGGGGGGGGTATTTACAAGTAAATCTACAACAGTAGTATTGAAACAATGCTCTATTACCCAAGTTAACGGTTAATCCAGATTTCAAGCTCGACCATGACCAAGTTACTCTATCGAATTGTGCGCTGCGGATAAATCCATAAAGCTTGATAATAAAAACCCAAGGAAACACTAGAACTAATAGTAGATGAATAATTTGTTTTAATTATTAACAGGTGTCAAATATACTGAAAATAATGTCTGATGGCCACAAACACATTAATATATTTCGGGCATTCGCATACTTCGAAGAACCACAAAGCTAAATAAAGCACAAGTGGAATACAATAGTTTTCTGGAAAAAACAACAGAATGAATTATAATGTCCTCGGAAAAGATTTAGCAGTCAGGACCTTCATCGAATATCTATCAGAAAATAGTTGTAGCCATATTGTTTCAACCATTGTTACATAAATAATGGCGTGAAAAACTTTCAGTCACTCTTTAGTATTAGTATTGAATTTATAGTCTTGTTAGGTTACAGCAAGCAAATACGTAATATTAGGTGCATAGAAGCTGTAATCACTTAATATCGCATAAACAAATGAAAAAAGGACATGGTTGCTGGTCATTTCTTCGCTGGAAACATTTTGAGGTAACTCTCAGCAACAGCTATTCATTTTTAAAAATTGATAATAATGTGTTGTACATGACTAAGAATTCTCCACAGCTGTCTGAAGTGAAAATTTTGTTGTCACTATCAAACAAATCCAATTACCTTACTTTGCTTTACAAATTCACATAAACTCTTGTTATTACAGTTCTGAGACATCTTTTGTTAGCATATTTTACTGCTTTTTTGTAGGTATCAAAGGTAACAGTGATTCAACCACTTGTGATTCTGCCTAATTTAACTGTATGAACCATATATCACCAGCAACTTACTTTTTTCTGCATGAGTGGTTATGTTGATATGTCGCCGTATTTCTTTTCACCTAAGCGTTAATAGTGATGAGGAATGGACTACCAAAATGGCGTCAAGAAGCCTGGCCTCTTAATTAAGGTGAGTCGGGCTAATAGAGTTATCAGGTAATGTAACTTAGGCGTAACTTAACTCCGGTAGTCATACCGCACCACATATTGTGAAATTGTATCTAGGCCAAGTAAGATATCATATGGATAAGCTACCTGTAATGAAGGAAGGAACCAATAAGCATATGTCCAAGTATGAGATAACCAGTAAACAATAATATATTCTGTGTATCTGTTTTACTAAGTCTCTTTATAGTATCGTAAGCAGCATGAAGAACATTGAACAGTTGCATGTCTATTAGGTTTAGAAGCCCGAAACCTGGAGAAATGACGCACAACTCACAAAAATGTGTGGCTTTCAATAGTTGCTTTAAATGTAAGAACCAGTGATTTATTTCAAGCCCATTAAACTACCCTTTACTGCAGCAAAATAATGAACTCGACGTATAACCAAAAGAAACAGAAGCCACGGCTCATAAAATGACAGAAACGACTCATATATATAATTAAAATAGCAAAAATTGTGAGTCCAAATCTACTAATGGTTGGTTCTAGTCATTTTTTATATTTATCAGTATTGTCACTTGAAATAGCCTTCATAAGCGGCTATGTATTAAGTTTGAGCTTGGCGGCATTTCAAAATGCCAAATTCACGTCTTGAAGATTATTTTCGAGTTAGTAAGACTCCGAAAAATGTTCGACAAGCAAAAAGAACAGCTCTAGACTTTTCACCTGAAAGAAAAGTAGTTTGTCACATTTTGAACACGCTTTCTATTATTATCAGGTATCGTCCAAATCGAAGCGGCCAGCCTATCAGCGTTTTTCACACCTCGCTAAACTTGCTGAAGAGTCAGCTACTGATGTTAACGCAGTAAAAATTTCTGGTGCAATATCGTCCGCACAAGATAAAACAGCAAGCAGTCCATCATTATGTTCTTCACCGAAGGAAAAGGTAGGCTTTACTAACCTTTGTGTGGTATTTATTAGCTATTTTCTGTTAATAAGTTCTTATTTTTTAGTAACGAAATTTTATCAGGAAGTTGTGTTCTTTGTGTTTGGTGTTTTTATGTGTAGGATTCCGGGTCGATGTTAGTGTATTAACTCCTATTACAATTATCGCTCCGTAACCTAGAGAACGGAAGATTAAACTTTAAGGTTTTCAAATAAAAAAACTGGTTCAATTTTTAGTTGATATCACAACTCAGTTTTTTTTACGTAGAATCGTACGACCGTGAAGGAATCTTCATATTGAGATACAGCCGTTAGCTACCATTACCTAGCACTAGTAATAATTCACAACGATACACTGTTCTTAAGCCCATCAGTTCTTTTGAAGGTATGGACTGCTATAGTCTTCGATTTCAGCAATAGCTCAAGGTTAGTGAATAGGCATTTATAATTAAATTAGCATTACATCGTTTAGGAAAACCGGATTTTTCTACAATTGATAATCGTTTTAGTTTGTGGTCAAGACAATCACCTAGCAGACAATTAAATTGATTGAAATGCTTTTTAATTGAGGAAATTGAAAATTATTCCATGTGAAACTGATTTATATGATATAAAGCTTGAGATACATGATAAGCCAGCTGGGAGAAATAAACAAGTCTTTATTCACCGTCTGATTCAGACATGCACGCTTACCGCTGCTGCAACATAACCATGTTAATGATGTTGGTTAAATGGTCATTGTGAATCATTATATTATGCCTTTGAAATTTCTTGATACTCAGCTGTGTTAGTACTTATGATGGATAACAATTATAGTTGCGCATTTGGTTTTCTTCCGTACATGTATTTCAGAAAAATACTGATAGTCGTTCCAGTTTGTTGGCTATACTTCATTGGTCACCAATTTACATTGTTGTGATTCATCGCCTAGTAGTTCTGTAGGACCGTTGTCTTACTATTTTACTTAGTTATGACGAAATGATTCATTCGTTTGCATCTCGTTTCAGAACGCATCGAAATAATGACATCGCGCGATTCAATACTCACCGTTATGATTGAGTTTTCCAAATAAAAATTTGACATCTTGACAAATTGATCCCGTTAATGATGATTGCTTGTTGTCGAACCTATGTGGTGTTTAATTCGTTTAGTTAAGTAACCGTTTGCGTGTACACCTATCATGTAAATTCTTCGCCTTTTTATACTAACATATATTAGTCTAAGATGAAAAGTTTGAATTCATTGAAATTATTGTCCTCAACTATATTTACACCACTCTGTCACTTTAAAACAATAAATCCTGTTTATTTTGTTCGTTACCCTTAATAGATTGTCGTACAGCGGAAGAAACGCGTACAGTTAAAGAAAGTAACCAAGGTATATTCCCCCCAACTATCAAACTCAACATCGGAAAATAATTCAAAACTACCTGCATTTAGGCGATTCGCTTACTTGACGGCACCTATTTCTTCTCCAGAGTTACAGTCAGCTGGACTGCAAAGTTGTGCCGAAACTGCTGAGAGTCCAGTATCTTCCAGCACTCTTGATTTAACTCAGACAGATTTGTCTGTTCCCGTTGATCTTGTTCTTCCTCATAACCTACGAGTCTTGTTGGAATTATTTCGAAGTTGTGATACGGTTGTCAGCATGCTTCACAATAGAAAAGAACTTTGCAGTTTTGATAAACTCCAACCAGCTGTTCAAGAAATAGTGCGCAGGTAAATGAAACATTGTTCACTATCCATAATTGCAAAATTCTTAATTACGCGAGTGTCGTAATAATAGTGTCTTTTTATGAACAAATGAACTGACTTTTAAATCTCATAGTGGCTACAAGCAAATTGTCCCTTTGTAAGACACTTAACTAAGGGTGTGTTGGAAAGTGACTCTAGGGTCACTTTTAAAATGATAAGTTTTTTGTTTGCTTTTGTCCAGTTCATTTTGTTACTGAGCTATTCTCCCGTTTCCAGAATATCGTCTGTGCGTATCATTTGCATACTCAGGTAATTTTTTTGTGTGGTAAATATATGAATCAGGCTGGTTCACAGACCTGGACGTGATTGCATTGATCAACTATTCACCCTGTACCAGATTCTCGAACATAGACATATCTACCAACGTCCGACTATAGTTGTATTTTCTGACTTGAAAGCAACTTTCGACTCGGTAGACCGTGAAGTCTTGTAGCAGTGTTTGTCATTAAAAGGCATACCTCAAAAAGTACATAGACCTTATAAAGGCTCCCTACTCGACCACCACCGGTCGAGTCAGAGCATATGGCGAATTGTCACGAGAAATTTCATCCTCAAGTGGGGTCCGTCAGGGTTGCCTCTTATCTCCATTTTTTATTTAATTTCGTTATAGATGTACTCTTAGAAGTCTCACTCACTTCTTTCAACTCTTCAGGAAATAATCTCCTAGGAGATCCTCTTGTCGACTTGGAATACGCTGACGATATAGTCCTACTTAGTGAAGACGCTGAGAGTATGCATGGTCTCCTAAGCACCTTGAGTAACAATGCTAGCATATTCTGGATGCACTTCTCCCCTTCTAAATGCAAAATGTTACTCCAGGATTGGTCTGCTTCTTCACCTAGATTAGTTATAGGGAGTGAAGTAGTTGGATGCGTTGACCATTTTACATATCTCGGAAGTCTCAACACCCCTGGTGTATCAGTGTCTGACGAAGTCTCAGCACGGAATCAGAAAGCCCTAATGGCATCTACCAATCTACGCTACTTGTGGCACAGGTGAAATATTCTTCTCTCAACGAAAGACTGGGTGTACTGCGCAGCAGTCCGCGCCGTTTTAACATATGGCTACGAAACGTGGACCATGAAAACCCAAAATATGCATCGACTTCAGATATTTGACCATAGAAATTTTTGTAGCATCGCCCGCATATCATGAAACAGTCGACAAAAGTAATATTGAGGTTAGACAAAATGCTTTTTGGAATTATGGTAGATCAGTCGAAGAGGTAATCAACCTTCACCGACTGAGATGGTTGGGGCATGTGTTACGTATGTCCGAACACCGGTTACCACGTCGCTCAATGATGACTAGTATTGGGGTGGGTTGGAAAAGGGTTAGGGGCGGCCAAACCAAAACGTGGCAGTCAGTCGTTGAAGTCACTAACTTCTGGTCTGAGCCACATTGGTAGATGTCGACTACCTGGTTGGGGTCCGCGTGACTGCCGTACCCAGTGGTTGGAGACTTTTGGTGACATGGCTCGGAATCGATCACAATGGCGTAGGTGTATACATTCTTTGTCTTCACGTACACCTTGAGACTAAAATTACTCTACCTTTCTCTCTACAAACTAATTATTTTTCTCTCTCTCTCTACATATTATATCCTTATATGCAATCTTGCTTTTATATATTACTACCATTAAAGTAACTGATTCTATGAATTCGGTGATCATCTTGCTATGCTGTTGAGGTGTGGCAACTTGGACCGATGCACTTATGTGCCTGGTCCTACGTTGTATCTGTCTGTCTGCGCATGTCCGACCACCGCCTGCCTCGTCACGTAATGTTGGCTAGGCTTGAAGTAGGATAGATGAAGGGTAGGGGCATCCAAACCAAAACGTGGCACAGTCCATGAAGCCCTTGACTGTTGGTCTAAGCCATGTTGATAGATGCAGATTACCTGGTTGAGGTCCGCGTGATAATCGCGATGAATGGCTGGAGACACTTGGCGACAGCTCAAAATCGATCACAGTGGCGCAAGTGTATTCACTCTTTACCTTTGTCTAGATCTTAAGTTATATTATTCTTTTCCCCACACCTTTACTTTACTCTCTCCTCTTATATTCTGTTGTTGTGTTACCACGTAGTGCTAATGCGGTATGGCAACTTAAACCCATTGGCATATGTGCCGGGTTCTACATTGTTGATGAATGAATGATTATTGTGGTTATGTTATTTAAAAGAACTTGAAATGCCTTTATGACCGTAACAGAAATATCCTTAAAGTTGTTTGCTATCTCATTTAAATTGATTTCAGTACTTTAGTTGACCGATAATTATTCTCTTCTCTCTAGTTCTAGATTCTTCATCTGACTTGATATTCTAATTTTATTTCGATGGTATAAAAAATCACTTAGACATATGCAAGGTAAATATTTGCATAAATGTGCTGGGAGGTTTTCAGCACAGAGATATAATTTCTAAAACAGTTAATCTTTGATAACAAGTTAGTAAATTGCTCTTGGACGAATGTTTTCTCTAATTTTACCTTTCGCAATCTAGGAGCTTATATTCATTAGCTTTTAGTAATTAAGTTAGTGCATAAGGACGTAACATTGTGATAGTTATTAGTAAGCTATGTAATTCAACTGATATATTAAAACGCTATACGTTTCGTTTTCAGTTTGACTACCACTTACGTAACACTGTCAACAATCAGTGTATATCAGAGGTCAGAATAAAGCACGAATAGACTTTATTAATGTAACAACTGACGAGCGTGTATTCGAAAGTTTCGAAGTTACTAGTCCCAGTATGTGGTCGATTTGTCCAATATCTATATAAATCCAATGAACAGTGTGTAATATTTCTAGTGCAATCTAATCTGGTGATTGTTACTGCAAATAAGATTTCCAAACGTTACTACTACAAGCTTACAACCGTCTTTTATCACTCCTTTCTGTTCTATCAAATGACTTAGTATGATGAGCTATAGTTTTACATCAGATTTTTAGTCGTTTCTTACTAAATTCTATGGCAAAGCACATGATTGTCAACATTTTCTTAATATGAAACAAGTCATAATGCTACTTATAGGAGAACTAGTCTTTCAAGCGTTTTTTGTAGCTGAACATTTTGAACAAACGGGGAATTTCTATGGAAAAGCTGGTAGTATCTTACAAAGTTATTAATTTATCATTTCTGATAATCACAATCGTTATGTACATTAAATATAAAAAGTCTGCTTGTATCTACCGTCTTTGATCTCAACAATTAACTAACTTACTGTCACCAAACACAACACCGTGTTCTGATCCTGTAATAAGGTTTGTAGTCTTATACTGTACAGCAAACACATTTGTTTTACTTTTTGACAGAAATAGTGCATCCGTTTCGGACTGCATTCTTATTCAGTGGATTTTATTCTGGATACATGTTAAAGTAATCATTGAGTTAGTTTTTCTAAAAACATACAAATAATCACAATTGGGGATATTTGTATTTTGATTACTTGTTCCTTAGTCCGTAGTATGCATATTCTTTTTATTGCAATAAGCATGGTACTTGAACGTATTGATATAAACCTAAAGTATTGTTGCCACTCTATGACCTCGTCGGATCCGCTTCTAAATAAAATAACAGGAAGTTACTAGTACTGCTTACATTCTTCTACTATTAGATACACACTATAATATAGCGTATTTACCAAGTATGGATTCATGTGCTCGGCTTTTACCACACTTTATTTACGCAGTCCGATAATACTATTCAGTTGTTTTAATCAAAGTAAGCTAGGCTAAACTGGAATCTACGAATGCAAGCAATCTGAAGTGTTCAAACGAAACATTTATGAACAGATCTGATTATTTCTATTCATTGTGTGTTCATTTTTGTACCTTCCATACTTTTAGGTATCCGTTTTTCTGATCTTTCGATTAGTCATAAGTAACATAAAATTCAATATGCATATATGCATCAATTCAGGTTGCGACATAAAATCACAGTGAGGTTAAACTATCAAAATAAGTACCACTGTAGTAAAAGTGATAGTAGTATCACTAGAAACAAAACTCTTTATGCATAGTAAATATCGTAAGAGGAGGCAGAATAACTTCGTTAAATTAAAAGTACAAAATAATTTTGGAACTGAGGATCTATGGCAACTAGTCAAATGTATCGTCTTCACTGTTCCGGGAGATATTGTTTGAAGTTTGCAACTAGTAATTTCTGTTTTCCTGCGGTTGTATTAACTTTTGCAGATATTAGTTTGAACACTCTACTGTCAGTCAATGTAAACTCTGCATCTGTTTCACCTATTTATATATAGTATGATTATGTTTCACTCAGCAATTGTAACCGTAATGCGTTTTTCATTTACGGCATTTAGGAATTTTGAAGAAACGCATGTTGGTCAGTTTTTAACCATCTATCCTATGGTTTATTTTCTTCGCTATGAGAAACAGTTAGATAAATTCACACATCGATCAAATGGGAATTACGTACTCGTATTATCACCTAATTTACGTACTGGTATGTGTGTAATATTTCATTAACACAACATGATACACTTTCCTGAAGTTTTAAATTGTATTTTGTTGTTTGTAATTGCAAGAATAATATTGAGCTGAAATCGTAACACATCTTTTTGCTTTTTGTTTGTGATTTTTATTTAGGATTAATGAGCAAGCATTGTCAAACCTGACAGAATGTCACTTTAAGACTAGCAACAAAATACGTCAAACTTAATGAAATTTGATAGTAATACATCTTCCTTGCATATTTTTAGTTATTGAAATAGCATCTGTTTGAATTTTACCTTAAAATTCTAACATCATGCTATTCTATGACACCTCTCGGTAGTATTAGAATTCTATTAATTTTCCTTCTTCCGTGATCTGATAACTTAAGGTGATTTCGTCATATTAGTATTGAGATTGCTTACATTTTCTTTTGTAATCTTGACCGGTCGCACGTGGTTCTTTTACTACCTAAGTATTCCAGTACGGCTGAGAGTAGTGTGGGTCTGTTTCCCCTCTTGAAATTCTCATGACCGCGCATTAATAGCCTCTTCCAGGAAAGTCCTACTCACTGCCTTCTCGCGTCGGGTGTTGTTTTCAAAGGGAGTGGACGGAATCGAACATTTGGCGTTTAAACCAGATTGGTAGCCACAGTGGGTCAGCTTGGGTAAGTTGGTTAACCCAGAACCAAAACTGACAGTGTACGTAAGCTTCATTATCTTACAAGAATAAATTGTGTATGAACCCACTTTGGTCACTGGTTACCATAGGAATTCATCTTCTAACAGTGTTCCACTGCCTAGTGAAGTAAACATTTTAACCAAGGCCTCAGTGAATAACTCCTTATGACTACCACCTGCTTTAGTCTGGTCTTCTGTGAAGTATCTCAGCCCACTTAATTACAATCACTAACAATTATAAAAAAGTTCATTCTCAATATTACTATCCTAAATCAAACGTCATTGGTCATCACATTAATGTAAACTTATCTTACATTCATTCGTCTTTCCATCCCGTTTGGTTTTGTTTTGGCATTCTCTCTTATTGATTGCCCCACTGTTCATCTTGTCCATGGTGGAAATCCCATTTTATCTACCCAATCTCAGGTCACTGAATAGTCGACTTTTAAGTGTTGCCAGTGACATCAAAACTTCAGTTTCTCTGAAACCACGTGTACTTTTAAACTGGTCTCTTTCAGTGTTCCCATGTTAGTGCAGCTCAGACAACAAATGGGTGTGGATATGTTTTCGGGTAGTCTTCATATCGGTGTTTGTTATGAGACCTGTTTTTAGCAGTAATGTGCTACAAATTCGTTCTCGTCTGTCGATTAGAAGTGTTTAATGTTCTCCTGTCCAGAGACCAGGTGGTACCGGTGTCCAGTGTCAGACTAGGCTCCAGATCACAGTTTAAATCAATCGACTTCATCCCCATTTAGAAAGTGGTGTATAAAACTGTGTTTTCGTAGTCTCCACCTACGCACCAAAAGGTGAGTTCTATCATCAGGTGAATGCTATCAAGGTATCGCGTTCTACAAATATTATAGCACTAGCTGGAGATCTAAATCTCCAGGTTGACCCTAGGGAATCGCTTAGGTGATAAATGGAGACTTGATGATTGGAGGTCATATAGCGAGAAGGGGCCACCTTCTACAGCTATGTGCAGACTACAATCTATTTCTGACGAGCATCAACTCCCGGCACAGCCATCGATGGTACTCTACCTGGCATCCTCTACCTACAACTTAAGCCTGGACACAGATTTATCAAATTGCGACCAGTTATCGCTGTCGTGGTTGTGTTCAAGGCCGTCTTCACTTCTATATCCTGTAACTATTATGGTATTTATCAGATTAGATGTTTGTTTATTTAAAAGTTTATGACGAATTAAAAAAAGTTATATACATTTATCCCTTAACTTCGAGAAATGTTTCTCATTTCAGATGGAACACAAATTGGACATGATTCTCCGTCGAAAGGATTTCTACCATTCACTGGAACACGATTAATTCAGCGTCGAAATCGTTTTCATTCACTGTTACTTAATCTAGTTCTAAAATCACATCGGGTTCGTTATTGTTTTGTAAATTCACTTTAGTCGTTTTCATGTGTGTGCGTAAATTAATTGAATTTTAGCCTTTAGGTAATTTAATTAACAGTTCTTGTTTATTTGTAAAATAGCTGCTGTCTTGACGCTGTGATCGGCTTACTTGTAATGGCAACCCATTTGAGATCTGTTGACTGGCATATTAGTTCCTTCCAGTTCAAGTTGGTCGCCGAAAGGTAAAACTATAGACAACATACTATTGGTTTGAGAGCGTAGTTGGTTATTTTGAGGTGTGGTGGTTGTAAAATGTTTTCCGTGGAGAGCCACCATTCTCAGCGATTCGACAAAAAATGGTTAGAAATGGCTCACCCTAAAAGTGACCTATCTCCCATTGCCTCATGAACTTTTAGTGCTCACAGTAAGACCAGGATTATTATATCATAAACTATCCTACAAAAATTATAAATGACCCACCTCAATCAGCTCACTTCAACAAAACCATTACTGGTATAGTTTTTGCTCTAGTTTACTCAAGAGGGAGTATCGTCTCAGGGCTTGGGAAACTTGGAAATGCTAGAGTTTTGTCGTATTTTTAAGAGTACACAAGTTAGTTTTGACTAACCACTTTGTTTACTATAATTACAGTACACCAGTAATCGTTTGCAATAAACGTGGATTATTCCAACACTAAGCGTATGTGCAGGCATATATATGTAGTTATGTAAAGTCTATTGTTTCATTATTTTGAAGTTTTATCAATAATTTTTGATTGCTAGTTAAGTTGGAAAAATACTAAGGCATCAGTTCTTGAAGTCATTGACTAAATGTTTGAGTCATTTTGGTATATATGGACTACCTGATTTAAGTTTGCAGGATAACTGCAATCAATGGTTGGAGATATTGGGTGATATACCTGAGAGTCGGTCAGAGCCATGCAGACCTGAATTCACTTTGTCTATACTTTTCCATTCTTTCTGATTGAACATTATTCTGGTATTAATCTTATTAATTTGGTATAGCAACTTGAGCTAGCAAACGCATGTTGTTTATAACTGACTGTAGCTACTTTGAATTCTGAATAATTTACATTTTCAGGAATTTTTAATTTCGGAGCTTGGAATCGATCCGTCAAAACTTCCTGAAGATTCATCACTTCGTCGTTGGCACCCTAAATTCCCTTTGGAGTCTGCTGTTACTAGTATACTTCCATCGCCATTGCCTGTTCGACCATCTGAATTTGAACAAAAGATTACATCAGCAAAAGATGCTGTTAAAGCGTTCCAAGCTCGTGCTTTATTTCGTGAAGCTGAAACATGTCATCAGATATCATTGTCGAAACAGCAACTATCTCCTATACCAAGCCCCAAAAAACCTGCCGCGTCACCACTTAAGGCATCCAACATTATCGGTAGCACAGTCTGTGCAGATAACGTTATGGGCACGCAAACAAATTCGGAAGAGTCTACTAGCAAACGAATCATTACCTCCACTCCAAATACTCTAAAAGGAGTATCTCTAGCTCTTCTTAACAAGGTGAGTGGTATCAATATTTTTGTTTGACTATCCATTTCTCTGGTTAACTGAATTATTGTTATATTTACCCGGTGCTTTTGTACAGAGAAGTGACGTAATGGTTAAGGCATTCGACTCAATGCTAGATTCAAATCTCTCCCTACTTCATTTTGGGCAACCATGCATTATCTCTAGTCTCCCAAAAACGTAGTGTGCATCGACCAGTACCTGGTAAATAAGTTATTAATAAGTTTTTTGCGCCATTTTACTCAGTGAATGTATTCGAACGTTGTTTCCTACCGGTGTCAGTAACATTCAGAACTTTTGTTTTGAGGTTTTAGGGTTAATTATACAGAGTAATTAAGCTTATTTTAACATGATATTGATGTTATTTGGGATCATAGTGTTGCATGACTTTCAAAAGTCATCATCAAACTTTATATATTAATCGCATGCCTCCAACTGAATACAGTAATCCTGGGTGGTATTAGAGGTATGAGGGAAGTTATTAACTCTCAGTTCTTCATACCCTGGAAGGGTTCTTTTACGGGTGTTTATAAAAGCAGTTTGGTTAATGGTGGTCTTGACAACCTAAGAGCGTGACAAAAACACCCAAGGTCGGTGTCATGCGACTTTTTAATGTGTTGACTCCATGCTCTCCTGAACTTGCTCCCAGTGATTGGAATCCATGAAGCAAAGTGTGATGTGAATTTTTGGGGTCTACCATTTCTCACTCCCTCCGTTGTGTTAAGGTAGCATCGTCGAAGTGTTATATCTTATGTAGGGATGGCCGATTCATTGATTCCGATTTATCCGCAACACGATATTTTTCAGCTAACTCCCGACCTTGCCTTAATCTATTACTCAGGTATGACGATCCGAATAATTTATCAAGAAGCCGATTAATCACTCACGCATGTTTTGCTATAATATAAACCTATAGTACTTTACCCCACGCCTGTCACGCAATATTGACCAACAACGTGTCTTCTTCCAAACATGTCACGAAGATGTTGGTTATTTGACATAAACCTACTACTATCACACTTGACTACAATCGGCAGTACGACTTTGCCCTCGAACTTGAGTTTGCTGCTCTTAGTTATCGTTTTTCAGCCCACTTTCATGACTTCATAGGACCTAAGAAAACAAGTGTTTTCACCAATTTAACTGAACGGGGTCATTACAATCGACAAGCTTAAGGGCTGTGATGTATAGTGCCGCAGTATACAGACTTTAAGATATAATGTAGAATTTATGTGTTGTTTATGGTTTTGATTAGATTCTACGTTGGGTATTGCTTAATGGTTAATTACGTTATTATTATTACACCAATAACTTACAGGAAGCCTTTGTTACAACTTGTTAATCCAGTAGCCATGCATACTTAAGTAATATTTAATTATAAACTGATCCATTACCTGACCCAAGAGTCACAAGTTACCATGTTCATATAAACTATCATGAATATACGTAGTGTAAACATATTTATATTTGAGTAGTTCGGTTTGTACTGAATTCAATCTCCGAGTGCATTTTTGAATGAGTTATTGGTCTATTCAATTACTAACGTTCTTGTCATCGTTTTAAGCCAATCTCTTATCATCCTCAGCTCCTAAGTTATATTTTCTCTTAATAACTGTTTTCTCTGAGCTTTATGAGTTTTCCGTAGGTTGAAAAATGTTTCATTCTGTGTATACTATACCTCATCATACCTGCGATTAGAAAATGATACCATAGAAATTATACCCTTTAAACACATTAGTGGTTAAATAGACTCAGTAGTTTAGTGGGTAATGCGTTAGCGTTTTTGTTGAAGTATTGGATCTAAGTCTAAGTGTAAACATAAACACTGAAATACTCAAATACATCTAGCGGATGCGTTTAAAAAAGGACGAAATGTACACTTGGTAATCCTCTGGTTGTGATTATTCATCCATTCTAAAATCTAGTCGCGAATAACTATGTCGAGACAGTTTACGGATGATCTACATATTCCAAGAAGGACTATTTAAAATTCAGTTCTGTCAGCAACAACATGATCCGAAACTTTGCTAATAATGTAGGCCTCATTGACTTTTACCTTTAAATTGACCATTGCGCAGTCGATTAAAATTGTTTATTATTATGACTTTTAGTGTGTAAATTGATTTTTTGCTTATGCATGATGTATTCCATCTTTTGTGATTCTACTGTTGGTTGTTAGTATGTAACTTATTAACCTCAATTTGGAAGTTCACTTTATTTTTAGAAAGGTTTTTTAATTGATCGTGTAATAAGTCGTTTTTATTTGAGTTTGCAATGCATCAGTGAGAACAGTTCTTCCATGTACTTACGAAACGTGGTCTCTAGGAGTTGAGGATGTTAAGCAGCTCCCTATGTCTGACCATTGTTATCGCCTAAGGATTACTGACATCCAGTGATATGCTAGGTCCTCCAATTTATGTTCAAACGCAGTAGTGATAATTTATTCAGTGTCGCATTCTTGAGACAGCGGTTTCAGTGACTTGTTCACCATTTATGAATACCATCTCAGTGGCTTCCATATTGTGCACTATTTGCTAATGATGAGACAGAGTGCTGAAAACGGAGACGTGGTCGATTTATGACATAACGCCTCTTGGTTTGAAAGAAAACTACATAGGACTAATCACTGTTGATTCATCAGTTTCTGTTCGTCTTGGTCCCGGAGATTATTCAACTCAGTGGCTTTATACGTTATCAGGTAAATATGTCCCAGGATATAAGCTAGCAGAGGTTCTGTTGTGATTTTTTACGTTCTTCATGAAATATGCTGAACGAAATCTCTCTTGACTTTAGTTCTATCTGAATTGTGTCTCCTATGTAGTTTTCTTTGTCCCTTTATCAAATTTTGCCTTCTTGATTGTCTACCTTCCGTCTCTTATTTCTTCTTAATATTTCGTTTATAACTGGGTGGCATGTACACCTTTTGGACTGAAATTTACCTTTTGTCAATAAATTACATAAATAAAAGTGTGTCAGTATTTCTACTGGCTTCTATCTGCTTGCGTTTTACCGAAGCAATGTTCCATTGATTAGGTCCGCCAACTTTCATTTACCTGGTAGCGTAGTCGAATTTTACTTTACCAACTTCGCTTTAGGCAGCCAGGTAATCATGTGTTTCATATTTAAAGTATTGCTCAAAGCCAAGTACATACATGAATGTGTACTTTTTAAATAAGCTATTGATAATATACATAATGAGTGCTACATTTTAATGATTTTCATTACAATTTACTGAGTTCGAAATTTTCATGCTCAAAATTAATCCTTTCGTTTACTTATAAATGAAATACAGTGTTTATAACGTCATTCAGAAATATGCTATTTTAGATACTACTTCCGAAGGCAGTATTTTACCACTCTCGTTTATCAATTTTTTTTATTATACGAACAATATTTCAGTTAAGTGAATGGAACTCAAAAGTATTATTACTTCATAAACTCTGGTTACATAAGTTTGTTATTTATGTTTCTTTTTTTTTAAAAAGGTTCGTGCTCGAGAAAATGAACGGCGTCTTTTGACTGAACTCACTTATGGAAAAGTCTCAGAAACACGACGAGCTATCTACTGTCGTTTACCTTTAATAGTAACCCAAGTTTGGAGTATTTTACGTTCATCTAATGCTCGTCCTGTTCCATTATCGACTGTTGCTGTTCGTGTAGCTGATGCTCATCCTAGTGGGATTTCTGCAGGTAATGTAATCGAGACATTGTTAATTTTGATTACTATTTAAAAAATCGTAATTATACCGAACTACATACATTCAACAAGCGAATTATCAAGGGATCATAAATTCCCTAAAGGTTACAATTATACCTTGCTGCCAACGAGTTCCAACAAGCAACGAACCTTGTTGAGGCTGTGTTTCCTACCGACTGTTTCCACCACCTGACACCGACCAGCCAGCCATTGAAACATAGAACTTGACTCATATGTGCATCGGTTGAAGTTGCTACATCACTTCAGCACAGTAGTATGAACACTAAAGTAGTAGAAGAATCATCAGTGTTAGTAAAAAAGAGTTGATATACAGAACATAATTTGACAACAAACGTGCGAAACAAGTTTAAAGCCGAAAATCTGTGGGAAGGTGAAGGAAAAATACACCTGTGCAACTGTGATCGATTCTTAGCCATGTCACCAGACGTCTGCAGTTGTTGGTTATGTGGACCCAGACCGGTCAGTATGTATCTACTAAGATTGTGTGAACCCTTCTATCTTAATTCCTTAGCAGCACTTAAAGATGTAGGGTGGTCGATTGACGCGGTAGGTAACAGCTATTCCCATAGTTCCCTTAACTTCTACTCAAGCACAAATATTCGACTAAACTATTAAGAACCAGATGAATCATATGCAACATACAGGCAATACTTAGTGAAACATCATGTAGGAAATTAAAAGGAAAATATATACCACATTAGTGTATATAGTTGAATGCGAAATTACCTGTCTTTCTTCACCCTCAGTAAACCAGTTGGGACTTTTAAGGCTGGCCAAACTTCAGAATCTAACATTAACTGAACCCCGACACAACCGTCAGCGACTTTGTGAATTCACGCTATGTGATGGTTTGGTCGTCCCTAGCTTTCTTCCTTAATTACTCCTACTTCAGTTGTCATCGACTGTCGAGACATGCAGTGGTTGGGCATGTATAATACATATCCCAACCATCTCAGTCGGTGAGGATCGAAACCTCACAAACAGATTTACCATCTCTTCCTACTGCCCTGCGTCTAACTTCGACATTGTCTACTTGATGGTTCTAGTAAAGGAGCAATGTTTCAATGATCAGACAACCGTAACCTACAAATGTTCTCTTTTAAAGGCCAACTTTCTCATACAACTTTCTCACACCCGACCGTAGCTGCTACCTTGTCGTGGTGGTCGGGCTTGCCTATCTTGATGACCCAACCGAGCTATACTGGCTGGAACATATGTTCCTGTAGGTTCTACCATGCTAGGTAGGTCGATTGGAGAACGATGAGACTAAAAGCAGCTACTCAAGGTCTGAGGGCGAAGTCGTACTGCTGACTGCAGAGGGGTGTGACAGCAGTAAGGTGTTTCCCTCGGACAACCAGCATCTGCAGCGATGCTGCCTTCTCACAAGGAAGGAGGGGTTAGAAAAGGTCGGCCCTAAAAATGTCACACCTCACCCTACCTCACGGATTTCCGTCTCCGGCGGTAAGGGTGCCCACTAAGGGCTTTAAAGTGCGGAGCTAATACTCAGAAAACTTTTCATAAAAAGGCCGTGCGTGACAGGCCTCAAGCAGTTGTCCCTTGGGCTCTGCGGTCACGCTGTCAGGTCTCTGAGACCGACACTAATCTACCTTCTTTTTCAGGTTCCTCAAGAAACACCCTTCCACGGTGTGGGCAGCCGGGAAGTGACAACTGCCCTCATACCCGCAAAAGCACGAGAGTCCAAATTGGTCAAAATCAAATCCTTTCTACACCCCATAATATCTCTCTTATCTCTTCGACTAACTCTACTCACATTCCTTCATCTCACTGCACCGCTAATGCAAACGATGCGAGCTCACGAAAAATCATTCCTGGTCTCTTGAAACCCCGTTCTAGACTATATGTTGGAGCTTTTAATGTACGGACATTAAGTCAAATAGGGCAACAGGCTTCCTTAGCTAAGACTTTAGAATCTCACTCAATCGATGTATGCTGCGTCTCGGAAACGCGCATACAGGATCCTAGTAAAATCATTAACCTGATCTCACCGTATCAAAACAAAGAAGCAGCCCGATTTACTCTTCGTGTATCCGGTAGCCCGGATGCTGCTTCCCGGGGTCTCGCTGGTGTAGGTATAGCATTGAGTAGTAGGGCAGAACTAGCTCTCCTAGACTGGATCCCTGTAGATAGTCGCTTGTGCGCTATCCGACTGAACGGGACAGTTAGGACTCGGAAAGATAGGGACACTCGTCGTTGCCTCTTTGTCGTATCCGCCTATGCCCCCACTGACTGCAGTTCAGACGAGGTGAAAGATGAGTTTTACAGCAAGCTTACGGACCTCCTCCGAAAAGCTAGGCGCTCTGATATAGTTATAATGGCTGGTGACCTTAATGCTCAAGTAGGTAAACTAAGTGAAAATGAGAGACACTTGGGTGGTTGTTATGGTGTCACGGCTCAAAGAACAGATAATGGCGATCGTCTGTTGCAACTATGCTCAGATAACCGCCTGTTTCTAGCGAATACTAACTTTAGGCATAAGGAAAAGCATCTTTTGACCTGGCGACCCCCAAAATCGTCTCAACGTTGGACCCAACTAGATCACATCGCCATCAGCCACCGATGGAGGGGTTCGATAGAGGACTGTCGTTCGTTCTGGGGCACATGTTTAGATTCAGACCATGCTCTAGTGCGAGCGCGTATTTGTTTGAGGCTTACTGGACGTAGGAAAGACATTGCAATGAAGCCTCTTAGGGATTTACTTAATGATAATAAAGCTAAGAATATATTTAAGGAACAACTAGAAAAACAGTTAGGCGACCGTGTAAGCGATTGCCATCCGGAAGCAGGTTGGAATGATATCAAAAATGCTGTGGAAACAGCAATGATATCTGCTAGTAAGGTAAATCATAAGGCTAGGATGAAGCCGTGGATTTCAGTAGCATCCACCGAACTGATGGATGCTCGTAAACTCATCCCACCTGGCTCTGAACATGATGAAGAGCGAAGTGAGCTTAAGCGCAGGCTGATAAAAAGCCTACGCAACGACCGTGAACAGTGGTGGGTGGCGAAAGCAAAAACGATGGAAAAGGCAGCGGCGATAGGCAACAGTAGACAACTTTTTCGACTTATTAAGGAAACTGGTATTAGGGATCCGAATGTGAGTGAGACTATCTCGGAAAGGGATGGGATTACAATTCATTCACAGTGCAGGAGATTGGACCGATGGGCGGAACATTTTAGGGATCAGTTCAACTGGCCTTCAGCCACACTTCGGTTGCCCACGATCCCCAGTCATCCTGAATGGCAAATCGACTTAACTCCTCCTAGTCTTTATGAAATTGAGAAGGCTATAGGAAATCTGAAGCGAGGTAGAGCAGCAGGTCCTGATAGGCTTACCCCTGAAATTGTTAAGGATGGTGGTCCAGTTTTAGCAGCTAGATTGACTGAAATCTTAGGTAGAATCTGGGAACTGGGCGTAATACCATCTGACTGGTCTGAATCCCTGATTGTCCCAATTTATAAGAAAGGACAAAAGTCTTCCTGCGACAATCACAGGGGAATCAGTCTGACTAATATAGTTTCTAAGCTGTTAGCATCGATTATACTTAGACGCTTAACTAGAGCTCGTGAAGAGCAGACTAGAGAAAACCAGGCTGGATTCAGACCTGGACGTGGCTGTATAGACCACATCTTCACACTGCGACAGGTCCTGGAACACAGACACACATTTAGGCGTCCTACAATAGTTGTCTTCCTGGACCTAAAGGCGGCATTCGACTCTGTTGATCGTGAGGTTCTGTGGCAGTGTCTGTCATTGAAAGGTGTACCAAAGAAGTACATTAACCTTATACAAGCTCTCTACTCTAAAACTACAGGTCGAGTGAGAGCTTATGGCGAACTGTCATCGGAATTCCTCACTTCAAGTGGTGTCCGTCAGGGATGTCCACTTTCCCCATTCTTGTTTAATTTTGTCATAGACATGCTCCTAGATATAACCATGTCTTCGTCTGACTTTTCAGGAGTTGACTTACTACCAGGAGCCTCGCTTACTGACTTAGAGTATGCTGATGACATAGTCCTATTCGGTGAAGACGCTGACAAAATGCAGAATCTTCTGACTACCCTGAGCAACAATGCAAGCATGTTCGGGATGCGGTTTTCCCCCTCGAAATGCAAAATGTTGCTTCAGGATTGGGTTGCATCGGCACCTGAACTAGTGATAGGGAGTGAAGTAGTCGAGCGTGTAGACCGCTTCACGTATCTGGGGAGTCTCATCAGTGCTGATGGCCTGGTGACTGACGAAATCTCAGCACGGATACAGAAAGCTCGATTGGCTTTTGCCAAGTTGCGTCACTTATGGAGCAGGCGAGATATCCGCTTGCTAACCAAAGGACGAGTGTACCGTGCAGTAGTTCGCTCTGTCCTACTATACGGTAGCGAAACATGGCCGTTAAGAGTAGAGGACATTCGTAGGTTACTGGTTTTCGATCATAGGTGCCTCCGAAGCATTGCTCGTGTATCATGGGACAACCGAGTGAGCAATGCTGTCGTTAGGAAACGGGTTCTAGGAAAGGAGGGCAAGTCAATAGATGAAGTATTGAAACTTCATCAGTTGAGGTGGTTGGGACATGTGTTACGCATGTCTAACTACCGACTGCCTCGACGTGCTATGTTTTGCGGTGTAGGAATAGGTTGGAAGAAAGCTAGGGGCGGCCAAACCAAAACATGGCAGAAATCGATGAAGTCACTGACAAGCAGACTAAGTCATGTTGGTAAATGTAGGCTGCGTGGTTGGGGTCCGCGAGACGAAAGTCACCAATGGTTAGAGACCTTGAACGACATGGCTCAGAATCGTTTGCAATGGCGCAGGTGCATCCACTCTTTGTGTTCTCTCAAAATCTAACCTTCCGAATTCTCTATCTTTCTCCTTTCAAATTTATCTCACTGAATTATACTTTTCGAATCATATCTTCGCTCCCTAATTTTCTGCATTACTGCTAATACTTCTATTATCGTTATCACTCTTGGATTTGAACTGACAGTTGCGTCTCTGTGCTGATGTGGTATGGCGACCTGAACTGATGTACGTACGTACGAAGTTCTGCGTTGTATCTGTCTGTCTGTCTGTCTGACATGCAGTACAACAGGGCGGACGGAAGCACAGGATAATTGCTAGCAACATAGGTGACGTAGGTTGGCAAAAATCACTCGAGCTTCCTGAACTCATCCTGGAATCTCGTCAGTCACCAACCCACTAGGAATAATCATATTTCTAGGATAAATGAAATGATCAATGAGCTCAACTACCTCATTCCGTAACATTTATTCAAATGTTGATGCAGACGAGCACTGAAGTAACGTTCCATAACTGGAGGGAGCGAAGCGCATCTTAAACAGACTTTCATTGTTGCTTAATGCAATCAAGAGAAACTGCATTTCTCTAGCATCTCCACCAAATAGGATTATGTCTTTGAGTATTATAAGTGCATAGATAAGTGTACCTCCTTGGTAAATCAGTTCCTAAAAATGCAGACGAGGAAAACGTTACTTCTATTAGTAAGTCTATAATAAAAATAAACAACATTCGTGATAGCGGACAGCCGTATAGGACACCATTTAAAGTTGCAAGTTCCGATGATAGTCAGTTATAAGTTATGATCCGACCAGTAAAGGAACGTCACAATGTCTATGTATTTTTTTGGTACACTTTTTAAGGACAGACACAAAGATTTCTCGGTCTACAAAGTCGCATGTTGCTTTCATGTCAGACGTCGACAAATATATCTATGTTCTAGAACTTAACGAAAGTGTAATTAATAAGCCATGATCACGTCTGAAACCAATTATGAATACTAGATAATTATGACATATGTCACTATTCAGTACAATCTTTTTCGAATTTCCTCGAATCTAATTACATGGAAGGTTGATAGCCCTCAGGTAGATAATACACTCGGCTAAACTCATAATTCTATAAAAAGAAGTAAATTTCTGTAAGGTAACGGAATTGATAACAAATACCATAATTATGTTATTGCGTTTCACATCCATAAGCTAGTAAGTGAAACCGGTGACCCAATATTTAAGGCATTCGTAAGTTCCAACTGTGCTCTCTAACTACTTTGATTTGGCCAACTCTCATTTTAAGTATATCTCGAAGTCATGTACATAAACGTATATTTAGTAAGAGTTTGTCAATTTCTTCGAAATTTTTGTATTTATGAGTAGTTGATAACGAAGTAATTTCATTCCTAATTTTACATAGATGCTATCAGTGAACATTTAGACGTCCTAATAGAATTAGCACCATGTTGGATAGAGAAATTGAATTGGTCCACTGTTCATCTTCGACTAAAAGATCCAGAACGATCAGTAAAAGATGTCATTGATTTGGTCAAAATGAAAGTTGCTAAAGATGGTGTGAATATTTAAGGAGTATTCTTCATTTGTATTTGTTAATATGTGTACTTATGCATTTATTATTTACAGTAACTCATTTTTTTATTCTTTCTCCTCTTATATTTTCATGTACTTTGTTTTTTCCATACCAACTATTATGTATTTATGTGTTTTGTTATGTAGAATTTGAATATGCTAATTAGTGTTTTGATTACAATCCCACTTAAGTCGTGCTATATATCATTTTTATGTAGAGTGCGGTTGTAATGTATCTTCATGAGATGAATTCTCAACTAACATGTATTACGTAACATAGTCACTCTGCCAACCTCGATATATGATATCGGTTGGAGGAAAGTTAGGGGCAGCAGTACTATGATATAACATCAACTCATGAATGCATTGACTGTTGATTTGAACCGTGTTGGTAGATACAGACTACTTGGTTGGACACGTTAGATGACGTGATTCAGAGCTGGTTCTAATAACGCAGTTGTATCTACGTCATATTCTCCTTTGGATCTTGAGTTTCAGTATTCTTTCACATATGCTCATTAATTCTCACTATCATTTCTTTTAAGTTATTTCAATTCGTTTAATATTCACCGTGTTAGTTTCATGTTATGGCTTCTTGGAGTAACGCACATTTGTGCAAGACCCTACATTTATTACAACGAATTCTCATCTGCACAGCAGTTCGGTCTGTATTGTCACTGTGTTAATGTAAAACATGAAAGGTATGGATAGTAAGGTTGTAAGCCTTTTATATATATCCTAGAAGTACTGCTCTTATAGAGTGTACTATTCGAAGGTAGTAAATCGATTGGTGAATTTGTGAATCGTGACTGGTTGGATTCAGATTTGTCGGGAGTGAGACACTTATCACTAATGACAATGGATAGTCGTCACATTATATTACAAATTGATGAAAGTTGGAATTATTTCATTGAGCACTGGCCCATTAGTGCAAATGGTGAAGTGTCCACTAAGCTAATGACCCTGGATTCGACTTTCTGGCTAAATCAAGGATGTACACTGCCGCGGAGTCTCACACTAGGACTAAACAACTGTCCTGTGTTTCCTGGTTTTCAGTGGTACTCAACCAACGTCAATCTGTGACGATTACTAACAACTAAACTTTAATCGTGTTTGTAAATCACCATTGACTGAGTGGAAGTAAGACTTGTTAGGTTATGCACAAGCACCGCTTTCTCAGATAGACAGACAGATACAACGTAGGACCAGGCACATAAGTGCATCGGTCCAAGTTGCCACACCTCAACAGCATAGCAAGATGATCACCGAATTCATAGAATCAGTTACTTTAATGGTAGTAATATATAAAAGCAAGATTGCATATAAGGATATAATATGTAGAGAGAGAGAGAGAAAAATAATTAGTTTGTAGAGAGAAAGGTAGAGTAATTTTAGTCTCAAGGTGTACGTGAAGACAAAGAATGTATACACCTACGCCATTGTGATCGATTCCGAGCCATGTCACCAAAAGTCTCCAACCACTGGGTACGGCAGTCACGCGGACCCCAACCAGGTAGTCGACATCTACCAATGTGGCTCAGACCAGAAGTTAGTGACTTCAACGACTGACGCCACGTTTTGGTTTGGCCGCCCCTAACCCTTTTCCAACCCACCCCAATACTAGTCATCATTGAGCGACGTGGTAACCGGTGTTCGGACATACGTAACACATGCCCCAACCATCTCAGTCGATGAAGTTTCATAACCTCATCAACAGATTTACCATTATTCCCTATTACCCTTCGTCTAACCTCATTATTAGTTACCCGGAGATCCCAGCAGGTACGAGATACATTTCTAAGACATCTGTGATCAAATGCTAGTAACCTACGAGTGTCTTCTACCCTTAATGGCCATGTTTCACAGCCGTAAAGTAGAACAGGACGAACTGCTGTACAATATACTCGTTCTTTAGTTGATAGACGGATATCACGCCTACGCCATAGATGACGTAAGTTGGCAAAAGCCAAACGAGCCTTTCGAAATCGTGCAGAAATTTCCTCAGACACCAACCCATTAAAGCTGATCAGACTTCCAAGATAAGTGAAGTTATCAACGCATTCAACTTCTTCACTCCCTATCCTTAGTTCAGGGGTTGACGCAGGCCAGTCCTGAAGTAACAATTTACATTTAGAGGGGGAGAAACGCTTTCTCAGCGATGAATAGTTTACCCATTGACTTATGTACTATTCTGAAATCACCATTAATATTTTCTCTAATCCGGATATCAAATTCGTAATGATGTAGCTAACGTTACAATGTTTATTTATTTTGTATACAATGTGAACCTATTTCATGGTCATATTATATTGTGTATGACGCACGGCATTGATTAGGATATAATTGAATCGATTTGTGTTCACACTGGTGTTTACTAAATAATAAAATGCAAGATGATTGGATTTTATCTACTCAGCTTGATTTTTCGCCATACAGAGTATTATTTAGATAGTGTATGATATTGTTCTTTGTGTAGATGCTACATTTTACTGTTTGACATGTTAATATTACTGATCGTTCAGCTTTCAACTACTAGGTCACATACAGTCCACCTTCACTTACTTCATTTCAGGAAGGCGAACGAAGTGTAGCTCAAACTGGATTAATTTGATTGAATTCTCATTGACTTTTATCAACACTCACCAGATACACATTCATGTACTGAACTTTAAGCGTCACTTTACCTATGAATGCTAGTGATAATACACAATTGCCTAATGCGAAGTAAGCTCCAAATCCGCATCTTAGTGGATGGAAGTTAAATGTTTTAATCATTAAGCTGCTTGTAACAAATTAAACTAAAGGAAAAATAAGAATGACAGCTAACCTGTAGCCTCATCCGATTAAAACTATTGAATGTTCGATCTTGAATTAGCTAATAATAATAATATCTCTTCAGCATTTTCTTATTGATGTATCATTACTTGATTATTCGCTATTATTCACATCATTGTAATGTTTTCGATGTCATAGAGACGTATCATCTATTGTAAACAAACAAACCTTTATTTGTAATTGGGTGTTGTGTAGACTATCAATTTAACATCACGAATTGTTCTGAATTAGACAACCATTGATTAGCTGGAAGCACTGAACATCTGTTTTGTCCTAGTATTGAACTGTCCAGCAGTGAGCATCCACGACTCCATCAGGGATCTAACTCAGTGGTAAAGTGTTCGCAGCTGAGTAAGAGGGTTCGATCCATGATGGGGTCGTGGATACGAACTGCTGAACAATCTCATACTATCAACACTACCAGATCGAATTAATAATAGTAATCACTATGAAAAACAAGAATAACGAATTCGAAACAGGTAAGGAACGAAAGCACTTGCACCCGTTTGACCGATCCATAAAAATATTACCAATTATCTCAAACAACTGATCGCGGAGAACCCAGTCAGGTAGTCTATAGCTAGCGACACAGCCCATGGTTGTAAAGCGTAATCGTCTATCTTTCATATTACGCTGGAAAACATCAAGGCTGGACATCTATAGTGTTTCTCACAACCACTCCACTCGATGAACATACACAACTCCAGTATGTCATGTGGCTAACTTCAGCATTGATTACTCGGTTGTTAAAAGAGAAACTTCATCAGATGCCTTGGAAACAAAGCTAAACAGATATACTTAAGTAATACTAAAAATAATGAATTAGAGCTTGAAATAGGCTACCCACACTGTTTTCGAAAGAGAAATTTACGTATTCACGGATGTGGGAAGTAGAGACTTCAATCATTCCAGGACGCTCGAGCTACTCTTCGAAGACAATTGTCATCAAAAACATGCCTCACACAAATATCTCCTCTTCTCATAAACCATGCTTCACAACAATGTGGTCACACAGAATAAACGGCTGAACAATATACACATCGTTTATTTGGTTGACGGATATCTAGTCTATATCACAAGTGACAGAATTAGGTGGAAGCCAAACGAGCTTTGATAACCTGTGCAGAGTTTCCGTCCAACACTGATTAACTAGGGTTGATGAGACTTGCAAGGTAGGTGAAATGGTCGACGCTGTGGTCAACTACTTCACTTTCTGAGATCAATTTAGGTGAAAATGGAAACGACTTGTGATGTGAAGTGATATATTTTGAAGGGAATGAACTCATTGTAAACATGCTTTGATTATTATTGAAGTGGTTTAAGGGAGTGTATTGTTGGGGTATTTAATGGGTAGGGTTATATCCTCTTCATGTATTATGTCGATAACTAAGACTTGTGGTAGGAGGAAAATCTGCGAAAGTTATATGTAGAAAATTATAACGAAATTCAGCTTAAGTATTATTTTTTAGCCTAACTTATCATGCTGAGGCGTCGAATCTCTTATGTTGATCACTAAGTTTCAGTGTTTACCTTTCTGGAGGAATTTAGAGAACTTCCTGTAGAGTTATTCACTTAGTCCATACGAGCGGCAATCAGTAGGGAGAAACATAGGCAGAAACGACTAAAAAACATTGATGTCCTTATTTTTTGCGCGTTAGTATTATGCCATTTAGATGTATACCACAGTGAATGTCAACAGGAATCTATTCAAGGAGTGCTTGTTCTAATCGAAAACTTCGTGTTATAATTACACCAAAAAGGGTCCCCAGATAAAGTAGTGTATCGCGATGGTCGTTCGTACTGATCTGGTGATATTAACTAAATAACTGCGCTAGGGTCCTCTATGAGTATTTCTGAGACATTAATTTAGAGATTCAAGAGTCTTAACTGATGAGACATAGTAACAGATTCGACAAAGGAATCGCATATTAAAGGCCTTGACATGCAATTTAGGGCGTAACTGCAGGATACCAGCGATAGCGCTTTGTGGAATCGAATCACTAGAGGCAAGTTTGAGTGGAAGATGGGGGTTGAGAAAGTTAGGGAATTATTAGGAGGAGCAAGAATTTATTTGTGAACGGGGTGATTTCGGTATGAGTGTAGCTATCACTTCCCAGTTGCTCATGTCGTGAAAGGCTCTTCCTAATGTACACGATAAGCAAATTGTGTCAGGGTTTATTTTGAAGACCTGAGAGCATGACTGCAGTTTCCAGGAGACGACTGCTTGACGCTAGTCACTCAGCTTTTAGAGGTTTCCGTTGTTAGCTCCATACCAGTGGAAATGGAAATCCATGGAATAAGGTGGTATGTGCATTTTAAGGACCAACATTTTTTAGCTCTTCCGTTGTGTGGGGGCAACACTGCTGTCATCCTGGTTGTCTGAGAGGAACACTATACTGCCGTCACACCTGTGTACTGTCCTCAGTACGACTTCGTACTCAGGATTTAGGTTCGCTACGTTTGGTCTCACTGCTTTTCAACCGACCTACTTGGCATAGTAGGAGCCTAAGGAGCGGATATTTCAGCCAGTACAACCAGACTGGGTTAGCATGATAAGTAATTCGACGACCACGTAAAATTGGCAGCAACTTGTGGTGTAGGTGAGACATCCCTTCTTCAAGAAACGCCGAGTGTACTTCGCAGAATCTCGCTCTATTTTAACCTATTGATGCTGAATATGGGCCATGTGTAGCCGCCCATATATCATGGAACGAGTGGACAAGCCAAATTGATGTTAGATACAGGGTACAAGGGGAAAGATGGCAAATTAACCGAATAGGTCGAACTTTTATCGACAGAGATGGTTGGGATGTGTTGCATATGCCCGACCAGCGCCTGCCACGTAGTTCAATGTTGGCTGGCATAAGACGGTATAAAGCTGGGGTGGGTGACTAAATATTGATCTAATCTGTGTTGGTGGATCAAGATTACCTAGTTGGGGTTCACGTGATATACGCGATCAGTTACTGGAGACACCGTGATATGACTTTGAGTCGATCACAGTGGATCAAGTGTATTATCTCTTTATTTCCCTATAGATCCTAAGTTCTATTACTCTTTCATACTTACGTTTATTTCTTCCTGTTGAATCAAACTGTCGTGTTTATCCTGTAAATGTGCCCCACTCAGCAAAGACAGCCTCTACGATGGAAAGAAATCAATTATTCACAACTTTGGAAATTATCAACACGTAACACAATGACAAATGTCAATGAATTCTTTGAAATTACAATAACATCTATGATCAATAATTCAGTTGATCATATGAACAAATTACTAAATACTTATCAAATATAATTGAAACACTTATAATTAAATATGCGAATATTGGACTGATCACTGAGTAGCGACCAATATGTCTAGTTCATTATAATACTGATCAAGTTACAACAGCATGGTAGCCCTTAATCTCAGTGATTCATTGTCATGTGCATTATATTGTGATGAAAGCTGGTTTAAGGGTTAATCAGAAGGAAACTCATTTCTATCTGGATTTCGTGCTATTTGGCACTCATCAATAAGGCCTACCTTAATAATCTTGATGGAAGTTAATGTTTTCTGAAGGACTAAATCCTGTGTCACTCAGTTGCAATCGGTGACTATCAATACTATCCTATTCGAGCCACTATTGATTCCATAAATAGTGAGCTATGTAATGTATATCCAATCATCTTTTACAGTGCTGATCAAGTTTCATCAATAATCTTAATTTGTATTTATTGTATGACTTCTACATTTAAGGATACATAGAGTTTAAAATTAGATTATTTATATTATAATGCATAATACACATTATGAAATGTTACCAAAATTAGAAAGGCAAGAAATAATTATCATGAGACAGTTAGCATATAAAGTAATACTAATGAAATAATAATAATAAAAGGAAGACATTGAAATTTTACTTAACAACCATAGAAGTATGCAATTGAAACAAATAAAAATGAAATTAAATATGACTAGAAAGTAACAAAAAGGAATGATGATATTCAAAGAAACAAAAATATATGGAATGACTATTACTTGATTATCAAATTCAATGGAAGCCAATTTGTTTTCGAGAAGGTGAGTTAAATTGACAAAAAACAAAGGCAACTCTTTCCTCAACCCATCTCCCCCTCAAAGGAATATGTATGAAACCAGATTTTGAGCAATGTAGTATATATATATAATTAATCTATAAATTTTCAGAGTAGTGATATTGCTGTTATTGTTATCAGTAGTAGTATTGTCAGTATGAATAGAAAAATGTATGTAGGGAAGGATAGATATTGAGATAGTGAGATCAATTAACTTGAAAAGACTGTGCAGACTTTTCTATTAGTTCAGCAATTTGATGATAGAAACGTGCTTGTTCATTAAGATAATCTTTTATTTTATTCATCCATTCATTACGAATTTGACTCATAATATGATTACATTCAGCTTGAACAGAGCGTGTAATAATTAATGCACCAGATTGAATTCGATTAACATCAGATTGACTATATTTTTGTTCATCTGCACTATTATTGTTAGAAACACGATTTAACTCATCAACTGTAAGACATGCAGCTTTAGCTAAACTAATAATATTTGATGTACTAGGTAGTAGACGTGTGAATTCTTTTAGGCATTCTTGAAGATTTATTGATGCTTCTGACTGGAAATAAATATAAAAATATAAGAACACAATAGACAATACATTAACTGATAACTAAGTAGAGACTGATGTAATATTTCTGGGACCGAATACACCGATGAACATCAATCTTCACAAGACTACATAGATACATGTCACTGACGAGTGCCATATAGCACAGAATCTACTTTGAAGAGGATTTCCTACCGACTATCATATCATCATCTCTACAATTTGAGATTTAATGTGAATTGTCAACTTGGGATCAAGTGTAAAAATAAATATTTTCAAATTATATGGTAGAATATAGAGAGAATAGAAATACTTATGTGCCACTAAGACAGATCTATTCTTACGACTAATGTACAGGCTGCAACTGAGAAGCTTTAACATTGTCAAATCCTCGGAGCTAGATGATATGACTTGAAAACTTTCACTACCATCCTACTAGGCAACATCATTGGTGAATACCCACATCTTTTCTAACCTAATTTTATATAAAGGAGCATCGATATCGTGGTACGTAGTGGCAAAAAACATGAAAATAGATGCGCTAAAGGCCTCAGTCATTGAAGGTTTATAGACTTATTATTCAACTTACTCTTTTTTTATCCAGTAATCCACATCATGGTTTCATAATAAGTAAGCAGTTCTTCAAAGACCGTTAGATCGAATACTTCAAAAATACATATCTCTTTTACTTTTACAGATATGTAGAAAGCCCCATATATTCTTACACATTTATAGCGTATAAATCATGAGGAAGAACGAGATGTTGAGAAACAGTAGTGCAGTATTAGTAAACTAAAGATTAGACCAAGACTACTCAGATGCCACATCAATAAAACTATTAGTTCTCATGAAGGTTATTGGCCGCCCGAATATCCCAGACTGTGAAACGAGGAAGGTCCAGTAATCCCAAAGTTGTAGGTATGCATTGCTGATGAATATCAGCTAGCACTAAACCTAGATCAACCAGGACTTCATCCTGACTAACCCCTAACCCCACCTAACATTAGTATATATAGTTGCCTTGCTACTGACAAACAAAATGCTCACAGTCATGTGTCTGCTGCCTATTCTGAGATCATTTTTCCCGAATGAGAAATGTTTTAAAGTTGGGTTATGCCAAGTGGAATCCAGGTAGAGCGCGTCGTCCTATTTTTGACTCACAAGTTAAATGTACCACCTCCCCATACCAGTACTGATGTTTACAAAGAGATTCGAACGCAGCCTATCCATTTCACATGCCACTCCTTTATCCACTGAGCTACCGATTCCAGATACCCACTGTTACACTGTTTATATGAGGACTAATATGAATTTCTTCGATTATCTAAACATAAGTAGGATTCGAATTAGTAAATTACAAGTCGACAACGTAAATGTTATAACCATTACTGGTATGTGAGTACAGCATTCAACCTGGTACATATGTAAACTAGTCCAAGTTGCCACACCTCAGTAACACACCAAGATGAACACCAAATTAATAGAAAAAGTAGTTACGTTAATGGTAATAAGAACATAAAAATGTAAATGTATAGCATAATAGTTCTGTTTACCTGAAGTGAGTGGATACATGCTACTGTCCTAAATGTAGTGCCAGTGGCAGTTAACGATTCGCATAACTTTGTGTTTAATGGTTCTGAAATGAAAACAAGACAAAATCACAATACACCAAACACTTTAGATTTTAGTATGATTCTGTGAATTTTCGCTGTTGATATTCAAGACTGAATGCAATCTGTTAATGCCTGTGTATTATGGAGGTAGCTAGAATTGATATGAAGAGTCGACCTGTGGATTAGACAAATAGTGGAAACCGCGGAGCAATGGACAACTGTTTCGTCCTAGTATAGGAGTTATCAGCAGTGTGCAAGGATATCTTCAACGGAAGTTGTACTCACAACCTTCAGATTTAACGTTTATACCACTCAACTGATATCAAATAGTTGACATTTACAACTCCAGTCAATTCGTGAAATACTGTTGACTAGCGGTTAGGTATGATCAATTTCAATAAGAATAGGAGCATCCTAAGCTGACAGTATCGATATAACTTTTAATTAAAAGTTTTAGTACAGTTGAAAAGTAGGCTAACAATTAAGTCAAGGTTGTGAATATCGTGCTCTGTGAAACTGTATGTACTTGGATTCTAGTCTTGATGCTGTCATGGACATTCGGATAAAGTAACTATCGTTTTAATAAGTAAACTCTACTTAGTACAAATGGCTATCATGTACTGATCTGGAGCTTCTAAAGACAACAACAGCAAGATCCAAATGCACTCAATTGACTAGTTCCAAATAAGATAAGATATACATCCTGGTTTCCACAGCTTACCATAATCCAACTTTATTATAAACCAAATAGGTTACTAAACTTGTTTAATGTGTTTATTTTTCATGATATATTAAAGATGAAAAATAGTCGTACTTGTATGCACATCCGATTCAATAGCTTTACTCATATTAAGGAAAGCTAGTGACAGTGTTGAAAATTCCTTACGAATACCTAAACAGATAGAAAGAAAAAGAAAAAAGAATGATCATTAATGAGTGAATAATAACTATAATTGATTAATTTACAAGCTACCTGTTCGTG
This sequence comes from Schistosoma japonicum, assembly GCA_025215515.1. Classification (NCBI taxonomy): domain Eukaryota; kingdom Metazoa; phylum Platyhelminthes; class Trematoda; order Strigeidida; family Schistosomatidae; genus Schistosoma; species Schistosoma japonicum. The sequence continues at coordinate 32,364,285 of CM046063.1, forward strand.
TATTTGGCTTCAAGATAATCAAAAATTGAAGGCTACAGATAAAACAAAGATACGCAAACCAAAATAGATGGAATAGAAGTGTATCTGAAAGTCGAATGCCTTAACCACTGAATCATCACTGTAAAACCTAATAATTGCATTTTTTTTTAAATAAATCTTGTCAGTAGGGAATTTACACCAGATGAACAGCATTAAAAGTATGTTTTATTTCAAGTTCGTTAAAATGGTGATTGTTAAATAAAATCTTTGTGTAGGCATTCCCACTGTTAACCATTTGCACTGCTGTCCACCTTTAATGTTAAGTAATGGTTAATTTTGATAATTTCAAATAAATTGAGCATTGAATAGGTTGTTTATAAAATGAGTTATATATATTTGTAAAATTCCAATGAGTAGAAATTAAAATTCGGTTATTCATTTCTCTGAAGAAGCGACTTACACTAAGCCGCGAAACGTCAGAAATTTTAATTTCTACTCATTGGAATTTTACAAATATATATAACTCATTTTGTAAAGTAATGGCTTAGCGGTTAAAGTGTTTATCTTTCAGACACTAGATCACAAATCCAAATATCGCTCCAAACGTTCGAATAGGTGGCCGAAATTTAACGAATTGATGAGATAAGAACTGATATTCCCAACGTAGTATGGTAGTGAACACAAGTTCACAAGCTTCTAGAAAAAATTGTAAAGATTACAATTAATGCGAAGCGGGGGAAAGAAGCAGGACCCGATAAGTTAAATACTGATATTTTTAAGGCTAGTGGTCCTATTTAAGCAGGTATGTTGGTTGCTATATTACCTAATACCTGATAGTAAGACTCGATCACTGATCACGGTATTTGAGGAAAAACAGAAATCCTGTTGTGATAATTACAAAGAAACCGGGTCGAGAAATATAGCCTGCATAATCATTAGACACTTATATGAGGTTAATAGACAGCAAACTCTGAAAAATTAGGTTACTTTTAGACACGAACATGGATATATTGACTAAATGTTTACCCTTCGTTAGGTTTTGAAGTGTAGACATCCAGACATCCAACAATAGTGGTATTTGAATTTGGAGACAGAAATTTGTTGTGTCAATATCTTTCATTACACAGTGTACCTCAGAATCATATTAACCATTTGAAGGCTCCGTAATTAAACACTAATTAAATAAATTCAGGTACCTTCAATCCACCACAACTTCGTCTTATCAAAAATGTCCTCTGAAAAACCACTTTTACACAGGTTTACTTCTTACCAAAAGTCTCATTTGTCGACATAAGACATGAAGAGGATATAACCCTACTCATTAAGTACCCCAACAATACACTCTCTTAAACCACTTCAATAATAATCAAAGCATGTTTGCAATGAGTTCATTCCCTTCAAAATATACCACTTCAATTCATAAGTCGTTTCCATTTTTACCTAAATTGATCTCAGAAAGTGAAGTAGTTGACCACAGCGTCGACCATTTCACTCACCTTGCAAGTCTCATCAACTCTAGTTAATCAGTGTTCGACGGAAACTCTGCAAAGATTGTCAAAGCTCGTTTGGCTTCCACCTAATTCTGTCACTTGTGATGTAGACTAGATATCCGTCAACCAAATAAACGATGTGTATATTGTTCAGCCGTTCACTCTGTGTAACCACATTGTTGTGAAGCATGGTTTATGCGAAGAGGAGATATTTGTGGGAGGCATGTTTTTGATGACAGTTGTCTTCGAAGAGTAACTCGAGTGTCCTGGAGTGATCTAAGTCTCTACTTCCCACATCCGTGAATACGTAAATTTCTCTTTCGAAAACAGTGTGGGTAGCCTATTTCAAGCTCTAATTGATTATTTTTAGTATCACTTAAGTATATCTGTCTAGCTTTGGTTTCAAGGCATATAATAAAGTTTCAGATGCAATAAATACATGTTAAACTAGAGAAATATGTATATTGGCATGCATATAACTTTTTTCTATTCTCGGTTATTTCTTTAAATAAGTAATATATCTCATTCAAAAGTCATGTGTTATTTTTAATTAAGTTATTTTGATTAGAACTTTCCAAAAAGTTTGACTGACCTCTGATAAAAGGTCAAAGATATAGACAACCAGCAAAAGACAAAGCCAACGGAAGGAGTTGATTTAACAAATTTGTCGAGTACCTAGATGTCAACTAACTCCTCTCTATGTAGTCGTTGATAACGTTATCCAGAATGATAATTGTATGATGTAGCTTAGAGAAAACTGTCAAAAATATATTGTTTATTCAAACAAATGTGTACAAAGTAAGACGTGGGATATACATGCAGAGGTTCAAGATATTAAACCCAATTAGTGTGGTGGGACGAATACCAAAGCAATGTAAGCAGTAGTAACATAGTTGGACATGGAACAGATGAAATATAAAGAAAGTGATCCCGAAAAGATGGGTATAAGATAATATAAAGACTCAACATCTAAGGGGAGATAAAGAGCGAATAAACCTGTATCAATTTTAAATTGTCTGCCAGCAATTCCAAGCACTGGTTACGGCAATCGCGCGGACCTCAACTAGGTAATCCGCACTTACCAACATGGCGCATACAAACAGTAAATAACGTAAAGCATGTCTTAGCCGTATCAGTTAGTGAAGGACAAAAGTTTCACAATCAGATTTACTACCGTTCTCAAGTACCTTGCATCTAACTTCGATAACGCTTACTCGTTAGCCCAACAAACATGAGCAATTTTTCGAATACATCTATGATCAAATACTAATAAACAGTGAATGTCATCCTTAAAAAACCATCCATATAACAGACCAGAGCCGATCCCAACACATTAAACAAAGGTGTTGATATCGTGCTAAACACAAATTCTCAGTAAGTTTTTGATAAAAACGCATAAAACAAGATCAACTTACTAGTACTTAACTTTCGATGATATTCATTAACTGTTTCACTAAGAAATTTCGTTGATCTATCTAAATCACTTAGGAATCGTTCAGCTGCCTCTGCTTTTTCAACTCTGAATTTTACAACCGAGGTAATAAAATGAAATAAAATGAACAGAGGGAAATTAACAATATTAAACAAAGTAAAAAAAATCTTAAATTGTTTAAACAGCCAACTCTGAATAGCACAAGTTTCAATAGGAAAGACTTACATTACGCTGAGCAACATCTGATATGTAATCTTCTATTTGACATACGGTTGTTTGGATGCAATCAGCATGAAATCTTACTTGACCTGGATTGTGTGGTAGTTGGCGTTAGTCAGTAGCAAGGCATACTTGAATTCTTCTAGTAACTGATATTTCCTGGTGGTATCGAATCAGTGTCATTCAGCTTCATAGTCTGTGACTGTTATAACTGAACTATTCAAGTCTCGGTTGACCTCCTACAGGACTAAGATGTTGGAAGGATTTTTGACTGACTGCCTTCAAACCACTTTACAATAAAATAGTACACCAATGTCTAGTCAATTAGACTAGTGACCACATCGCAGAATGAAAGATGTAATTCGATTAGCGCCAAACAGAACTGCACAAACATAATACTATTTACTACTTAATGATTAACGATTGCAAATATCAGTTCAAAAGAAGATTAGCTGCCTCACAAATAATCTAATTACAACGTCTCAAGCTGTTACACTGTGTGATACTGGTTAGTTTCTACCAGGGGGCATTTGTTCACTCAGAACAGCTTATAAGCCTTGCTAATAAGTCAAAACTGGGACACAAATGAAATTTAATGGAGTCTCCTGACGATTACCACCAAATAACATTATGCCAAATAGAAATCAGTTTTATTCAAACTTGTATCATTTTGAGTCAGTTATTTATACTTTGGAGAAATAACTTATAACAAGCAACGAAACGTCAGTTCTCTATCCCTTATTGATTTGGATATTACAAAAACACTACTATTTTATAAACACATCATCGTCACTGTGTACTGAACTAATTAAACACACTAAACAATTATCACAACTTACGTGTAGTCTTGAGATGTATGTCCACTTTTTGTTTCTACTGCAAAGTAAAAACGCCCACCTTGTAATTTATCAGTTTCTGCTTCACGTTTACCTAATTTCCATTTCTAGTTTAAGAAGAAACAAGAAGACAAGTATAAACTAATGACAAATACATACAATCATCAATAAGTGTATTATGCCAATATACAAGTCATATGTAAATTATTAGTAAACTGTCAGATAACAATCTAAATGAAAATGACATAACCAGTAGTTTAAGTAATTTAGAATGGAATGTACCATATTCTGATAGTAAGCGATCTAGGTTTAGTGCTAATTTACACTCGTTAAAGTCGTGATGCTCTTTGTAGGGTTTGAACCCACTTTAATGATAGAAATTCATTAACATTATTACCAGGCAAACACAAAATAGGTTGCTGCACAGTTACTAATTAGTGCATATATATTATTTCTACAGGTCATCTGTGACCTAAATTGGTCAATAGTACCAGTCCTGACTATTGTACAAGACAGGAGATATACCTTAGAGTAAGCTTCTAAGAAACCTAGGCTTAAAATCATTTCCTGGTATTGTGCCATTATACAGCATAACGGCCAACATCAAACAGAAAGGGTATCACCAACTTTTCTTCTCACAAACGTCTACAAAACTTATTCTTTTTAAAGGTACTTGGTGTATGAAACATCTCCTAGCTACCTGTATATTAGCTTTGCCAAGTAATGAAAACATCAGTTTGCTGAATTTCTGGATGCCTATACTACGAATTATGCGAAGCTATAATATTTTAGTACTCCAATACAACGTGCAAATGAAAACAGGAAAACTAATCTCTAGCAAGAGAGGTTTAACTGTTTATTCGAAAGACAAAATTATGATATCAGTCAACTGTAGATTCTATTTATCTTAAAAAAATCTGAATAAAGAAAGAATAACGGAAGTAGCACAGGCTAAGATGAATTCATTGTATTTCGCAGTTTTCGGCTGTTACTTTAGTCTTGAAAGAATGACGACTACTTTCGTGAAAATCAATGTACACATACTATTTCAAGTTAACAAAGAAAAAGAAGAAAGACAATAATCATGGAGGAATTCAAATACCTAAAATAGAATGAAGCATCAACTATTCCTCTATAATGTCCCACTCAACCAGTGGGGTAGGGTAGAGTTTGCGTAATGTAAGAGTTCCTCTTTAAAGTGAGTTTCAGTGGCATTTTGAAAACAACTCTAAAGGAAGTACTTTGTAGTGATGTTGATCTGTTACTTGGATAAATACTTTGTGATTTTGAGTATACAGATAATACTGTCTTAATGTGTGCTGATACATAGGATCCAAATTGTAAATAATCAGTGTACATATGAGTTGGGAGGGCTCCCAGAAAACTCGGTGAAACTTTCAGGAGTCCCGAAGACATTATATCTAATCACTGCTTGAAAGAACCTTCTAGAATCTTGACGGACAGCCTTCTTATTAGACGATATCTTAAAACCTCTGGATATGGATCGGATGAATATAATGATGAATTCATTTTTACCGGAAACTATAAATATTAGTGTTTCGTTGTTACTTAATGAAATAAAGACTTTCTTCCTGCCTGTTTTCTGGTTTGCGACTAGGAGGGTTCAACGTGTCCGAAAACTGAAGTTGAACACGGTATTAGCAGAATCAAGCGCAAAATATAACAGTATATCATGTATTTTGTAAAGTGCCTTCATATGACTGGCAGGAATCTGTGTCTGTAGTCACACTGTAAATAAAAATTAGTAGTCAAACAGTTACTGTATTTGAGCAGTTGCGTGAATTCTGGTGATAATATTGTAGCAGATGAGGTCCAATCGACGCATAGTGGTTTATGCCAGTAGAGACAACTATGGCGCCATTATTTGGGTCTAGTTGTTGAAAACCAATGCCTGTGAAATTTATTTTTTTCCAAGTTGAGAATATCAGGCTTCTTCTTGAGTTCGACCACCATTAACCTCTAAGGATTACTGATATCCAGTTATATCACGTTAGTAATGTTAGAGTTCGCCAATGCATGTTTAGCTACAGTGGTGACAATTCAATTATTCTCACTGTCGTGAAACACTGATTTCGGTAGCTTGATCATGTCTTAAGAAATATGATCTCAGTAGCTTACATATAATGTACTATTTGTTAACACCGAGTGGAGAAAGCGCAAACGATCGGTTTATGACGTGGCGTTGTAGTATGAAAGTTGTAGAGGACTGGCTTCCGTCAGGTTCATAACGACTCTCCTGTTGAATTTGTAGTAACGGTGAAACTTAGCGGTTTGAGATTTATCGAAATAGTCCATAAACAATGAGGTAACGCAACTGACCTCGGAGATGTCGACAAGAGTCCTGAGAAGAATTGCCTTTCTATTGTTAAGAGCCCATCCAACCCCTGGAATTAGCTTGTTCGGAGATAGGGGGCTAGCCTCCGTAAACCGCCACCCTTCCTGTTATGCCCGGAACGCCCTTGTCGGTCTTCGAAAATCCGAGCCAGGCAGTATAATTTTCGTGACAGGTCGCACCCATATCCGTAGTAGGTCTCTAAGATGAACAGCCTCTGGCAACTGAACAATGTAGGTAAATGAAGTCGAAAAATTGGATCCGTGACTTCGAGAGAAAGGTTGGCTCTTGGGACCAAGCCAGATCAACTGTTTACTTAAAACAAAGTATTACGATGTGTACTGATTGGTTTTGACGCAATGTGATTTCTGCTCAGTGCTCTGAAGGTCAAAATGAAGAAATTCAACCAAGGGTGGGTAAACGGAGGGAGTAACTGTGACCATTTCTCTCACTCCGTCAACTCTTTGCTCAGCGTCCTATCAGATGATCCTGTCTCATCACAGTAATGATATCTTCCATGAGCGCGTTACTGTGGTTCTATAGCTTGTCACTCCGGAACCTCTTTACTTACACGCCCTACACCTCCACGACTTTCTCCAAGCGGTTCTGTTGTGCATGCCTGATGTGGTGGACATTTAGTTGCTCCTGAATTGTCACGCCAAACTGCCGTTTACCACCAAATGGCACCCTCTCAAACTTTGGCAGCCTACTGCTGCCTCACCCCCAGCCAACACTAGCCGCAAGAAGCTTCGACGTCTGCAATATGCCATGTTTAGACACTCTACAATCGCTGCTGGCGAGATGCAGTAAATAGTGTTTTTGATGGCCACTAGGGTACTCCAACTTCCTCCTCGCCGTTTCTTATTACGAAGTTTGAAAACTACTGGGAAACTGTCTTCAATGGGCCTACTACTCCTGACTCTTGATCTGTTACACTGGTTCTGCCTGTCTACCCTGCATTACTTGACCCAATCTCTCCTGATGAAATCACATTGGCACTTTCTGATATGCGTAACTCGGCCACCAGTGTGGACCATCTTCCAGGTCTGCACTTCCTCAACCTTGATGCGTCATCTCTCGCCGATCATCTGAATATAGCTCTGGCCTTCCAGTGCATACCGCCCCATCTCACGATAACTCGGGTGACGTTCATTCTTAAGTGTGTTTCGCCCCAGCGGCCCAACGACTTTCGACCTGTCGCTACCACTCCTGTTACTTGATGACTTCACAAAATGCTCCCTAAACGTTGGTTGTCTCTATTTCCGATATCTAAACTTTAGTTCGCCTATTTACGTGATGGCTGTTTTGAATCGATTGGTCTCCTGCATTCCCTTCTTCGTCATGCTTATGATCGTAACTCTGGTTGCTCTATCGGTTTCCTTGACGTCACCAGAACATCTGAAAATGTCTCCCATGATTTGATTCCCTGGGCAATCCGACGCTGCTCTACTGCAAAATAAAATGAACTAATTAGCTGCATTTCTCCGGTGTGCAGGCTCGCTTATAACTGCCAGTAAGAGGACAATCGACCTTATTGCCCATAGCCACTCCAAATTAACTGCTCTTCAATCAAATGTGTTTAGTATTGACAGCAACAAACTATAGCCCTTGGGAGTTTCTGACCAGATTGATTTCCTCGGCATTTTTTTAACTATAAAAAGCAATGCAAGATGGATCATGTTAAAATGCTTCGCTTGTACATTACCAACCTGATGCAAGCCCTGTTGAAGCCGCAGAGGTGCACGCGGATTCTTTGAAAACACTTGGTGTCACGCTTACTGTATCCCATCACGAGTGGGGTCACTCATAAGAATACACTTAAGCATTTAGACCGTCTTATCTGTTCATCAGTCCCCACATCGCTGTGCCTCTCATCCTATACTCATACTTCCTATTCCATCCGCCTATTCCATCAAGGGGCTTCAGTATCTCGCACCTACTTTCAGGTCATCCTATTTACATCGCCGAAAATGTTCCGAATCGCTTCTCTTGTCCCCTTGTCCCATCATACGTATATGTAACCTCCCAATCACCGTACATCAAAATTGAATTCATTCGGCCGACGAAGTGTGGTGTAGTTGGTCACACCAACTATACTCGATGTGCAACGCTAGCCGTTTGAATATAGTCTTCCCGAAGTAAGCCCACTTACTTATGGTTTCAGTATCCCAATCGCATCTTCCCACAACGTGATGGGCTGCTACCGACGAAAGTTTGCCGCTCACGCGGTTGCCGAGATGATGCTGATCTTTACTGGCGAGGCATTATGGACATCATGAAAGTATACAGCATATCTTGCATCATTTCTCACTGACACACGACGTCCGATGTCACTGACACAATGACATCTGTCGTACGGTTACCTCACGTCTCCGTTAGAGAAAAATCCAGTTCTTCCAGGAGCCCTGTATCCCAACGGCCACCTCCTATAAGCCTGATTTTATTACCATTCGCGATTCCATCGTATATGTTCTGGATGCCTCCGTATGTGATGGTGATAGTGTTCAACTAAGCCAACAGTTTCAGATTAGTAAGTATGGCTGCTCGATAACTGCATTGTCTAAACACGGCTTTCTCAATGCCATTGGTCTTAAACTTACATCGGTACGAAAGTCGCCTCTAATTTTCACATATTGTGGCCTAATCGACCCGATTAGTAAAACCTCTCTGCGTCGTCTATCCTTGTCCTCCCGAGACAATTCCGACCTGTGTATTGCCACTATCTATAATACGTATATGAGAGGGACATCGCTTGCAAGTGCGTAATTCGTTGTTTGTGTCTTCAGATCTTATTTCAGCTTAGTCGCATCCAGAAATTCCCTCTGCTTCATGTGGTTTTAATTGATTTACACGTGGTGGTCAGTTCATTATCTGCTTCTTCTCCTGATTTTACTTTCATCTTTTCCAAACACTATGAATCAAACATCATTAACACTGCAATACCTCTTGAGGGCTTGCACGTACTTTTGATGTTTACAAATAAATATATTACTAGCAAGATGACATGAAATTTAATTAGTGACGCACATGAATGGATTAACGAGATCTCCACTGCTTATATATACTATCTAGAGAAACCACAACCAAAGGAACGAGCTTGATAGAATTGGCAGGGACAGAAGACTCTGTTGAGTTTGACTTTAATAAGACTTTGTAGGACATGCTGGATACAGAATAGGTGGGAGCTGAGTGACTCGGTGTACCATCATACATTGGATTTCACCCCCACCCTCAGTTTTCTCCTTCCTTTGCAGTTTTAACCTCCTAATTAACATACATCATAATAGAGTTTAGTCAACAGACGAAGCGCAGCATAGTCGGTCACATCAACTGTATTTGACGCGTGATGGTAGAGGCTTAGCTATATTCTCTCGGAGCGAACCATCTCATTTATGGCTTCGCTTTCCTGAAAGAAACTTTCCACGCCTATGCAATGATACCATCAAAAAGTGAGGCTGGTTGTTATCGACTACAGCTCACCGCCAAGATAACGCCGATCCTCATTGGTGGGGACACTGCAGGCACCACGAAAGTATACAGCACATCCTGCAACATTAATCGCTTACGCACGAAGTCAACTGCCGCCGTTACCATATCATCTGTCGGCTGGTTGAATCGTGTTTACGTCGGAAGAAACTATGATTTTTTTCAGTAACCGTTCACTTTGAAGCCTACTTTCTTTTCCAAGCTTGATATTATTATCATAATTACTCTACATTATATTGCCTATGCACTGGATGCCTTGGTATGCGATGATGCTAACGTTCACCTCAGTCGACAGTTAAAAATCAATAAGTATGGTTGCTTGATGATTGCATCTTTTATACGTAGCTTTCTCAGCTCCATTGAACTTAACGTTGAGTCGATTCAACAACCTCCCCTCATTCTGAAATATCATAGCTCAATTGACCAGATTAGTGTAACACCTTTGCGTCAGTTATCTTTTTCATCCCGGGGTATACTGGATCTGTGTTAGCACTATCCAAGACATTATTAAAATCTACAATACTTATATGATGGGAACTTCTCTTATGACTGCGTGGCTTGTCATTTAGGGGCTTCTGCTCTCCTTGCCACTTGTTCTCATCCACCGATTCTTCATATTTATGTGAGTAATTATTTGTCGCGGCTGGTCCCTCTCCTTTTCTTTCCTGGTTAGTGTGTGCTGTTTGCTAGGTCCTGTGACTGGTTCCTGCTTTGATGGTAGGCTCAGTCAGGACAGAAACTTGGCGTAGAGTAAAAGGGCAGAAGCTTACGTGATTTTAATTTACAGTACGTATACAGATCATGAAAGCGTGTTATAGTCATTAATTAAATTTTCCACAGAAGTGAAATGATCCTCCTTAATGGAGACATGCCTTTGTTGGTTGTATTTTAACTCGAATTGTATCTTCTGCAATGTAACTACCTATTTTTGTTCCACAAATTACACTGTTTTGATTAAGACTGCTTCCTCTATTTTTCCACAATACTATCTTTCAAGTTGTGTAGAGCATTCATATTTGCAGTTTTCATTTGTGCAAAAACTTTGTGTTTACGTTAATAATGAAGTGGAAGAATTGTAAGTGTTCAAAAAGGTTGAATATATTTCATATTGCTAACCGCTGTGTGGAAAATCTAGAAGCAATTTGAAAATATATAGAGTTGGGTTCTTAGATTTTGAAAATAAAGGTAAAAAATTACTGAACAATAAGTGTTAAATAGATCGATTTAACAGTGTAAAAGTAAATAAGGCACAAACAATGACAGAAGTGGAGAAAAACAAACTGAAGATATGACATAGGGAGTTACGAAACTAGGAGTCTGAAACTAAAGTGGCTAGCGTAATGTAAACCTGAAAAATCCAAAATCTTCGTTCAAGCTTTTTGGTAGTGATGGCTTAAGTAAAACATAATAAATATGACGTCAATTATGTATTGGTTATGTTAGAAGGCTGGAAAGTCAGCCTTGTGTCCGCTAACGAATAGATGACGAGTAAGGGCACTATGAAAAATATGTTAGCCTTGTAGTCAGTTTCTGTGGCATATGCTCAAAAATCAAATCCAAAACCCTCTGGTTTTCTGGCGAAATAATTACAATCATCACAACTAGGTTAATTTGTGTACGATAGTAGGATTCCTGCTTTAATCAGTTCATGATAAAACACAACGATTAACGAGTGTCATCGATAATAACTATTTCAATATAGGTTTGTCTGAACCCAACAAGATGCGACTACGATAAATTATCGATAGTATTGAAGTAGGTCATTAGTAAGCTGATTACAATAATTAAATCAAGGTGGTCTTGTGAAATTCGGTTTTAATTTGCTGAAGGATACTGAGTCAGTGATGATAATCGCCAAGTGCTCTAAAGGTCCAGGGTCCCATCTCTATAAGTGTCGTAAATGTGGATTGCCACTGAGGAGTTTCACAGTGAGACAAAATAAACGTATGGTGTATTTTTCTTTTCAGTCGTATTCAACTAGGGTCAATCTACAACGAATATCAACAAATTAAAACTGATCTCAAAAAGCCACCTCACGTATTGTTAGCACGGTACAGTCCTGATTAGGGTATGTTCAAAACAAGTATAGAAAGCCGTACAGTTGTTGGCTTATTTTCAGCCAATCGTTGTTACGAAATAATCGAAAAAGTGACATTATATATAGACTCTATAGCATATGTTAATTTTGTCATCTGCTGTCTTATTTCTGAATGTATTTTGCGACTTGCTTAAGTCTTATTCTGATTTGAGATCAAGTCGATGTTGTCACGTAATAGAATACTATACAGGAGCAGAACGCAGTAGTATCGACCCAATATCTGCAAAGATATCTGGTAAGATTGTACCCAATAGACTCCTCATAGCAATTTAGTTAACATGGGTGTGGATACATTGTTTATTAGTGTTTACCGGAAAACACGATAGATTAGAACATTAAAAGATCAAAGAGCTAATGAGAGGTTATTAGACGACATTAGTAGGAATTTCTGTTACATAAGCGTAAGAATTGAAATTACTAATAAAGTAAACAAGAATCTCAAAGCTTTTTTAAGCAGTAATATTGAGTAGAATCGTAGAGCTGACATGTAAAAGATATCAAGTCACTATCTTTCTAGATGCAAAATATTATGCGAAATAGGACAATAGAGTTAATTCGTAAAGACAGACATAACTCTCTTTGATCTAGATATCCTATATGATTTAAGTCAACAAAGTAGAAGTCTATAAAGTAGTAAAAAAACAAGACAATTACAGAATCACACGAGGTGAAGTAATAATATATACCGATATGTACATACATTTAAACACATTAGGATTTTTTTACCTTGAAATCAGTGCAGGTAAGAAAGTGTAAAAACACTGAACTATGAGATATAACCGGATGCATACACATACGAGTCAACCACTGTTGTAACCATTTACGTCGTTCATCAACGAAATCGTCTTCATATCGACCTAATAATTATAGAAAGACATAATGCAATTTGACGGAACTCAGTTAGTTATAAGGAACATTGAGCCTGGTATATATGTGCAGTAGTGCAAGTTGATATACAACATTAGCATGATGAGATAAATATGAATGCATGTATATGATATAACAAAAGTAAGTGAAAAGGTAAAAATAAATGTGCCACTATGACCGATTCCCAGACATATCAGCAAAAGTCTCTACCAACTGATCTCCATTTTCGCATGTCAGACTATAAACTGATAGTCTGTATCTACAGACACGGTTCAGACAAAATATTCAGTGACTTTATGAACTGATTAATTATCTTCCTTTTGCCGGACGTAGTATCCTTTCATTCTACTCCCACACCAGCTAGAATAATACATCGAAGTAGGCGTAGTAAAACAGTAAAAAATATCTCAACAATACCATTAAACAAAGATTTATAGTTTCATGAGCTGATTGTAATTTCTGTCTAATACTATGCTTAATCTCAGCACATAATAAGAAATAATTTAATGGCAATGCTATTGCAAGAGAACCTTCATCGACTTAAAACATGATACAGAAATTTTATATTTTACCAGAACATGAGCCTTTAAGTTAATTAAATATACGGTATTATTTCTATGTTTGTCGTGGTAATAGTAAAGTTAATATCCTTAGCTATGATATGCAAATTGTACCCTAAGAGATACAAAGTATTTTGGCAAGATTGACAAGTAATTGTGAATGCACTAACATTTTGTGGTGAAACGATAAAAACGATTAAAGAACTCGACAGATGACATTACAATCGATGCATAGTGAAAAGTAGAGGGTCATGCCAATTAGAAACAATTTCGGCACTATTGTGATGAAAGATTTTGTTCTGTAACTAGTGATAACCATATTAGTGCAAACTTGATGCTCGTCAGTGTGTATTCGAGTGCGGTGACAATATTTTAATTGGTATCACTATCTTGAAACATCGATTCAAAATAGAAGCCAGTAGTGATCTTGCAGTAGTTGTTATCAGACCCATCAAAATAGTACGATGAGTTTCTTTAACTTGAAGAGGTATTTCTTAGCTGTATCACCTAGGAACGTTATTCATGTATAAGTACTTGACAATCATATTTCCCTTCCCTTTATTATTTCATAAATTTATCATTTTGGTATAAGGATAGTATTACGGAGGATTCTGTACCATAATTTACAGTTAACTTTAATCGCAAACTGACATCAGCAAAAGAATTGTGAATTGGTCAAAATTATGAGAACTGTAGGTCAATGGGTGCTAGTTTAGTGCTCAAAAGTTCACCGCGAAGGTTGAAGGCATTGGTAACGATCTTCGGTAAGGACATCAGCACGCATTGTAAATTAGTCATACATTAGAACGATATAGTTATCTAGTGTTTACTGGTTCGCCAATGGTTGCCTAACCTAGGATGACTCGTGACATCAAATTCAAATCCAGCAATATCAGTAACACTAAACCAGAAGTAGAATAGTTGAAAAATGATAGTATTTAAGCACATATATCTTGATGCAATAGGGCAGTATAAACGCGCAACACATTGTATGAAGACAAGGATACTGCTCGGGAACTCATGTCGGATGAAGTTATTTTCTTAGACTGTTAAGTTCTGAGTCATTGATATACCACTCGAATTTACAAGGCAGTAGGACAACTCTACCAGATGCAATCTTACGAAAGCCAATCTATATTTATATGCCATTCTCTCTATAACAATCATGTACACTAATGATTTGGAATTTGGGACCCCAACTCTCTTACGTGTTTACTAACTGTTTAAGTAATAGATGTCCCACTTTCCTTTTAGTAGAAATATCCGATACCCTATTAGGGAGTAGGACTTTTCAGTTTCTCGTTCTAAACATGAATTTTCAACTCTTAGCCATAACAGAGCATTTAGGTGCCATTGAAAAGCACTATACCAGAACAAAACATGTCTAGAACTTTTTGAATTTCTATCATTCTGAGGATAAAATATCACTGACAAAAAATTATTTCTACCAAAAGAATTAAACAAAGTATTTGCATAGAAACTGTGTTAGTGAAAACAAATATAATTTATTAATGTCTATTCTGCATGAGACTAATCAACACGTAAACTGATATAAGAGAACAAAAAAATTAATGAACAGTCATTTGTAGAATGGTTGTGAATCATGTTAATATAAAACGAGAGCTAGAAATTATCTCATAGAAGGTAAGGGTATTAACGTAGTAGTACTATTTGGAAGTAAACGAAGGATTTAAAAGGCAGTAGCAGATTAACTCAATATAGCGAAAATTATGATGAAATAGCTACATGAATGGCTGAACACAAATATACATTAGGCTATTTAATCGACTAGCAATAAAAGTCAGATCGGGTAAATGCATAGATATGGAGTCAAGCTTGAAGGATTCTTAGAATTTCTATGATGAATTATTTTTTGTATAGTTAACCAAAGTTGGAAATTCAATTCCAATCAATCGAAAAAAATTCATGTAATAATTAAAGTTGGATTCCCCTTGCCAGTCACAATCCAACTTTAATCCTACCTGTGAAGTAACGCTATATCGAGATAAACTGCTCAGCATACATATACAGTAATAGACACTGAAAAGTTTCAGTCATTCACAACACTGATATAATGCTAAGTTCTTAATAAGTAAACGAAATGCACCAAATAAATCAACCCTAAATAAACACTAACCTTACACTCCATCTATGATTAATTTGTAACCCTACAAAGACTGTTGAAGATTGATGTTACAGGAACAAGTTTGTCGTTTGCAAACAGAAAACTTTAGTCGTGTAAGCTCTGTATACCTTATCGTAATCTGTATATAATGAGAAAATAATTTAAGGAAACAAGTACCCCCCCCCCTTAGGTAAATTTTCATCAGGCCTTACAATTAAAAATAAAAGTGCTTGTGATTAATAGGATCATAATAAATATGTAGAGATTAGTAGATAAAATTAATGACATTATGGTATAACAAAGGGAAAACGCCTATGGAGACACTGACAAACAATAATTGGATTCATATACGAAATCTTATTTCTGTAATTTCATTTTTAAAGCTGTACAGTCGCATATTTACATAATTATATTAAAACAATCGTAATTAATCGAACATGATGAAAATAATGTACACAGAGTAGTCTTGATCGAAAAATGTCTTTATTTGGGTCGATAAGTAGGAAAATAAATCTGATTATATCACTAGCTTCGAAAATCCAATGAATCTGTACTCATAACATTGCAGCTGAAAAGATAACCTCTCTCAGAAAAACGTTAATTAAAAATGCATTCCTACTTAGATTCATTTGGAAAAACACTAAACGAAAACCAACGAGAATATCAATAATATCTAAGGCACTATCCGAATGGTGACTTTAAAGATGGTGCATTGGTTTAAATCCTGTAAAAAAGAGTGCTTAAAGCCATTCAAACGTTATCTGCTGCAAACCTGGTAACTGTGTTTGGTAATGGATATATATTTATTAACAACTTAAAGAACAAACTATGGCATTTACCTCTTCTATGTTTATCTAGACATTTGCTTTTTTCTGTGGGAAAAAACGTATAGTCGTTTAATCCATCTCCTGTTCAAGAGTTTAGGTTGAGAATTCCTCATAATTTATGGAAAAAGAACAATCAAACTACAGTACAATTGCAACTGGCTTCTATTATTAGCTACATTTGACATCTCAAGCAAACGAGCTGCACTGCTAATAAAAGCCAATGCAACATAGTTTCGTTCCATACCACAGTACTGTGACATACTGACGACCTGTTTTTCTCCACTCTGTCCCAGTATCGATAAATAATAAACGACATGAATGCTGATGAGGTGAGATTTGTAAAACATAGCTAAGCTACCAAAACTTGTGTTCCAAGATTGTGACAATAATTAAGCTGTAGTCACTGCATCTAAACACACATTCTCAAACCTAAGAATTACTAACGAGGTGCTGTCATCAGATGTCAGCATTTCTTTAGAGATAACGATAGCTAATCTAAAACATAGGGACGATGGTTCCTTGATTTCACAAATAATGGAATACAGTCCGTTCTTCAAATCTTTTTGAACAACTTGAGATGCTTCAGAAGGAAGAATCCTTTGAAGATTCTAGCTGTTATAGGTAACAATGCGTTACTTGAATACAGTAAATGTCCAGAATTTGTATTCGAATCTTAACAAATCCAACTACATAGTTTCTATTTAGTTTTAATGACAATCTTAACTTTGATTAAGAAAGTTAAGTACTAATAACAAAAATGTGTACACGACTGTTTGTTACCATGCTCGATTAACTGTAATTGTTTTATTAAAATTGTGATTGTACAGTTTTTTCTAAAAAATAAAATTGCAGAGATTACACCTTTACTGAATTATATTCTTGTTCTGTAGATATAAGTCATGATGAATTACATATGTAGTTTGTTAGTGTATACGGTTGAGGGAAGGGGGGAATGAAACGGATGAATCATTGTTAAACTATGTGAATAATATGCAAAAAGGGAGTTATAATAACAATGACAAGAAACAATATAAACTAGTAGGAGTACATATGAAAGTACTTTTCACGATCATTGCCACCCTCTGAATGATGAAGACACCAGGAAGAAAAGAAAGCGAGTAAATGATATTTGTGTGCATAATTTTGGTCGGTAAATTATAATTTCATAACTGGAGGTGTGCTAGACCATATCTGATAAAGTCGATGGACTTACCACAAAGTTCTTCCAATAAAACCATCTCCATAATAACAGTTGAAGTATCCGTTTATATCACTTTCCCAACTTATAATAACAGGAATATTTAAAATACATATATGAAAGGTCTACATGACGCACCTGGGCGCCGATATGAATTTCGTAAGTCAGTGATTCTAGATGACCTGACTGGACAAGTGTGATTACGGTTGTTTTGTTATATTTTATATCGTACAGACCTTACGTTTAGCCTTAAGATTTCTCTTCCTCCAGTTGTTAACCAAATACTTACCAAAATTAATGAAGCTACTCTCAAATAGGGGAGTACTTTTTTAAGGAATGCAGGAATTGAAATGTACAGTAAAAATATAGGCATTATCACATTCAAATTTGCTACACAATAGAATTTAAGGATTCAAATCAACAAAAAGGAGGGTTATGACAAAGGGATCATCAACATTTATATTCATACAGTGATTGCTTTTGTAATTCAACGACAATCTATTCCTCTGAAAATCTATTTAAATTGATAATAATAGTAAGAAAGGAATAACAGTTAGTTTAAATGTTAATAATAATATTATACAATTACAAATCTTGTCCAGTTCATTTATGATAAAGTATACATATTTCCCGTTATCAACTAATGCCAATTCGTCAATCCAAATCCATTATAATTAGCATAGTAACTGACATAAAAAATAAATTAGTCTAAGTTATCATACGACGTCAACAAGATAAGATGAAGTTAGCATAATGTATAGCAAAAGATTCTAAATATTAGTCATAGTAGCAATAAAAAAAGATTAAACACCGAGAATATGGTTCCAGAAAGAGAAAAAAGGAATGGTAAAGAGATAAATTAAGGAATAATACAACTTATGATTTAGAGGGAGACAAAGAGTCAAGTCATCTAACATTGCCAACCCCTGATCATAGTTACCATGCTTACTTCAATATGACTCCAATCGACAGTCAATGAACTTCACGAACCGATGCTACGTGTTGGTTTGATTGTAAATGTAATACAGTGACTAAATATAAACTACTGTACTAAAAGAATCGAACTACCTATTTTTCCAGTACTTGTTTCTGTTCACTAATATAGTTTTAACTAGCCATAACATTTCAGTATTCATCAAATAACTTTCGGTAGTGGATGTGAACAAATAACAAGCATATATGTAGCGAAAACGTTAGAGAATTTGTTTCTTTAATGATTACCAATATTTCTAGAACAATTATAAATAATTTCAACGATATAATTTCAATCAACAGATCTCAACCGCTTTCTGATTATCAACCAAATATACTATTCAATGGATAAAACTCTGTAATTAATAGTTACTGTGGTACATTCAGTTTGACCAGTTTAAATCAATGATCATCACAGTTTCTAAGAATAAGCAGAAATCCCTTTGTGATGAATAAAGAGGAATCAATTTTACTAATAAGCTGTCTAAAATACTAGCCTCCATAATCATCCGATGCTCATTTGAACACATTTGAACAGTGGTACTTGCTAACTTTCTAAATTGGAAGATCCTGAGGAAGGTTTTGTCACTAATTAGTACAACATGCATGAATACCATTTGAAGGTTCCCAACTCGGACACTACGAGCATATGGAGGACTGTCATCAAAATTGTCAACATCTAGTAGTGTCCATCAGAGCTGCCACTTATCTTCCTTAACAAATACTTTCGTCATAGAAACTTCTTTGTAAGTCACACTCTATCTAAATTTTCAGAGACTAATCTACGACGTTGCTGACTTGTCAACTCAAAATATGTAAATGATATTGTCTTATTCAATGAAGACGCTGATAATATTCAATGTCTCCTGTACGTATGTGTTGCAATGCGAATATATTTTAAATGCGCTTCATTCCACTGAAACGTAAAACTCTACTTCAGGATAGGTATGCATTATCAACCGGGTTGAACATAGGAAGTGAAATAGCTGAGTCTACTGAACACTACTTATCTCAGAAATCTCATCAGGACAGGAGGATAAAAATTGGACGAAATCACAAAGCCCGTTTAACCTCAGATTAATTGTGTCACGAGTATACGTGCAACAATCTTATCGAAGTTACCATATGGTTGTGAAACACGGATTGTCTTCATAGTTGTCTTCACTCACGTATCCTGGAGCGACTGAGTATGCAGCTCTGAGATTAGGCACGGAATACTAGGCATAGATTGCGAATTGATTAGTGAGGTTGTGAATTTTTATCGACTGAGATGGTTGAGATATGTTTTACGAATAGACCAACCTGTTCCGACATGACTTTGGACTTATTAACTATAACGTATAAGTAGAGCAGAAACATAGTCGGGCTTCCGTATTATTTCAACAAACCCTTCATCTGAACTCCTGTGAATCATTCAGTCTGTAAAATCATACAAATTTCTCTGTACTTGAGCTGTTATCTTGGGATAGAGAGAGAAGAGTTTATATAGATGGCGAAAAATATAACAGGGAAGAATAGAAGCAATAGAAAAAAAGAAACTAGAACAGAGAATTTTTTAAAGTTTGAAAAAGGATACAAACACGCACAAGACAAGACGAACAGACTGAAGATTATGGTCTAAATATACCATAAAAGGAGGGTTAGATATAGGCATTAATCGTAAGGCTAACATATATTAAGACGGGAACGAAAAACTCATTCAGTAAGGAAGTTGAAACAGACAACTGTTCATATGCTGCATACTATAAGCTAGTGGAACGATGGTTCAATGATTAAAGTATTCAACTTTTAGCCATTAAGTCGTAGATTTGAACCCCGATATTCGCCTATTTCAGTTTGTGCAACTGCGTAGTAAGCATTCCTAGGCATCACACCAAAAGTGTAACTTGAATCCAAGTACAGGAATTCGTACCTGGTGTAAATGAAATGCAATGAAGTCATAACACGCTAAGACAAGATTTGGAAAAGCTTAGTGGAAGGAAGAATTCAAAAATATTTATTACAAATAACTTTACCTGTTATTGCTTTCTCCGGCAATGGTGGGATACAAACACAGGGATACTTTGATAATAAACGTGAATGAAGCCAATCAAAGTGTTTATATCTTCTACTGACTTGTGTGTGTGAAAGCTGAATGTATATTAAATATACATATAAATATATCAGTTAAATGAAACATTTACAACGGATTTGAAAGGTTCTGTAGTCAGTCATAAACAAGAGCCTGGAATTTTTATGTGGGCTAGATCAAGTTGTCATAACACATTAATACAATAAGATTAAATTAACAAGATTAATACTACGACAAAGTCTGAACACAAAGTCTGAGCAGATATCTACTGTTACAATTAACACAATCGATGAAGATTCACGACCTTATTAATTAATTTGCCATTTACGCCTACTATTATGTGCCTAACCTCAGATTTGCTTACTTAGCTGTTCCAGGATACTCGAGTGACAGTTATGATGAGGAAAGTACACCCTACAAATGTGTTTTATTTCCAAACCCTAGCTAATGAGACTGAACCGAACAGTTTGAAAATTCAAGAGCATTGTTATTACAAATTATAAATGACATAGACCAATTCAATTATAGTCATTTTATGTGAAGTTCTGTCATTACACCACTTGATCTACTGTTGTAAATGTGCTGAGACGTTTGGAGCACGCTGGATGCGGTTTTCACTGACTGTTCTTTGCCACAACGTCATATAAGGGCTGTTGTAGGTTTCGCTGGATATATATAGTAGACGACTGAATACACATAACTTTAAATGAGATTTGCATGGATAATGCAATCTAGAGCACGCAAACTACAAAGAGGTGAAACGATGTAACGTAATACAAAACTTAGCTTTATACGAAAGACGACGTGTCAGCCATAAAACGTGCTTTCAATACTTACTCGGACACTGTTGGTAAGCTGTTCAAAATGGTATAATAAGACAAACTATATGCCCTTTTGCTCTTTGCAGATTAGTAAGTGTCTAAATATAAACCACCCTGCGCCTACCATGATAAAAAGCAGGTACAAATCCAGTCAATCCATATACAGACGCACGACAAACTAGTAGATATTGTAGTAAGACATTGTCCCAAGTATCGGTAGATACTCCCTTGACATTTGCTTGCCCTACTAAAATAATCTAACAATACTAGGCTATAACTATCTGATTTCCTTGTTCGTTTTTAATCTTAGACTAATGCTATATCATATTATCTGTCCTATTGTTAAGACTTTCGGTTGTGAATAGTGTATATTGGTAAACGAGACTGATCTAGTAACAACAGATATTTCATTTTAGTCCTGAATTCAATTGTATGCGGCATCGCAGGTGCATGAAGCTGAAGTGACAAAACCAGGGGCAGCAATGATGAAAATTACCATCAAGTAAATAGTTTAATTAACCTACATTTCTTAAATGAGCATAACATTCATTTTCAAGCCATGCGGATAACCGCAGCTTCGTTAATGATGTTAAGGAACATAAAACGTGATTAGTCATAAGAAAATATAATGCTGAAAGATAAAATGAGATAAAATACTACGAAAGGTATGTAGCATACCTCTAAAGATCACGTGAAAGATAACTATTTACTACGTAAATTTTTAATAGACTCCTCTACGTAACATATCTACAATATCGATTGTTTCATGGTTAATGGTAGGTAATAAATAATAATAGAATGTGCCTAAATGATGAAGAGAAACAGAATGACACATAGAATCATATGATGAGTAGCGTTTTTCAATAGTCGCTAGGTTATTATAAGCTATTATTGTATGCTCTGTAGCAAACATTTAACCCTTAGACTACCTGGATGGCATCTAACAACTTACATTCTTAACTTCAGTCAATTCGACATATTGAGCAACTTAATCTGATGCTATCGTTCGGTAACTGCTTCATGCTCGACACTGACTCCATTGATCATGTTTTCGTACTAATCAGTAATAGATAAGCAAACATTAGGAATTTGGTGTTGGATAATAGGCATAATTTAAAACCTTTCACTTCATAATCATCCTATTTAACATTAAGTTGCATCTGATGGAATAAATACTGCATTTACGGCAGAATTGTAATGAGTAACATGAATATACAGGGAGTAACTTACCAAACCAAGTAACCTGTATCTCACTGAACATAAGAAGATATCCATATGGCTAGAAGTTTTTCACAATTAGTTTTATGTAACGTTGTAATAGTGCTTACAAGATGCGGCTAATAAATAAATTTTGAAAGGTACTTAGACACACCAGTAGTCTATGTGTGTGACTGTCTCTGATCTGACGAATTTCTTAATGTTAAGGTACATGATTGATTCTATTTTATCTGATTTACACTGAAAGCACTATTTACGCATAAATATTCATATCATATCCTATTTCAATTTTACTTCTTAATGTCTGTTTCGTCAATCCTTACAATTTCACCTCTGTGTTAGGTCGGACCACAAAGATGTGTAACAAACTTTCAGAACTGTGTTTGAGAACACTATTTCATTTATTCGAACTGTCGGTAATGTAATCATTTTGTTTATATTATTGTTACGCTCCGCTTGCCCTATCCTCCCGTTTAGCATAATTACTGTTATTATATTGCCTCTTGTTATGGACTACAGTTAATTGGTTGTGTACACGTTGTTCCTATTCACTACCACTATTTCCCTCGTTCTGTATTCATGTTAATTTTCTAATTGGGTTGCTGTGTGGTCTGAATTTATGTATATATAAAAGAATGCTTGAAAAATAATATGATTCTGTCTGGCTGACCTATTGGCTCGCATTCTTCTTATTTCGGCTTGGGACTAAGTGGGCACAGGGCAGACGCGCAATAACCAACTAGGCACTAGCGATTGGCACTCGGCCATCCAATCCCCCAATTTCTTACAACATAACACTCTGCCACTACCTATTTTCATCATTTATATTAAGCATGTCTTCCTGCATTAATAATATCAATCCAACGCAGTTGCTTCATTCATATTAGCCTGACAAGTTGTACTGGTTATTGGAGTTTGCATGACTCATCTATAGATAAAGGATATGTTTATTTAAGAGTCAATTTAGTACAAGTGAAAACCGAATCATTAATTCTAGATCTCTGATGGAAAACACATGTGGCATCCGAATACAATTTTGTCCTGTTTATCTTTACTTTGTTGTGAATTTTATGATCGTTTTCATAAACCTGATTGGTTTGCTGAAAGTTCAAGTTACTAACTACTGAGTCATCATGGAACTGTAGCTTGTAGGTCACAAGTTCAAAACACACTCCCTCCCTTTACTTCAGTTCGGTCAATAGGGTAGTAATCCTAGCATTTAAAAATTGATGAGCGTTTTAGAGATACGTGCATCTATCTGTCTTTGGTACATGAGAAAATCACACATCGCTCATAATACGTTCACAAAGCAATGATCAACAGTACTACTACTTAATGAAGATCAATATGTAGTGATCCTTACATAACCATGCAATGGAACAGGACAACAGTGGTGCTACTGAAATTGTTTTTCTATGCATACTAATACAGATAAATAATTTGAGCCAATTCAGTTAAGTTAGATTATTGACTAAAATCAATGTATCAAAATATTTTTATGGAGAATAACCAAATACACAGAGCAATTAGTGAAGCATGATTTATAATAAACAACAGTTTACTAATATATATATATATATATATATATATATATATATATATATATATATATATATATATATATATATATAATTTCGGAATACATCTCTCAATAAACTAACCATGAATCTTTACGCACTTAGGTAAATATCAACATTCATCGAATTAGTACATACAAAATGCAAATGGAAATAGCAAACGATATAAATAAGCTATAACGATAATTACTATTACACATATACCATGAAAATAATACAGATATTGATGCACACAAGACTATGGCTAAGCCATTAATCTTAACTAACAAGTTGATTCGAACCCGACCATAACCATCATGCTCAAATATGTTCACTTTGATTTTTGTAAAAAGCAAAAATGTCATGATACCTTTTCATTTTATCTGAAGCATTCATTGAATTAATTTCATAATGAGAAGTAATTACAGAATGATTACACGATTAGATGAGATGCTAAATTGAAAATTCAACTTTCTAAAAATATACTTGACCGGTGTTCATTGTAATATGAAAATTCTATCTTTGAAAGCTACTGATACTACTCGGATGTCCAGTTGGAATAAAAGTTCAAATCTGCTATCCAGCTTTTGAAAATCCCGTGTCTTACAAACATTCAGTAATCACTTCACCCACATCTCTATAAGCTATGTTTTAAAGTACTGAGTGGTAGCTTCTGTCTAGTATGTAGATAGCATTTGTAGGTTACATAGTATAGATTATAGAACTGAAGTGCCTTTTTAATTGGTGACATCTAAACTTACAACAACTCAATTCATTTACGAAGTAGAGGGTCTATACGTTTGGGTTCGAACACACTTCAAGTATAAAGTTGGAAATTATGAGTGTCCAACGTATTAACTACTAAAACAATGCCCTATTTACACATATGTATAGTATGGGACAAAATTAATTTACTTACTGAATTTGTTATTTGATAAGCGATAAAACTTTTAATTCCCTTCATTTTGGAATCTTTGCGAAATGATGAAATACAGCTAGTAAGATCGCTTGACACATAACGCCATCGGAAAGTATCATCAATCAACTAGTTAATATTAAGATAGAATGAATAAAATAATCAAACTAGATATATAGATAACAGCGAAACACAATAGTCCCAATTCATAAACAACGGTCTGCTACTCTGTCAATAATTACCCTTCATATGAACACACTGTTCCTCACCAAATCTAAATGGATGACCTCATTTCAGAAGCTCAGAACTAGATTATTTATATTGTGAACAACGATATTATCAAATGGGGCTAAGCATTTATGAAAACATGTGAACTTGTATACTACTAACAAAATATACTTTATCAAATAGTCGGTCAGTTATCAGTCAAGTAAACAACGTGAAACCTGGCGCACATGAGCATCGGTCACAACACCTCAGCAGCACAAAAAGATGAAGACCGAATTGGTAAAAATAGGACTTATATCAATGGTAGCAAGCATTTCGTACGATAATCGTGGGAACCCTAACCAAGAAGTTTTTATCTACGAGAAACCAGTAACTTCATAGACTGGTTACACGTTTTTCTCTGAGCACCCGTCACTTTCTTGCATCCTTCTCTAACATCAGTAAGCATTGCGCGTCGAGGTAGGCGGTAATTAGGTATATGTAATACATGTTCTAACCCCCTAAGTAAGTAAGATTTACAATCTCATTAACTGATTTACCAACAAATAATAGGAAATGAAGCATCAATTTGGCAAAAACTTGAGGCGTTTGCCACGAAGTTTGAACTTCCTATGTTCAGTTGTCCGTGAAAAATCGGGCGAGCACTGATTAAGAGTCAAGCACTAAGAGAAACAGTCATCAAGTGGTTTTTGCTCTTCAGCAGCTGCCTAACGTAGATGATACTGAATTCAAGAAGAAACTTAGACAACGATAATAAATGCGTTTGAGTCCTACACTGAGGAAGTACAATATAAAAAATCGAGAGTGATATAAATTTTAACTAATACGGACGCTTAATAACTTCAATAAAAATATTACAGAATATATGTATGTTTCGAGGTAAATTGATGTAGAAATAAAAATGTCAGGAGATTGCTAACCTAAACCTAGTTTAGCTAATTGATGAAAAGTGATGAAAAACGATTAAAATCCCCACCCCCTTACTAAATAAATTCCGCTAATTCTACTGCATATCTTTACACAGTTTGCCTTAACAATAAAATGAATTCCAGATACACACGATCGAACGAAAAACTGAACGACATGTGTTACCTATTTAACCGGTAAAAAAAATGATAATTATTTTGAAACATAAGCTAGGTCTGGAAGTCTTTACCTATAAACGCAGATAGATAAATAAATAATATGAAACCGTTATATCATATATTTGCTTACGTCGATATTAGCTTCGGTCTGTGGAAAAGGCGGTGGGTCATGGCCTAGCAAAAAATCTTCGCCACCATTACGAATAAATGATCTACACGATATTAAAGAAATGTTAAGTAAAAACCGAAGGAAAAGCAGCAATTTTCAAATACATTTGTTGTAATGACGAGAAAACTTTAAATCTTTAAATATTACGGTACAATACGATCGAGAAAAACTACACTACTAAGCAAAACTAACCTGGGGAAAAATTTTCGAATGAGTGTAGTTCCTTATGTAATCAGGATTATTAGGCACTGATATAGAAGAGTCTGTCTGCTTACTTACGACCTGTTGGGATCGATCATTTAAATTTTTGTTCTAGATGTAAATGATAAAAGAGTGATTTAAAGAGATAACAATGACTTAATCATGAAATCACACACTAAGAAATGCTACTTATTTGTTGACGGTTTTGCGATACAAAAGATATAAAGATATACTTCAATTTTCCTTTAATACTAACACCAGAAACCGTCTTACAAATGATGGAGAGAGTAATTTATGATATACATGGCTTCAAAAACATGTCATAAATCTAAATAACTAGCTCGAATCACAAGAGGTCAACTTTGAGATGAATTCACTCTATTTTCCGGAACTAACGGATAAACTGTGATGTTAAGCATTATCATTACGTCAAGGTAGATGATTCTCTGCAAGTCACTTGATAAACAGATTTTCCTGTCTTCGTTTGGTTGCTCCCCTAAAATGTTAGTGACTTGATGTCTCATACATAACGTCGAAAAACCCTTTACTGACTGTGATAGGATGCACCTGTGAAGCAATACGTTGTTTCCAGGAAAACACAGTTGTCGGTTTTCACATTTATACACGATTGAATGGTTTATACTTGATACGTGGATATTTCTGCTACTCAGTAAAAAAAGGATTCCTAAAAACTTTGTGCAGAAATGTTTAGGAACTTCAAGGTATTTGTAATAGTTGACATTTTGAAAAATTTGCCAGGTGTCAGGACTCTAAGCAGACGTGTCAGGGTGGGTTGATTGTTTTAAATACCGCATTAAGTTCTGAAATGCAACTGCGATAGTTATAGATGGCAAGTAATTTATGACTGGGTTTACTATGTACACTTTTAAAGAGTCGAGAAACAATACTTCAAGTCTTTCTTGAGCTTGGTAGCGAAGTATATTTTTATGTATGAACGAGGTACAGAAAATGAATGAACATTTTTATGCTAAGCTAGAGATATACCTAATTCGATATGCAAAAAAACTCAAGTTACAATTTTGTCAAATGCATTCATTACAAAATCATGCATAAACCTAGTTTCTTATAAAAATTATACACTGTTCAACATACTAAAGTTGCTGTATCATTTTCATCACTATCCCACTCATCATCCCATTCATCAAAGCGATCAATCTCCTTCCCAAACTCAGTAGGAGGTAATGAAGGGGGCGGTACTGTTGGTTCTGGTAATTCAATAATCTCAACAAATTCTGACGGGATGAGACCTTCCTTCCCAAATGCATTAACTGCCTGCCACCATCCTGACCCAACATTTTGATTTGTTATTGTGAGCTCCTCTCCAATACTAACACTGAGTTCCCCACTCCATTGGGCAGAAAAATCGTAAATAACACGCACCTTCAAGATTATTGTTCAATACAAATATTATACCTTACCTTCATCCAGTAGTTTGGGAAGCACGGATAAATGATATAGCGAACATCCTCAAAAAGCCGCGCTTAAACTTCAACAGACAATATTTATACGATAGGCAAATTTAACAAACTTATTTATTTGGGTTTGTATATTGATGTTAAGGTGTAACTATGGACATTTTATAGAGTCGGGAGGATTAAATAAATTATGATAATGTCTACTTGTGGCGTCTGTGGTGATGTTTCAACAATCAGTAGACAGGAAAGGAATGTAGCGGTAAATAATCCCCAAAATAAATAGTTGCATAGGCTCTCGACATTGATGCTGACCATGTTTGTTTTAGCGGACACTACTAGTTGAAGGCGCGTGGTCACGCATCTTCACCAGATCACGACTCGAACCACCGTGGGTAGCATCTCTCTCTAGTTTGCCAGCCTAGACGTTGCTATCCTATTAAAGCTCTGTATACGATCAAATACAATTTCGCTTCTATCCCTTCATTGCCTTCTGATTTCTCATTAGTAAGACTGGGGTCCGTTCGATATAAGTATCTTTGGTTCTACGACAAGCGCAACTTGGTCCTATATCCGGGGAACGCTTCAGGAATATTCACATTCAAGGTTGGAAACATGAGAAATGAGTGTGAGTTGGTAGTTTCATACACCACTCCAGGTGACAAAGGATGATCCATGTTGTGTCACACGGATATACAGAATATACTTGATGCTGTTTAGAGACATGCCTGTTGTTTTGGTGACTATCAGAATGCTCTAGGCAGGACTGCCTATAGGACGTGGAAGTGAGGTCGTACCTTAAAGAGTGCATTTTAGAGAGAGATTTTTAGGAGGCTTTCTTTAAATTGCATAACATCTTGAAAAATCGAACTTAATCTCATTTCGCTTAACCCCAGATTCCAAAGTCATCAAATTATCCGGCAGCGAATGTAGACGCAATCAGGATTCCGGCTTATGAAGTACCATTGTAGAACAAACGTGCTGCCTTCCATGCCTAGGGGTGGTGCCACTATTATAGTTTACTTCATCTAAGTGCACATGCTTGAGTTTCTTGGCCAATTACTCGCAATTCGATTGCTAGTAAGGTCCACTCCATCAAGTCCATTAACAAATCATAGTTGTCGAATAGTAAACTATCAATAGGGCATACAGTGAAACAATTATTTAAAAAATAGACCTTGTTTTATGTTATCTGGGCTTTTAATAGTATCTTTTATTGCCTCACCTTGAAGTTTTATCTATTCTTAGGCACCGAATAGTAATAGTTATGCCTCTTTATTGGAATACCATCCACCCAGGCTAGTTTTGCAGTAAAGTAAGCTATTCAGTTAGGTCTTGATAATAACTAAATCGAACCTTCAAAATACTAGTTATTCTTATCTCAAAAGTCAAATTACCGGTAACAACACGTGACTGTGATCACACAATATCCAACAAGGCAAAATATTTGATAATACAATATTTAGACGACAATTCAAGTTGACTGAATTTGAAGAACGTAAACACTTTTTAGATAATTAGTTAACAAACTGTACTCTGTACTTATGAACGCGTATTAGCTATCGTTTCACGACCAGTTTCACGCAGAAATCATGCACGTCCAACAGTGTGTTACGAATCAAACAAACAGTATTCATTAGTGTTAATGCTCCAGCCTCCTTAATCCAAGCCATCTGGTTTGCAGTAATTGCCCCGTGCCTCGCTTTGATCAGGATGCATTTCAGTCCTGACATGCTATCATTAAGGCAGCAGTATTGATAATGGTTAAAAGCACAATAATTGTTACTGTTTCTCGGTAGCAGCCAGTTGTCCTCTTCGTCTAGAAAGTATGTCAAATAATCCCCCCTCCCCTAATAATTAAACAGTTTGCATGACTGGCAGCAAAGCTATGTTTTTATCCCATTAATGATGTAAAAAAATGGCTGCTGAAGACTGTCAACATAATCAAGGTGTTACATCACCTTCCCTACATTGAGTGTTTGCCAGTCCTACATACCAAGTGCCAGTTGTAGTTCAACTGGAATTGACAAATGCCACTTTCAGTTAGGTTTTTATTACACAAGGTCAGCAAATCCTTAATAACCAACTCATCCGAATAGGTGTGTAGTTATTTAAAAGCACTACTGACTACAATAGCTTTAACGGACTTAAATAATTGAGACAACCGGATCAGAAGTCTCTGGTATGATGCACTTTTGTCTACAGAATCATTATAGAGTAAGTCCTACTACAACTATTGTCATTTTATGTCGTATGAAACTAGTCTTGCTTGCATGACTGCTGAATATCATTGTGTCTGAATAGTCAAACAGTTCATGAGGTCGACTTTCAGAATCCCTAGGAGGACATCTATTAGAAACGCATCATAAAGTGAGCTAAAATATAACGTCACGATCTACTTTAATGCTCATTTAAGCAGCAAATAAATTTAGGACTTTTCTTTCCATATTTTTTACCCCCTACTGAATCGCAATTAATATTCCATACAGTATCCTTAACAAATTAATCGTGAAAAGTTATTGACACTTGCATTAGTAGCTGAATATTACCGTTATTATTATCATTTCCATATTATACTATGATGTCCTGTGTGACGATAACTTAAGCAAAATCCACCTCTGTATTTCTTGTAAAGTTCTTGAAATAATTAATTCAAGATGGGAATCTTAGAAGAATAATTCAATCATTTCACAGTGATGACAGTTCTTGAATAAGCTTGAAGTAAAAACTTACATCGTTAACATGAACCATAGATAATACTCTACAACGAAGTAGGCTGAAGTAGCCAGAATGGAATTATGTGTTTGTTTGTATGTAAACAGTTGGTTGTGTTTTAGTAATACATGAATAATAGTGATGCGTAATTAATATCACCGAGTCTTGTTTCCTTTAAATCACGTCTCCCCAGTATCTTTCTCTAGTTGCCGTAGTACCAAATGTTCATAAAGATCATTTTATTTTTGAAAAGTTATTTACTTCTGTAGGTATCTTGTAAATGTGTACGCAATGATGAGGAAGTTATACGATCAAAACGTCCAGCACACAAGGAATAGGCACTGTATAAGTTAGAACCAACAGTATTTGCCAGACTCATCTGAAGCAAAGGTGATGTATGAGTATGTTATACGTTCTTATACATCTTGATAAAGAAGCCAAAAGTATTACTTCTGATAGAATAGTGCATTAGCTGATGAATGAAGGTGTATAAGCACAAATTAACTAAACTTAATTATGTAACTCTGAAACAGGTAGGTAATGTATAAGGTAGGTTATCGTGATAACTACAATGTTTGACAATTGACCTTAAGATAATAATGCATAAAGCAAGAAATAATTAGCACTTACCATACCAAGTATTTAAAAACATTGTCGGTCAGTCCGAATGTAATTGACAATAGACTTCATAAAAGTGATCTTCCATAGAATACACTATATTAAATAAATTGATATGAATTTGATACTGTTTAGTGCAACATAGTATGTTTTTTATTTCACTATACACAGCAGCTCTGCGTTAGCATATATTTAGAATGGAATAAGCTAAAATTTATTTTTGCGCAGTTTGTTTACTCGACAATATAGATTATTCCATGTTCTTTTGAACTGATGGACAATAATATAAGACTTCAAGCTACGACAACTCGAATGTATATACACTCAAACAATGCCCAGGATACAACCACCGGATTTCTTATAAGAGTGCCCTCTGAGTCACTTTTCGCGTGGTGTCGCAAAGTGATCTGGCCTTAATACTTGACTGAGCGACTTAATTAACAGTGATTGCTAATGTGAACGTGGTCAAAATAGCTGATGAACGACTACATAACTAACTACTTTTGAAAAATTATTTACCTATGCGTACTATTGGGGTAATGTGCGGTGGTAAACAAGTGTTTATGATTTCAATGCAAGATAACTTTTGTACAATTACATACCAATGATAATAATAATTTCCTGGTGCCATCTTTGCAGGCAAGACCAAGTGCCTGAAGATTGCACTGTAAACAGTAAAGTTACAAGTGTGGTATATCCACATTTTAACGATTAAAATGCAGTGTACTGATAAGATGTAAATCAGGAGGCAGTGGTGAATGGAGAGAAAAATATATTGAATCGTAGAGTCTATGATGGTTGACTATGAAAAACTTTGTGGATGTGTATGAGTCAATGTAATGCATGTCATTAAGGAAAAGAGTTAGATTATAATACAAAAGAAACAAGCAATAACGATTCATATTCAACTAAAACTTCCATTGAAAATACTTACAGTCACAAGTGTTTTTGCTTAGAGCCTAACTACCGAGATACAATTGACTAGTATTCTGCAGCTTAACACTACCAAATAATCATGACACATTTGATTAGCTGATTTAAAACTAGGTCTACATATCGTTTTATTAATATAGAGCATCGTTACACGTCCGCATTTGTCGTCTACCAAGTCAAACTTCATACTGTGTAATTCGATTGATAAATAAGATTTGAAGAACATCATTTATTCACAGGTAGTCTACGTATACGTCGTAAATCGTAATGACCTGAATGAATTCCACTGAAATTCAAGCAATCAATAAGACTTGAATGATAAACCTTTTATAAAATATTTCCAAGATTTTTTTCTTCGATGCTATGTAAAATCTTGACATGTGATCCTATACATTAGAAACATATCGTAAATCAATTTGGAACAGCTTTGTTGCGATTGAATTCATCCAGTCTTGTATGAGAAAGGGTAAGAACTGGAAAGGAAAGGCCAAGATAGAGTTAGGTGGTGAATTCTGGTAGGTAGCCTATGCTCCA
The DNA here is from genome assembly GCA_025215515.1 of Schistosoma japonicum. Classification (NCBI taxonomy): domain Eukaryota; kingdom Metazoa; phylum Platyhelminthes; class Trematoda; order Strigeidida; family Schistosomatidae; genus Schistosoma; species Schistosoma japonicum. The sequence goes on from CM046063.1 coordinate 32,397,225, forward strand.
TATAGTGTAACAGGCATTTATTGATTGATTGCATGAGAAATACTTCATTGATTAACTATCCATCAATTTCAATAATGTGATAATATAACATTTCACCTAACATATTTCGGTAAATGTGGTGCTCGTTCCAACAAGTATCCTATATTGAAAACCTGATATTTTAGTTTATATGTACTCATACCATTTAACGAATTCAAAGTCACATGAAGACGCTCATTTGAACACGCTGTATTTAAGTCACTTACTAGTTAAGCACAATATGACTGAAAATGAGGGTCCACTGATGCTATTCGAAATAAGGTCTATATGGTAGACGAATTCGATTGGCTTTTAGAAGAATCCTTCCTAATCAGTTTATAAGTAGCTTCTGGAATATATCTTGGAAGTATATCTATATGAACAGTGATATTCATGTAGCAGGAATTAGATTGAAAGACTGTCGATATTCCCATACAATGATCGATGAGTAATAGAGGTGATTTTATTGTTTGATAAGCCTTTAATGTAAAGTGAATTCTGTCAATCGAGTAACACTATGATTACTAGTCAAAGTAATTCGACATCGTTATTTCAAACGATTGAAGGTAGTGGACAGAAAATAATGAACTTATGTTTCATCCTATTTTACACTCATCAGCAAGAGGTACCTGTCATTTTGTGCGAATTGATAATAGCTAATCCATTCAGTCACTTATAATAGTGGTAATTGAAGAAGATTTTGGAACTGTGAAGCTTAGTCCCGACAGTTTGTTAATCATGCAAAATGTAAGTGATAGGCTATAAAACTTATACTTGTATATGTTTTCATTACATCATTGAATTGACAACAATAACTGATAGAGAAGATTAGAGTTAACAAACAGGTTACTTATCATTTCAGGAGAAACGAGTGTTAAGAAACAAGAAAATAAATCCAGAATATGATAACGTAGTTATAAACCAATGAAACATCGAGGCCGAAATGAAATCAACAGATCTGTAGTCTATTTCCTTTCCACTGCAAACAATTTGAACTTCAATTAAACTAGCCTGAAATCATAATAAACAGGGTGTAAATTACAATTCAATACTTGCCAACAATTATATTTGGTTAATGTATATTATGGAATAGGGGTGTGAGTGGTAAATGCCAATATTTCCTCGTGATTGTCCCTGAATCCAAGCCGAAATAAGAAGGATGCGAGCCAATAGGTCAGCCAGACAGAATCATATTATTTTTCAAGCATTCTTTTATATATACATAAATTCAGACCAATTAGAAATTAACATGAATACAGAACGAGGGAAATAGTGGTAGTGAATAGGAAAAATTTGTACACAACTAAATGACTGTAGTCCATAACAAAAGACAATATAATAACAGTAATTATGCTAAACGGGAGGATAGGGCAAGCGGAGCGTAACAATAATAAAAATAAAATGATTACATTTTAGACAGTTCGAATGAATGAAATAATGTTCGCAAACACAGTTCTGAAAGTTTGTTACGCTTCTTTGTGGTCCGACCTAACAGTATATCTGATAGATTCGATTGTACTGAATCAGTATCATGATACGAAACGTATATTCACACCAATGATTATAATGAATGAATAAATGTCTATGCATGAATAGTTCTAAAGTTAAATTTGCAGATAAGTCAGTCAATGTAAAGCAATGAACGATCAAGTCAAAGTAGTTTTTGTAATGACTTGTTCTAACTCGTTGTTTGCATTTCGTTACAAATAAGTTTCAAATGGGCGCCGTTGAAACCCAATGAATTCATAAACAGTAATCATCCAATAAGTTTAGTTCCCACAACAAACGCTTAATCATCATTATAAGTAATCTGACCAATCTCCACAAGTTAACTATAACGATCAGCTTATTTGTGATCTCTTTCAAGACTACCTGGAAATTCTGGTAAAATGTTGAAACTGACGGAGTTGAGATATGTCATCGGGCGGGAGTGGGGGAACACTTATCATACATAAAATGTGATGTTTATTTCACTAAATCACACAATGATTAATATCGACATTCTACGATTAGATACCGGCAGATTAATGCTGCTCATTAAGTAATCGCTGTAAAACATATTTGTCTTTGGTTCAAACCCTGGTGGAAAGTCAAGACAGCTGTTTAGTACTCCCTAGTTTTCAATGGTCAATCCTTGACAATAATGATATAAATTCCATAAGAACGCCTTGAGTAGTTCTAACGGATCAAAATAAGCATTTCACTGTACATTGTTTCAATACACCTGTATTCAGTGTTCATGGGAATCTGTAAAATACTTCAATGTTTATCATCGAAAATGAAAGTAACGATACACTTGTTACTGAATTCATATCTTATGCCAATTAATAAAAATGGAGAAATTGTCATTGTAAAACAAACTGACTGCATACCATACACTTACAGGAATAATGACATTTAAATTAAGAATTCCGATTGTCCAAGATACCGAAAATATAAATTTAAACTGTATATTAGCAGGAGACCACGTATGCAATTGTATGTGAATTCTATGAATCGTTATTGTTTAACAGTGAGCAGCTAATTTAATTGTATTACAATAACCTCATTTCTCTAAAGGTGAATTTCGAACAAGTCAGGAATGAATCTAATTTCTTATATCAACTTAAGGTCTATTCAAATATGATGTAATACTGCTAATACATACATTAATTCCTTATCATTTCGTATTTGCAGTTACATACGATCATTGGCTAAAGCAATCGTGTTTGTGTATGCACTTATGATTGACATAGTGATGATATACACTAATCACGCCTTATATTCAAATGAGATGTGACTTCATAGGGAATTAAGCAAAAGAATGAGGACGGCACTGAATAAAATCTATCCTGCAGTTCAACTGGCTTCGTTGCATAACACTAGAAGCTCGTTGTCCCACTCAGAAGTGAATCATTACCATTCTAATCATATTTCCAACTGTATGTATGAATACACATGTATTCGCAGTGGTAAGTATATAGGAAGAAGTAAACGAAGAGCATCTACTGGTTTTCTGAGCATGTTTCTTTTGGATTTATGTGTGAAAGCAGCAACATTCTCACGGGTGCAATCTCTAAATACCTTTCGTTTTGTGGATATAATATGAATGTTCTGGAAGTATTTAGGGTTATCAACGGACAAGCAACACCATTATTACTACAATTTGCGTAGAGTTGATTATTATCATGTGTTTACAAACTGACTTATATGTACAGATAGATAGTGTGATAGGTCTTTCATTACAGTGATGAATGAAATAATTTTATTCTATGCAACAATCCAGATGTTCACAAGTCGAAATAAATTCTTTCAAAAGACATCAAATAATTGGGCAATATCAAATTGATTTAATAGGTTACATATTGATGTTGGTAGGGTACCATTGAAAACTAAGGAGCAGTAAACACCTTTATTTGTTCTAGTATGGGACCCCTCAGCGGTGCGCACTCTAAATTCTGCTCCAGAGGCTTCACGTTGCTCAACACCTAGCTCTGCACGACTGTGCCGGCATTCATTGGTAGGATTCCCACTTCCATTATTTTGTGACATATAGCGCGGCGATCACACGTTGTTGTAGGTGATTACTCTTTCACTCCCCACAATTCTGAATTCTACCATTCAGCATTTACTACAACTTTAAGAGCATTCTTAAAAATTAATCACTAGTGACTCGATTGTTGTAAGTGAATTGAAATGGATGTTTTTGAAGGCGTTCGACATTAGAACGAATCAGCTGCCCAGTGCTCCATGGTTTTCAATGATACCCTGATAGCATCAATCTGTGACGTATTGAACCAATTGAAAGTACCAATCTCCATAAAATACCATCTCATTTCAATTATGTAACACTATCATTTTTCAACTATTTTCAATGATTACGTTGTCTCCTCCTCACTGTCTATTCTTAACTGGTAGCATATAAATACCCGTTAAATTGAACTACAATTGTTAACACTCCTTGTATCTCTACTCTAATTATTATGACTTCCATTTTCATTCAGAACATTCATCTCATTCTCAATAGACAAAGTGTGTTGAATATGTAATTCCATACATTCCGTTGTAATTGTAGGTTGTTTACAGTTGATAAGAAGCCTAGAAAAGATGTTAAAAAAACTGATGAATTCATTCTATGCTGTGAATCTTGTTATTTGCGTGTTATTCAAATTCACAAAGAGATCTGATTGTAAGAAATTATGGTCACATTGATGCACAGTAGATGAATTAGAAATGTAGATTTGCGTTTATTTCCTTCCTAAGTCTTCGCACTCACTCGTCACAGATTTATGGAGAGAACCATGTGTATTGTGTTTTGAGAAATGATTTGCTTTCTTCCCTATCCCACCTCACACCATGAAAGATGTCAATCACTTTCGATACCTAATTCACATTATTATAAGCTGTTAGATTTATTTTCACATGCCGATTTACAATGTTAGCATCTACATATAAACAACAATCTATGTCAACTATCTAAATATAATGACCAATTCAACCAACTAAACAAATTATGAAAAAATTACCATTTAGGGATTAAGAAAGAACGAGAAGAGTGAAGAAATTTCTTTTCAATCAGTTTTTCATCAAAGCTCTACACTAATACATGTGTATATATATGTTATGTTGGGAGATTAAAGAAGAGTAACAAACTTTCGGAATTGTATTATGGAGGACTATGTCAATTATTCTATCTGTGGAAAATGTAAATATTTCGTTTCTTCGATTGTTGCGTTCATTTTATCCTTTCCTCCCGATTAGTATATTTACTCTTAGTATGTTGTCTCTTACTATGAAGTACAGTTAATTGGCTATGTGCAAGATGTTCCTATTCACTAACACTATTTCCTTTGTTCTGTATTAATGTTAGATTCTTAATTGATTTGCTGTGCGGTCCGATTTTATGTATGTTTAAAGGAATGCCTAAAATATAATATGTTTCTGTCTGGTTGGTCTGTCGTTTCGTATTCTTCTTATTCCGTCTGGGGAATCGATGGGCGTAGGGGAGATGCGCAATTATCGACTAGGGACGTCCAAATGACATTCAATCAACCAACCGAAAAATTTCTTGCGACATAATACAATGTGACTAGATAAACCATCAAGTTTTATGTCTAGTTGATTGAATTCGTCACCAGGGAGCGATGGATAGCTCTTTCGTCCTAGTATAAAACGTCTTAGCAATTAGTACTCTAGATACCCTTCCAGAGGTTTCAGGTTGGCAAACATCTGACTCTCTGTACCACTGAACCAGTTTTTAGTTGTAGAATTTCCACTTCCATCAATTTGTGATATGATGCGACGACCATCCATTATCAGTGGCGACAAATACCTCACTCCCGACAAATCTGCATCTAAAAGTGTATTTTCATGCTGAAGTCCCTTTTCATTCTTCATTTATACTGTAAGCTTCAATAAAAGCAATTAAACGAATAAGTGCTATGTAATAATTAGCATTAAGTAGCCTCTTTTTCAGTTGTTTTATTTTTGTTTACCTGAAACGATCGTCAATTGATGTTACATTTTCGAACACAATAACCTGTAAACCGGACTTAATTGTTGTTAATCGTATGTATTCGATCAATGACTGAAGGAGGCCATCAATGACATCAAAAGTGAACATTCTACAAGGTAAAAAAGGTTACAAAACAATCATGAACAAAAGCCCAGTTAGATCATCTAGGATCATTGACGTGCAAAATATAAATTGACACTCAAGTACGTCATCAAGCCATACAGACCGATTGATTGAATCCAGTCTGTTTTGTTAACATCAAGACTTACTTTCAACCATTTAATTATGATACTCTTAAATGAATGACTTTCATGAAATCTTTCAATTGTTTAAAAGTATTCTCAGATTTCAATTGATGATGCTTAAATGTATTCAAAAAGTTAAATTCAATAATTATTTTTAAATCTCTCTTCTTATCCTCTTCAGTCAAATGATGATACCATAGAGATAAAAGTCAATTGCGTAACAGTATTACATTTATCTTGATCACTGTGTAATAATGACGTTATTGTTTGATGTACATGTGAATCAATATGAAATAATATTAGTGTATTTAATTGTTTAATGAATTCATTTCAATTGAGTATAGAAATGTATGCATAACTTTATATCCAGTGAATGGTAGTTTACCAGTGAATAACAGGTGCATTATAATTCTAATAGAGCAAGAATCTAATTCACTAGATCATCTACCCCATAACTCCTACATAAGTTGGCATATATCGTCTTTCGTAGGCACATTCATGTAACTGGTTACTGTCTTCACATGTTGCATGTATTCAGGTGATCAGTAAATAAATGATCTTCTTCTTCTTCTGGTATTATTATTATTATTACATATTAGATTGATTTCTGTTAGAACACTGAAGTCTAATACTAATGTAACTGATTTAGCATTATTACTTCTAAAGAATACATTGTATAGTTTGATATTTCCATGGTGAATATGTTTCATATGTAGATAGATGATCAACAGCTTTTGATGAATACTGTATAACAAGACATGTATCTTCAATGCATAGAATTGATCTTTGTTGAAACCATTCAATGAGATTACCATAAGAATAGAAATTTGTTAAAATAGTATATTTCATAAGATACAATCAATTGTTTTATTTAATAGAAATTGTGATTCATGTAAACATTGAAGTAATTTTAAATGAAAAATAATTTGAAAAATTTCCCGCTATAATTTATTAATTGGCCATTGATTTAAATTGAATTCCTTACAAATTATCTTTGTATTCAATGGTACAATGATACTTTATTGATATGAAGTGAATTCATTCAACTGTGTAGCACTAAATACAACTTTCAATAGAACTTTTTCCATTGATATTATTTGATGGATACTACTTACAATGGTTCATATAAGTAGTATGTGGTGAAGCATTAGGTAAGTGGCAACAGCGAATAGCTGATAAGGTGAAAAATAAAACATATGCAGAATGGGTAGGAAATAAGAAGGTAAGTATAAACGGGTGTATAGCACCAATCTGGGGTGGTGAAGAAGACGCTGATATGATAATAGATGACTGATGATAAGGTATGTACAATATGTCAGGTTCTGTTCTATTCCTCCAACAAGTATTTGTTCTCTAAAATTGCATCTGAATAATTTGTTGATAGGTTATATAAATCATAATGATACTTTTATCCGATAAGAAGTTCTTCATATATGTACATATATACTAATGAAGTTGTGACTGAGTAACTCAATATAATCTAATCTACTTGGGATATATTAGAAAATGTTTTAAATAACTGATCATATGAAGCATCAAATGACCGTTTAGTGTCTAACGTAATTTCTTCGGTGTGATTATTTGTTAGTAGTATATCATGTGTATATTATGTCTCAATGTATAATGCATAATAATAGGTAAATATGAATAGATTTCTAGTCAGTAGGCGGAAAAGTGACGTTGATACATAACCAGTTGTAAATCAAATGACAGCTACAATAATCAAATAATGAGTAAGTCATCCAATGTACTGATGAATACATCATTTGTAGATTGTAATGATTAGAATGTGAATACTATGAATTGATTACCGTTAGAAATGATAGATCACCAATTTAGAGGAAACAACATTGTGTTTCATTGTGTTGAATGATTCAACAGGGGGGTTTACATTGTCATCATCACTCACTTCAAAAAGAAGTAAGCTATTAGAATGTGTATTGCAGCTTGAATAATTAGTCTGACTGTCATCTTATCTGATCTGATCTTTGTTTTTGTAGTTGTTTATTCTTTCTCATATAAATTGATAGATTGTGTCGATCTCTACATATCTATTTAACAGTTATGTCTGGAATACCAGACTTTTATTGCTTTTCATCTGTTCAGTATTTCAACATCTTCCTAGGCGAATTCTCATGTTTTTATCATTGTAATGTTTGTAAGAAGAAAAGTTTTGGAGAATTAGTAATAGTCCACTTGATTTTGAAGTATACGGTGATGATATTGTCATGCAACACAATGAAAACGCAACGATTAAGCCATGCAGTCAATTATCACCAAAGTCCTCCTCATGAGATACAGTTAGAATTCCTCGATACTGAAAAACATTTACATTCAATAGTTAACAATGTGAATGATTGTAATTGTATAACAATTAATTGAGATCACTAACTAACAAGTGATAGTTTATTATCAATATCCACGTAGTAGTACACAATTACATTGGCGTTCATTTTATAATCCAATTGAGTATTACGTAACCAACTAAGAATTTCCTTTTAATTGATTGAATACGTCAGAGAGAATGATGTTGACAGGGTACTATTGAAAAATGGAAAGCACTGGACATCTGTTCCGTCCTAATGTGGAACTCCTTAGCAGTGAGCACCTAAGAATCTGTCTCATGGGTTTCAGGTCGGCAAATACCTACCCTCTGCACCAGTATACATCAGCCAAATTCCCTATTTTAAGTAGAAAGTTTATCAAATGACTTCATTGTTTACGATAATAAAATCTGACTGGAAGGAATTTTCAGTTTAATTATTTCATAAAACTACCATTTAATTACTTCTTCAGGATAATATGACGTATAAAGACTTGATAACATTTTAGAAGAGATAGGCTACAGACGTCAAACAACATAAAACACTTATCAGCTCAATCAAAATGTGGATCAAGTCCTGTTTAATCAATCAAAATATCATATCACAGAATTTAAAACACTTCATGTTGAAAGAAAATCATTTTTAATAAGACGCAGGAGAGGTTATTGATTTGAAATACAAAGGAACTGAAAACTAGGAAGCAATTAATGAATGTTTTATCTTAGTATGGGACGTCTTAGTGACTTTGACTAGGTTTCAACTCTAGAACGTTAGATCATGTAAGAGGTGTTAATGAAACCACATTTAGCCAATAAACTATACTACAAGATCTAGTATTCTTTATGAAAACCTTCTACTTATACTTCAAATAACCGTGTATTTACTAGTAACCGACTTTAAGAATTGATTCACGTAGTTAATGACTAGTGAACTGGCTGAAATGTAAAGCAACAAATACTGTTAAAATAGGCTGATGGTCAAATGCTTACCATGAAGCATGAACGTTTATAGTTCAGTCACCTTACATACATTTGGTTATACAAATAATGATGTTCTACCAAGAGGAATAAGAAGTGGTTTTCAGTGTTTTCAATTACATGAAACTGTTAATTATAGTGTGTACAGTGAGGCCTACGTTTTTTACATGAGCTAATTTCAGCTTTGAAACTGTATACAAAATTTGTAGCAGAAAAGAGTTAATCAGTGAATGTTTATGATTCCTTACTGCTATTACAAATCGTTACTTATTCTTTCATACGCTTAGAACTCGTAAGTGGCCACCTGAAATTAATAGCTCAATCGAAAATACGTTGGCGTTTGATTTGGCAAGGTACTATGTCCAGGTTACACTGTGAACATCAGCACAGGTGCAAATATATTTAAATCATGAATCCCAGGTATTATATTGACCATCGAAGTGATTACTTGGAGAAAACTTGTCGATTGGGCTTGCGTTTGCGACCATGAATTGATAGACTAAGAGAAACGGGTGACTAGTTGGCACTATACCTGGGAATTCAAAGCCTACCTCAAAGGTATAGATAGTGGCAACAAGCACTGACGAATGAGAGCAAACACCAAACCGTTTATACATTAAAAATAGTGGTTTTTATAAATCATATACTAGACCAGACAGTAACAGAAAATACAAAATAGGACTAGGGGAATCGTGTACACGAATGGGGATAATGAGGTCATAATACGGTCACAATAACTAGGGAAGGAAAACAGAATTGACAACAATTATTAAGTCTATAAAAAGCTTATAATTTATGCAATACATATAGCGTAGTTAGTTACTGTTCATCAAATACAGTGTAACGGTAGGGGTCCCAATATCACGAAGAATAGATTATACAGAATGTGATTTCGATTCCTTCTCCGTTATAACATATACGATTTCCCTTCTTACTATTAACTAAATGAAGCAGAGGAAATTCGGTTTGAAATTTATATATAAAAATCATTTTTGTCAAACAAATATAATCTTCTTAGAATAAACTTATAACTTTCCGATGATTTGTAATGTACTGAAACTGGTCAGCCTCTGTTGCCAAATGTACATCCTGGGCGGATTGCATCGATATAACGACAGTACATAAGTAATATTTAAGTTGGATTGTGACCGGCAAGTGGAATCCAAGATACGCGTTTTGTTTTATACAACTTAAATATAATCTTCACTTGATTTGTTAATACTTCTCAGTATACCCGCTCAAAGATGTAGACAATTAGAATATTTATGTACAAATTGTTTAACTCACAACAATCATATCAATGCCAAATTATTTTAAACGTCGAACAATGTTTAATATTCCTATGCATACATTCAATGTTATATACACTTTTGTAATAGGGTGTTTGAAGACAGCTATTTCCTCCTTGTATGTGACTCTTCAGCATTGTGTATCCACGACCCAAACAGGAATCGAACTAAAATCTCTGTGGCTCTGAGGTGATCACTTTACCATTAGATCATTGATTTTGCTTCCAACGGTTAATATTTGCGAATCAGTCAATTCATAATACGATTGTACGACCTCATCCATTGTCATCAGTCAATAACTGCATCACATTTAACACGTGGTCAACGAAGTTCAACATTGTCAAGTGTGAAGTGGTCATCTACACTTTGTTTATCAGGTGATATCCGTTTGGTCTTAACAATTATTTTCTGCATTAAAGTAGTCACTTAAAAAATGTTTTTGTCTTCTTCTTTGAATACATCTTTACAAGCTGTAGGTCAGTTAATATGATCAGAATAAAACAAATAAACAAATTGAATTGAGGTGGTTTGTGAAGATTAGTGTTCAGTTATAGTTAACTGAATTCGTCACAGATAGATATTCATAAAATACTGTTTTAAACCAAGGAGTAATGGATAGCTGATTTGTCCTCAACTTTACGCAATCTAGACTCCATCACAATAGCTTCAGATTGTCGAACACCTAACCCTCTGCAAAAATGGACAGGCTAGTACCCAATGGTATGAGTCCCGCATCCGTCAATTTGTGATATATAGCGCGACGATCACCCATCGATATTGGACAACTGTGAACTCCACCACTCATGACTTCTTACTAGCGCTGTAGGAACCTACTGAAGTTTGCCAATAGTGATCGCTAAATCACAAATTTGTGGAAGTTGAATTCAAACATACAATGCCAGCATAGTGAAGCAGAGAGTTTGGTGTTCACTAACCTGAAGCCTCTGAGGCACAGTCTAAGGTGAGTATTTCCAATGTGTCACATAGATTTTAATGGCATTTAATCTGCATCAATCTGCGGTTGATTCTTTTAACCAAAATCAACAGATCATTCACATGAGCATAATTTACAAACACATAATACAGAAATAATGCTTTAAGATAGCAAATGATTATCCTCGACTTAACTAGCCTGTCGTCGGAAGGAGGGTGTTAAGAATGTGATGCTATATATTAAGTTAATTCTATTCCTGAAAGATAAACAATTTTTCAGTGGATATTTCTAAACATAGCATTCAGATTACTGTTTAATATATCTAACTTTACTAATATCTTCATATCTTTATCCACTACCACTAATGATATTTGTCATACACCCGACTTAATTCTGTTCATATTGAGACAGTGAATGTGAATTTCTGAGAAGTCAGTCGCCTCGATGAAACAGCTATCGATTACTTTCTAGGAGATTGATTATTGATAATCTACTATATGGATGGTCAAACAGCAAACTGGTTATAGGTACCTGATTTTATTTCATTTATTTGATTTGTAATTTGATCTTACGGTTGAAATTTAACTCCTATATTTACATAAGTAAAATTTACTGACAATTAGTTGTGGATAATCTGTGAAAGAATCCAAGAAGCTTACGACGAATTGATATCCTTACAATAAAGAATACTATTAATAAATTAAATCCGATTTCTGAAGGTATCTAGAGAACATGCTAGATAGCCAATAAAATGTAATAAGAAATGTGACATATCTGGAAGAAGATATGTGATTGGTTAATATAGTGCTACAGACATATGAGTCAATGGCTAGACATTAGATATATATATATATATATATATATATATATATATATATATATGTATTTTGTATATTATTGATTGTTGTTGTAATACATGTGTGTGAGTGACTAGTTGGCTTCTTGATAAATCAGTCGGATTATTGTGCCTGAGCACTAGATTAAGGCAAGGTTGGGTGCTAGTTGTAGGATATATCGTTGCAGATAACAAGATCGATAATATCGGCCATCCCTGTTCAGATACAACAAAATGCATTAACAACAGTTTTGGGGAGTTTTTGATATGCACCTATTATTGGTGAAGTAACTCCCATAATTAGCTTCAGTGGACATTCTGAACAAACGTTTTAGGCCCTATACACTCAAGCACCTCAGACATTCGGAGAAATTTCGAGGTAAGGATGTTTCTTGTCATCCACCTACAACATTTTAACAGGATTTTGGAGGTATTTTTTTTTTAATCTAGTTAAAATCCTCCAATCTACTTATAGATTATTTACAGCTATTCTGTCTTCAGTATGAAAAATATCCAAAGAACATAGAGGTTAAATGTCGACAGAAGTGCAGTACTAAGTTGTATCACAAATTCTGTGTTTAACCCAGAAATCTTTTGATCTGTTTGTGGACCTGTTCATTTTATTATAAACTATCTGAAGACACAAACCAATGAATCCTATCGGACATGACCAACAAATTTTGAAATGTTAATATGATTCTTTTCTTTTCAAACTACTAAAGTATGTTGTTATTGGCGAGGTTTTCTTCTATTGAAATAAGCAGAAATGATTAAATGAATAGAGAATATGATATAGTTGTTTATTTATTGCAGGTTTATCTATGACTTCGATTAGCTGAATCCTTCAATATTCCGAATTATCTCTTGCATAAATTATAGATGATGGTTCCTTGGAATGATACAACTAGATATATAAGGATGCTTTTATTATGCAAATGATTTATCTTTTTCATTTAATTAGATCGTTAATTCAATTTGAGTATAAACTACTGATATTGAGTTATATTACTGAATTATTTATTTAATACCTACTATTATCTACTCAAGTATTGGCCCATAATCTAGAATTAGCTTCATATTCAATGAATACGTCTTATTATTTCACTTCGTAAACATCTAAAGTGTGAAGTACAATATCTGTATGGACTCATTATCAACATTGAACTTTGATATGAATTGAATATCACATTGTTTTTTATTGTTCATTTATTATTTAACGACATTATAAATAATCATAATTAAGTCAATTGAAATAGGCAGGCAGTTGTTGAATAAAGATTTAAAGGAAGGTTTGTATTTGAATTATTACCTTTTGTTATTAGATAGTCATTAATAGTTAAAGTAATTTAATGAATTGTTCATTTGATTGTTACGTAATAGTACTAAAGATTTCTTGAACTTATAAGAAACCTTTTATGTTGGAAAGTTTCGATAGTGTATCTCATACTCCTAACTCTCTGCACCACTGAACCAGCTAGTATCCAATGGAATAATTTTTACTTTTATCAATTTGTGATATTGGTGATAGTCGACTCACTTCCGAAAATTGTGAACTCCACCATTAACGACTTCTCTTCTGAACTTCAAGAATGTCATAAATTGGTGAAAGTTGGATTCTACTGTCGGATGCTGTGCAGTGGGTTAGGAGTACACTAATCTGAAGCTACTGGGGGCTCACTGATAAGATGTTCGACACTAAAACGAAACAAATTTTCACAGCTCCTTGAGTTTCAGTGGTATCCTACCAACATCAATTTATGACGTATTTAATCAATAAAAATTCCAATCTCCTGAAAAATAACCATCTTAATTCATTAGTAAATACATTTGTTTGGATAGGTATGTATTTTCATGTTAACTGTTCCTTGTTTTCTCTCGATATGATTAATTCAACAAGTTTAAATGAGACGTCTAAGATACGTAGGGTTATAAAGGAATAAGTCACGTTGAATCTTCTAACGAACATATCCACCAAGTATTACTTTCTTAGTTATGTTCACCGTTAAACATCTCATTCAGAACAGTCTCAATTATTTGAACATGTTTAAAGTGAGAATAGACGATCTCAATAGGACTGTATATATTTCACTGAGGAAAGATTTTGAAACTGTAACAAATGTTAAACGTGAGTTATGTAGAAAAATATATAACTGCGAGGTAAACCTTATATATGACCAGATTATGCTTATCATATAAGTAGAGTAGCTTCTAACGATTGAAGCTATACGTACGAAGAAGAATAAATCAAAAGGTCATGATGGAGAGAGTGGGTAGAGAGTAAACGGAATAGTAACACATATGCTGGCCGACTCGAGAACGAATTGCTTTCAATATGGTGTCGTATCGTAATCGAATGGTGATGCCTAATTGAGCACCTCCATCTAGTCGTGTCTTCCAAAACAAATATCGTCAACATCAACTACGACTTTCCATACAATTAGTTACTTAAGGAATTATTTACCAATATAAATGTTACTCAGTACTGATAATTGTAATAATTTCAACATACATTTTAATCTCATCTTTCATTATTAGAATTACAAATGTATAACAACGCACTACAATCTACTTATTACAAAATAAGTAACACTGATGTCAAGTCAACAGTGATGGATACCTCAAAAAATAAACGATTTGTTGTGAAAGTAAAAGCATTTTGAAATGTTTAATTTTAACATTTAGGTATTTGTAATTAATATCCTTCAAATCTTTCTAACAATTCTTATGACTGCATTAGTGTTTGCTATGTATGTTTAATGTTATTACATAGAGTTGTTTGATAATCTTGTTATAGAGATACAGATTATGAATTATCTCGTAAGTATCCATGGGTTGCTTTCATTTTAAGGTAAGTAGTAGTTGATTGATACATCATTGTAACCTAAGCTTTGTATATTTAAAAGTAGCATACACATTTAGAAAATATGATTTTGTATGAATCCTCTCAAGTTGTGTAAGTACTATTCAATGAAAGTAATGTTTATTCAACAAAAGGATGAGCTAAACAGCTAAAGTTTTCTTACTTCTTTATTATAACATAGATAAGTAACATTATAAACCACCGTTTTAGAAGTAGCTATCTAACAATAATCGTTGATTTCGTAGAAATAGCTAATGTAAAACAACCTGAAAACCACATACGACGTCTTCTATGCAAACTTGAGGTGTTAGATCTTGATAAGTATTAGGTTCAGCTAAATATAAATCTTATCTGTATATAATGAATGCATATTAATTGACTTTATGCACAAATAGGAATGATCGGAAGCACGTAAATGAAGAAGTCAATACGAAGAAGTAGACAGGATTGTATTTTGGATTCAGAAGAATCCGACAGGCGACCACTGTTTATATAGAGAAGAGAGTTCGACCACAAATCGAACATGCAGACACACAGAAATGTGCAATTTAAAAGTTGTTATGTTCAGGGGATATTCTGAGCTTCTACAACCTCACATGTAATATGAGCAATATGAGTACAAATACATACGAGTTATACAAACTTTAAGTAAACAATAATATGGCTGTTTTCGTAGATTGATAGTAATGAGATGCATCGGTTAATTGGCCAATCAAATAGACCTTCCAGCTTTCACGATCTGTAGTTTCATAAGGAGTCGTTAAGCTATTTACCGATGACTACCTTCCTTTGGGATGAATTTGATCTCATTTTGTATTTTATGGAATTTGGTAATTTCTGTATACATTTTCTGGGTCAGTCTATCAGACATATTCTACGTCAAAGTTTGACAGTTTAGTAATAAAGAAACATAAAGTTGAGAGTTGATGCTTTAAATCACCTGATCAACCACACAATCCATTTGTATACTAATCAATATTGAAATCCCTTGATTCATTCAGTAAGCCTTATGTAAAAGTATAAATACACGTTGTATCTTAGTTGTGGATTACTGTGAAATCCCTCCTCCTCATTTACCTTAACAATCTTCACATATTACATCGTAGGTTAGAGACTGTATTACTAATTCATGTACTTAAGTGAACATAAGTAAATTACAATAGTGTATTACATGTAAATTGTAAACTATTTAGCCTAAATTATGTTACTTTATATTTTACATTTCAGTCTTTTTTCAATGGTTACAACAGTTGCCATCTTTTTAATTCAAAGATTTACTCGCCTGATCGCTCTTACCAACTTATCATACACTATTTTTGTAAGTTGATTTTACCTATAATGAATGAATGTATGTATGTATAACTGTCTAGAACAACATGAAGCTATATTCTATAGTATCTTAATGATTGTTACGTAATATGATATGCCATTGTACATTGTTGACAAATGCCTATTGTATGTAATGATGTCAGCATGAAATGTACTAGGTCACTTGAATTGTATAACAACTGTTTTATCCTTCAGATGAATGATAATCAAGTAAACCTAAAGGATTCACTAGTGTATGCAATTATGACTAATGATATATATGTATATATCAAGACATGTTGATATTAGTACTAGTTGATATTAACTAGTATTCTCAATCCAAACGAATCTAGAGTGTAATTTGTAAGTACTTTTTTCTTCATGTTGATATAATTACTCACTGAAATCAATCTATTTCTGTTGGTATATGTTCATTCTGGTTGGGTTATCTGAATACAGCGATTGCTGACAAGTATGATCAAAGTTGGATTTTGACTGATAAATTGGATCGAAAACCTACCCAGGATTAGTTAGTTGGATGCATCTGAATCTAGGTGATGATGTTCACATAGATTGAAGCCCAGGCAGTTCATGTGAAACTCCACTGTGTGCTCTATTAAGCTACTGAGTTCAGATAGTCAACGGTATACAGCAGCTGTACATGTATAATTGGAAATAATTTGTACCTTTTCGTTGATGTTAGTATGGACTGAGTCCCGGTCATTCATCAATACAGGGATGCAGGTCTATCTAGCAGGAAAATCCCAAACAATGTGACACACGTGTCCTAGATTCCAATTCCCAGTTACAATCCAACTTTAGTTACATGATTGAAGTGCATTTTGAAATTCCTGTAATATTCTGTTAGGACTGTGATTACGAAATCCAGAATAACCTTTTAAATGAAGCTAAAAATTGAAGAATAACACCATTTTAATCAAAGTATGAAGGTTAGTGTTAATGAAAATATCATTCTCGAACGTTTAGAATAAGCATTGCTTGATTCAGCTTAGTGAATAGATATGAATCGGACAATGGTACAGTATTCACTGATAACGTTAGCTCTTAAAACTTCATGTGTTTCTTCAAGTGCATCATAGTGATAGTTTCATCTACGAAGCATATTTAACAACGTAGCATTATGATCTTGGTTATATGGTATTTTGTTAAGTTTTGTAATCATATTGAGGATTCACACCAGTTAACATCTTAACACTCATAACCCAATACATTTGAATACCATAGCAACATACCATAGAGACAAAGCCTTGTGTTCTTCTAACAATCTGGCACATAATTAAAGGAAAATTCATAAGTGAATGTGATAATATGAATCATTAATCAATAAATGTTTCTTTGTCTTTCTACTTCAAGATATTTAGCTTCGCAGGTGTGATAACCTTCCTATCAGTCAGTGTACAAGGCATGTTTGTATTTATTGGTTGGATGTTGGTCATAATCCTGTCGATTGTGTTATTTCTAATTGGAATAAATATTCAACGTGATTTAACGCGTTACATTAATGCATTTTTGATATACACCATATGTATTATTGATGTTATTGCTGTTCTTGGATTAGTATTCTATTTTCTACATCCTCCGGTAAGTTTCAGTGAGCATGGTTATTCGTGAGTGATGTTTTGTTTCTGATTGTTTATTCAAAGGTAAAATATGTGCTGTTACAAGTGATGTTTAGTGAAGTAATCAAAAATCATATTGTTATGATCATCATTTGCAAAATCTTGTACTTATTTAGCTTCATCAGTTCCTATAATCAACTACTGTATACCTACATACACTACAGTGTAAGAATGCACATTTCATGAAGTCAGTCAAAATAATATTTGAAATCAAGTTCATTCATCAAAATATTGTTGTGAATGGTGCAGATTATTGATTATAAATTATGTATCATTAGGTAGCATTAGTGGCATTTGTAAAGTCTCAAAATAGAACTTCTCAACAGTAAACATTTCATGAATTCGAAATTTTACATTAAATATTATAAAGTCTAGAGGTCTTCGTTTTATGTCTTGATTAAGACGCATAGTAAAACAATGTTGAATGTTCAAGTCTAGCAATATTAAACAGACCAATTATTCATCATTGAATTATTTCCACAAAGAAAATTGTTTTGAATAAATCCATTTCTGGTTCGAAGTAGTTATAAGTTCTAACTACCTCATAACCAGGTGAATAGTCATGTTTGAGGAGAAAAAATATAAGCAGGTGAATGACGTATCAATGGGTTCACAATTACTCCTACTCTATATTTTACTGATATTTTATTAGCTTAATTGAAAACCGGTAAGGAGGGAGTAGTAGATGGTTTAGTTAAAAGTTAACAATTCCCTGTTAATATGTATCGGATGTATCCGTTCTATGTACGAATAATACAACACAACAATTCCTTAGTCTAAATTTTTCCGATGCTAAGTAAACCTGATATAAAAATTAATTTAGGAAATAACCACTGTACATTGAGCTGATACAATCGACGAAGAATTGAATTTCTTACGTAGTACATATCAATAAAATGAATATCATAGAAAGCTTATTAATGAATTGATGAAGATGAATGTCGGAATTGGAGTGGTCCAAGAAGTTCGTAGGCAATCATTATTCATGTGTCTATAATTCAGAAATAGCACAGAACAGTTCAAAGAGTGTTTCAACTGTAGGAAATCTATGATTAATATTTTCTGAGAATTTACTAGTGACTAAAAAGTAAATCTTTGAAATTCACCAACTTTTGTACTTTCAAAATTCAATTGATCATTTGAATACACTTTCATCTACTGGTACTCAGGACTGTATACTTTCATATTCTTGAGCTTTTGCATGGAAAATAAAAATGTCTGTGGTGAACAACAGGTCAAGTAAGTAAACAGTAGTGCAATTACTTGAAGAACAGTCAATGTATTCCGATGACATAATTTATTCAGACCTGAAGAAAAGATTTCCAGATAACCACTTAAAAGCCAATATAACTTACCAAATATAGATCGGATCCAAAGCAATCTCAATAAGGATATAATCATTAAGGTCCTGGTGGATATGGATTCGTTTTAAGAATGATAGTATGTAAAAGTAAAGACCTAATTACAGCGAACTAGTGTAAATGAAACTGACTATAAACCACCCTTGAACGTAATTTATATTCGTTTAATAAATCATTCAATGCTGACCTGGTGGTGAAGAGTGTTAAGCGTTCACCAACTTGCAGGTCGTGTGATGAACTAGTTGAAGGAATCAAGAGTGCTGGGAGTCACATACTACGACGAAACAGTTGTTCAGTGATTATTGTTTTTTATTGGTACCCAATCAATAACAGCTTGTGACGAATACGAACAAACAGATTCATTTAACATATTTTTGAATTCCATTTTTAAAAAACAACGATACTATTTCTACACAATGAGATAAATTTCATTGACCAAATTCAGCCTTAATAGTTTGTACGCAATGTAAAGTTGAAGAAGAGCTTTTTTACTGATGTATATCTCGTGTTTTATTTCAGGTCATTTTATTGGTAATTGGACTCCTAGCTATAGCTATCGTTATTCCTGTGAGTATATGGTGAATGTATGTTGAGATAACTGGGTGTTCAATATTATTCATTGTTAGTTTAGCAGTAATCAAATCACAACTGTCAGATATAAAGAGATGTGTTTATTATTTGGTGTCATCATCTATTCTGAATGAATATATTCTGTTCACGAATATGGGCATTTATAAACCGTGTTTAATCACTAATTATAGTTATATGTTGAGGGTATTCTTGAATTTGAGATAAGTACTACTGATTGACTTGGAAATGACAACCAATTGAAGCTATAAAGCTCTGGATGACAGTTGTTTAGTCCTCGTATTGATATCGTAAGTACCACAAACATTTGACCTTACCAAGGTCTAAACAGTGAACCTGCAAGTTTTATGAAGAGTACCTCAATATCAGTACTACTGCACTAGTATTCAGCTGTTCATATTTCAAAACCCAGTCAGTTTATAAATTAATGAGCAACTTCGTCCATTCCAATTGATGATTAGCTACTACTCCCCTGATTGGTTGAACTCCACTGATTACGTCTTTTCACTAAAAATTCAAGAATTTCTTCCTGAAGTCAGTCATCAGTTATTTAATACCACGGAGATGTCTTCACAATGAAAAACACATAAATGTAGAAATAAAATCAGACGAACTCATACATACTCACCTATACTGTGATTTATAGTGTATCTATACTATGTGTAAACATCTGGTTTCCTAAATATGGATAAAAATCATCTCATCTAACTGATGTCAACATGTATTTTGTAATTTAATGCTATTTAATAAGGTGATTCCGATCAGGAAGATATCTTTGAATTGTCAGAAACTTAATAATACCATAGTCAACACATGTGTTTAATGCAAAGTTAATCATCCTGTCTGTAGGAAAACAGCATTAAATATTGTTAGAATATATTTGGATCTTCCTATTGATTATTCATACACTGAAATTGATCAGTCTCTGTTGTCATATGTGTACTGTGAGAGGATTTTCTGAAAATGGCGATAGTTCACAAGTATTGTTTGAATTGAGGGGTGGCCAAACAAAAACATGGCACCAATCCATGAAGTCATCGACAATTGGGCTGAGCCATGTTAATAGATGTAGACTACCTGTTTGGGGCCCTCACGATGATCGTAACAAATGGTTAGAGACTTTAGGTGATATGGCTCAAAATCGATTGCAATGGCGCAGGTGCATCCACTCCTTGTCTTCCTACAAATTCTAATTTTTGAGCTTATTATAATTTTCTCTTTACTGAATCACTTTTTATCTCAAATCTCATCTCTGATCTCTATGCCTTTCCATTAGTACTTACTCTGTTACTACCTCCCCTACTCTGGGATTTGGTCCGACAATTTAATCTCTATCTGCTAATCGGGGCATGGCAACTTGAACTGATATACGCATGTACCAAGTTCTACGTTGTAACTGACTGACTGACTGATTGTTTGAATTGGATTGTAACCACCAAGCGGAAACCAGGACGAGCGTCTTGTTTTATCTGGGACTTGTCAACTGGATATACCTGCATCCCAATGTTGAAATTAACACCTGGACTAAAATGCAGCTCGTTGCGTGCAAAACACTACTACGTTAACCATCAATCTACTGAGTCCTGACAGTTAGTCACAATCCAACTCGGACAATAAGCAGTAAATATTGTTTAACAAAATGTATTGCTACAACAATTATGAATTGTAATCCATATTACAATTAATCTTAATTTCAGATTAGTACGGTTGAAGCTCAAATACTTTACGGTGGAAAGCACATTTACTATAGACCTACAGATTTAATACTTGCATCAATGGTTCATTGGTTCTTAACTACATTTTTATATTCTGGATTTATCTTTCTATGTGTGTCTATTAATTCTCTTATAAATAAGCATTCATCGGTGTTTTCAATTTAATGTTACTGTTAGTTTTTGTTGTTGTTATGAATCTATTGATGTAAATTAAGTATGTTAAAGTATCAATTTGATATGTTTATCTTAAGTAACTGACTATTTGTATTCTTGTTACAATGTAAATTTTATGCGTATGCTCAAGTTGAATAAATCGACCTTGGGTGCGATGGTATAAAGTTAAAATATGAGACGACTAAGATAAATGAATACTAACCTTATGTCTAATTGAATTGATGGGACTGGGACTATAACTACTACATGACTACTGAGTGATTGATTTGTTGGCACTGCAACCAAAAGATTAGAAGACTTCCACGAAAATAAAGAAACAAAAGGATAACAATAGTGAATAGGAGACACTGCTATATCGTTCAGTGAGCAATAACAAGAGCTTTTACATATATCATATACTGTACTAATCAGTAATAGCAAATACAAACTACATTAAAGACTAAATTTGGAGAGTTGTGTACAGTAATCGGAATAATAGATGCATAGTAAAATTACAATAATAGATATGAAAATCAATAATGAGTCACTGGACAGTGTCCAATTTCAACAATACATGTATCATAGTTATTAAATGTTTGATAGACGTAGCTTATGCGTTTAGAGGGACCCGTACCAGGGTGAATGGTCTCCGTAGGTTGTGATTCCCAATTCTTTGCCTCATTGCAGCATTAAATAAAACGTTAAGATGATTAGTTAGTTTCTTGTGAACCAATTATTATTAGTTAGTCACAAGTAATTTAAAGTAATGTCAAGTATGTTCTGGAGTATGATTTACATTAACTAACATAAATGTGATGACAGTTTACAATCAAGCTTTACAAAAATCACCACAACCTGATTAAATGAACAACAGTATCTTTTTAATGGAATTCTGAATCACTAACACATGTGATCGATTGTCAGTCATGCAACCCAAAGTCATCAATCACTAATCACGTTTATGACACAGACCCCAACCAGATGGTTTGTACCTGTCAACGCAGCTCATTTTGACAGTTATTGACTTTATAGACTGAGACAATGTTTCAGTTTATCCAATCCTACGTTTCTTCCTTTCTTCTCCATACAAAATCGTATGATGAAGTAGGTGGTGGTTATACAATCGGTACAAACGATCTTACCACCTCAGCTAATAATGATTCACAACTGATTTATCATCTTTGACGAATGCTCTGTGCCTAATCACAGCAGAACTTATTTAGTCTTCCCATGGTAATTAAGCAATGCTTTAAAGATATCTGTAATCATATGATTTTAGCCTACTCATGTATTCAGTTTTCTCAGGCCATGCTGAACTTACAGATTAGTAAAGAATGAATACAACATACTATACACGTTGTTTGGTTGGAATAGAGATTATTTCTTACAGTCGCAAGTAACAATGCTATGATGCACTACTCACATTGACTACTGTATAGTCTTATCAATAAGTATACCGAAACAGTTAGTATAGTTCAACCACACCGGGTGTGAGTTAGTCACATATAGGTGGTAGTCAATGAAGAAATGCAAACCACTGTGTGTTGATTCAGTGGTCTAAGAGACGACCGCTGTTTATTATCAGTAGTAAAATGCTTGCTTTTATCTTCAGTCGTATGTTTCATTGTATGTGTCTCTATATATGACTAAACATTACAGATACAATTCAATACATGAATACTTCATTGGGTAACTGGTACTTCTCTAGTCATGCCAGTTACCATGATTATTACAGTGTTCACATTCTAGTTATTTTGGAAACCATATCTTAGTAAATCTTCACGAACAGTGTCAACTTCGTTATCGATTAGATAGTAATGAAGTATTAACTGTTAGAGACCAAGATTCACTGAGTATTAAAAGAATTAGTTTGGTAACAAGTTTATTTTAAATTAAAATTATTACAATACTGTATAAGTTGTAATATGTACAAAGTTCTGCAAAAATAAACGTTGGAACCTTCCAGATCTAATTTCGTTAAGGTTACATATGACATAAATAATAAATCGACTATTAAAGATAAACAATAAAAGTATGCAATCCAATCTTTATAGTGTTCCAGCGTACTGTATGTAGTAGAGACCCTAAATCTAACCAATCGTATGTTTACTTACTGTCTCGTAATTTGTATTTATCACATCTAAAGAAACCTTTGTTCTCATGAGAAAAAAACAAACGGTGGTTAAGTAGTTAATAATAACAATTCAGTTGTTAGACCTTCTTAACTTGACGATGAAGTGCTAGTAAGTTCGTATTACCATTAACAATTATGAATGTTAAGATTTATTTCAAAACGATGAATATGAAACAAGTTTGTGATTTTATTACTTATTAGTAACTTTAGTGAATTTGATGGATTTTGTAGTAGGTATTCGATAGTGTTGTAATCGTTAAGTTGAAAGACTTAATTAAGAGACTGTTGTTGTCGAAGTGGACGACGTAATTTGTGCTTACTTCAAATAGTGTCAATTAATTCAAATGTTATTTCAACTAAATAATATTGTCGTTCATTAAAATTAACAATATCGAGAAATAACGAATAATATAGTGAACGACTATTTTCAGTTACTTCGTCTACGGACTCCTACAGCTATAAATCCATGATAATTCATGATAATAACGATGATATAGGAATTATATGAATTGAGAAGATGAATGTTTAGTTAAGATAACTTGATGATAAATGGAGAAACGTCAACTTGAATTAAAGTTTGACAATAGTTAGCTTGTGTAATGGGCGATATGGCTGTGGGCTATGTTAGACCAAGAGGTTAAACATACGTTTACTGGATGTATAAGTTAGATTTTCTAAAGTTAAACCTAAATCCTACAGATATGTATAGGTTAATCGGTACATAGTACAAAACAGTGAATACATCTTTAATTTTGGTTCCATATTCGCTGTATACCGAATGTGACAGTATGATGCTACTGACAGACTTCGTTACTCATTCCCCAAACATATGGGTTAATCCTCAAAGTCGGGTAAAGACAAGTATCTCTGAGTACAGGTAATGCAACTAACCATACTGGAGCAGTTATATTAGGTCAAACAAGCTGAAGAAGTCATTTTCAATATTTTATCCTTTATTTATTGAGTAACCACTTGCTTGACTGAAAAGGTAACCTGCATCCTAGCTGCGTTAAACATTCTTTAGACTGATATTTTGAATCAACGTGTTAAAATGTAACTAGCGATATCTCATTTAAAATTCACTCTCAAGTAAAGGGTTTTCTACTGACAAATTTTACCCTACTTTTTGGTTCAAACATATACCTTTTGATGAAATTGGCCAGCTAATCGTTTCTTCGTAGATTTCCTTAGTTTTCTTATTTCTTCGAATTTACTATCTTCTAAACATAAAGTTTTAATTCAATGTCTAGAACATTCTATCTGATGAATTTTGTATGAAATCGGTTTAAAGGTTTACTTTATCAAAATGTTTCTTCTAAATATATTTCTTTGTGCAGACTCATCCATCTGTTTAGAAAGGTTATCTAGGAATTGTAGGCTGTTTTCGTGTTCATAACAGCAAAATGTATAATGTTAAAAAAGACTGAGGATTTCATGTTTGTTGACACTTACATAGCATGCAATCAATGCCTCATTTACTAAACGACAATGGTGATCAAATTTAGTCAACATGTCATGCATCCACAAATTCAGATGCATTTTTTAAAACTTTAGTTGACCAGGTTTTGTTGTAATGTTCATTTTACAGCAAAGAGGTACTGTGAAATCAACATTATCTCGAATGGGGCATAATGGTACTACGAGTTTGTGAACTTTTGGTAAAGCACAAAAACACCGAGGAGTGCAGTTGTCAGACTGAATAACTGTACCATAGGTAGCCTGTGAAATATGCTGTTACAGCGGTAACGGGTTTAAAGTCATAGTTAAGTAACATTTTCGTTTTTTGTTAAGCTACTGAATTCACCTAAGAATCAATCACATTTAAAAGTTAACAGATAATCGCAAGATACTAGAAAAATCAATAACTCGTCAGTTACAGTTCATGTAAACAAAGCAACGTTAGCCATAGTAAGCATTATAAATCAGTATTTGATCCACCGGTGTGATTATTATTACTTTATTAAGCAATAAACTAAACTAAATGACGGTCCTCAATCTGAAATGATCTTAGGTGCGAATGAATAAGCAAGATATTGAGCTGGTCAAGATTGGTGAACTAGTGTACTTCAGGTTGTAAACAGTTAGTGAACATTTTACTACTAAATGTGACCGGAGTACACGGATGCTGAATGGTTGGTGAAGTAGATGATTAATTATAGCTCACCAAGTGATAGGAAACATTGCACTAGCAAATAAAGAGTGTCATTTAGTAAGTAAGGACAACTGCATTTATACATCGCATGATAAAATACGAAATAACATAAAAACTAAGCATGAGGAGTCGTGCACAGAAAACGGGGAGGAATATAGGTTTATGATAAAAATACAGTGACGTGTGTAAAGGAAAATGGAAGACAATCGATTATGGGTCTAAGGGAAAATTATGATTTAAGAAATATAAATATTCTATCTAATTCATGTTTAGCAGATGTAATTTAGCTGTACAGATCCCGATATTTCCGAAAAGAGACTTCAGAGATTTCCGTTATCAGTTATTCATCCCATCATAACGTGATCATTTTTGTTTAATACAGATATGTAAGTAACTGAATCTATTCGAAATGATGCAGTCTAAACGAAATGCTCGTGTAAACACTCGTCGTAATCAAGAATTATCCTCTGGTATCAACTTAATAAAGGTAAATTCTATTTTATAATAAAAATTCACCGTTTGCAGTTCTGGATAATTATTTGCCTACCTTTGATTGAAATGCTTATTACTGCAGTACTCATATGTAAATTGTAGGTTTTACATATGGTTGTCATGGTGAAAATTCTATTGTAGTTGCGATACATGCAAAACAACCAGTGTTTACAAATGGTATCTAATAGGTTTAATGTAAGTTATCGAAAGTGATTCAACTTATTGTACTGTATTGTTAACAATCATTCAGTAGTTTGACTAATACTGTATTAGTAGTATATTTCTGAATAATGCAATTTAGCAGATTGATTACTGTAATTAACTATGATAAACGACTTAGTTATGTTCACATTAAAACTTGATTGATAGTTCAAAGAATTATTAAAGTTCTGTTGAAGACTGTGATATAATTTAAATGTATTCACAAGAATGAATCGTATTGATAGTATATAACGTTTAATGTCATATTGTGTTTAATAATGATGAATCATGTGACCTTTAAAAGTACTGTTAGTGACAACCATACCATTTTACTATTAATAGAAATGTTAAGTAGGCGACTATACCACCAATGAACTGTTATTAACAGTGTTTTCTATGTTTTCATACCACTATTTCTTTGGTATTATATCTAGTCCCTGTTCCATAATCTCATCAGTACTCATTGTCACTATTCGGGGTATACGTTCACGTTTAGCGATTAACTACATAATTCTACTTTTAAATGTAAGTTATCCTTACATTAGTTTATATGGCCTGTCTAATAAGTAAATGATATTAGCTAATGTAGATGTTAATTATGTGAATAATTGTTATTGATAAATTATTCCATAAAACTAAACTATAGTATCGCTTTTGCGTGATTGCATAAGTAACCTTGACTTGTCACATTTGTTTTCAGCTGTTCCCGACCTGGAGTTTCAAGGTATTGTCCTACGAAGTGTTGCCTCATCTAAAAAAAATACGTTATAAACTGAAGTTCATTGAAATTCGGAAGTATATTCTATAAGATCATTAGAATTATTAAAAATGTCCATCTTGAAGTTGAGAGCTGATGCCGAAATCTGATTGATCTAGTACTATAGTATACTTCTATCAATTGTTCTTCAGTCTTCATCATCTTTTAATATGAAACACTGACTCAATCTTGCTAACATTCAATGATCTTCTTAGTGAACTGCTAGGCAATTTTTTTGCATTGATTTAATGTTATTGAAGGATCAGATCAACATGCAATTTGCTTATCTCAATCGACGATTTGATTATATTAAATCATATTGCTTATCCTTTGACATTATCTAATTGTCAAAAATGACATTTATAGATTTATAAGCGTAAAACTTGAAGAAGAATTCATCGAAAACAATGGTTCTCTTGAATATTCTTGACTTTTGATTAGAATATGGAAATCTTTAAATAATTATATGAATCATTATTAACCAGTTGCATTGAAAGGAATTCCATAGGTTCTAATGGGCGTTTAAATCATAGATTGACATTTCATAGTTGAAATGAATTTAGAAAAACGTTATGTATACACATGGTTCATGAAAGACTATATGGGGTTGAGAAAATAGTATACACAATTCTTTGAATTTGTTCATGATACCCTATCAAGGTTTGACAAATACTGAATACTACAGTGATTGAAATAAAGTTTTCGACATTGTTGATTCTTACACAGTGGTCATAAATAAGAGTTAATCACAATTCTAAGACGGTAATAATTAGTCAGAATTTCAAAATGTCTTGAACCTTTCTAGTGGATATAAGCAGAATGTATAGTTTCAAATATGAAGGATGCTGAAAAATGATAAGATTGATGCGCTTTAAACTTGAAGTCGAACGTATGACACAGGTTTTATGACAAACGCTTTACTGTGAACTATTGAGTAGAGATTCAACAGTTGATATTTTCAACTTCAATTTACTCGCGATGTATTGTCTGGCCTCATTTTTTACTATTAGTAAGCAACTACCTTACAGCCAACATGGATGAACTTTACATCAAAAAAGTAATTGACCAACCGAGAAAACTGTATGACATATATTTTATGTAACAACATAGTGATTCACAAGAATAAGTTCATCATAAACTTGTCGATATAATCGATAATTTACACAAAGCCTTCTGTGTATTTTGTTTTATCTGTAATATTGTACTATCCCCAATTCATAATTGTTCTATTTTGTTATTGTCTTAGACTCTGTTATTGTGCTTCGCATTCATACCGCCAATTTTAAGAATCACTCTTGGTTACATCGTGTTATGTTTTGCTATAGCAGCAGTCATCACATTATCGTTGATATTACTGGGAATGTTCGTGAAGTCTAAGATTAGTCGTATTTGGTTGCTTACATTTACATGCAGTTGTATTGCTGTAGGATTGATATTATCTTTCACTTTATTCTCTAAATATCCAAAAGTAAGTGTTGATACTGTTTTATTTGAATGGCATATACCAGTCAATGGGATTACTCCAGTAATTAACAAACTTTGGGCTTGTTTCCTATCAGTTATTTGTACTTAACCAAATCAATATCCTATGAATTATATAGACACATTTAACATCGGTGTGACAGTTACTGAGTATTTTAAAAAGAGCTATCTTTGGTACTCATTGTATATTCGTGACATTACAAATACCTTCTTGGTCATAATGTATGTTAGTGAATTATCCTAAGATTGTTCACTTGAAGTGATTTGTTTTGAAGTCGACATCAGTGTTGTATAGTCAGGATTCATTCTAATAGTGATATTCACATTACAGTTCTCTTAAACAAATAATATTTCAATTGTTTTCTACTTTACCTATGACCGATATGCATACCGAAGTTGGTAATAATATATTGTCATAGATGATCCTTGAACAAGCTTCCTGACAGTACTAGGATGTATTATTCGAAGAGAAATTTTTCCAGCGTAGAAATCTTTGTGATTATGTGAAGTGGTAGATCTATGGGTCACTGAATGTATCAACAGTATAGTGTAAACAAAACTTATATAATGTTCATTGTAATGCCAATAAAACGTTCTCTTTTCCTTTTTAGATAGCTGCTTATGTTATGGGAGAATGTGGCATCTTATCAGTTATACCAGTAAGTTAATAAACAAAAATGTGAAGAAAGAAATTCAATAAGAACAAGTAACATTTGTTTAATAAATCATCCAATTACAAGTTTCTAACTTAAAACTCCACGTTAGTTCATTTAATCATTAGAAGACAATTAAGGCTGATACACATGATATTCTGTACAAAAACTTTTTAAGATATTGTCATATTACTTATTTACTTTTGTAGTAGTATTTTAGTAAATGGAAATAACTAATGAATAATAATTTCAGTTGCCTGATTTCTAATGTCATCGTTAGTTAATCATTTGACGTAAGACATGAAGATATTGGATTTGATTCATTATTAGAATTGAGACTACACGATATTAACAGAGTCCCATACAAGAATGAAACAATTATCCAGTGTTCCGTGGTTGTATGTCGTGACCAAGCCAATGAGGACAAACAAACATACATTTATGATTATTTCATTGAAAAACTTTGAAGTAGATTATCAGATGAAATGCTATAATTATTCAGATTCCAATTGATCTAATGATATAAAACAGAACTTCTAATTTAAGTTGGATTGTGACTAGCAAGTAGAATCTAGGACAAGCTTTTCGTCATATTTGGGACTCGTTGGCTGGATGTACAAGTCCATTCTAACAACTTTCAATATCTTTGATATACTCAGTGTTCAACTCTTGTCAGAATATATTTCCTTAAATCCTCACTCATGTTCATATAAAACACATTCGCAATCTTGAATGAGCATTAATAAGCAAGTACTCCATTTGTAAATGTTTTGAAAATTCTCTTTGAATTGAAATAGAAAAAAAGCCTACACAAGTTGATCATTTATTTCTACCACTAGGTACTTGTATTCATTGGACAACAAGTGAAATCTGGATCGTCTAAACGTATGTTTGATTCGGATTATATACTGGATGCTACAATGATTTCAATAATATATTTGTATATTTTCTATTCAATTGCTGTGCAATTTCTTGAAGCACGTCGATTTCACAACTTTGTGACCTGTTAATGCTTAAAATGTAGTCTCGTTATTGTGAGAGACAATTAAGCTAAAAAACTAAAACACTTGCAGAGTTATTTTTCATTGATTTCATTGATGTTTACTAAATGTATGCCTATTTGCTATTCTGGTGTAATTAAATTATGCGCTACCTTAGTCGCCAGCTTTTATTTAAACCATAATTCGTTGCTACATCGTTTTCCATTCATAAACTAACATTGATTAGTTGTGTATCCATTACTCTATTTTGCTATTCCAAATGTTATCGTTGTGTTTTGATATGATTATTCAAATTAGCTTCCTGTACAATCTGGTTATATAAAAGAGTGTTTGGTAGACAATTACAATATCTTTGAGCTGGTGAATCAACGGTCATCTGTCTTCTCTGTATTACATTTTAATAAGCTAGTATCGAGTCGACTATTCAGAATGGAATATCAGTTACATGGTTAGAGTTTGTTGTATTGCTCATATTTAAGACATAAAAACTGTTCTTAATTAATTTGTAATAAGTATCTTCATATTGATTCGGTTTTCATAATATTGACAAATATAATCATTATTCAGAGTATTTTACTTTTTGATAACTGTAATAAAAATGATGCAATCAATCAGTGTATTTTAATCAGCTCAAAACTGATCGACCTCCAAACTGAATGAATTTCATCGTTTGCATGTACATAGATTTATTAGTGGTACCTAAGCTGTAGGTTCTATGCTTTTAATTGAGTTTATCAATTTATAGGTCATTACTTTAGTAAAGATACTTGAAACTTTCACGAAAACCATGCATCTGCATTTGTTTGCATAAAATATAACACATTTATTCACACATAAACTGATCACTGAGTCCCGATCAATGTCATGTTCGTCTGACCCTTGCTGATATTAGTCGGATGGAAATTTTTGATAGAATATCGTGGAATTAAGTTACGAGTTATTCAAAACTCATCAACAAAGCAGACATACAGTCCTATTAGAACTAATGTTCTCTGTCGGACTTAATAGCTGTGGAATATAGTGACTTGGGATTGATTCCATCAGTGAGTTCTAGTTATCTTGTGATTGCAGTCATACTTTATTGATGATCACCGAATGGCAAGAAAGATAGATGAAATAGTGTATCCTGTCAACCATCCACAACCAACCGAACATATTTATTCATTATACACTACCTCAAGCTACTTTTACTCAAACTTACATCTTTCTACACATTGTATCTTTGAATCTTTAATCGTTATATTAAACTGTCAACAAATAAAAAATGTGAACCTTTATTTAATGCTTAATAGTCACTTACCCTCAGTTCATAGAAAGACAACGCAATAACTAATATAAAGCTTTTTACAATACAGCTGTTGACAAATGATAACTACCCAGTTATGAGGTAACATTAAAATACTATCACTGATTGTGATTGGGGAGATTTCTGAATGCTGATTCGATGTCTCAAATTAGTTTGAATCAGAAAAATGTTGGCTACCAGGGAGCACTGAATAGCTGTTTTGTTCTAGTGTAGGGCTCTTCAGTAGTGTGCATCCATGACCCTTCAATGCTATCAGTCTATCTATCCATGTTATATATATACAGCAGAACCGTGTTTATAGTAACAACTTATTATAACTTTGAACCGTCTGTAATTGGATTCATTGAAATGAACATTGAACTTCTTATTCATTATGAATTAACCCATTTTAAGTTGATTGTTTAATAGAGTCGTTTTACTAAATGAACCTTAATGTAACTTAAGTACTACAATAATGTATACAGTATGAATATATGAAATGATCATTGACCATTTGAATTAAGATCATCTTATAGATAACTCTCATTAAATCTATCAATTATGGAATAATAACAACACTTGAGAATGTAACTAATGGAACTTTAAATGAAGTTTCATCTTAGTGGATTACAACCATGTTGAATACAATGCACTTAACCAATGATGATAGCGGATGAGGTCTCTCAATATATAGGGAGTTGATTAAAGTTAGAAATACCAACCGTTGGATATTGGTTAACTAATACCGATAATTAGGTGTTTACCAGAAAAATCGAAAGTTCTCCACTGAATCCCACACAAGGATGAAAAACAGCTGTCCAGTACTTTCGGGTATTCATAAGTTGAATAATCCAATTTAGTTCATGAAACTGAATTCAGAATCGTTTGTAACAGTACAACATTATGGCACATGTAATCACTCTGAATAATGATGAATAACGTAACATTCACCAGTAAATATTTGTGATACTGATATGATACATTACAACTAATGTACGCACATATGAAGCTTCTTCTTCTTTTATCTACACTTCCAGATTGTTTACGCATTTCCTATGTTCATCATTAGATACAGAATTTGAAATAGCAAAATAATAAAGCATCATTTATAACTAATTCACGTGTCAATGGAATGTTCAAGAACTGATATTCTCAATAAAAGTGGTACTGATGTGATTATCTTATTCACAGATAGAAAATTGATTATGATAACTGACAACATCAATTGTATTTTGTAATTTGTAACAGTAGTAACTGAAGCCATTAAGTAGTACAATGTTACTAAGAGCCTCGTACTAATATGTGATATTACATTCACATAATTTTAATATCATTAGAAATCTATTTATACATCTGTATTCTATCTTCTATTATTAGAATTACGCATTGATTACAATACAATGCAACATAATAATTACAAAACCATTTACACTGATACCAAGTCAGTTGTAGTAAGGGATTGAGGACGTAATCGATTTATAGTGAAAGTAAATGAGAATATAAAATACTCATTTTAGGTAGCTGTAACTAATATTCTTCAAACCTTCGTATGAATGTTGATGACTGCATTGGTGTTAGCTAGGTATATCATCTCATAAATGTCTACTAATCATGTTATAGAGTTAAATTCAGTTCATTTTTTCTTGATCAGTATTTCTGGATTGCAATAGGGTTAAGGTAAGTTTATGAAGTTGATAACATTTCCTCTAATTAGCCTGACATAATACATCAGTCCTTGAAAATGTAATGAATAACTAATAAGATATGACTAGATGAATTAAGTTGTGATAGAATTTTTTGCATAGGAAATTATGTGATACTTAGTATAAACTAGACACAATGGAAGAGGGAGAAAAGTGTTTTGACATTCAAGTGACGTATTAATTTATTTTCAAGTGAAAAATTACTTTTGGTATGCAAACCTTACTGTCTTTTAAGTAAAGTAGCATTTTATTGTATCTTTTGAGCTAAGTTTAATAGATGAAACCTTGAAGTGTTGATGTTAATTGGGAGCGAGACTTATTAATCGTAGTTGGATCACGGTTCTGTTAGGTTAAGTTAAATGCATACATGATGTCAATACAAACCAA
The DNA here is from genome assembly GCA_025215515.1 of Schistosoma japonicum. Lineage (NCBI taxonomy): Eukaryota > Metazoa > Platyhelminthes > Trematoda > Strigeidida > Schistosomatidae > Schistosoma > Schistosoma japonicum. The sequence goes on from CM046063.1 coordinate 32,431,213, forward strand.
CTCATGTACGTATACCCATGATCGGATGTACGCAAAATAAGAAGTCTATTCGACGAAATAGATAGGAATACATTTTGAAGTGAATGAATACAACAAGCAATTTAAGTTCAAGAAACCTTCTAAAAAGTGTGAATTTTCCAATAACAGTCAGTTATACTTTGAATATTTATGTTAACCAAGTAACGTAATAAGTGTTATACTTAGGTGAAAGGGAGGGGTAGAGTAGAAATCATGGTCTCTACATGTTTTCATAAATTTCAGTTACTAATCCACTTATAATGATGTCTAGTAATTATGATTAATATTTCTTCTCTTACATTCCAATTTTATTTCCCTGGCTACAACAATTGTAATGCTTCTTATCAAAAGATTTACTCATTTAAAAGTTCTGTTGGATTTATTATACACTATTTTTGTAAGTTGCTTCTAATAAAAACTGATAAAAAAAAAGTGCATGCATCCAGTTGAAAAACAAATCTGAAGTCAATACTTTGGGTAGAGCCGAAAAGCCCCTTGAAACAAGTTCAGAAAGGCGTAGAAATCAATAGAGAAAATTGTGTCCAATCAGCACGCAGACCGTATTTTACCAGAAAATTCTAGACAATGAGAAGTCACGTGATATCTCTCTGATTGGGCAGTTATTATACTACTACTGTGCTTAGTAGGATATAGAAATCTCTAGAAGCCTGAAGGACATTTATGATAATATAAATATTTTAGTTTTTGTACATAATTGACACCATGCAGTAAAGTGTCTTCTCTCTCGTGTTCACGTTGAAGTGTAGTTTTAGCCTGGGGGTCGAGTCATAGCTTAGGAGTCGAATCAAGCGGTCCACTGAGACGAGATTAATAACTGACGACAGAGATTTCGCGGTCGAATAAAGAATCCAAACCACGCGTCACAACAGTGACTATCACTACATTTACTATTCTTCTCCTAGAATATACAATATGATTTAACAAGATTGTTAAATAATATTGAACATCTATTGTTTTGTTTTTTTCATCAATAAAAACATGAATACAGTTTTATGTAGTTTTACTCTTTAGATGGTTGCTGACGAAGTAAATTCAGAAAGAAAAGGAAAATCATTTTTATGGGTAGGGGGTGGTATTTGATAAGATTTTACTTGAAAGTATATTCAAAGTTGTTGATATTATTGAATATTGAGAATGATTGATTACTGTATCCATTGTAAAAACTTGGATATAACATCTAGTTTTCAAGAAAAGAATCATTACATCATTGTAGCATCCAGTATATGATCAGAATCAAACATACGTTTAGACGATCCAGATTTCACTTGTTGTCCAATGAATACAAGTACCTAGTGGTAGAAATGGATGATCAACTTGTGTTGGCTTTTTTTCTATTTCAGTTCAAAGAGAATTTTCAAAACATTTACAAATGGATTATTTGCTTATTAATGCTCATTCAAGATTACGAATGTGTTTTATATGAACATGAGTGAGGATTTAAGGAAATATATCTGACAAGAGTTGAACACTGAGTATATCAAAGAAATTGAAAGTTATTAGAATGGACTTGAACATCCAGCCAACGAGTCCCAAATATGACGAAAAGCTTGTCCTAGATTCTACTTGCTAGTCACAATCCAACTTAAATTAGAAGTTATGTTTTAAATCATTAGATCAATTGGAATCTCAATAATTATAGCATTTCATCTGATAATCTACTTCAAAGTTTTTCAATGAAATAATCATAAATGTATGCTTGTTTGTCCTCATTGGCTTGGTCACGACATACAACCACGGAACACTGGATAATTGTTTCATTCTTGTATGGGACCCCCTTAATATCGTGTAGTCTCAATTCTATTAATGAATCAAATCCAATATATTCATGTCTTACGTCAAATGATTAACTAACGATGACATTAGGAATTAGCCAACTGAAATTATTATTCATTAGTTATTTCCATTTACTAAAATACTACTACAAAAGTAAATAAGTAATACGACAATATCTTAAAAAGTTTTTGAACAGACTATCATACATCAACAGGAAATGTGTATCAATCTTAATTGTCTTCTAATGACTGAATGAACTAACGTGGAGTTTTATGTTTGCAACTTGTAACTGAATGATTTATTAAACAAATGTTACTTGTTCTCATTGAATTCCCTTCTTCAAATTTTTGTTTATTAACTTACTGGTATAACTGATAAGATGCCACATTCTCCCATAACATAAGCAGCTATCTAAAAAGGAAAGGAGAAAGTTTTATTGGCATTACAATGAACATTATGTAAGTTTTGTTTACACTTTACTGTTGATACATTCAGTGACCCATAGATCTACCACTTCACATAATCACAAAGATTTCTACACTGGAAAAATTTCTGTTCAAATTATCAATCCTAGTAATGTCAGGAAGCTTGTTCAAGGATGATGTATGACAATATATTATTACCAACTTTGGTATGCATATTGGTCATAGGTAAAGTAGAAACCGATTGAAATATAAATTGTTTAAGAGAACTGTAATGTGAATATCACTATTAGGATGAATCCTGACTATACAACACTGATGTCGACTTCAAAACAAATCACTTCAAGTGAACAATCTTAGGATAATTCACTAACATACATTATGACCAAGAAGGTATTTGTAATGTCCCGAATATACAATGAGTACCAAAGGTAGCTCTTTTTAAAATACTCAGTAACTGTCACACCGATGTTAAGTGTGTCTATGTAATTAATAGGATGATGATTTGGTTAAGTACAAATAACTGATAGGAAACAAGACCAAAGTTTGTTAATTACTGGAGTAATCCGATTGACTGATGTATGCCATTCAAATAAAACAGTATCAACACTTACTTTTGGATTTGTAAAGTATAAAGTGAAAGATAATATCAGTCCTACAGCAATACAACTGCATAAAAATGTAAGCAACCAAATACGACTAATCTTAGACTTCACGAACATTCCCAGTAATATCAACGATAATGTGATGACTGCTGCTATAGCAAAACATAACACGATGTAACCAAGAGTGATTCTTAAAATTGGCGGTATGAATGCGAAGCACAATAACAGAGTCTAAGACATTAACAAAATAGAACAATTATGGATTTAGGATAGTATATTACTACGGATAAAACAAAATACACAGATGGCTTTGTGTAAATTACTGACTATATCGACAAGTTTATGATGAACATATTCATGTCAATCACTATGTTGTTACATAAAACATATGTCATGCAGTTTTCACTCTTGGTCAATTACTTTTTTGATGTAAAGTTCATCCATGTTGGCTGTAAGGTAGTTGCCTACTAATAGTAAAAAATGGGACCAGACAATACATCGGGAATAAATTGAAGTTGAAAATATCAACTGTTGAACCTCTACTCAATAGTTCAAAGTATAGCGTTCGTCATAAAACCTGTGTCATACGTTCGACTCTCCTACTCGGTCTTGGCAATACACTATGTAGGAGTCCCATAAAAACACATAATTACCAGATATTGGACTCAAATTTTTCTTTGCTTTAGTTTCTATTAGCAATTATAGTATTCTCCGGGAAAGCTTTATATAAGGCTCTTTATCTTCAGATAGTATAGAATCTTACATATAATAACGAGTAAATTGGAAGATTACATAAAAAAGCGGGAAAACTCAACTTATTTATGTCATAATAAGTTTAATTGGATTCATATCTACAAATCATTCGGACATATGACTAGCTGTAATCATCTTTCAACGGCATGCAACGCCTGTTGGTGAATGATCATTTCAAATAATACTGGAAGGCATGGGGAATTTTAAGGAAACAGTCAGACTCAGATAATAAGATGCTTTACTTCAAGTTTAAAGCGCATCAATCTCATCATTTTCGGCATCCTTCATATTTAAAACTATACATTTAGCTTATATCCGCTTCAAAGGTTCAAGACAATTTGAAATTTGAAATTCTGACTAAGTATTACCGTCTTAGAATTGTGAATAACTCTTATTTATGACCACTGTGTAAGAATCAACAATGTCGAAAACTTTATTTCAATCACTGCAGTATTCAGTATTTGTCAAACCTTGGTAGGGTATCATGAACAAATTCAAAGAATTGTGTATACTATTTTCTCAACCCCATATAGTCTTTCATGAACCATGTGTATACATAACGCTTTTCTAAATTCATTTTAACTATGAAATGTCAATCTATGATTTAAACGCCCATAAGAACCTATGGAATTCCTTTCAATGCAACTGGTTAATAATGATTCATATAATTATTTAAAGATTTCCATATTCTAATCAAAAGTCAAGAATATTCAAGAGAACCATTGTTTTCGATGAATTCTTCTTCAAGTTCTACGCTTATAAATCTATAAATGTCATTTTTGACAATTAGATAATGTCAAAGGATAAGCAATATGATTTAATATGATGAAATCGTCGATTGAGATTAGCAAATTGCATGTTGATCTGATCCTTAAATAACATTAAATCAATGCAAAAGATCGCCTACCAGTTCACTAAGATGATCACTTAATGTTAACAAGATTGAGTCAGTGTTTCATGTTAAAAGATGATGAAGACTGAAGAACAATTGATAGAAGTATACTATAGTACTAGATCAATCAGATTTCGGCATCAGCTCTCAACTTCAAGATGAACATTGTTAATAATTATAATGATCTTATAGAATATACTTCCGAATTTCAATGAACTTCAGTTTATAACGTATTTTTTTTAGATGAGGCAACACTTTGTAGGACAATATCTTGAAATTCCAGGTCTGGAACAGCTGAAATCAAATGTGACAAGTCAAGGTTACTTACGCAATCACGCAAAGGCGATACTATAGGTTAGTCTTATGGAATAATTTATCAGTAACAATTATTCACATAATTAACATCTACATTAGCTAATATCATTTACTTATTAGACAGACCATATAAACTAATGTAAGGATAACTTACATTTAAAAGTAGAATTATGTAGTTAATCGCTAAACGTGAACGTATACCCCGAATAGTGACAATGAGTACTGATGAGATTATGGAACAGGGACTAGATGCAATACCAAAGAAATAATGATATAAAAACATAGAAAACACTGTTAATAACTGTTCAGTGATTGGATAGTCGCCTACTTAACATTTCTATTAATAATAAACTGGTATGGTTGTCACTGATGATACTTTTAAAGGTCACATGATTCATCAGTATTAAACACAATATGACATTAAACGTTATATGCTATCAATACAATTCATTCTTGTAAATACATTTAAATTATATCACAGTCTTCAACAGAACTTTAATAATTCTTTGAACTATCAATCAAGTTTTAATGTGAACATAACTAAGTCGTTTATCATAGTTAATTACAGTAATCAATCTGCTAAATTGCATTATTCAGAAATATACTACTAATACAGTATTAGTCAAACTACTGAATGATTGTTAACAATACAGTACAATAAGTTGAATCACTTTCGATAACTTACATTAAACCTATTAGATACCATTTGTAAACCTCGATATTTTCGCATGTTTTGCAACTACAATAAAATTTTCACCATGACAACTATATGTTAAACCTACAATTTACATATGAGTACTGCAGTAATAAGCATTTCAATCAAAGGTAGGCAAATAATTATCCAGAACTGTAAACGGTGAATTTACATTACATCATAGAATTTACCTTTATCAAGTTGATACCAGAGGATAATTCTTGATTACGACGAGTGTTGACACGAGCATTTCGTTTAGACTGCATCATTTCGAATAGATTCAGTTACTTACATATCTGTATTAAGCAAAAATGATTACGTTTTGATGGGATGAATGGCTGAATATAGGAATCTCTGAAGTCTATTTTCGGAAATATAGGGATCTGTACAGTTAAGTTACATCTGCTAAACATGAATTAGATAGGATATTTATATTTCTTTAATCATAAGTTTCCCTTACACTCATTACCGATTGTCATCCATTTTCCTTTACACACGTCACTGTAATTTTATTATAAACCTATATCCCTCCCCGTTTTCTGTGCACGACTCCATATGCTTAGTTTTAATAATATTTCGTATTTCATCATGCGATGTATAAATGCAGCTGTTCTTACTTACTAAATGATACTCTTAATTTGCTGGTGCGATCTTCTATATCACTTAGTGAGCTATAATTAATCATTCACTTCACCAATCACTCACCATCCGTGTACTCCGGTCACATTTAGTAGTAAAATGTTCACTAACTGTTTACAACCTGAAGTACACTAGTTCACCAATCTTGACCAGCTTAATATCTTGCTTATGCATCAGCACCTAAAATCGTTTCAGATTGAGAAGCGTCATTTAGTTTAGTTTATTGCTTAATAAAGTAATAATAATCACACCGGTGGATCAAATACTGACTTATAATGCTTACTATGGCTAACGTTGCTTTGTCAACATGAACTGTCATTGACGAGTCATTGATTTTTCTAGTATCTTGCGATAATCTGTTAACTATTAAATGCGATTGATTCTTAGGTGAATTCAGTAGCTTAACAAAAAGAAAAAAATGTCACTCAACTATGACTTTAAATCCGTTACCGCAGTAACAGCATATTTTACAGGCTACCTATGGTACAGTTATTCAGTCTGACAACTGCACTCCTCGGTGTTTTTGTGCTTTACCATAGGTTCACAAACTTAAAGTACCATTATGCCCCATTCGAGATAATGTTGATTTCACAGTACCTCTTACTGCAAAATGAACATTACAACAAAACCTGTTCGAATACAGTGTTAAAAAATGCATCTGAATTTGAGGTTACACGACAAGTTGACTAAATTTGATCCCCATAGGCGTTTAGTAGATGAGGCATTGATTGCATGCTATGTAAGTGTCGACAAACATGAAATCCTTAGTCCTTCTTAACATTATACATTTTGCTGTTATGAACACGAAAACAGCCTAGAATTCCTAGATAACCTTCTTTCTAAACAGATGGATGAGTCTGCACAAAGAAATATGTTTAGAAGAAACATTTTGATAAAGTAAACCTTCAAACCGATTTCATACAAAATTCATCTGATGGAATGTTCTAGATATTGAATTAAAACTGTATGTTCAGAAGATAGTAAAGTCAAAGAAATAAGACAACTAAGGAAATCTACGGAGAAACGATTAGCTGGCCAATTTCATCAAAAGGTATATGATTGAACCAAAAAGTAGGGTAAAATTTGTCAGTAGAAAACTCTTTACTTGAGACTGAATTTTAAATGAGATATCGCTAGTTACATTTTAACACGTTGATTCGAAATATCAGTCTAAAGAATATTTAACGCAGCTAGGATGCAGGTTACCTTTTCAGTCAAGCAAGTGGTTACTCAATAAATTAAGGATACTAATTTAACTGCCCAATATGGTTAGCTGCATTATCTGTACTCACATATACTTGTCTTCACCCTCCTATGAGGATCAGCGCATGTGGTTGTGAGAGGAGTAACGAAGTCTGTCAGTAGCATCATACTGTCACATTCGGTAGACAGCGAATGTGGAACCAAAATTAAAGATGTATTCACTGTTTTGTACTATGTACCGATTAACCTATACATAACCGAAGCGCTAAGGATTAACTTTAGAAAATTTAATTTATACATCCAGTAAACGTGTGTTTAACCTCTTGGTCTAACATAGCCCACAGCCATATTACCCATTACATAAGCTAACTATTGTCAAACTTTCATTCAACTTAACTTTTTCCTATTTATCATCAAGTTATCTTAACTAAACATTCGTCTTCTCAATTCATATAATTCCTATATCATCGTTATTATCATGAATTATCATGGATTTATAGCTGTAGGAGTCCGTAGACGAAGTGACTGAAAACAGTCGTTCACTACATTATTCGTTATTTCTCGATATTGTTAATTTTAATGAACGACAATATTATTTAGTTGAAATAACATTTGAATTATTGAACACTATTTGAATTAAGCACAAATTACGTCGTCCACTTCGACAACAACAGTCTCTTAATTAAGTCTTTCAACTTAACGAATACAACACTATCGAATACCTACTACAAAATCCATCAAATTTACTAAAGTTACTAATAAGTAATAAAATCACAAACTTGTTTCATATTCATCGTTTTGAAATAAATCTTAACATTCATAATTGTTAATAGTAATACGAACTTACTAGCACTTCATCGTCAAGTTAAGAAGGTCTAACAACTGAATTGTTATTATTAACTACTTAACCACCGTTTGTTTTTTTCTCATGAGAACAAAGGTTTATTTAGATGTGATAAATACAAATTACGAGACAGTAAGTAAACATACAATTGGTTAGATTTAGGGTCTCTATCGCAAACAGTACGCTGAAACACTATACAGATTGGATTGCATACTTCGTATTGTTTATCATTAATAGTCGATTTATTATTTATGTCATATGTAACCTTAACGAAATTAGATCTGGAAGGTTCCAACGTTTATTTTTGAAGAACTTTGTACATATTACAACTTATACAGTATTGTAATGATTTTAATTTAAAATAAACTTGTTACCAAACTAATTATTTTAATACTCTGTGAATCTTGATCTCTAACAGTTAATACTTCATTACTATCTAATCAATAACGAAGTTGAGACTAAAATCGTGTGATTACAGATATCTTCATAGCATTGCATAATTACCCTGGGAAGGCTAAATAAGTTCTGCTGTGATTAGGCACAGATGATAAATCAGTTTTGGATCATGATTAGCTGAGGTGGTAACGTTTGTAACGATCGTTTGTAACGATTGTATAACTACCACCTACTTCATCATACGATTTTGTATGGAGAAGAAAGAAAGAAACGTAGGATTGGATAAACTGAAACATTGCCTCAGTCTATAAAGTCAATAACTGTCAATATGAGCTGCGTTAACAGGTACAAACCATCTGGTTGGGGTCTGTGTCATAAACGTGATTAGTGATTGATGACTTTGGGTTGCATGACTGACAATCGATCACATGTGTTAGTGATTCACAATCCCATTAAAAAGATACTAATGTTCATTTAATCAGGTTGCGGTGATTTTTGTAAAGCTTGATTGTAAACTGTCATCACGTTCATGTTAGTTAATGTGAATCATACTCCCGAACATACTTAATGACTTTAATTTTATTATTAACAATCCTGATGAATAATTACTATGAATATACGAATATTTTGTATATATACGCATGAGCTGAGTGCTTGTAGTCCGTCTGCCATGCTACCTGTTTAAATTAATGTTTCTTGCTGACGTTGGAGTTCTTCCTCTAGTTAGTCGGCCTGGGGCACTGTAAAATAGTTTAGCTCACCTGTTGTTGTGTTGCCGATCACACGTTTTCTATTGGGTATCGAGGTGTCTTCTTAATTTGCAAAAACTTAACACATTGATGTAGATTTGTTCAATTGTATATCCTTCTAGAGTTAGGGCTCATATGCACCTTTCATCACTTCTTGTGAATTTAATCTCGTCATTTATACCAGATATAACAACTTGAGCTAACGTGCATGTATACTAAGCTTTACATTAGTTGTGACTATCTAACAATAATTGGTTCACAAGAAACTAACTAATCATCTTAACGTTTTATTTAATGCTGCAATGAGGCAAAGAATCGGGAATCACAACCTACGGAGACCATTCACCCTGGTACGGGTCCCTCTAAATTCATAAGCTGCGTCTATTAAACATTTAATAACTATGATACATGTATTGTTGAAATTGGACACTGTCCAGTGACTCATTATTGATTTTCATATCTATTATTGTAATTTTACTATGCATCTATTATTCCGATTACTGTACACAGCTCTCCTAGTTTCGTCTTTAATGTAGTTTGTATTTGCTATTATTGATTAGTACAGTATATGATATATGTAAAAGCTCTTGTTATTGCTCACTGAACGATATAGCAGTGTCTCCTATTTACTATTGTTATCCTTTTGTTTCTTTATTTTCGTGGAAGTCTTCTAATCTTTTGGTTGCAGTGCCAACAAATCAGTCACTCAGTAGTCATGTAGTAGTTATAGTACCAGTCCCATCAGTTCAATTAGACATAAGGTTAGTATTCATTTATCTTAGTCATCTCATATTTTAACTTTATACCATCACACCTAAGGTTGATTCATTCAACTTGAGCAAACACATTAAATGTACATTGTAACAAGAATACAAATAGTCAGTTACTTAAGATAAACATATCAAACTGATACTTTAACATACTTCGTTTACATCATTAGTTTTATAACAACAACAAAATCTAGCAGTAACATTAATTCGAATACACCAACGAATACTTATTTATAAATGAACTAATAGACACACATAAAAAGATAAATCCAGAATATAAAAATGTAGTTAAGAACCAATGAACCATTGATGCAAGTATTAAATCTGTAGGTCTATAGAAAATGTGCTTTCCACCGTAAAGTATTTGAGCTTCAACCAAACTAACCTGAAATTAAGATCAATGTAATATGGATTACAATTCATAATTGTCGTAGCAATACATTTTGTTAAACAATATTTACTGCGTATTGTCTGAGTTGGATTGTGACTGACTGTCAGGACTCAGTAGCTTGATGGTTAACGTAGTAGTGTTTTGCACGCAACGAGCTGCATTTTAGTCCCGGTGTTAATTTCAACATTGGGATGCAGATATATCCAGTTGACAAGTCCCAAATAGAACAAGACGCGCGTCTTGGTTTCCGCTTGGAGGTTACAATCCAACTCAAACAATACTTGTGAACTATCACCATTTCCAAAAAATCCTCTCACAGTACACATATGGCAACAGAGACTGATCATTTTCAGTGTATGAATAATCAATAGGAAGATCCAAATATATTCTAACAATATTTATTGCGGTTTTCGTACAGATAAACTGGTTCACTTTGCATTAAACACATGTGTTTACTATGGAATTATTAAGTTTCTGTCAATGCAAAGATGTCTTCCTGATCGAAACCATTTCATGAAATAGCATTAAATTGCAAAATACATGTTGACATCAGTTAGATGAGATGATTTTTAACCATATTTAGGAAACCAGATGTTTATATGTGGCATAAATACACTATAAATCACAGTATAGGTGAGTATGTATGAGTTTGTCTGATTTTATTTCTACATTTATGTGTTTTTCATTGTGAAGACATCTCCGTGGTATTAAATAAATAATGACTGACATTAGGAGGAAATTCTTGGAATTTTAGTGAAAAGACGTAATCAGTGGAGTTCAACTAATCAGGTGAGTAGTAGCTAATCACCAATTGGAATGGACGAAGTTGCTCATTACTTTATAAACTGAATGGGTTTTGAAATATGAACAGCTGAATACTAGTGCAGTAGTACTGATATTGAGGTACTCTCCATAAGACGCGAAGGTTCACGGTTTAAACCTTGATAAGGTCATATGTGTGCGGTACTTACGATTTCAATACTTGGACTAAACAACTGTCATCCAGGGCTTTATAGCTTCCATTGGTTGTCATTTCCAAGTCAATCAGTAGTACTAATCTAAAATACTACAATACCCTCAACATACAACTATAATTAGTGATTAAACACGGTTTATGAATGCCCATATTCGTGAACAGAATATATTTGTTCAGAATAGATGATGACATCAAATATTAAACACATCTCCTAATATCTGACAGTTGTGATTTGATTACTGATAAACTAACAGTGAATAATATTAAACACCCAGTTATCTCAACATACATTCAACATATACTCACAGGAATAACGATAGCTATAGCTAGGAGTCCAATTACGAATAAAGGGACCTGAAATAAAACACAAGATATACATCAGTAAAAAACACTGTTCCTCAACTTTGCATTGTGTACAAACTATTGAGGCTGAATTGAGTCAATGAAATTTAATCCATTGTGTGGAAATAGTATCGCTGTTCTCTAAACATGCAATTCAAAAATAAGTCACAAGAATCTGTGATTGTCTGTATTCGTCACAGGCTGTTATTGATTGGGTACCAATGAAAAACAAGAATCACTGAACAACTGTTTCTTCGTAGTATGGGACTCCCAAGCACCCTTAATTGCTTCCACTAGTTCATCACATGACCCTCAAGTTGGTGAGCGCTTAACACTCTTCACCACCAGGCCAGCGTTGAATGATTTATTAAACGAATATAAATTACGTTCAAGGGTGGTTTATTGTCATTTTTATTTACACTAGTTCGCTGTAATTTGGTCTTCACTTTTGCATACAACCTTTCCTAAAACGAATCCATATCCCCCAGGACATTAATGATTATATCCTTATTGAGATTGCTTGGGATCCGATCTATATTTGGTAAGCTATATTGGTTTTTAAGTGGTAATCTGGAAATCTTTTCTTCAGGTCTAAATAATTTATTTCATCGGATTACATTGACTGTTCTTCAAGTAATTGCACTACTGTTGACTTACTTGACCTGTTGTTCACCACAGACATTTTTTATTTTCCATGCAAAAGCTCAAGAATATGAAAGTATACAGTCCTAGAGTACCAGTAGAGAAAAGTTTATTCAAATGAACAATTGAATTGAAAAAGTATAAAAGTTGGTGAATTTCGAAGATTTACTTCTTAGTCACTGGTAAATTTTTAAAAAATATTAATCATAGATTTCCTACTATAGAAACACTCTTTGGACTGTTCTGTGCTATTTCTGAATTATAGACACATGAATACTGATTGCCTACGAACTTCTTCGACCAATCCTATTCCATCATTCATCTTCATCTATTCATTAATATGCTTCCCATGATATTCATTTTATTGATATGTACTACGTAAGAAATTCAATTCTTCTTCGATTGCATCAGCTCAATGTACAGTGGTTATTTCCTAAATTAATTTTTATATCAGGTTTACATAGCATCGAAAAAATTTAGACTAAGGAACTGTTGTGTTGTATTATTCGTACATAGAACGGATACATCCGATACATATTAACAGGGAATTGTTAACTTTAGACTTAAATATCTACTACTCCCTCCTTACCGGTTTTCAGTTTAGCTAGTTAAATATCAGTAAAATATAGGGTAGGAGTAATTGTGAACCCATTGATACATCAGTCACCTGTTTATATTTTTCTCCATAAACTTGACTATTCACCTGGTTATTAGCTAGTTGGAACTTATAACTACTTCGAACCAGAAATGGATTTATTCAAAACAATTTTCTTTGTGAAAATAATTCAATGATGAATAATTGGTCTGTTTAATATTGCCAGGCTTAAACATTTAACATTGTTTTACTATTCGTCTTAATCAAGACATAAATCGAAGACCTCTAGACTTTATAATATTTAATGTAAAATTTCAAATTCATGAATGTTTATTGTTGAGAAGTTCTATTTTGAGACTTTACAAATGCCACTAATGCTACCTAGTGATATATAATTTATAATCAATAATCTGCACCATACACAACAATATTCTGATGAATGAACTTGATTTCAAATATGATCTTGAATGACTTCATGAAATGTGCATTCTTACACTGTAGTGTATGTAGGTATACAGTAGTTGATTATAGGAACTGATGAAGCTAAATAAGTACAAGATTTTGCAAATGATGATCTTAACAATGTGATTTTTGATTACATCACTAAACGTCACTTGTAACAGCACATATTTTACCTTTGAATAAACAATCAGAAACAAAACATCACTCACGATTAACCGTACTCACTGAAACTTACAGCAGAAGGTACAAAATTTAATACTAATCCAAGAACAGCAATAACATCAATAATACATATGGTGTATATCAAAAATGCATTAATGTAACGCGTTAAATCACGTTGAATATTTATTCCAATTAGAAATAACACAATCGACAGGATTATGACCAACATCCAACCAATAAATACAAACATGCCTTCTACACTGACTGATAGGAAGGTTATCACACCTGCGAAGCTAAATATCTTGAAGTAGAAAGACAAAGAAACATTTATTGATTAATGATTCATATTATCACATTCACTTATGAATTTTCCTTTAATTATGTGCCAGATTGTTAGAAGAACACAAGGCTTTGTTTCTATGGTATGTTGCTATGGTATTCAAATGTATTGGGTTATGAGTGTTAAGATGTTAACTGGTGTGAATCCTCAATATGATTACAAAACCCAGTAGCTTAATGGTGTACACAGTGGTGTTTCACATGAATTGCCTGGACTTCAATCTATGTGAACATCATCATCTAGATTCAGGTGCATCCAAATAATTAATCCTGGGAAGGTTTTGGATCGAACTTATCAGTTAAAATCCAACTTTGATCATACTTGTGAGCAATCGCTGTTTTCAGATAACCCAACCAGGATGAACATATACCAACAGAAATAGATTGATTTCAGTGAGTAATTATATTAACATGAAGAAAACAGTACTTACAAATTACACTTTAGATTTGTTTGGATTGAGAATACTTGTTAATTTCAACTAGTTCTAATATCAACATATCTTGATATATATACATATATATCATTAGTCATAATTGCATACACTGGTGAATTCCTTTAGGTTTATGTGATTATCATTCATTTGAAGGATAAAACAGTTGTCATACAATTCAAGTGACCTAGTACATTTCATGTTTACATCATTCCATACAATAGGTATTTGTTAACAATGCACAATGGCATATCATATTACGTAACAATCATTAAGATATAATTTCAATGTACATTTCGTCACTATAGAATATACCTTCATGTTGTTCTAGACAGTTATACGTACATACATTCATTCATTATAGGTAAAATCAACTTACAAAAATAGTGTATAATAAGTTGGTAAGAACTATTAATTGAGTAAATCTCTGAATTAAAAAGATGGCAACTGTTGTAACCATTGAAATAAAACTGAAATGTAAAATATAAAGTAACATAATTTAGGTTAAATAGTTTACAATTTACATGTAATACACTAATGTAATTTACTTATGTTCACTTGAGTACATGAATTAATAATACTGTTTCTAACGTACGATGTAATATGTGAAGATTGTTAAGGTGAATGAGGAGGGGGGATTTCATAGTGGTCCACAACTAAGATACAACGTGTATTTATACTTTTACATAAGGCTTACTGAATGAATCAAGGGATTTCAATATTGATTAGTATACAAATAGATTGTGTGGTTGATCAGGTGATTTCAAACAGCAACTCTCAACTTTATGTTTTTTTATTACTTAGCTGTCAAACTTTGACGTAGAATATGTCTGATAGACTGACCCAACAAATATATACAGAAATTACAAAAATTCCATAAAATACAAAATAAGATCAAATTCGTCCCAAAGGAAGGTAGTCATTGGTAAATAGCTTAACAACTCCTTATGAAACTACAGATCGTGAAAGCTGGAAGGTCTATTTGATTGGCCAATTAACAGATACATCTTATTACTATCAATCTTTGAAAGAAGCCATATTAAAGTCTACTTAAAGTTTGTATAACTCGTATGTATTTGTACTCATATTGCCCATATTACATGTGAGGTTGTAGAAGCTCAGATTATCCCCTGAACATAACAACTTTTAAATTGCACATCTCTGTGTGTCTGCATGTTCGATTTGTGGTCGAACTCTCTCCTCAATATATGAACAGTGGTCGCCTGTCGGATTATTCTGATTCCGAAATACATTCCTATCCACTTCTTCGTATTGACTTCTTCATTTACGTGCTTTCGAGCATTCTTATTTGTGCGTGAAGTCAATTAATGTGCTTTCATTATATACAGATAAGATTTATATTTAGCTGAACCTAATACTTATCAAGATCTAACACCTGAAGTTTGCATAGAAGACGTCGTATGTGGTTTACAGGTTGTTTTACATTAGCTATTTCTACGAAATCAACGATTATTGTTAGATAGCTACTTCTTAACGGTAGTTTATAATGTTATCTATGTTATAATTAAGAAGTAAGAAAACTTTAGCTATTTAGCTCATTCTTTTGTTGAATAAATATTACTTTCATTGAATAGTACTTACACAACTTGAGAGGATTCATAAAAAATGATATTTTCTTAATGTGTATGCTACTTTTAAATATACAAAGCTTAGGTTACAATGATGTATAAATTAACTACTACTCACCTTAATATGAAAACCACCCACATTTTGTTTTGAAAAAATTGAAAAACTCTATCTCTATAACAAGATTATCAAACAACTCTATGTAATAACATTAAACATACATTGCAAACACTAATGCAGTCATGAGAATTGATAGAAAGATTTGAAGAATATTAATTACAAATACCTAAATGTTAAAATTAAACATTTCAAAATGCTTTTACTTTCACAACAAATCGTTTATTTTTTGAGGTATCCATCACTGTTGACTTGACATCAGTGTTACTTATTTTGTAATAAGTAGATTGTAGTGCGTTATTATACATTTGTAATTCTAATAATGAAAGATGAGATTAAAATGTATGTTGAAATTATTACAAATATGAGTACTGAGTAACATTTATATTGGTAAATAATTCCTTAAGTAACTAATTGTATACACAGTCGTCGTTGACGTTGACGATTTTTGTTCTAGTAGAAGTAAAATTTATACCATTGGATACTAGCTGGTTCATTGGTGTAGACAGTTAGGAGTTCGACAACCTGGAGCCTCTGTGGCGGAATCTAGGATACTCACTTCTGTGGAGTTGCATACTAGGACGAAACATCTATCCAGTATCCACTGGTTTTTAGTGGTACTTTACCAATATTAATCTGTGACGAATTTTATCAATATTCATTATTATTCAATATACGCATGAACTTGTATGAGATAAATTATCGAAATTTGTCAACATCAAAGGTTTCTCGTAAGTTCAAGAAATCTTTAGAACTATTACGTAACAATCAAATGAATAATTCATTAAATTACTTTAACTATTAATGACTATCTAATAACAAAAGGTAATAATTCAAATACAAACCTTCCTTTAAATCCTTATTCAACAACTGCCTGCCTATTTCAATTGACTTCATTATGATTATTTATTATGTCGTTAAATAATAAATGAACAATAAAAAACAATATGATATTCAATTCATATCAAAGTTCAATGTTGATTATGAGTCCATACAGATATTGTACTTCACACTTCAGATGTTTACAAAGTGAAATAATAAGACGTATTCATTGAATATGAAGCTAATTCTAGATTATGCGCCAATGCTTGAGTAGATAATAGTAGGTATTAAATAAATAATTCAGTAATATAACTCAATATCAGTAGTTTATACTCAAATTGAATTGACGATGTAATTAAATAAAAAAGATAAATCAGTTGCATAATAAAAGCATCCTTGTATATCTAGTTGTATCATTCCAAGGAACCATCATCTATAATTTATGTAAGAGATAATTCGGAATATTGAAGGATTCAGCTAATCGAAGTCATAGACAAACCTGCAATAAATAAACAACTATATCATATTCTCTATTCATACAATCATTTCTGCTTATTTCAATAGAAGAAAACTATGCCAATAACGACATACTTTAGTAGTTTGGAAAGAAAAGAATTATATCAACATTTCAAAATTTGTTGGTCATGTCCGATAGGATTCAGAGGTTTGTGTCTTCAAATAGTTTATAATAAAATGAACTGGTCCACAAACAGATCAAAGGATTTCTGGGTTAATCACAGAATTAGTGATACAATATAGTACTGCACTTCTGTCGACATTTAAACCTTATGTTCATTGAATATTTTCCATACTGAAGATAGAATAGTTGTAAAATATCTATAAGTTGATTAGAGGATTTTATCTAGATAAGCATAAGGAATAACTCCAAAATCCTGTTAAAATGTTGTAGGTGGATGACAAGAAACATCCTTACGTCGAAATTTCTCCGAATGTCTGAAGTGCGTGAGTATATAGGGCCTAAAATGTTTCATCAGAATATCCACTGAAGGTAGTTGGTGAAGTAACTTCGTCAATAATAGGTGCATATTGTTACGTTTGGTGCAATATATATAATGACCTTGATAATCGCTAATCACTGTACAGACACGTCAGCCCCTCGACTACCAGTCCCAAAACGGAATAGAGGAAAAACAACGACTTATGAGTCAAACAAACAGATCAGATCAGATCAGATCGGTTTTTATTTCAATCATGCCTTTATATACATGCAAAATCAGACTGCATCATAAACCAATTAGAAAACTGACATTAATACAAAATAAGAGTAATAGTGAGTGTGAACTGGGGTAACGTATATGCAGTCAATTAACTATAGTTCATAAATGGGAAATGATATAACCACAGCTAATGCCGTAAACAGTAGTATAGGATAAGAGCAACGTCACAATAATAATAATAAAATGCTTACTTTGTATACAACCAAAAATAATGAATCGTTAACAGAAAAACAGTTCTAGAAGATAATCAATCTTCTTTAAGTGCCCGCCATAACACCTTCCCTTATTTTTTGAAAAAAATATTCAGTAAGATTTATCATAGGGGTTGACTTTGATCCTGTTTGGTTTTCTTCGAATTCTTTGTGATTTCCTGAGAAATGATGGTGTTTTTGGCTCCACTGCTGGTTCCCAGCAACAAAGTTCGGTTTTCCTAGGGGCGTTTGCAGCTTGTGCACATTTTGAACATCTCAATACATAATTCATAACATCAGTATCAATGTTTGGCCAGTATACGTAACTGCGGGCTAATGCTTTCATTCGGACGACACCTATATGTGCAGAATGTAACTGTGACAGGACTTTGTGGCGCAAAGATTTGGGAATAACTACGCGGTTACCAAACATAAGACAGTCGTCAACAGCAAGAGCGTCTAGTCGATGAAAATATTGTCGTTCTGTTGCGTTGAGGTGTGGGGGCCAACCACACAAAAGATAGCGAATAATTGTCTGAAGCTCTTCATCCATCCTAGTTGTAGATTTTACGTCCATTGCTGACAAAGGTGTAGCCTGAATAGAAGTTTGCAATATATTATGAATATCATCTTCCAGTGACACCGTAGCAATAATAACATCTTCGTTGTCAAACTTTTGAGTCGCAATTAATCTGGAGAGAACGTCAGCGTGACCAAAAGTCATTGTTGATTTATAGCGAATCTTAAAGTCATAAGCTAACAACATAATTGCCCAACGCTGTAAACGATTGGTGGTATGTACTGGGATGCCGGACTTTGCCCCAAAAATAGAGAGGAGAGGTTTGTGGTCTGTCAGCAACGTAAACGGTCGACCATAAATCATTTTATGAAACTTCTTTATTGAAAAAATCAGTGCCAATCCTTCTTTTTCTACTTGACTGTATCTTCGTTCAGTAGCATTTAGAGATCTAGACGCATGAGCTATCGGTTTTCCTTTACCATCAGGAAAGCGATGACTAATAACAGCACCAATACCGTAGTTAGAAGCATCAGCAGCGACAACTATCTCTAATTTTGGATTATAGTGGGTTAGTAGTAAATCAGAGGATAAGATTTTCTTGATTTCTTCGAAGGAATTCTGGCATGCTTCTGACCAATTCCATGTTGCATTCGCTTTTAGAAGTTGATTCAAAGGATGGCGTAATCTTTGCATAGATGGGACAAAAACACTATAATATCCAATCATACCTAGGAATGATCTTAAAGTCACCACATCAGTAGGTGCAGGCATTTGTGTGATAGCATGTATATTATCTGGATCTGGACGGCGCCCATGTTTATCAAATATAAATGCAAGGTATTTAACAGATTGAAGGAAAAATTCACATTTATGTTTCTGCAGCTGAAAACCAGATTGTGATATTCGTGTAAGTACTTTATCCAAACGCGATAATAACTCCTCTTTAGAGGAACCCACAACAATAATATCATCAAGATAAGCGGCAACACCATCAAGATTTGATATCATAACGTCCATTAACTGTTGAAAGATAGCAGGGGCTGACTTTACACCGAAAGGTAGTCTGTTGTACTGGTAAAGTCCACGATGAGTATTGATTGTTAGACAAGGCTTAGAATCATCATCAACTTCTACTTGTAAATAGGCATCAGATAAATCCAGTTTTGCAAAATAACGTCCACCATTTAGTTTAATGAATAGATCTTCGGGTAATGGCAATGGATATGAATGATTTTGTAGAGCATTATTTAATCCAGTAGAGAAATCAGCACATAGACGAACAGTACCATTAGCTTTTTGAACGACAACAATCGGAGCTTTCCATGATGAGAAAGTAATAGGTTGTATAACCCCAAGCTTTTCTAATCGGTCAAGTTCTTTATCAACTCTATCGATGGAGGCGTAGAGTACCTGCCGTTTTGGACGAAAAACTGGTGTAGCTCCCTGACGTATATATAATTTGGCTTTACCAATATTGCAACATCACGAAATATTTTGGAACACATTCGAATGCTTTTCAAAAAGATGAGCTGTAGTCAAGACGTTGTTGTTTGATGTAACGTTTAATACAGGTAGATTTTTAGGAACATGTGGATCTTTCAATGTACACACTGCGTCTAGTGGCACCTTCCAAAGATTTAATTTGTCAATCCAATCAATACCAATAAGATCTAAATCATGTCTGTTTGTTAAATAACAAGTTCCAGTAAAGGAATGTACTCCAAATTTAACAGAACAATTTATCATTCCAACGAGTTTTAGTATATCTCCAGATGCATTCCGCGCTGTATGTTCAGTAGGCAGTAATGGAGGGCAACCCACCAATTCCCAAGTTTTATTAGAAATAAGTGTGATATCAGATGCTGTATCCAACTGCAAACGAATCTGAACATCATTAACTAATAGATCTACATATCTTCTTTTGTCAGCAAGATTACACGTGAATGTTGAATATATACTACGTATGCAACTCTTACGATTCCGAGACAACTTTATGCGTGGTCCAGATTTCAAATAATTCTGTTGTCGGCACACTGTTTCTTTATGACCAACTTTATAGTAAATGTTGCACTTATGACGTTTATAATGGCAAAATTTCGCGAAATGCCAAGGTCCACAAAACCAGCACTTCGAAGGCGGTTTGAATAATTTAGTTTGACGTTGATCATTCACTGGAACACTCTTACTTTTGTTGGATTTGACAGCATGGATATTTCAATTTAACGAAGCATTACCTTTAGTCTCTATAAGCGTCGTATCATTTTTGAGATTGACCAGTCGTTGACATTCTGACGTTACCATCTGTAGTGTCATGTCATCGTTTTGCTCAATGCGTGATAGCAATCTTGTTCTAACATCAGCATCTGCTGGTGACTGGAGTCCAGAAACAAATAATAAACATTTAAACTGATCATTTGACAATGCATTTAATTTAAAACGTTCGGCTTGTAGATTAATTCTGCTTGCATAAGATAAATAATCCTCATCTGCATCTTTTGTCAATTGGAGGCATGTATAACGAATATGAACTAAGGATGCTGGTTCACAGAATATCGCATTTAAAATGTCAATAGTTTCATTAAATGTCAGATCTCTTGGATGTCGTGGGAGGATATAATTCTTGTATTTAGAATATTCATGGTGACCAAGTTTTCGTGTTAATAAACGCACCTTCTTTGCGTCATCTATATGTTTATATTCCACTTGAAAAAGATCTATTCTAGCGAACCATGATTCAAATGTATGACCATTTTCTGCATCAAAAATAAATTCTGGAACTGAACTGAGTGATAACTCTATTCCTTTTTCTTCGGGAGTTATTCTGGACTGGATAGCGATTTTCGACATTAATGACTCGAGCATTTGTTCTTGAGAGGTTAGGAATTGCTGTTATTGCTGCTGTAGACATAATTTCATTTGCTCAAATGTGATCGTCATATTGATTGATTTTTTTTTAATGCGATTTATGACACTGAATGCGATTCTTAATGCTGATTGGATAATAAATTGTAGCAGAATTTATGACCAATGACTGAGTAATTGGATTCACTTCTAACACCGTCGCCGATTGTTATGTTTGGTGCAATATATACAATGACCTTGATAATCGCTAATCACTGTACAGACACGTCAGCCCCTCGACTACCAGTCCCAAAACGGAATAGAGGAAAAACAACGACTTATGAGTCAAACAAACAGATCAGATCAGATCAGATCGGTTTTTATTTCAATCATGCCTTTATATACATGCAAAATCAGACTGCATCATAAACCAATTAGAAAACTGACATTAATACAAAATAAGAGTAATAGTGAGTGTGAACTGGGGTAACGTATATGCAGTCAATTAACTATAGTTCATAAATGGGAAATGATATAACCACAGCTAATGCCGTAAACAGTAGTATAGGATAAGAGCAACGTCACAATAATAATAATAAAATGCTTACTTTGTATACAACCAAAAATAATGAATCGTTAACAGAAAAACAGTTCTAGAAGATAATCAATCTTCTTTAAGTGCCCGCCATAACACATATCGGAAACTCCCGAAAGCTGTTGCTAATGCATTTCTTATTCCTTTTTATTAGAAATCTAGAATGTTCTCTAGAAACCTTCAGACAACGGATTTAATTTATTAATGGTATTTTTTATTGTTAGGATAGCAATTCATCTTAAGCTTCTTGAATTCTTCCACAAATTATCCAGAACTAATTGTCAGTAAATTTTACATATGTAAATATAGGAGTTGAATTCCGACGGTAAGATTAAATTACAAATCAAATAAATGAAAAAATATCAGGTGCCTATAGCCAGTTTGCTGTTTGACCATCCATATAGTAGATTATCAATAATCAAACACCTAGAAAGTAATCGGTAGCTGTTTCCTCGAGGCGACTGACTTCTCAGAAATTCACTTTCACTGTCTCAATATGAATAGAATTAAGTCGGGCGTATGACAAATATTATCAGTGGTAGTGGATAAAGATATGAAGATATTAGTAAAGTTAGGTATATTAAACAGTAATCTGAATGCTATGTTTAGAAATATCCATAGAAAAATAGTTTATCTTTCAGGAATAGAATTAACTTAATATATAGCATCACATTCTTAACACCCTCCTTCCGACGACAGGCTAGTTAAGTCGAGGATAATCATTTGCTATCTTTAAGCATTATTTCTGTATCATGTGTTTGTAAATTATGCTCATGTGAATGATCTGTTGATTTTGGTTAAAAGAATCAACCGCAGATTGATGCGGATTAAATGCCATTAAAATCTATGTGACACAAATTGAAAATACTCACCTTAGACTGTGACTCAGAGGCTTCAGGTTAGTGAACACCAAACTCTCTGCTTCATTATGCTGGCATTGTATGGTAGAATTCAACTTCCACAAATTTGTGATTTAGTGATCACTACTGTCAAACTTCAGTAGGTTCCTGCTGCGCCAGTAATAAGTCACGAATGGTGGAGTTCACAGTTATCCAATATCAATCGATGATCGTCGCTCTATATATCACAAATGGATGGAAGCAGAACTCATGCCATTGAATACTAGCCGGTCCAGTGGTGCAGAGGGTTAGGTGTTCGACAATCTGAAGCTATTGTGATGGAGTCTAGATTGCGTAAAGTTGAGGACAAATCAACTATCCATTACTCCTTGATTTTAAACGGTATTTTATAAATATCTATTTTTGACGAATTCAGTTAATTATAACTGAATACTAATCTCCACAAACCACCTCAATTCAATTTTTTTTATTCGTTTTATTTTGATCGTGTTTACTGACCTACAGTTTGGAAAGATGTATTCAAAGAAGAAGACAAAATCATTTTTTAAGTAACTACATTTATGCAGAAAATATTTGTTAAGACCAAAGGGATATCACCTGATAAACAAAGTGTAGATGACCACTTCACACTTGACAATGTTGAACTTCGTTGACCACGTGTAAAATGTGATGCAGTTATTAACTGATGACAATGGATGAGGTCGTACAATCGTATTACGAATTGACTGATTAGCAAATATTAACCGTTGGGAGCCAAATCAATGATCTAATGGTAAAGTGATCACCTCAGAGCCACTGAGAATTTTGTTCGATTCCTGTTTGGGTCATGGATACACAATGCTGAAGAGTCACATACTAGGACAAAATAGCTGCTTTCAAACACTTACAAAAGTGTATACAACATTGAATATATGCTTAGGAATATTAAACATAGTTCAACGTTTAAAATAATTTGGCATTCATATGATTGTTGTGAGTTAAACAATTTCTACATAAATATTCAAATTATCTACATCTTTATGCGGTACACTAAGAAGTATTAACAAATAAATTGAAGATTGTATTTAAGTTGGATAAAACGAAATGCGCATCCTGAATTCCGCTTGCTATTATCAATCCAACTTAAATATTACTTATGTACTGTCGCTATATCAAGGCGATCCGATCAGGATGTACATGTACATGTACAGAGGCTGACCAGCTTCAGTCCATTACAAATCAACGGGAAGTTATAAGCTTATTCTGAGAAGATTATATTTGTTTGACTAAATGATTTTTATATATAAACTTCAAACCAAATTTCCTCTGCTCCATTTAGTTAGTAGTAAGAAGGGAAATCGTATATGTTATTACGGAGAAGGAATCGAAATCACATTCTGTATAACCTATTCTTCGTGATATTGGGACCCCTACCGTTACACTGTATTTGATGAACAGTAACTAACTACGCTATATGTATTGCATAAATTATAAGCTTTTTATAGACTTAATAATTGTTGTCAATTCTGTTTTCCTTCCCTAGTTATTGTGACCGTATTGTGACCGTATTATGACCTCATTATCCCCATTCGTGTACATAATTCCCCTAGTCCTATTTTGTATTTTCTGTTACTGTCTGGTCTAGTATATGATTTATAAAAACCACTATTTTTAATGTATAAACGGTTTGGTGTTTGCTCTCATTCGTCAGTGCTTGTTGCCACTATCTATACCTTTGAGGTAGGCTTTGAATTCCCAGATGTAGTGCCAACTAGTCACCCTTTCTCTTAGTCTATCAATTCATGGTCGCAAACGAAAGCCCAATTGACAAGTTTTCTTCAAGTAATCACGTCGATGGTCAGTATAATACCTGGGATTCATGATTTAAATATATTTGCACCTGTGTTGATGTTCACAGTGTAACCTGGGCATAGTACCTGCCAAATCAAACGCCAACGTATTTTCAATTGAGCTATTAAGTTCAGGTAGCCACTAACGAGTTTTAAGTGTATGGAAGCATAAGTAACGATTTATAATAGCAGTAAGGAATCATAAACATTCATTGATTAACTCTTTTCTGCTACGAATTTTGTATACAGTTTCAAAGCTGAAATTACCTCATGTAAAAAACGTAGGCTTCACTGTACACACTATAATTAACAGTTTCATGTAATTGCAAACACTGAAAACCACTTCTTATTCCTCTGGGTAGAACGTCATTATTTGTATAATCAAATGTATGTAGGGCGGTTGAACTATGGACGTTCATGCTTCATGGTAAGCATTTGACCATCAGTCTATTTTAACAGTATTTATTGCTTCATATTTCAGCCACTTCACTAGTCATTAGCTACGTGAATCGCTTCTTAAAGTCGGTTACTAGTAAATACACGGTTATTTGAAGTATAAGTAGAAGGTTTTCATAAAGAATACTAGATTTTGTAGTATAGTTTATTGGCTAAATGTGGTTTCATTAACACCTCTTACATGATCTAATGTTCTAGAGTTGAAACCTAGTCAAAGTCACTAAGAAGTCCCATACTAAGATAAAACATTTATTAAGTGCTTCCTAGTTTTTAGTTCCTTTGTATTTCAAATCAAAAACCTTTCCTGCGTCTTA
Source organism: Schistosoma japonicum (assembly GCA_025215515.1). Lineage (NCBI taxonomy): Eukaryota > Metazoa > Platyhelminthes > Trematoda > Strigeidida > Schistosomatidae > Schistosoma > Schistosoma japonicum. The sequence goes on from CM046063.1 coordinate 32,457,017, forward strand.
TTAAAAATGATTTTCTTTCAAAATGAAGTGTTTCAAATTCTGTGATATGATATTTTGATTGATTAAACAGGACTTGATCCACATCTTGATTGAACTGATAAATGTTTTATGCTGTTTGACGTCTGTAGCCTATCTCTTCTAAAATGTTATCAAGTCTTTATACGTCATTATTATCCTGAAGAAGTAATTAAATGGTAGTTTTATGAAATAATTAAACTGGAAATTCCTTCCAGTCAGATTTTGTTATCGTAAACAATGAAGTCATTTGATAAACTTTCTACTTAAAATAGGGAATTCGGTTGATGTATACTGGTGCAGAGGGTAGGTATTTGCCGACCTGAAACCCATGAGACAGATTTTTAGGTGCTCACTGCTAAGGAGTTCCACATTAGGACGGAACAGATGTCCAGTGCTCTCCATTTTTCAATAGTACCCTGTCAACATCATTCTCTCTGACGTATTCAATCAATTAAAAGGGAATTCTTAGTTGGTTACGTAATACTCAATTGGATTATAAAATGAACGCCAATGTAATTGTGTACTACTACGTGGATATTGATAATAAACTATCACTTGTTAGTTAGTGATCTCAATTAATTGTTATACAATTACAATCATTCACATTGTTAACTATTGAATGTAAATGTTTTTCAGTATCGAGGAATTCTAACTGTATCTCATGAGGAAGACTTTAGTGATAATTGACTGCATGGCTTAATCGTGGTGTTTTCATTGTGTCGCATGATAAAATCATCACCGTATACTTCAAAATCAAGTGGACTATTACTAATTCTCCAAAACTTTTCTTCTTACAAACATTACAATGATAAAAACATGAGAATTCGCCTAGGAAGATGTTGAAATACTGAACACATGAAAAGCAATAAAAGTCTGGTATTTCAAACATAATTACTAAATTGATATCTAGAGATCGACACAATCTGTCAATTTATATGAGAAAGAATAAACAACTACAAAAACAAAGATCAAATCAGATAAGATGACAGTCAGACTAATTATTCAAGCTGCAATACGCATTCTAATAGCTTACTTCTTTTTGAAGTGAGTGATGATGACAATGTAAACCCCACTATTGATTCATTCAACACAATGAAACACAATGTTGTTGCCTCTAAATTGATGATCTATCATTTCTAACGGTAATCAATTCATGGTTATCACATTCTAATCATTACAATCTACAAATGATGTATCCATCAGTACATTGGATGACTTACTCATGATTTGATTATTGTAGCTGTCATTTGATTTACAATTGGTTATGTATCAACGTCACTTTTCCGCCTACTGACTAGAAATCTATTCATATTTCACTATTATTATGCATTATACATTGAGACATAATATACACATGATATACTACTAACAAATAATCACACTAAAGAAATTACGTTAGATACTAAATGGTCATTTGATGCTTCATATGATCAGTTATTTAAAACATTTTCTAATATATTCCAAGCAGATTAGATTATATTGAGTTACTGAGTCACAACTTCATTAGTATATATGTACATATATGAAGAACTTCTTATCGGATAAAAGTATCATTATGATTTATATAACCTACCAACAAATTATTCAGATGCAATTTTAGAGAACAATTACTTGTTGGAGGAATTGAACAGAACCTGACATATTGTACATACCTTATCGTCAGTCATCTATTATCATATCAGCGTCTTCTTCAACCCCCCCCCCAGGTTGGTGCTATACACCCATTTTTACTTACCTTCTTATTTCCTACCCATTCTGCATATGTTTTATTTTTCACCTTATCAGCTATTCGCTGTTGCCACTTACCTAATGCTTCACCACATACTACTTATATGAACCATTGTAAGTAGTATCCATCAAGTAATATCAATGGAAAATGTTCTATTGAAAATTGTATTTAGTGCTACATAGTTGAATGAATTCACTTCATATCAATAAAGTATCATTGTACCATTGAATACAAAGATCAATTGTAAAGAATTCAATTTAAATCAATGGCCAATTAATGAATTGTGGCGGGAAATTTTTCAAATTATTTTTCATTTAAAATTACTTCAATGTTTACATGAATCACAATTTCTATTAAATAAAACAATTGATTGTATTTTATGAAATATACTATTTTAACAAATTTCTATTCTTATGGTAATCTCATTGAATGGTTTCAACAAAGATCAATTCTATGCATTGAAGATACATGTTATGTTATACAGTATTTATCAAAAGCTGTTGATCACCTATCTACATATGAGACATATTCACCATGGAAATATCAAACTATACAATGTATTCTTTAGAAGTAATAATGCTAAATCAGTTACATTAGTATAAGACTTCAGTGTTCTAACAGAAATCAATCTAATATCTAATAATAATAATAATACCAGAAGAAGAAGAAGAAGATCATTTATTTACTGATCACCTGAATACATGCAACATGTGAAGACAGTAACCAGTTACATGAATGTGCCTACATAAGACAACATATGCCAATTTATCAAGGAGTTATGGAGTAGACGACCTACTGAATTAGATTCTTGTTCTATTAGAATTATAATGCACCCGTTATTCACTGGTAAACTACCATTCACTGGATATAAAGTTATGCATACATTTCTATACTCAATTGAAATGAATTTATTAAACAATTAAATACACTAATATTATTTCATATTGATTCACATGTACATCAAACAATAACGTCATTATTACACAGTGATCAAGATAAATGTAATACTGTTACGCAATTGACTTTTATCTCTATGGTATCATCATTTGACTGAAGAGGATAAGAAAAGAGATTTAAAAATAATCATTGAATGTAACTTTTTGAATGCATTTAAGCATCATCAATGGAAATCTGAGAACACTTTTAAACAATTGAAGGATTTCATGAAAGTCAATCATTTAAGAGTATCATAATTAAATGGTTGAAAATGAGTCTTCATGTTAACAAAACAGACCGGATTCAATCAATCGGTCTGTATGGCTTGACGACGTACTTGAGTGTTAATTTACATTTTCCACGTAAATGATCCTAGATGATCCTACTGGGCTTTTGTTCATGATTGTTTTGTATCCTTTTTTACCTTGTAGAATGTTCACTTCTAATGTCATGATGGCCTCCTCCAGTCATTGATCGAATACATACGATTAACAACAATTAAGTCCCGTTTACAGGTTAGCGTGTTCCATAATGTAACATCAATTGACGATCGTTTCAGGTAAACAAAAATAAAACAACTGAAATAGAGGCTACTTAATGCTAATTATTACATATTACGTATTCGTTTAATTGCTTTTATTGTAGCTTACTCTATGAATGAAGAATGAAAAGGGACTTTAGCATGGAAATACACTTTTAGATGCAGACTTATTGGGAGTGAGGTAGTTGTCACCAGTGATAATGGATGGTCGTCGCATCATATCAAAAATTGATGGAAATGGAAATTATAGCACTAAATACTGGTTCAGTGGTGCAGATAATAAGATGTTTGCCAACCTGAAACATCTGGAACGGTATCTTCAGTGCACATTGTTTAGAAGTTCCATATTAGGACGAAACAGCCATCCATTCCTCCCTGGTTTTCAATGGGACCCTACCAACATCATTCTGTGACGAATTCAATCAACTAAACATAAGACATGATGGTTTATCGAGTCAAATTGTATTATGTCGTAAGAAGATTTTTGGTTGGTTGATTGAATGTCATTTTGACGTCCCTAGTCGATAATTGCGCGTCTGCCCTACGCCCATCAATTTCCCAGACGGAATAAGAAGAACACGAAACGACAGACCAACCAGACAGAATCATATTATATTTTAGGCATTTCTTTATATATACATAAAATCGGACCACACAGCAAATCAATTAAGAATCTAACATTAACACATAACAGAGGAAAAAGTGTTAGTGAATACGAACATCTTGCACACAGCCAATTAACTGTACTTCATAGTAAGAGATAACATACTAAGAGTAAATATACTAATCGGGAGAAAAGGATAAAAAGAACGCAACAATCGTAGAGATGAAATATTTACATTTCCCACAGATAGAATAATTGAAATAGTGTTCTAAAACACAATTCTGAGAGTTTGTTACTCTTCTTTAATCTCCCAACATAACATATATATACACATGTATTAGTGTAGAGCTTAAATGAAAAAACTCATTGAAAGGAAATTTGTTCACTCTTCTCACTCTTTCTTAATCCCTAAATGGCCATATTTTCATAATTTGTTTAGTTGGTTGAATTGGTCATTATACTTAGATAGTTGACATAGATTGTTGTTTACATGTAGATGCTAACATTGTAAATCGACATGTGAAAATAAATCTAACAGCTTATAATAGTGTGAATTAGGTATCGAAAATGATTGACATCTTTCATGGTGTGAGATGGAATATGAAAGAAAAAATATCACTTCTCAAAACACAATACACATGGTTCGCTCGATAAATCTGTGACGAGTGAGTGCGAAGTCTTAGGAAGGAAATAAACGCAAATCTACATTTCTAATTCATCTACTGTGCATCAATGTGACTATAGTTTCTTACAATCAGATCTTTTTGTGAATTTGATAAACATGCAAATAACAATATTCACGGTATAGAATGAATTCAACGGTTTTTTTTATCTTTTCTAGGCTTCTTATCAACTGAAAACAACCTACAATTACAACGGATTATATGGAATTACATATTCAACACACTTTATCTATTGAGAATGAGATGAATGTTCTGAATGAAAATGGAAGTCATAATAATTAGAGTAGAGATACAAGGAGTGTTAATAATTGTAATTCAATTTAACGGGTATTTATATGCTACAAGTTAAGAATAGACAGTGGGGAGGAGACAACGTAATCATTGAAAATATTTAAAAAATGATAGTGTAACATAATTGAAATGAGATGGTATTTTCTGGAGATTGATACTTTTAATTGGTTAAATACGTCACAGATTGATGTTATCAGGGAACCACTGAAAACCAAGGAGCACTGGGCAGCTGTTTCGTTCTAATGTAGAACTCCTTCACAAAAATCCATTTCGATTCACTTACAATAATCAGTTGACTATTGACTAATTTTTGAGAATGCTCTTGAAATTGTAATAAATGCTGAATGGTGGAATTCATAATTGTCGGGAGTGAGTGAGTTATCACCTAAGACAACGCGTAATCGCCGCACTATATATCACAAAATAATGGAAGTGGGAATCTTACCAACGAATGCCGGCACAGTCTTGCAGAGCTAGGCGTTGAGCAACGTGAAGCCTCTGGAACAGAATTTAGGGTGCGCACTGCTGAGGAGTCCCATACTAGAGCGAAACAGCTGTTCAGTGCTACTTGGTTTTCAATGGCACCCTACCAACATCAATATGTAATCTATTAAATCAATTTAATATTGCTCAATTACTTGATGGCTTTTGAAGAATGTCATTTTGACTTGTGAACATTTGAATGATTGCATAAAAGAAAATTATTACATTCATCACTGTAATGAAAGAATTATCACACTATCTATCTGTACATATAAGTCAGTTTGTAAACGCATGATAATAATCAACTCTACGCAAATTGTAGTAATAATGGTGTTGCTTGTCCGTTGATAACCCTAAATACTTCCAGAACATTCATATTATATCCACTATACGAAAGGTATTTAGAGATTGCACTCGTGAGAATGTTGCTGCTTTCACACATAAATCCCAATAAACATGCTCAGAAAACCAGTGGATGCTCTTCGGTTACTTCTTCCTATATACTTACCACTGCAAATACATGTGTATTCATATATACAGTTGGAAATATGATTAGAATGTTAATGATTCACTTCTGAGTGGGACAACGAGCTTCTAGTGTTATGCAAGGAAGCCAGTTGAACTGCAGGATGGATTCTATTCAGTGCTGTCCTCATTCTTTTGCTTAATTCTTTATGAAGTCTCATCTCATTTGAATATAAGGCGTGATTAGTGTATATCATCACTATGTTAATTATAATTGCATACGCAAACACGATTGCTTTAGCCAATGATCGTATGTAACTGCAAATACGGAATGATAAGGAATTAATGTATGTATTAGCAGTATTACATCATATTTGAATAGCACCTAAGTTGACATACGAAATTAGATTCATTCCTGACCTATTCGAAATTCACCTTTAGAGAAATGAGGCTATTGTATTGCGACTAAATTAGCTGCTAACTGTTAAACAATAACGATTCATAGAAGTCACATACAATTGCATAAGTGGTTTCCTGCTAATATACAGTTTAAATTTATATTTTAGGTATCTTGGGCAATCGGAATTCTTAATTCAAACGTCATTATTCTTGTAAGTGTATGGTATACAGTCAGTTTGTTTTACAATGACAATTTCTCCATTTTTATTAATTGGCATAAGAAATGAATTCAGTAACAAGTGTATCGTTACTTTCATTTAGGATGTAAAACATTGAAGTATTTTTAAGATTCCCATGAACACTGAATACAGGTGCATTGAAACAATGTACAGTAAAATGCTTATTTTGGTCCAGTAGAACTACTCAAGGCGTTCATATGGAATTTATGTTATTATTGTCAAAGATCGACCATTGAAAACTAGTGAGTACTGAACAGTTGTCTTGACTCCCCACCAGTAATCGAACAAAGGACAAATATGTCTTTCAGCGAATACTTAACGAACAGCATCAGTTTGCCGGTATCCAATAGTAGGATATCGAAATTAATCATTGTGTGATTTAGTAAAACAAACATCAAATTAATCTATGATAAATGTTCTCACCCCCATGACGTATCTCAACTCCGTCAGTTTCAACTTTTTACCAGAATTTCCAGATAGTCTTGAAAGAGATCACAAATGTGCTGGACGTTGTAGTTAAGTTGCGGACATTGGTCGGATTAGTTATAATGATGATTAAGCGTTTGTTGTGGGACCTAAACTTATTGGATGTTTAGTGTTTATGAATTCATTGGGTTTCAATGACACCCATCTGAAACTTATTTGTAACGAAATGCAAACAACGAGTTAGAAATAGTCATTACCAAAACTACAGATCTGTTAATTTCATTTTAGCGTCGATGTTTCATTGGTTTATAACTGCGTTATCATATTCTAGATATATTTTCCCACTTCGTAACATTCGTTTCGCCTGAAATAATAAGTAACCTGTTTGTTAACTCTAATCTTCTCTATCAGTTATTGTTGCTAATTCAATGATGTAATGAAAACATATACAAGTATAAGTTTTATAGCCTATCACTTACATTTTGCATGATTAACAAACTGTCGTGAATAAGCTTCACAGTTTCAAAATCTGCTACTATTACCACTATTATAAGTGACTGAATTCATTAGCTATTATCAATTCGCACAATACGAAAGGTACCTCTTGCTGATGAGTGTAAAATAGGATGAAACATAAGTTCATTATTTTCTGTCCACTACTTTCAATCGTTCGAAATAACAATGTCGAATTACTTTGACTAGTAATCATATTGTAACTCGATTGACAGAATCCACTTTACATTAAATGCTAATCAAACAATAAAATCATCTCTATTACTCATCGATCATTGTATGTGAATATCGACAGTCTTTCAATCTAATTCCTGCTACATGAATATCACTGTTCATATAGATATACTTCTAAGATATATTCCAGAAGCTACTTATAAACTGATTAGGAAGGATTCTTCTAAAAGCCAATCGAAACTTGTCTACAATATAGACCTTATTTCGAATATCAGCAATAGACCATCATTTTCAGTCATATTGTACTTACCTAGTAAGTGACTTAAATACATTCTATTCAAATGAGCGTCTTCTTCGTATGACTTTGAATTCGTTAAATGGTATGAGTACATATAAACTAAAATATCAGGTTTTCAATATAGGATACTTGTTGGAACGAGCACCACATTTACCGAAATATGTTAGGTGAAATGTTATATTATCACATTATTGAAACTTGATGGATAGTTAATCAAGTGAAGTATTTCTCATGCAATCAATCAATAAATGCCTGTTAAACTATATGGAGCATAGGCTACCTACCAGAATTCACCACCTAACTCTATCCTGGCCTTTCCTTTCCAGTTCTTACCCTTTCTCATACAAGACTGAATGAATTCTTTTGCAACGAAGCTGTTTCAAATTGATTTACGGCATGCTTCTAATGTGTAGGATCACATGTTGAGATTTTACATAGCATTGAAGAAAAAAATCTTGTAAATATTTTATAAAAGGTTTATCATTCAAGTCTTATTGATTGCTTGAATTTCAGTGGAATTCATTCAGGTCATCACGATTTACGACGTTTACGTAGACTACCTGTGAATAAATGATGTTTTTCAAATCTTATTTATCAATCGATTTACACAGTATGAAGTTTAACTTGGTAGACGACAATTGTGGACGTGTAACGCTGCTCTATATTAATGAAACGATATGTAGACCTAGTGTTCAATCAACTAATCAAATTGTTCATGATTGTTTGATAGTGTTAAGCTTCAGAATACTAGTCAATACTATCTCGGTAGTTAGGCTCTAAGCAAAAACACTTGTGACTGTGAATATTTTCAATGGAAGTTTTAGTTGAATGTGAATCATTATTGCTTGTTTCTTTAGGATTACAATCTAAATCCTCCGTTTCAAACTGTATGTTTATCACTATGTATTACATCGACTCATACATATCCACAATTCAATAACGATGAATATAGGAGAATAATATTTGAAATGAACGTAAATCGGACAAGCACTGAAACGACACAAGCGAATACAGTTAGTTAAATCAAATTCTGTTTTGAATCATGCTACAACTTCCAAACCGTAAAATAATGGATGTACAACCAATAAAATTTGATAATATTCTCGGTGAAGGGGGGACATTAGCGACTGCTGCAAACTTAATCAAGTTCTAGATAATGCCACAATTACAGCAACAACACTGTTAACTGACATTGATAATATGTAATCAAGTTTGAAACAGTAAGTCAATCAACATTCTTCTGAACTTTGAGAACGGCTACTGGTCACATATCATCACAGAAGCGTCATAACCAATCCACGATGACGACAATCGATGACATTAAGATTAAACAATAATATTGTCATATTCCAAATTTCTTGACACCTATAACAATCCGATTCAATTATGAACTCACGAATTAATTATCAAGTAGTATAATTACAATTTAATTTTGTCAACTACATAACTACAAAATCCATTGTCTAAGATACCCGTCCTCTCATTTTAACTTTCTCAAACAACTGAATTTCGGGAGATTTAGGCAACGTTTGGCGACAGGGGTAACCAGGGTGTCTCTATAGGAAGTTGGGAAAAACAAGTGGAAATTTTGGTGGAAACCCCCATGTATTTCCCCAAGTTTCCCTATAATTCGTAAAATGTTTCTCAAATTTGGTTAGACATGACATGATTAAAACTCGCATTTTTGATTGGACTGACTTTATATTGATTCTGATTTGTTCCATTATTTGATTTTGTATTAATTCGATTCGATTGTTCATTTATCTGAAGAAGCGACTTGTACTAAGCCGTAAAACGTCAGAAATTTTAATTTCTACTAATTGGAATTTTACAAATATGTACCACTCATTTTATAATCGGATTTGGTTATCTGTGTTGATATTACTTTAATATTATGTGGATGTTTCAAGTAGACTTGATGGCCGCAGATAATTTTGGTTGGCATCATTATGAATAAGCTTATTTCAGTTGATTATTTCTAGCCATCTCCACATTCAAAGAAAAATGTTGTTTTATGAAGTTCTAAATGAAGGTTATTATTGAAGAAAATAGATGCCTTATTTTAGCATGTTTGCAGGTTAGTAACCTCAACTATGTATTGATTGAAAGTATTGATTAAGAGTAGGCCTGGCCAGCACATACATTGTTTTCCAAACGCTCGCACTTGTCTACATGTAATTTCAGTATTGGAACATTCAGACCGCCCTCCCCCTCCCATCAAGTGAAAAATCTAATGACAGTGAAAATCAAGAACGAATGTTTGTTTAATTAACAAATATGTACACATAAAAATAAGCAATTTTATTATGTATCATCATTGTAAGTTATCAACTCCTCTAACTAATGTGTCGTTTATTAACCAATTGGAGTATTTCATGGCAATATTCTATAATAATTTCATTGATCGATGATTGGGTAGAATGTTTTCGGCTCCTCTAGAGTTCCTACAAGTTTCGTTCAGATTTCTAAGAGCCATCTTTTCAAAAACAAGACACACAATAGTTGTGCACAGTATAGTTAAAAGTTAGTCAACGCTTCTGTTTACATTTAATTACCTTTTGTAGCCATTATTTTGCATGAACAGTATATTCCAGTGTGTAGGTATTCAATCTAAATTAGACTCCAAACATTTGCGTCTCTAAGTGTGTGAGTAGTCGGTTGAATGTGCCTATATTCCTGTACTTTTCATCACTTAAGTTCAGTTCGTTTACTTCAAAGCCAACAGCTTGCCCACAGAACTACTAAGTCTAGAGTGCAACACTTTTGTAGCAAGTTATATATGTGTTTAATTTTTAGAAGTTCCTGTCATCTTTTGTTGATAAAATAAGCTACACCTGTTCACCTGTGATGTGTGTACATTTGAACGCTATTTTGTCAAAGTGAATTCATAACTGACCTACCTTTGATTCTAGAAGTGACTTGAACATAGCGTTTATGTTGCTGCTTGTGAGTCAATATCGTCTAGAAACTTTGTCAGTGGTGATATTATAAATTGCATTGTAATAGAATGTCTTTTATTCCAACTGGCTGGTTGACATTAATACAGTTATGTTTAGTTCGATGTTCGTGATTTACCCACGGTCTAAAGCAGGGCTTACATAGCATTTGGAGGTTTCATCATCAGCCCAAATACAACAAATTAGCTCAAACAATTTGACATAATTACTGAGTTTCATGAATGCTCTGATGCTAGTTTTCTAATTTGCGACCATATTTTCAATGATGAGTTGAAGCAAATTAGTTTTGTATATCAACAAAATGTATATCAAACAACGTTTACTTTAAAAAAATATCCCAAATCAGAGCAACAGAGCCGAAAATCTAATCACGGACATTTTTGATAGGTTAGCTTTCTTTAGTACACAAAAGATGCATAAGTCCCCCTAAATATATAGGAATCTCATTGTCTTCATACAATATCTTTACATTCAATTATCATATGAGTTAGACAGTAAAGTGAATGAATCACGAATAGCTGAAAATCATCACTTCATCATCCTCAAAGCTGAAAATTCGGCATTATGACACCGAGAAAAAGGAACACTTCTTAGCAAGCAGAGAGGAATATTTATATCTACCAAAAGTAAGATAATTCAGTAATGAGCGGTTTGGTATGAGTCGAATATTTATTCACTGTTGACGACTGAAACATCTAATCACTATTGCGTTTATGACTGAGTTACAAAGTTGACCTTGTGATCATAACACTCAATAGAATATTAGGTGAACACATCATCAAAATGTGGATGATATTACATTCTTGATTTCTGTGCATTTGTTCAGTTATTATTCACACACATTCTGCATACATTGATACTGACCATGTTTATTTTAGTGGACACGACTAACTGAAAGTGCTTGGTCAAATATTATCACTAAATTGTGTCAAGACGTAATGTGGAAGGCAAAGTTTTTTATAGTCAACCATCATAGACTCTACGATTCAATATACTTTTCTCTCCACTTACCACTGCCTTCTGATTTACATCTTATCAGTACACTGCATTTTGATCGTTGAAATCTGAATATACCACACGTGTAACTTCACTGTTTACAGTGCAAACTTCAGGCACTTGGTCTTGCCTGCAAAGATGGCACCAGGAAATCATTATTATCATTGTACATAAGACATCTTGCATTGGAATCATAAACACTTGTTTACCACCGCACATTACCCCAATAGTACACATAGGTAAATAATTTTTCCAAAATAGTTAGTTATGTAGTCGTTCATCAGCTATTTTGACCACGTTTACATTAGCAATCACTATTAACCAAGTCGCTCAGTCAAGTATTAAGGCCAGATCACTTTGCAACACCGCGTGAAAAGTGACTCAGTGGGCACTCTTATAAGAAAGCCGAAGGTTGTATCCTGGGCATCGTTCGAGTGTATATACATTCGAGTTGTCGTAGCTTGAAGTCTTATATTATTGTCTATCGATTCGAAAGAACATGGAATAATCTATATTGTCGAGTGAACAAACTGCGCAAAAATAAATTTTAGCTTATTCCATTCTAAATATATGCTAACGCAGAGCTGCTGCGTATAGTGAAATTTAAAACATTCCATGTTACACTAAACATTATCAAATTCATATCAATTTACTTAATATAGTGTATTCTATGGAAGATCACTCTTATGAGGTCTATTGTCAATTACATTTGCACTGACAGACAATGTTTTTAAATACTTGGTATGGTGAGTACTAAACATTTCTTGCTTTATGGATTATTATCTTAAGGTCAATTGTCAAGCTCTATGGAATCGCGAAAACCTACCTTATACATTACTTACCTGTTTCAGAGTTACATAATTAAGTTTAGTTAATTTGTGTTTATACACCTTCATTCACCAGCTAATGCACTATACTATCTGAAGTAATACTTTTGGCTTCTTTATCAAGATGTATAAGAACGTATAACATACTCATACATTACCTTTGCTTCAGATGAGTCTGGAAAATACTGTTGGTTCTAACTTATACAGTGCCTATCCTTGTGTACTGGACGTTTTGATCGTATAACTTCCTCATCATTGCGTACACATTTACAAGATACCTACAGAAGTAAATAACTTTGCGAAAATAAAATGATCTTTATAAACATTTGGCACTACGGCAACTAGAGAAAGATACTGGGGAGACGTGATTTAAAGGAAACAAGACTCGGTGATATTAACTACGCATCACTATTATTCATGTATTACTGAAACACAACCAACTGTTTACATATAAACAAATACATAATTCCATTCTGGCTACTTCAGCCTATTTCGTTGGTTCATGTTAACGATGTAAGTTTTTACTTCAAGCTTATTTAAGAACTGTCATCACTGTGAAATGATTGAATTATTCTTCTAAGATTCCCATCTTGAATTAATTATTTCAAGAACTTTAAAAGAAATACAGAGGTGGATTTTGCTTAAGTTATCGTCAAAAAGGCCATCATAGTATAACATGGAAATGATAATAACCGTAATATTCAGCTACTAATGCAAGTGTCAATAACTTTTCACGATTAATTTGTTAAGGATACTGTATGGAATATTGTTCGCGATTCAGTAGGGGTTAAAGTCATGGAAAAGAAAGTCATAAATTTATCTGCTGCTTAAATGAACATTAGAGTAGATCAGTGACGTTATATTTTAGCTCACTTTATGATGCGTTTCTGATAGATGTCCTCCCAGGGATTCTGAAAGTCGACCTTATGATCTGATTGACTATTCAGACACAATGATATTCAGCAGTCATGCAAGCAAGACTAGTTTCATATGACCTAAAATGACAATAGTTGTAGTAGGACTTACTGTATAATGATTCTGGAGACAGAAGTGCAGCATACCAGAGACTTCTGACCCGGTTGTCTCAATTATTTAAGTCCGTTAAAGCTATCGTAGTCAGTAGTGCTTTTAAATAACTACACACATATTCGTAAGAGATAGTTATTGCGATATGAGTAATTGATTATTAAGGATTTGCTGACCTTATGTAATAAAAGCCTAACTAAAAGAGGCATTTGTCAATTCCAGTTGAACTACAACTGGCACTTGGTATGTAGTACTGTTTTTCATCCTTGTGTGGGATTCAGACAAGAACTTTCGATTTTTCTGGTAAATACCTAATTATCGATATTAGTTAGCCAATATCCAACGGTTGGTATTTCAAACTTGAATCAACTGCCTATATATTGAGAGACCTCCTCCGCTATAATCATCGGCTAAGTGTATTGTATTCAACATGGCTGTAATCCGCTAATCACGTTATCTCATCAGATCTCCAGGATTCACTAACCGAACCTAATCACCAGTGAATTGATATACATTTTAATTCATTATTGTGATGATTGAATATATATATATATATATATATATATATATATATGGATAGATAGACTGATAGCAAGGAAGGGTCATGGATGCACACTACTGAAAAGCCCTACACTAGAACAAAACAGCTATTCAGTGCTCCCTGGTAGCCAACATTTTTCTGATTCAAACTAATTCGAGACATCAAATTAGCATCCAGTAATCTCCCCAATCACAATCAGTGATAGTATTTTAATGTTACCTCATAACTGGGTAGTTATCATTTGTTAACAGCTGTATTGTAAAAAGCTTTATATTAGTTATTGCGTTGTCTTTCTATGAAGTGAGGATAAGTGACTATTAAGCATTAAATAAAGGTTCACATTTTTTATTTGTTGACAGTTTAATGTGAAGATTAAAGATTCAAAGATACAATGTGTAGAAAGATGTAAGTTTGAGTAAAAGTAGCTTGAGGTAGTGTATAATGAATGAATATTTTCATTTGGTTGTGGATGGTTGACAGGATACACTATTTCATCTATCGATTTTACTATTCGGTGATCATCAATAAAGTATGACTACAATCGCAAGATAACTAGAGCTCACTCATGGAATCAATCCCAGGTCACTATATTCCACAGCTATTAAGTCCGATAGAGAACATTAGTTCTAATAGGACTGTATGTCTGCTTTGTTGATGAGTTTTGAATAACTCGTAACTCAATTCTACGATATTCTATCAAAAAATTTCATCCGACTAATATCAGTAAGTATCAGACGAACATGACATTGGTCGGGAATCACTGATCAGTTTATGTGTGAATAAATGTGTTATATTTTATGCAAACAAATGCAGATGCATGCTTTTCGTGAAAGTTTCAAGTATCTTTACTAAAGTATTGACCGATAAATTGATAAAATCAATTAAAAGCATAGAACCTACAGCTTAGGTACCACTAATAAATCTATGTACATGCAAACGATGAAATTCATTCAGTTTGGAGGTCGATCAGTTTTGAGCTGACTAGAATACACTGATTGATTGCATCATTCTTATTACAGTTATCAAAAAGTAAAACACTCTGAATAATGATTATATTTGTCAATATTATGAAAACCGAATTAATACGAAGATACTTATTACAAATTAGTTAAGAACAGTTTTTATGTCTTAAATATGACCAATACAACAAACTCTAACCATGTAACTGATATTCCGTTCTGAATAGTCGACTCGACACTACCTAATTAAAATCTAATACAGAGAAGATAGATGACCGTTGATTCACCAGCTCATAAATATTGTAATTGTCTACCAAACACACTTTTATATAACCAGATTATACAGTAAGCCAATTAGAATAATCATATCAAAACACAACGATAACATTTGGGATAGCAGAAGAGAGTAATGGATACACAACTAATCAATGTTAGTTTATGAATGGAAAACGATGTAGCAACGATTTATGGTATAAATAAAAGCTGGCAACTAAGGTAGCGCAAAATTTAATTACACCAGAATAGCAAATAGGCATGCATTTAGTAAACATCAATGAAATCAATGAAAAACAATTTTGAAAATGTTTTACTTTCTTAGCTTAATTGTCTCTCACAACAACGACACTACATTTTGAGCATTAACAAGTCACAATGTTGTGATGTTTGTGTGCTTCAAGAATTTGCACAGCAATTGAATAGAAAATATACAAATATATTATTGAAATCATTGTAGCATCCAGTATATAATCCGAATCAAACATCTGTTTAGACGATCCAGATTTCACTTGTTGTCCAATGAATACAAGTACCTAGTGGTGGAAATAGATGATCAACGTGTGTAGGCCTTTTATTTATTTCAGTTCAAAGAGAATTTTCAAAACATTTACAAATGGAGTACTTGCTTATTAATGCTTATTTAAGATTACAAATGTGTTCTATATGAACATGAGTTAAGATTTAATGAAATATATTCTGACAAGAGTTGAACACTGAGTATATCAAAGATATTAAATGTTGTTAGGATGGACTTGTACATCCAGCCAACAAGTCCCAAATATGACGAAAAGCTTGTCCTAGATTCTACTTGCTAGTCACAATACAACTTAAATCAAAAGTTATGTTTTAAATCATTATATCAATCTGACAATCTACTTCAAACTTTTTCAATGAAATAATCATAAATGTATGTTTGTTTATCCTCATTGGCTTGGTCACGACATACAACCACGGAACACTGGATAATTGTTTCATTCTTGCATGGGACTCCCTTAATATCGTGTAGTCACGATTCTAATAATGAATCAAATCCAATGTCTTCATGTTTTACGTCAACTGATTAACAAACGGTGTCATTAGAAATTAGCCAACTGAAATTATTATTCATTAGTTATTTCCATATACTAAAATACTACTACAAAAGTAAATTAGTAATACGACAATATCTTGAAAAGCTTTTGAGCAGACTATCATACATCAACAGGAAATGTGTATCAGTCTCAATTGTCTTCTAATGATTGAATGAACTGACGTGGAGTTTTAAGTTTGCAACTTGTAACTGAATGATTTATTAAACGAATTTTACTTGTTCTTATTGAATTTTTTTCTTCACATTTTTGTTTATTAACTTACTGGTATAACTGATAAGATGCCACATTCTCCCATAACATAAGCAGCTATCTAAAAAGGAAAGGAGAACGTTTTATTGGCATTACAATGAACATTATATAAGTTTTGTTTACACTTTACTGTTGATACATTCATTGACCCATGGATCTAGTACTTTATAAAATATTATGCAATTCATTGAATCAAGTAACCGCATGTTTGGTTAAATTTGTGTACATAATTACAAAGATTTCTACACTGGAAAAATTTCTGTTCAAATTATCAATCCTAGTACTGTCAGGAAGCTTGTTCAAGGATCATCTATGACAACATATTATTACCAACTTTGGTATGCATATTGGTCATAGGTAAAGTAGAAACCGATTGAAATATAAATTGTTTAAGAGAACTGTAATGTGAATATCACTATTAGGATGAATCCTGACTATACAACACTGATGTCGACTTCAAAACAAATCACTTCAAGTGAACAATCTTAGGATAATTCACTAACATATATTATGACCAAGAAGGTATTTGTAATGTCACGAATATACAATGAGTACCAAAGATAGCTCTTTTTAAAATACTCAGTAACTGTCACACCGATGTTAAGTGTGTCTATGTAATTCATAGGATAATGATTTGGTTAAGTACAAATAACTGATAGGAAACAAGCCCAAAGTTTGTTAATTACTAGAGTAATCCGATTGACTGATGTATGTCATTCAAATAAAACAGTATCAACACTTACATTTTTATTTGTAAAGAATAAAGTGAAAGATAATATCAATCCTACAGCAATACAACTGCATGTAAATGTAAGCAACCAAATACGACTAATCCTAGACTTCACGAACATTCCCAGTAATATCAACGATAATGTGATGACTGCTGCTATAGCAAAACATAACACGATGTAACCAAGAGTGATTCGTAAAATTGGCGGTATGAATGCGAAGCACAATAACAGAGTCTAAGACATTAACAAAATAGAAAAATTATGGATTTAGGATAGTACAGTATTACAGATAAAACAAAATACGCAGTAGGCTCTGTGTAAATTATTGATTATATCGACAAGTTTATGATGAACATATTCATGTCAATCACTATGTTGTTGCATAAAACATATGTCATACAGTTTTCACCGTTGATCATTTACTTTTATTGATGTAAAGTTCATCCATGTTGGCTGTAAGGTAGTTGCTTACTAATAGTAAAAAATGAGACCAGAAAATACATCGGGAATAAATTGAAGTTGAAAATATCAACTGTTGAATCTCTATTCAATAGTTCACAGTAAAGCGTTCGTCATAAAACCTGTGTCATACGTTCGACTCTCCTACTCGGTCTTGGCAATACACTATATAGGAGTCCCATAAAAACACATTATTACCAGATATTGGACTCAAATGTTCCTTTGCTTTAGTTTCTATTAGCAATTAAAGCATTCTCCGGGAATGCTTGGTATAAGGCTCTTTATCTTCAGATAGTATAGAAGCTTTCATATAATAACTCGTAAATCGGAAGATTACATAAATAAGCGAGAAAACTCAACTTGTTTATGTCATAATAAGTTTAATTGGATTCACATCTACAAATCACTTGGACAAATAAGTAGCTGTAATCATCTTTCAACGGCATGCAATGCCTGTTGGTGAATGATCATTTCAAATATTACTGGAAAGTATGAGGAATTTTAAGGAAACAAACAGACTCTGATAAATAAAAGCATTACTTCAAGTTTAAAGCGCATCAATCTTATCATTTTCAGCATCCTTCATATTTGAAACTATACATTCAGCTTCGAAGGTTCAAGACATTTTGAAATTCCGAATAAGTATTACCGTCTTAGAATTGTGATTATCTCTTATTTATGACCACTGTGTAAGAATCAACAATGTCGAAAACTTTATTTCAATCACTGTAGTATTCAGTATTTGTCAAACCTTGGTAGGGTATCATGAACAAATTCAAAGAATTGTGTATACTATTTTCTCAACCCCATATAGTCTTTCATGAACCATGTGTATACATAACGCTTTTCTAAATTCATTTTAACTATGAAATGTCAATCTATGATTTAAACGCCCATAAGAACCTATGGAATTCCTTTCAATGCAACTGGTTAATAATGATACATATAATTATTTAAAGATTTCCATATTCTAATCAAAAGTCAAGAATATTCAAAAGAACCATTGTTTTCGATGAATTCTTCTTCAAGTTCTACGCTTATAAATCTATAAATGTCATTTTTGACAATTAGATAATGTCAAAGGATAAGCAATATGATTTAATATGATGAAATCGTCGATTGAGATAAGCAAATTGCATGTTGGTCTGATCATTTAATAACATTAAATAAATGCAAAAGATTGCCTACCAGTTCACTATGAAGATCATTGAATGTTAGCAAGATTGAGTCAGTGTTTCATGTTAAAAGATGATGAAGACTGAAGAACAATTGATAGAAGTATACTATAGTACTAGATCAATCAGATTTCGGCATCAGCTCTCAACTTCAAGATGAACATTGTTAATAATTATAATGATCTTATAGAATATACTTCCGAATTTCAATGAACTTCAGTTTATAACGTATTTTTTTTAGATGAGGCAACACTTTGTAGGACAATATCTTGAAATTCCAGGTCTGGAACAGCTGAAATCAAATGTGACAAGTCAAGGTTACTTACGCAATCACGCAAAGGCGATACTATAGGTTAGTCTTATGGAATAATTTATCAGTAACAATTATTCACATAATTAACATCTACATTAGCTAATATCATTTACTTATTAGACAGACCATATAAACTAATGTAAGGATAACTTACATTTAAAAGTAGAATTATGTAGTTAATCGCTAAACGTGAACGTATACCCCGAATAGTGACAATGAGTACTGATGAGATTATGGAACAGGGACTAGATGCAATACCAAAGAAATAATGATATAAAAACATAGAAAACACTGTTAATAACTGTTCAGTGATTGGATAGTCGCCTACTTAACATTTCTATTAATAATAAAATGGTATGGTTGTCACTGATGATACTTTTAAAGGTCACATGATTCATCAGTATTAAACACAATATGACATTAAACGTCGTATGCTATCAATACAATTCATTCTTGTGAATACATTTAAATTATATCACAGTCTTCAACAGAACTTTAATAATTCTTTGAACTATCAATCAAGTTTTAATGTGAACATAACTAAGTCGTTTATCATAGTTAATTACAGTAATCAATCTGCTAAATTGCATTATTCAGAAATATACTACTAATACAGTATTAGTCAAACTACTGAATGATTGTTAACAATACAATACAATACAATAAGTTGAATCACTTTCGATAACTTACATCAAACCTATTAGATACCATTTGTAATCATTGATTTCTTTGCATGTATTGCAACTACAATAAAATTTTCACCATGACAACTATATGTAAAACCTACAATTTACATATGAGTACTGCAGTAATAAGCATTTCAATCAAAGGTAGGCAAATAATTATCCAGAACTGTAAACGGTGAATTTGCATTATATCATAGAATTTACCTTTATCAAGTTGATACCAGAGGATAATTCTTGATTACGACGAGTGTTGACACGAGAATTTCGTTTAGACTGCATCATTTCGAATAGATTCAGTTACTTACATATCTGTATTAAGCAAAAATGATTGCGTTATGATGGGATGAATAACTGAAAACGGGAATCTCTGAAGTCTATTTTTGGAAATATAGGGATCTGTACAGTTAAGTTACATCTGCTAAACATGAATTAGATAGGATATTTATATTTCTTTAATCATAAGTTTCCCTTACACTCATTACCGATTGTCATCCATTTTCCTTTACACACGTCACTGTAATTTTATTATAAACCTATATCCCTCCCCGTTTTCTGTGCACGACTCCTTATGCTTAGTTTTAATAATATTTCGTATTTCATCATGCGATGTATAAATGCAGCTGTTCTTACTTACTAAATGATACTCTTAATTTGCTGGTGCGATCTTCTATATCACTTAGTGAGCTATAATTAATCATTCACTTCACCAATCACTCACCATCCGTGTACTCCGGTCACATTTAGTAGTAAAATGTTCACTAACTGTTTACAACCTGAAGTACACTAGTTCACCAATCTTGACCAGCTTAATATCTTGCTTATGCATCAGTACCTAAAATCGTTTCCGATTGGGGACCGTCATTTAGTTTAGTTTATTGCTTAATAAAATAATAATAATCACACCGGTGGATCGAATACTGATTGATAATGGCTAACGTTGCTTTGTCTACATGAACTGTCATTGACAAGTCATATTTCACAGGCTACCTATGGTACAGTTATTCAGTCTGACAACCGCACTATTTGGTTTTGTGCTTTACCAAAAGTTCACAAACTCGTAGTACCATTATGCCCCATTCGAGATAATGTTGATTTCACAGTACCTCTTTACTGTAAAATGAACATTACAACAAAACCTGGTCAAATACAGTGTTAAAAGATGCATCTGAATTTGAGGATACACGACGAGTTGACTAAATTTGATCACCATTGTCGTTTAGTAAATGAGGCATTGATTGCATGCTATGTAAGTGTCAACAAACATGAAATCCTCAGTCTTTTTTAACATTATACATTTAGCTGTTATGAACACGAAAACAGCCTACAATTCCTAGATAACCTTCTTTCTAAGCAGATGGATGAGTCTACATAAATAAATATATTTAGAAGAAGCATTTTGATAAAGTAAACCTTCAAACCGATTTCATACAAAATTCATCTGATGGAATGTTCTAGATATTGAATCAAAACTTTATGTTCAAAAGATAGTAAAGTCAAAGAAATAAGAAAACTAAGGAAAACTACGGAGAAACGATTAGCTGGCCGATTTCACCAAAAGGTATATGTTTAAACCAAAAGTAGGGTAATATCCGTCAGTAGAAAACCCTTTACTTGAAAAATGAATTTTAAATAAGATATCGCTAGTTACATTTTAACACGTTGATTCGAAATATCAGTCTAAAGAATGTTTAACGCAGCTAGGATGCAGGTTCCCTTTTCAGTCAAGCAAGTGGTTACTCAATAAATTAAGGATAACCTATTGAAGATGACTTGTTCAGCATGTGTATACTAATTGAACTGCTCCAGTTTGGTTAGTTGCATTATCTGTACTCAGTGATACTTGTCTTTACCTGCCTTTGGGGATTACCCACATGGTTGGGAAAGAAGTAACGAAGTCTCTCACTAGCACCATACTGTCACATTCGGTAGACAGCGAATATGGAACCCGAATTGAAGATGTATTCGCTGTTTTGTACCATGTAACGATTAACCTATACACAACTAAAGCCCTAAGGATTAACTATAGAAAATCTAACTTATACATCCAGTAAAGTTGTGTTTAATCTCTTGGTCCAACTTAGCCCACAGCCATATCACCCATTACATAAGCTAACTATTGTCAAACTTTCATTCAACTTCCCTTTTTCCCATTTATCATCAAGTTATCTTAACTAAACATTCATCTTCACGATTCATATAATTCCAATATCATCGTTATTATCATGAATTATCATGGATTTATAGCTGTAGGAGTCCGTAGACGAATTAACTGAAAACAGTCGTTCACTACATTATTCGTTATTTCTCGATATTGTTAATTTTAATGAACGACAATATTATTTAGTTGAAATAACATTTGAATTATTGAACACTATTTGAATTAAGCACAAATTACGTCGTCCACTTCGACAACAACAGTCTCTTAATTAAGTCTTTCAACTTAACGAATACAACACTATCGAATACCTACTACAAAATCCATCAAATTTACTAAAGTTACTAATAAGTAATAAAATCACAAACTTGTTTCATATTCATCGTTTTGAAATAAATCTTAACATTCATAATTGTTAATAGTAATACGAACTTACTAGCACTTCATCGTCAAGTTAAGAAGGTCTAACAACTGAATTGTTATTATTAACTACTTAACCACCGTTTGTTTTTTTCTCATGAGAACAAAGGTTTCTTTAGATGTGATAAATACAAATTACGAGACAGTAAGTAAACATACAATTGGTTACATTGAGGGTTTCTACCACGTACAGTAGGCTGGAACACTATGAAGATTGGATTGCATATTTCTTATTGTCTATCATTAATAGTCGATTTATTATTTATGTCATATGTAACCTTAACGAAATTAGATCTGGAAGGTTCCAACGTTTATTTTTGAAGAACTTTGTACATATTACAACTTATACAGTATTGTAATGATTTTAATTTAAAATAAACTTGTTACCAAACTAATTATTTTAATACTCTGTGAATCTTGATCTCTAACAGTTAATACTTCATTACTATCTAATCAATAACGAAGTTGAGACTAAAATCGTGTGATTACAGATATCTTCATAGCATTGCATAATTACCCTGGGAAGGCTAAATAAGTTCTGCTGTGATTAGGCACAGATGATAAATCAGTTTTGGATCATGATTAGCTGAGGTGGTAACGTTTGTAACGATCGTTTGTAACGATTGTATAACTACCACCTACTTCATCATACGATTTTGTATGGAGAAGAAAGAAAGAAACGTAGGATTGGATAAACTGAAACATTGCCTCAGTCTATAAAGTCAATAACTGTCAATATGAGCTGCGTTAACAGGTACAAACCATCTGGTTGGGGTCTGTGTCATAAACGTGATTAGTGATTGATGACTTTGGGTTGCATGACTGACAATCGATCACATGTGTTAGTGATTCACAATCCCATTAAAAAGATACTAATGTTCATTTAATCAGGTTGCGGTGATTTTTGTAAAGCTTGATTGTAAACTGTCATCACGTTCATGTTAGTTAATGTGAATCATACTCCCGAACATACTTAATGACTTTAATTTTATTATTAACAATCCTGATGAATAATTACTATGAATATACGAATATTTTGTATATACACGCATGAGCTGAGTGTTTGTAGTCCGTCTGTCATGCTACCTGTAGTATTAATGCTTCTTGCTGACGATGGACTTCTTCCTCTAGTTAGTTGGGCTGGGGCACTGTAAAATGGGTTAGCTCACCTGTTGTTGTGTTGCCGATCATACGTTTCCTTGGGGGTATCAAGGTGTCTTCTTAATTTGCAAAACTTTATCACATTGATGTAGATTTGTTCAATTGTATATCCCTCTAGAGTTAGGGCTCATATGCACCTTTCATCACTTCTTGTGAATTTAATCTCGTCATTTATACCTGATTTAACAACTTGAGCTAACGTGCATGTACACTAAGCTTTACATTACTTGTGACTATCTAACAATAATTAATTCACAAGAAACTAACTAATCATCTTAACGTTTTATTTAATGCTGCGATGAGGCAAAGAATTGGTAATCACAACCTACGGAGACCATTCACCCTGGTACGAGTGCCCCTAAACTCATAAGCTGCGTTTAGTAAAGATTTAATAACTATGATACATGTATTGCTGGAATTGGACACTATCCAGTGACTCATTATTGATTTCCATATCTATTATTGTAATTTTACTATGGATCTATTATTCCGATTACTGTACACAACTCTCCTAGTTTCGTCTTTAATGTAGTTTGTATTTGCTATTACTGATTAGTACAGTATATGATATATGTAAAAGCTCTTGTTATTGCTCACTGAACGATATAGCAGTGTCTCCTATTTACTATTGTTATCCTTTTGTTTCTTTATTTTCGTGGAAGTCTTCTAATCTTTTGGTTGCAGTGCCAACAAATCAGTCACTCAGTAGTCATGTAGTAGTTATAGTACCAGTCCCATCAGTTCAATTAGACATAAGGTTAGTATTCATTTATCTTAGTCGTCTCATATTTTAACTTTATACCATCGCACCCAAGGTCGATTTATTCAACTTGAGCATACGCATAAAATGTACATTGTAACAAGAATACAAATAGTCAGTTACTTAAGATAAACATATCAAATTGATACTTTAACATACTTAATTTACATCAATAGATTCATAACAACAACAAAAACTAACAGTAACATTAAATTGAAAACACCGATGAATGCTTATTTATAAGAGAATTAATAGACACACATAGAAAGATAAGTCCAGAATATAAAAATGTAGTTAAGAACCAATGAATCATTGATGCAAGTATTAAATCTGTAGGTCTATAGTAAATGTGCTTTCCACCGTAAAGTATTTGAGCTTCAAGCGAACTAACCTGAAATTAAGATCAATGTAATATGGATTACAATTCATAATTGTCGTAGCAATACATTTTGTTAAACAATATTTACTGCGTATTGTCTGAGTTGGATTGTGACTGACTGTCAGGACTCAGTAGCTTGATGGTTAACGTAGTAGTGTTTTGCACGCAACGAGCTGCATTTTAGTCCCGGTGTTAATTTCAACATTGGGATGCAGATATATCCAGTTGACAAGTCCCAAATAGAACAAGACGCGCGTCTTGGTTTCCGCTTGGAGGTTACAATCCAACTCAAACAATACTTGTGAACTATCACCATTTCCAAAAAATCCTCTCACAGTACACATATGGCAACAGAGACTGATCATTTTCAGTGTATGAATAATCAATAGGAAGATCCAAATATATTCTAACAATATTTATTGCGGTTTTCGTACAGATAAACTGGTTCACTTTGCATTAAACACATGTGTTTACTATGGAATTATTAAGTTTCTGTCAATGCAAAGATGTCTTCCTGATCGAAACCATTTCATGAAATAGCATTAAATTGCAAAATACATGTTGACATCAGTTAGATGAGATGATTTTTAACCATATTTAGGAAACCAGATGTTTATATGTGGCATAAATACACTATAAATCACAGTATAGGTGAGTATGTATGAGTTTGTCTGATTTTATTTCTACATTTATGTGTTTTTCATTGTGAAGACATCTCCGTGGTATTAAATAAATAATGACTGACATTAGGAGGAAATTCTTGGAATTTTAGTGAAAAGACGTAATCAGTGGAGTTCAACCAATCAGGTGAGTAGTAGCTAATCACCAATTGGAATGGACGAAGTTGCTCATTACTTTATAAACTGACTGGGTTTTGAAATATGAACAGCTGAATACTAGTACAGTAGTAGTGATATTGAATTACTCTCCATATGACTCAGAGATTCACGGTTTAGAACTTGATAAGGTCATATGTGTGCGGTACTTACGATATCAATACTAGGACTGAACAACTGTCATCCAGAGCTTTATAGCTTCCATTGGTTGTCATTTCTAAGTCAATTAGTAGTACTAATCTAATATACGAAAATACCCTCAACATACAACTATAATTAGTGATTAAACACGGTTTATAAATGCCCATATTCGTGAACAGAATATATTTGTTCAGAATAGATGATGACACCAAATAATAAACACATCTTATATCTGATAGTTGTTATTCGATTACTGCTAAACTAACAAAGAATAATATTGAACACCCAGTTATCTCAACATACATTCAACATATACTCACAGGAATAACGATAGCTATAGCTAGGAGTCCAATTACCAATAAAATGACCTGAAATAAAACACGAGATATACATCAGTAAAAAAGCTCTTCTTCAACTTTACATTGCGTACAAACTATTAAGGCTGAATTTGGTCAATGAAATTTATTTCATTTTGTAGAAATAGTATGATTGTTTTTTAAAAATGGAATTCAGTAGTATGTCGAAAAAATCTGTGATTGTTCGTATTCGTCACAGGCTGTTATTGATTGGGAATCAATAAAAAACAAGAATTACTGAACAACTGTTTCGTCGTAGTATGGGACTCCCAGCACTCTTGATTCCTTCAACTAGTTCATCACACGACCTTCAAATTGGTGAACGCTTAACACTCTTCACCACCAGGCCAGCGTTGAATGATTTATTAAACGAATATAAATTACGTTCAAGGGTGGTTTATTGTCATTTTTATTTACACTAGTTCGCTGTAATTTGGTCTTCACTTTTGCATACAACCTTTCCTAAAACGAATCCATATCCACCAGGACCTTAATGATTATATCCTTATTGAGATTGCTTGGGATCCGATCTATATTTGGTAAGCTATATCGGTTTCGAAGTGGTAATCTGGAAATCTTTTCTTCAGGTCTAAATAATTTATTTCGTAGGAAAACATTGCTGTTCTTGAAGTTATTGCCCTACTGTTGACTTACTTGACCTGTTGTTGACCACGAACATTTTTTATTTTCCATGCAAAAGCTCAAGAATATGAAAGTATACAGTCCTAGAGTACCAGTAGATGAAAGTTTATTTAAATAAACAATTGGATTCAAAAAGTACAAAAGTTGGCAAATTTCGAAGATTTACTTTTTCGTCACTAGTAAATTCTCAGAAAATATTAATCATAGATTTCCTACTGTAGAAACACTCTTTGAACTGTTCTGTGCTATTTCTGAATTATAGACACATGAATACTGATTTCCTACGAACTTCTTGGACCACTCCAATTCCAACATTCATCTTCATCAATTCATTAATATGCTTTCCATGATATTCATTTTATTGATATGTACTACGTAAGAAATTCAATTCTTCTTCAATTGTATCAGCTCAATGTACAGTGGTTATTTCCTATATTAATTTTTATATCAGGTTTACTTAGAGTCGAAAAAATTTAGACTAAGGAACTGTTGTGTTGTGTTATTCGTACATAGAACGGGTATATCCGATACATATTAACGGGGAATTGTTAACTTTTGACTAAACCATCTACTACTCCCTTCTTACCGGTTTTCAGTCTAGTTGGTAAAATATCAGTAAAATATAGAGTAGGAGTAATTGTGAACCCATTGATACGTCATTCACCTGCTTATATTTTTCTCCTTAAACATGACTATTCACCTGGTTATTAGCTAGTTGGAACTTATAACTACTTCGAACCAGAAATGGATTTATTCAAAACAATTTTCTTTGTGGAAATAATTCAATGATGAATAATTGGTCTGTATAACCTTGTTAGACTTGAACATTCAACATTGTTTTACTATACGTCTTAATCAAGACATAAAACGAAGACCTCTAGACTTTATAATATTTAATGTAAAATTTCAAATTCATGAATGTTTACTGTTGAGAAGTTCCATTTTGAGACTTTACAAATGCCACTAATGCTACCTAGTGATATATAATTTATAATCAATAATCTGCACCATACACAACAATATTCTGATGAATGAACTTGATTTCAAATATGATCTTGAATGACTTCATGAAATGTGCATTCTTACACTGTAGTGTATGTAGGTATACAGTAGTTGATTATAGGAACTGATGAAGCTAAATAAGTACAAGATTTTGCAAATGATGATCTTAACAATGTGATTTTTGATTACATCACTAAACATCACTTGTAACAGCACATATTTTACCTTTGAATAAACAATCAGAAACAAAACACCACTCACGAATAACCATACTCACTGAAACTTACAGCAGACTGTATAAAATATAATACTATTCCAAGAACAGCAATAACAGCAATGATACATAAGATGTATATCAAAAATGCATTAATGTAACGCGTTAAATCACGTTGAATATTTATTCCAATTACAAATAACACAATCGATAGAATGATGACCAACATCCAACTAATAAATACAAACATGCCTTCTACACTGACTGATAGGAAGGTTATCACACCTGCGAAGCTAAATATCTTGAAGTAGAAAAACAAAGAAACATTTATTGATTAATGATTCATATTATCACATTCACTTATGAATTTTCCTTTAATTATGTATCAGATTGTTAGAAGAACACAAAGCTTTGTTTCTATGGTATGTTGCTACGGTATTCAAATGTATTGGGTTATGAGTGTTAAGATGTTAACTGGTGTGAATCCTCAATATGATTACAAAACCCAGTAGCTTAATGGTGTACACAGTGGTGTTTAACACGAACTGCCTGGGCTTCAATCTATGTGAACATCATCATCTAGATTCAGGTGCATCTAAATAACTAATCCTGGAAAGGTTTTGGATTCAACTAATCAGTTAAAATCCAATTATGATCATACTTGTGAGCAATTGCTGTATTCAGATAACCCAACCAGAATGAAGATATACCAACAGAGATCGATTGATTTCAGTGAGTAATTATATCAACATGAAGAAAAAAGTACTTACAAATTACACTTCAGGTTCGTTTGGATTGAGAATACTTGTTAATTTCAACTAGTACTAATATCAACATATCTTGATACATACATATATATCATTCGTCATAATTGCATGCACTGGTGAATTCCTTTAGGTTTGTTTGATTATCATTCATCTGAAGGATAAAACAGTTGTCATACAATTCAAGTGACCTAGTACATTTTATGCTTACATCATTACATACAATAGGCATTTGTTTACAATGAACAATGGCATATCATATTACGTAATAATCATTAAGATATAACTTCAATGTACATTTCATTACTATAAAATATACCTTCATGTTGTTCTAGACAGTTATACGTACATACATTCATTCATTATAAGTAAAATCAACTTACAAAAATAGTGTATAATAAGTTGGTAAGAACTATTAAGTGAGTAAATCTCTGAATTAAAAAGATGGCAACTGTTGTAACCATTGAAATAAAACTGAAATGTAAAATATAAAGTAACATAATTTAGGTTAAATAGTTTACAATTTACATGTAATACACTAATGTAATTTACTTATGTTCACTTAAGTACATGAATTAATAATACTGTTTCTAACGTACGATGTAATTTGTGAAGATCGTTAAGGTAAATGAGGAGGAGGGATTTCATAGTGGTCCACAACTAAGATATAAAGTGTATTTATACTTTTACATAAGGCTTACTAAATGAATCAAGGGATTTCAATATTGATTAGTATACAAATAGATTGTGCGGTTGATCAGGTGATTTAAAACAGCAACTCTCAACTTTATGTTTGTTTATTACTTGGCTGTCAAACTTTGACGTAGAATATGTCTGATAGACTGACCCAGAAAATGTATACAGAAATTATAAAAATTCCATAAAATAGAAAATAAGATCAAATTCGTCCCGAAGGAAGGTAGTCATTGGTAAATAGCTTAACAACTTTTTGTGAAACTACAGATCGTGAAAGCTGGAAGGTCTATTTGATTGGCCAATTAACAGATGCATCTCATTACTATCAACCTTTGAAAACAGCCATATTAATGTTTACTTAAAGTTTGTATAACTCGTATGTATTTGTACTCATATTGCCCATATTACATGTGAGGTTGTAGAAGCTCAGAATATCCCCTGAACATAATAACTTTTAAATTGCACATTTCTGTGTGTCTGCATGTTCGATTTGTGGTCGAACTCTCTCCTCAATATATGAACAGTGGTCGCCTGTCAGATTATTTTGATTCCAAAATACAATCCTGTCTACTTCTTCGTATTGACTTCTTTATTTAAGTGCTTCCGATCATTCCTATTTGTGCGTGAAGTCAATTAATATGCTTTCATTATATACAGATAAGATTTGTATTTAGCTGAACCTAATACTTATCAAGATCTAACACCTGAAGTTTGCATAGAAGACGTCGTATGTGGTTTACAGGTTGTTTTACATTAGCTATTTCTACGAAATCAACGATTATTGTTAGATAGCTACTTCTTAACGGTATATGCTACTTTAACATTTAGAAAGCTTAGGTTACAATGATGTATAAATCAACTACTACTTACATTAAAATGTAAACCACCCATGAATGCTTACGAGAAAATCCATAATCTGTATTTCTATAACAAGATTACCAAATAACTCTATGTAATAACATTAAACATACATTGCAAACACTAATGCAGTCATGAGAATTGATAGAAAGATTTGAAGGATATTAATTACAAATACCTAAATGTTAAAATTAAACATTTCAAAATGCTTTTACTTTCACAACAAATCGTTCAATTTTTGAGGTATCCATCACTGTTGACTTGATATCGATGTTACTTATTTTGTAATAAGTAGATTGTAGTGCGTTATTATACATTTGTAATTCTAATAATGAAAGATTAGATTAAAATGTATGTTGAAATTACTACAATTATCAGTACTGAGTAACATTTATATTGGTAAATAATTCCTTAAGTAACTAATTGTATAGACAGTCGTCGTTGATGTTGACGATATTTGTTTTAGTAGACACGACTAGTTGGAGGTGCTCAATTAAATACGACACCATATTGAAAGCAATTCGTTCTCAAGTCGGCCAGCATATGTGTTACTATCCCGTTTACTCTCTACCCATGACCAAATATACCTTCCACTCTATCCATCATGACCTTTTGATTTATTCTTATTCGTATGTGCAGCTTCAATCGTTAGAAGCTACTGTACTTATATGATAAGCAAAATTTGGTCATATATAAGGTTTACCTCGCAGTTATATATTTTTCTACATAACTCACGTTTAACATTTGTTACAGTTTCAAAATCTTTCCTCAGTGAAATATATACAGTTCTATTGAGATTGTCTATTCTCACTGTAAACATGTTCATATTAATGAGACACTTTTGAATGAGATGTTTAACGGTGAACATAACTAAGAAAGTAATACTTGGTGGATATGTTCGTTAGAAGATTCAACGTGACTTATTCCTTTATAAACCTACGTATCTTAGACGTCTCATTTAAACTTGTTGAATAAATCATATCCAGAGAAAACAATGAACAGTTAGCATGAAAATACACACCTATCCAAACAAATGTATTTACTAATGAATTAAGATGGTTATTTTTCAGGAGATTGGAATTTTTATTGATTAAATACGTCATAAATTGATGTTGGTAGGATACCACTGAAACTCAAGGAGCTGTGAAAATTTGTTTCGTTTTAGTGTCGAACACATTATCAGTGAGCCCCTAGTGGCTTCAGATTAGTGTACTCCTAACCCACTGCACAACATCCTATAGTAGAATTCGACTTTCACCAATTTATGACATTCTTGAAGTTCAAAAGAGAAGTTGTTAGTGGCGGAGTTCACATTTTTCGGAAGTGAGTCGACTATCACCAATACCACAAATCGGTAGAAGTAAAAGTCATACCATTGGATACAACATAGTTTATTTATGCAGAGAAATAGGAGTTCAACAACTTGGAGCCTCTGTGGCTGAGTCTAGGATACGCATTTCTGTGGAGTTGCATACTAAGACGAAACATCTATCCAGTATCCACTGGTTTATAGTGGTACTTTACCAATATTAATCCATAACGAATTTTATCAATATTCATTATTATTCAAAATACGCATGAACTTGTATGAGATAAACTATCATAACTTGCCAACATTAAATGTTTCTTATAAGTTCAAGAAATCTTTAGTACTATTACGTAACAATCAAATGAATAATTCATTAAATTACTTTAACTATTAATGACTATCTAATAACAAAAGGTAATAATTCAAATACAAACCTTCCTTTAAATCTTTATTCAACATCTGCTTATTTCAATTGACTTAATTATCATTATTTATAATGTCGTTAAATAATAAATGAACAATGAAAAACAATGTGATATTCAATTCATATCAAAGTTCAATGTTGATAATGAGTCCATACAGATATTGTACTTCACACTTTAGATGTTTACAAAGTGAAATAATAAGACGTATTCATTGAATATGAAGCTAATTATAGATTATGGGCCAATACTTAAGTAGATAATAGTAGGTATTAAATAAGTAATTCAGTAATATAACTCAATATCAGTAGTTTATACTCAAATTGAATTAACGATCTAATTAAATGAAAAAGATAAATCATTTGCATAATAAAAGCATCCTTGTATATCTAGTTGTATCATTCCAAGGAACCATCATCTATAATTTATGTAAGAGATAATTCGGAATATTGAAGGATTCAACTAATCAAAGTCACAGATAAACCTGCAATAAATAAACAACTATATCATATTCTTTATTAATACAATCATTTCTGCTTATTTCAATAGAACAAAACCTCGCCAATAATAACATATTATAGTAGTTTGGAAAGAAAAGAACCCTAGTAATATTTCAAAATTTGTTGGTCACGTTCAATAGGATTCAGAGGTTTGTGTCTTCAAATAGTTTTTAATAAAATGAACTGGTCCACAAACAGATCAAAGGATTTCTGGGTTAAACACAGAATTTGTGATACAACTTAGTACTGCACTTCTGTCGACATTTAAACACTATGTTCTTTGGATATTTTTTATACTGAAGACAGAATAGCTGTAAATAATCTATAAGTAGATTGGAGGATTTTAACTAGATAAAAAAAGGAATACCTCCAAAATCCTGTTAAAATGTTGTAGGTGGATGACAAGAAACATCCTTACCTCGAAATTTCTCCGAATGTCTGAGGTGCTTGAGTGTATAGGGCCTAAAACGTTTGTTCGGAATGTCCACTGAAGCTAATTGTGGGAGTTACTTCACCAATAATAGGTGCATATCAAAAACTCCCCAAAACTGTTGTTAATGCATTTTGTTGTATCTGAACAGGGATGGCCGATATTATCGATCTTGTTATCTGCAGCGATATATCCTACAACTAGCACCCAGCCTTGCCTTAATCTAGTGCTCAGGCACAATAATCCGACCGATTTAATCAAGAAGCCAACTCGTCACTCACACGCATGTATTACAACAACAATCAATAATATACAAAATACATATATATATAAGGTTGAAGCGTTCCCCGGATATATGAAAAAGTTGCGCTTGTCATATAACCAAAGATACTTCTATCGAATGGACCCCACTCTTACGAATGAGAAATCAGAAAGCAATAAAGGATGGAAGCGAAATTATATTTGATCGTAAACATAGCTTTAATGGGATAGCAACGTCTAGGCTGGCAAACTAGAGAGAGATGCTATCCACGGTGGTTCGAGTCGTGATCTGGTGGAGATGCGTGACCGCGCGCCTTCAACCAGTAGTGTCCGCTAAAACAAACATGGTCAGCATCAATGTCTAGAGCTTATGCAACTATTTATTTTGGGGATTAATTACCGCTACAAGGTCTGGCCATTGACTTAT
Organism: Schistosoma japonicum; assembly: GCA_025215515.1. NCBI lineage: Eukaryota > Metazoa > Platyhelminthes > Trematoda > Strigeidida > Schistosomatidae > Schistosoma > Schistosoma japonicum. Next base: position 32,490,835 of record CM046063.1, read on the forward strand.
ATGTCTGTCACACTATATTAACCAATCACATATCTTCTTCCAGATATGTCACATTTTTTATTCCATTTTATTGGCTATCTAGCATGTTCTCTAGAAACCTTCAGAAAGCGGATTTAATTTATTAATGGTATTTTTTATTGTAAGGATAGCAATTCATCTTAGGCATCTTGGAATGCTCTACAGATTATCCACAACTAATTGTCAGTAAATTTTACTTATGTAAATATAGGAGTTAAATTTCAACCGTAATATCAAATTACAAATCAAATAAATGAAATAAAATCAGGTACCTATAACCAGTTTGCTGTTTGACCATCCATATAGTAGATTATCAATAATCAATCTCCTAGAAAGTAATCGATAGCTGTTTCATCAGGGCGACTGACTTCTCAGAAATTCACATTCACTGTCTCAATATGAACAGAATTAATTCGGGTGTATGACAAATATCATCAGTGGTAGTGGATAAAGATATGAAGATATTAGTAAATTTGGGTATATTAAACAGTAGTCTGAATGCTATATTTAGAAATATCCATGGAAAAATTGTTTATCTTTGAGAAATAGAATTAACTTCAAGTAAAGCATTACATTCTTAACATCCTGCTTACGACGACAGGCTAGTTAAGTCGAGTATAATTATTTGGTATTTAAAAGCACTATTTCTGTATTATGTATATGTGAATGTCAGTATTCCTGTCTGAAATCTAGTCGCTTGATTAACACTATTTGCTACCGCCGTGTCTGTAAATCTTTTAACTAAAGATTTGACAGACCACGAAAATTCCATTACACACGGCCGATTTTGAACTCTTAATTTCAACTAATAAACCTATTACAGATTACAGAATAAGGTTTGAACAACTCTCCAAGTCATCATGGTTGTCAATAGTTCTTGGTGGCTTTATTATGTAATGAAAATGACGTTTACTTGATAGATTTCCCTTCATTCGTCTTACAACTCATCACTTCTCTTATGGAAGACAGTGTGGCAAATATTTTAATATTTTCTCAGATTATACTTATCGTTTGTTTACTACTTAATAATAAAAAGTAATTGTTACACAAATTACAGACTCACGGATCATTGATTATTCATTGACTACTGCCATGCTCACTTAGACAAGTGATTATAATATATCACTTGTCTAAGTGAATTGACATCACACACACACAAACTATGAAGGTAATTGACAAGAAACCCTAACTGACCTCAATTTCATGACATTTTTCACATTTTGAAATGATCAATAAAACGTACCTACAAACTTCAGTAGTGACTAACATTGTTCAGGGCATATTTCATACAATCACTAGTCCATTAGATTAATGTCAAGACTAATATATAATTGATCGAATTCAGTCGATAGAGAAATGATTACACAAATACGACAATGATCATTGCACAGTGATTAGATTGTGCTTTTTCTTCAAGTCGTGTTTAGTTTTTCAAAGACTGTCGAATTAAATACAATCCTCAATGTAAATTCATTTCAGTTTAATTTGCTAGAAAGATAATTAAAGTAGTATGAACATATAAACAAAACACTTGTATAAACTCTCTACTTATTGGAGTTTTAGTTTATTAGAACTTGTTATTGAGTTTGTTAACATAGCGAGAATTTATTCGATTTTCTGTATGTAGAGTCAAGAATCAGTTACACAGTTACACAGCATTCTATGCTGAATTACTTTGTTCTTCTGGCAGACCATGCAAGTGCGCGCTCATTCTTTGATATCCTTATTCATTTTCGGACAGCAGAATCTCTAAATAATCAATGTACTCGTAACACGAACTCCAGGATGAGAAAGGTTGTGTAATGTGTCGAAGATGATTCGTCGATAACTCCTGGGGACAATTAGACAGGCTGTACCTGTGAAAGAATCACAAATGAAAGTGTTCTTAGTTTGGAGTTTGAGCATTGTTGTGGCTAACTTGTGATGAAAGTCAATGTCTTCATTTTAAAGTCGAGCTAGTTCAACCAGGTCGATACCTTGGATACAATCCAAGGAATGTATTCTCGATAAGGCATCGGCGGCCACATTGTTAGCTCCAGATGTATGTCATATATCAGTAGAAGATTGAGAAATATGGTCTAGTTGACGTGACTCTCGTGGAGAGTACTTATTTGAAGATGACTTCATCGAAAACGTCAGTAGTTTATGGTCGGTGAATATTGTAAATTCCCGGCCTACGATGTAATGGTGAAAATGTCGTACAGCACAGTATAAGGCTAGTAGTTTACGTCCAAACTTGCTGTTTCCAGATTCAGTATCGTTTTTCTTGACTAAGCCATTGTTATCTTTCTAAATCACTTTTATCATTTACATCTAGAACAGAAATTTAAATGATCGATCCCAACAGGTCGTAAGTAAGCAGACAGACTCTTCTATATCAGTGCCTAATAATCCTGATTACATAAGAATTACACTCATTCGAAAATTTTTCCCCAGGTTAGCTTCGCTTTGTGTGTAGTTTTTCTCGATCGTATTGTACCATAATATTCAAAGGTTTGTAGGTTTAACAAGCAAAAGTCCTTTAACCAATCGCAATTCCAATTCTTATTTATGAAGATTTCGAATATGAAAGTTTTACCAGTAAAGCATCTTAGGTTCGCGAGGTATAACTAGTGTAAGAAGCTACCTCATCCACTGTTATACTTTGTATTCTATCTCATATATTTTAGTTAGATAGTCATAATTCATGTATGTATATACTTAGTTACTGATTTCATCATTATTCGCCGTCGAAGAGAGAATTGGATGGAAGAATTTTGAGTTTATTAAGCTAAATTATGACAAATCTTTGAAGTCACTGACTGTTAGTATGTAAATATGAGCTTTATGATTAGAGTTTGTGAATTAGTAAAGATTCATGATCCATAATATTAGTTAGTCTCAGAGACTCAACACATCCCCATTCTATCAGCATTTATGGAATATTTTATTATCAATTTCAACTGGCAATTAAGATAAGACATACATCAAATATTATTCAGCATTATTTCCTACATCACATTTTTTATCAATAGAACTACCTTTGCTCTTAAACAGTCTATGCATGGTGACTAGTCACAACTTTTCACTAGAGCTTCAGAAATATTCCATAATTAGTTACTAATGAGCTAATTATTGTAAGCGCTTTTAAGGAGTCCCATACCAGGACGATGCCTCTGTTCAGTGCTCCTTAGTTGTTAATAGTGCCGTACCAACACAAATCAGCTAAAACCTAATAACAATCTCCACAAACTACCTTAATTCACTTTTCACAAATTGGCTATACCTGAAGTTGTCTTCAGCTTTTTAGCGATTTTTCATTCATTAAGTGAGCAAATAATGTAAATTGGAGTCAAATTTTGTGGCGATGATATTGTTTAAATAATAAACTTGTACTAAATTTGCTATTTTGTTCAGTGTCCCTGAATTTATTCGTAATAGACAATTACCGTTGACTTCAGCTACTTGAAATAAATGGTTTAAACAAAATTATAGTATAAAATACAGCACTTATCCATTGAATGACAAATGCTCAGTAGTACAAAAACTAGATCCAAAGTTTCCTGTTACTTAACTCTAACCAACTCAACATGATTTATTGAAGTTAGATTGTGACTAACACTGGAATCCAGGTTGTGTATCTCACCCTTCTTAAGAGTACCAGGTTGAATCCTTTCTTATCCTAATAATGATGTTCAAAGCTACATTTAAACAGTATGCTTTTCATCCCACACTCCAAAACATCATTTAGTAAGGTATTAAGTTCACATGTCTGCTTTACTGTAGTCAACCTATTCACTAGTAACACTATAACATTTGAATTAACTGGTTTTGAGATCGAGTAATCGGACTAAGATGCCAATGTGCTAATGTGGACTGATCGGTTGTAGTCCTTAACCTCAGCAATTGGAATATACAAACATAAGAAATGAATTATGTTTTCCTTAAATATCCTACTTAGTGATTCTCAAAATTGTTAACTAGTGACATTAAATCTATTAAATCAGCAGTTATCCACAAAACACAATTAACGACCAAACTGTACCACAGTGATGACATCATACTTGGATATTTACTTGTATCAAAAATTGATTACAATAAACCATTCAACTGCATTTCACATTACTTGAAGTGTTGATGATGATAAGTACATATGAGGATGTATTAGCTAATTCTTGATTCATCAAGAATATAACCATAAGCTAAATATTATTTATAACGATTGTAAGCTTGTAATGAAGGATAATTTCAAATTTGTAACTTACATAAAGAACTAACTTCAACTAGAAATCCATTGAAAAGTGAAAAGCGCTGAACATCATTCGTTTTGCAACTTTTTAGTGTTGTACAATCATATTTTCACCTGAAAGTAAAATCTAGGATATACAGTCCTAGGAGTAAGTACTTTGTCTACAAATCATTTATTTACCTTTCAATGATTTATGATATATACATACTTCAAAGATAAATGGGTTGTCATTCTATGTTTACTACATACTGTAATAGATTTTTATTCAAATTCTTAATTCCTTGGAGTTTTTCGGAACAGAAAGTAATACATAACGATGCATTAAGCAAAACAACATATGAATTCACGTTAAGAATTCTGGAAAATTGATACTCAAAAAAACTTAGTTGGCAGAAACTCAGTTGTTTTATATAGTTATAGGTTGGTAGATAATCACTCAGCAACTAAAGTAACTGAAGTTGAGATAAGATGTGAACAGTCTGTTATGGCGGGCACTTAAAAAAGATTGATTATCTTCTAGAACTGTTTTTTCTGTTAACGATTCATTATTTTTGGTTGTATACAAAGTAAGCATTTTATTATTATTATTGTGACGTTGCTCTTATCCTATACTACTGTTTGAGGCATTAACTGTGGTTATATCATTTCTCATTTATGAACTATAGTTAATTGACTGCATATACGTTACCCCAGTTCACACTCACTATTACTCTTATTTTGTATTAATGTCAGTTTTCTAATTGGTTTATGATGCAGTCTGATTTTGCATGTATATAAAGGCATGATTGAAATAAAAACCGATCTGATCTGATCTGATCTGTTTGTTTGACTCATACGTCGTTGTTTTTCCTCTATTCCGTTTTGGGTCTGGTAGTCGAGGGGCTGACGTGTCTGTGCAGTGATTAGCGATCATCAAGGTCATTGTATATATTGCACAAAACATAACACAGTCTATAATACGTAAAGTAGAACAGAACTGTAATGAACTTAAGCTTAGTAAAATTTTGTTAAGGAAATCAGATCGGCTCTACTTAATCTGAATTGAAGCTTAATAAGGTTGTCACTTATTTGTCAAAAGAAAAACAACATTAGATGATTTCATTGTGATACCAATAAATATATTTTTGATAACATGGAAGCTTGCAAAACTCATGGTTTTTCTTCTTTTCTAGTTAAACACTGAATTGGTATTTTAAGAGAAGGCTACAACTATATCTCAAAACGTTGGTTATATGAAAGTTTACAGCTTTAACTTTGCAGCTAATAAAACGTTAAGGTAAATGATGATTATATTTAGTGGACAAGAAACCGATCAATGAACTGCCAATATATTTTAGTTTGGTTACTTCTGACTATCAATCCATTTGTATGTCAATTAGTATCATGCATCTGAATGGTTGATGGTTAGGTATACGTAATTCAATGACTATCAATTAGTATTCAGTAAACTACAAGTGTATACGTGTCTACCAGTTACTAGTCAATATTATGCCAATATGAAAACTTGCCATTACTTAGTTTAAAGGCATGTGAATTTTCAATTTGCTTTGTTTTGGACTGAAAATGATCAGTCTCCATCGTCATATGTACACTGTGAGTATATTGCTTCGACACAGAGATAGTTTACAAGTATGATTTAAGTTGGCACAACCAACTGATGAGTTTCAGATAGAACGAAACATGCATTCTATATTCCACTTGTCAGCTATAATTTAAATCATACTTATCAGTATTACTTTGGACTAAAAATGTATTTAATGAGCCTGAACTTATAATTAAACTTTATAACCTCAATAATAGTGTGATTAATTTTAAGTGAACTTATCTAAGTATTACTTAAATTATCTTAATGTAAATCATAGATAGTAATTACAGTAAACTGTTACTTGAACTATTGACTAAGAAAATCATATTCACAGTTTAAGTGCCCTTCTGTTGTAAAATATTAAGTAGGTTTCATGTAAGAACCTACAATGTGATAGATAAATTGAATTCAACATGACTGTAAACATCTACTTGCTTCAGATGATTACATGTGACTATGTAAACATAGAATGATGACTTTGTACATCAAAGAAGATGAATTATGTCAATGTTTTGGATAGGATAGTTTAGTTTTTGGGAGTTAATCGACATTATGAACTAATGTTAATTAGACAATCATAAAGCATCTGAAAACATTATCCATTATTTATGTTGGATTGTGATTGATAAGCGGAATTCAGAAGGCGCGTCTAGTCCAGTTTGGGACTCGTTGGTTGAATATGCTTGCATTGCAGTGTTGATTTTCACATCGAGACTCAAACTCATCTTTTATCTCGTGTCAAACACTACCGCGTGGACCACTAGGCTACTAAGTCCAGACAGCTACATTTGTGCAACGGATATATGTATATGACTAGAATGTATTTGGTTCTTCTCACCGATCCGCTCAGGATGCTCATACAGCAACAGAAACTGAACAGTTTCAATCCATGATAAATCAACAAGAAGACTTAAATACATCCCAAGTATTATCCATTGTTTTGCGGCTCTACAGTATAGAGTAACCACAGCATGATCAGTAATGAAAACTAGTAAATTCAGGTCTCTGTACGAACTCTTAACTATTGGACCAATCAACCGACATTCAGCAGATGACATTTATGACAATAGATGATTCGTAATATATTTCACGATTTCGTTTATTTTCAGCGACCAAAAATTGTCTCATACCCGAAATGATTGAAATCTACTGATAATGTCTTCTCACTTGAGTTCTGGAATTACCTCCTGAAGTGAGGTTACTAGTGACTATTTATTGACTATTACTGGGTATTGTGAAAATTGTTGAGTTTTAAGTATATATCAAGAAACAACTAAATTTGGAAATTTAAATCAACGTATGCCTGCTTTATAGTTCATAGGTTAAGCGCTTATCACAGTGCCTGAAAGACTTAAATCCAATCCACTATAGAATGGTCAGTACTAAGAATTCTTATACTACTACAAAATAGTCGTACATTACTTCCTGGTGTTCAAGTTGTATTCTAATCAACTTCAAATCATGATTCATCATTCATGTGTTATTCTTCAGGGTAAGACAAAATTCAGAAATATCAACAGATCAGGATACGGATAGATGAGAAAAGGAATAAAAACTTGCATTTAAAAAATTTAAAGATGATTATATGTTTTGAAAATACTCTTTTAGTTAATTTCACCTATTACCTTTTTCTGTCAGTAGTAAAAATAAGTGTAATAATAATGTAAACAGTAAATTAGAAAGGTCAAACCTTCAAAACTACTTTCTGGTGGATTGATTTGCACAGTTTGATTTGCGTTATTTGTAAGTTTTCCTATTTGCAAGTTATCATTTGGTTCCTATACAGTTAGCATATTGTTTACTAATTGTAAATTACCAGTTAATTAATTGTCCTTTTGTTCTGGCATTAATGTTTGATTCTGATTGGTTACATTGGTTGATAACTGATTCAATATTACTGGTACTAATTAAAGATGAAAGGTTGTTTTTTGAATAGTCGGCGGAAGACATTGATTTTATGTTACCTGGTACTCATCACCACAATTCATTTGTAATGTCGAGTCACTTAGACTAGTGGCTACACTTTAGCAAGATCTGTAGGATTCCTTTAGCATTATGACGAATCAGAAATAAAACATCCAAGATTATTACTACGTAATGATAATCGCATTCCTGTAAGGAACGGTCAATTACTCACCCAAATAGATTACTGATAGTTGTCACACAATGTGTAACCAAAGTGGAATACGACGATAAGTATAAATTTCCTTAACGATTACAGACACATCTTACTGTCTAGTACTTCGTAGATTTTCATACAAACCAACCCCCCTCCTCTCAAACAATCTTCTAACTTCAACTTATTATTATCAACACTAATATAATGTTATCTTTATATTGTACAAATGAACTATCTTTCATAAAGAATGCTAATTGTTGCCACCCATGTTTTATAATTTACCAATTTAAAATACAACATAAACAAATAAAACTCTTTTTCTATAAATATTTCATCAAGTGATTGGATTCCATATATGCCACATAATAGTCATATTCAATGGTTCATTGGACATTTCTAACCAATGCTTTACACCTGTATTCTGTGATGATCTTGATCCAATACATATTTCACCTAGAATTTGTTTTACTCCATATTGATTAATATGATGTAATTGACAATAAATTTGTACATCATTTAAATTAATTGTATTTTTTAAATTCACTGTAATAGTATGATCAAAGTATATATTTTTCTCAGTTTTATTACGTAATTCAATCATTTCATGTTTCATAATTTTACCATAAATTATGATATAAACAATAATTTGAAGATGATCTTCTTCAGAATGATTTGATTGAATAATTTTTTCAAGATTAATATTACGTAATTCAATTAAACGTATACGTAAACAATACAATTGTTCATATTGTAATCCAATGCATAATTCACCTAAATCAGAAAAATTCACTGTATATACTTTTAATAAATCAGTTAATGCATATTCTTTATTCATGTATAAACTACTATTAATCTCTTTAAGTAGTACATCTATACGTCCAATACATAAATCTTGTCCAATTGAATCACAAATATACACTTCAATAATTAAATTTGTTTGTAATAATTGTGATTTTAATAAATTTATAGTGAATTTCTCATTCCATTGTGGTTTTAATCCATTTGCATAAAGTGTTCTCATTGGTTGATTATCTAATAGAATCCAATGTGTATAATCCCAATAGGATAATGTAATTGTAACACATGTATTATAATTAGTTAAATTAGTTGGGAAATTTAAATCATTTGCATTAATAATGCCTATAGTTAATGTTTGTAATTTAGTACAATAGTTTAAAGTATATTGTAATAATCCTTTCTTTGTATAGACTTGATTCAATTGAAATGGTTTAAAGTGTTGATCAACATTAGGGAATATCAATGTAGAATGTTTATTATTAGGTAATAGTTTACACCAACATACTAGAATAAGATACCAAATCAATGTTAATGATAAAATTCCAGATAGAATAAGACAAATGAAAAGTATTATAGCTAATGATGTATTGTGTATATGAAAGAATTTTAATAGACCTGTAATGAATTGATTATCTTGTGATGGTGTTAATTTAGTTGTGGTTATGAAGCCTTTAAAGCGTTGAATAACATTATTGTTGTTCATTATCAGACTTCATATTCACCAGAGACAACTTCAGTAACTGTCATCTCTTAACTATGCATATATATATATGTCCTCAAACAGCGTACCTAGTCAATTATCTCGATATTACAAGTGGTATAAATGTTATATTACTTGGATCTTAATGATTTTCAAGCATTTTTAAGTGTAATAGATAGCTTAAAGTGTATTTAAAAAGAATATATGAAAAGATTATCTCACACTTAATTTATAGTAAAGTAGAAATCAACATGAAACTTTATATTTTTGTGTTTTGAACTTGATAATACTCATCAAGAAAGTAAATTGACACTCTTGAAAAAGAAAAAATAAACGATAACAACGTAACATTCTACTAGTTATGATATGAATGATTTGTATAAGGTCATATGAAAATATCAACTTCTGTTTAACTTATTAACATTATTCATGTATTTGTAGTAGCGGCTAATACTCTCAGTTGTACATTTGTTATTGAATGCTACTACATGAACTGATACAACTTACACACTCCATTTGTTATGATTCTATGATTAATGGATTTACATTCAGTTTAAATATAATTCACCTATGCTCATATTTACTGACTTTTAATATGTATATACTCATCCTGTGAATTGTGAATGTGTATGAGTGAATGTAATATACAGCGAGTTATAGACAGTTTAGAATTATATTATTACGGAACCGAGTTTTACATTAATCCAGTATAGTTAAGCAGTAACAATACATCTTCCTTATAATCAACCAAACATGTAGCCTAAATGAGTCTTATATGTCACATCTATAATCATAACACTAACTGTAGTTGGCAACAGTTAATACTATCTTTTGACTAATATGTTTTTAGTATTTATATAACATCAATGTTATTTCAATGTGTCAATAGCGCCTTTTTGTGTCCTTATATTGTTCTGCTGTTCTGTCGGCTATTAGCTTTGCTTTTCTTTACCATTCATCAAAATAAAATCTGCCAAAATGCAGTTTGTTCTGAGTCATATCCTACGCATTGATTTTCACATTTGATAATTGATTTGCATTGTAGTCTCAATGGATGCCTCAAATCAAAGCATCATTTCTTGTTATTAACCTTTCACTTACTCCTCCGATGTTCTTTATTTTCAACAACTCTGGTTTTGGTTGTTAAATTAACAGATGATATAATATGGTGCATTTCATGGAATATTGACTTTTAACTCAAGTTTCCTACTCCTTGAAGTGAACTGCATTCATATAAGCTTTAAATGTGTTTAAAGTACTCATACAAACTGATTAATATATGTTTATACAATTGATCTTTAACTATTTACCTTGATATATTAGCATAGAATAATCTGAGATCAATCACAAACTTATTAGTAATGTGTTTGATATTATACAGACTAACATAGAACTAGCGATTTCGGTACACAATTTATTAACATTATCCATGTACTAAATTTCCTTCTGTACGCTCAGTTAATGTATATTCAGTCGTTTGGTTTAAACGTAAAAACACAATGTTCCTGTATCTGACACTTTTGTTTGCTGACTTTTGTTATGTCTATATTTATATCTTAGTATAGTTCTAGCTGGCGTCAAAAATCGTTATAAGACGACATTATCTGTCCTCACTTGTAAGCTTGCTAAACATGTGAATTAATAATTATTATGTATTATAACTCAACTCAAGTAGCATCACTCTATATATTCACTTAAAGTTGTTGTTGTTGCGGTAATCTCTATTATTTAGTTCAGGGGGATCTAGACAATCATATAACTCGGTGTATTTTTATTCCTGATGTTTTTATAAATGTGTTAACATGATTTATAAATCTTGTATTCCGCCTTGTGTGTATCTGCTTGCTGACTTCTTTGTTATATTATTTGGTGAAGTATGTTAGATTGCCTGCATTCCTTGCTTTTCATTGATTGTCCAGTTCTCACCTCGTTGCGGCTATCTATATTTGGGACATTCCTATTCCTTCATGCATATATATATATATATATATATATATTCATGCTTAGATTCCTTATTGCCTGGATTACTGTATTACTGAATTGCGTGATTACCGGATCTCTTGGATTTTTTTCCTGAGTTGCTAACTTCCGACTGCCGACTGTTTCTGATTCCATTACTAGTTATTACAATGCAATTCTACTACCACTGCTTTTGAGTTCTCAGTGTGCTATTACTCGACTTCAATTCATTATTCTAAGTACTAGTAACAACATAGTAGTATCCCTTCCACTATTTTGATTTTGACTACATCTTTGATACTATTTGGTTAATTAAAGTAATTGGAAATTCTGGGACGTTTTGAAAAAGTAAATACCGCTGGTACACGAGTTAACTAATTTGTATAACAGTATACATTTTCGCTATATTTATATAATAGACTAAGATTCTTTATTTATAATAAATATGGCACTAGTTAAGCATCAGCTGAGTTCGATTTGCCGCAATATGACATTTTTGTGACCTTGAGCGGCTAGGGTATGGCGGCATGTTCCGTATTTACAGCGTGACAGACTAGGTCATCCTTTATTAACTCTCACAAATCTCAACAACATTATATCTACGGAGAAATATTGTGGTCTATAGTTCTTACTGAATACTTATTGAATAATAGTTGTTTGGCCTGTTCATCTGCTAAGGATTCGCGAGTTTAAGTGACACTTCGATACTTGCTAACGAACGTAAGACCAGCGACACAATAACAGGAAGCTAGGCTAATCCGCAACGCCCCCAGCTAACTAGAGTAAGAAGTCCAAAGACAGCAAGAAGCGTTTAATTACACACGCAGCCTGTCAGACAACATCAACACACACAACTTATGCGTATATATACAAAAAACAGAGAGCGTCCTTGGAGTTTCATAAATAGCGTACTAGAATAAAAAATGAATTAATAAGATTTAGCGTCTTACCAGATGAAAAACACGTACGGAAAATGCGAAGTGAACTTTTCGGCGCGAAAACAGGAAATTTAAATTTACACAATAAAACCACAAAAATTACAGGTTTGCCAAATGAGTTTTGGGGATCTAAAGTCCTCAATATCCTCACGAGAAATAAGTGTTGATCTGAAAGCAGCCTTCAAAAATCTAGTGCTTAGACGACGATTTTTTAGTTGGGAGAATGTAGAGCAAGCAGTTGGAGAGTTTCAGTCTGTAAGTTAATAAATTTAATGAAGTTGTAGATTAACTTCACTCGCTATATTCATTCGCGAAGTCATAGTGCCTCGTTTTCGTCTTTTAAATATATTTTCGTTGTTTTTAAATGTGCATTCGGTAATAAATAAAAATCTCACGATATTAGTCAGAGAAACAAACCGTAAGTTGAACTGTAATTGTCGCATCTTTAGGTCTAAATGCATGGATTGCAGATCTATGTTCCGTGCAGTGCTGAATGGTGATGAGTATATCGTTTGTCCATATATCATGACGCAAAACCATCCCTGCACGAAGTCTTTTAATGAGGTACGATCCGTGGTTTAGACCCTTATCAAAATAGGAAAAGGAAAATATAGATCCAATTCTTCAACAGTCAACTTCATGTGATGCAGTTATGAAATATATGAAGAAAACAGATCAGAAAAAGCTTATTTCTGGTGACATATGAAATATGAAGTCAAAAGTTACCGTAGGTGGGTGTGTAGTAATATAATTGTAGCCTTCGGTTCACGTGATCAAGTGTTTGATTATATCCTAGAGGCATGATGCTTTTCTGACTTCATGGACACATCTGTCTCTCATGAGAGGTATTAGCCATTCAAATAGACTAGGTGGTGAGTGGATTATATGTGTGGGAGATACTTGAGGCCATACCATATGATTATCAATCAATGCCTGTTACCTCATCTGGAGCATAAGCCGCCGACCAGCTTTCTACAGACAACTATGTCCTCGGCTTTCCTTTCCACTCTTTCAAGGTACTCTTCATTTCCTTCATATCTGTCTTCAACTCCCTACGCAATGTGTTTTCTGGTCTCTCTCTTTTTCTTTGATATTCATGATTCAATGTTAATGCTTGTCTTGTGACACAGTTTTGTGGTTTTCTCAATGTGTGTCCTATCCACCTCCAACAGTCTTTGCTTAATTTATTACTCGGCTGGAAGTCGATTTGTTATCTGCCATGGGAGGTTGTTGTTTATAATATCTGACCAACGGATCCAAAGTGTCTTACACAGACAGTTGTTTATAAATACTTGCATATTTTGGATGATGTTTTTCGTAGTATTAAAAATTCTGACTTTAATGTTGATTGACAGTTGGTTTGAGTTCCAGATGTTATTCAGTTGTAAAAATGCTGCCCTTGCCTTTTAAATCCACGCCTTCACATCTGCCACAGATCAGACTCTCCTTATTACCAATGATTCTACTGAAGTATGTGAAGGTTTCTACATCTTCCAGAATTTCTCTGTCAAGTAAGATTGGGTTAGTTTTCGCTGTTTCGTACCGGAGCATTTTGCTTTTTCCGTTGTATATGTTGAGGCCTACTGCTGGCTATGGAGGTTGCTGCTAACATTATCCGTCTTCATCTGAATTTGTCGCTGTGTGTGGGATAGGAAACCTAGATCATCTGCAAAGCCGAAGTCATGTAGTTGCATCCACTGGATTGGGAAGGAATACTTTGTTGCCTGGTAGAGTACTATATTTATGATAATGTAGAATAAGTGAGGACTGAGCAGGAGCAGGTGTGAAGCGAGTATGACGGGATAATGAGAAGGCAGACGTAGGAGACTTGTTGATTTTAAAATGCGGTAAGATATGAATTAGGGTCCCATCTTAGTCGATTGGGATAAGGAATAGCGTGGATAGCTGTTCATGTGAAAAAATTTATTGTGGGCAGGCAACTAGTAATTATACAGTGACACATTGTTATTCTATGCCATAGAAGCATTTACAAGCAACCCATGGTTACGATGCACTGAAGTTTGAGGGGGATTTATTAACGGTGTGTGCGTACTCAACGTAAGCATGAGGCTGCTAAAGGGTAGTGCAGGGCTCCTGATATAGGTCTAATAAGTCTGATGAAAATGGTTTATAGGTATCTTGTAGGCGTGTCCTATCAAGTCTTGATGCTGATTTTTGTAGTTTAGTGGCATGAAGTCCGAGTACATTTGGCTGAGATTCAAAGAATATGCCGACTGTACATATTTAGGAACATGAGGTCTGACCCGACAAGTTATTAAGGAATTGGTAGTGCGTCCCGCCTTACTAAAGATATGGTACTTAGATTTACCACGACTGTCTTTGGTAGTACCCTCACCACATAGGGGGTTAGTTTGCAACAAAAACCGTCTTCCTAGTATTTCATGCAAAGTGCAAAATGTCTACTTGCTTGGAATAGCTCTGCTGCTTTGTTGCCCGGCTTAGTTTTGTAGGTGTTTTCAAAGAGCTTCGGCTGGTCCTAAGTGAACTATTATTTGTAGTAAACGGCGCGGTATCCTGTAACTTAGTAAAAGTCTTACTTTTACTCTACTTTGATATTCTGGACAGAGTTTGCATACTTTTATGGGCATGGGTTTTGGAGTGCCTTGATACCTGAGGGTAACATTGAGATATGCAGTCAGGTTTCTCTAGCTCACTATGCATAGTCGTATGTTAGCTGGTTAATATTTGGCTAGCCGCTGATAGTTGTTCACTATCTAGTCGATCTAGAGTGAGGTTCTCATAATGAGAGCATCCTTGGAGGGTACTACTGGTATTTCTATACTTGCTAGTATAAGTGAGTGTGCGGACTATCTGTTGATGCCTAGGCTGTTGACATGTCCGAATCGACACATTTACCGCTCCTAGATTTGGTCATCTTTTATTAGGATGGTAAAGTACTTATCCGAGTGAGTACAGATGACACTAGGACACAGTGAAGGGCGCTGTATGGTTGAATAAGATTGGACTAACAGAGGACATATAACTTGGTTTTGGTGAACTCCTATCAAGTTCAGAGCGCTTAGCCCTATTGTCTACCATTTAAATATTAGAACACACGATGTAGCTAATAGTAAAGGGCGGTGACAGCGTTACAAGTTGCAATATGAGCAGAACTCAACCGAAATATAAGAATCATAGATCTTGTGAAAAAGTAACAGCCTTCAGAGTTCACGCAGTACTTTATTCGATGTGGCTAACAGTATACGTTAATAACTACCAACTTCATGTAGGTTGTATATATAGGGCTCCAAATACTCCAAAATTAATGAACATCTCAATTGTCGCATCATTTGGACACGCTGCTACCCTCACCTTTGACTGAAAAAATAGTCCGTGGTGACTATAATCCCCCCGGAGTCGATTGGCGCACATTTTCTGGCTCGACGTTTTATGGAGGTATAATTAAGCATATCAGTATATATGGCTGGGATCAACATGTGCATTCTTCTACACGTAACAGTAACACCCCTGACTTTATATTATGTAATAATGTGACACTGATATCTAAAGAGTTCAGTGAAATACTTTACAACAGTGACCACAACACAATCTAATGCACTCTACTACTCCTTGTGAAAGGTAGCAAGTACAGAACGACCTTTAAGCGTATTCAATATAAAGACTTAGTCCATGCTGACTAGTGACATCTTTCAAAACCTAGTTGGATGCTTTGATTAGGCCTGCTTCTTTGCTAGTGGTAGTATTACTGAAACATTAGAAATACTTTACTGTGCCATAAAGCCCTTAATAGATACTAAAGTATCAATAAAAAGGGGTTTCAAAGCAACATCCCCTTGCGTCAACACTAAAACTATGGCCAAGCTACGTAAATTAAGGAAAAAGTACTTTATCTTAAAAGATTCGCTAATCTGAATTAAATACACTGTTTGCTAGAACAAGTAAGATGTCACTATAAATCTTGCCTGAAAGATAAGGATAGTATATAGCAGTCAGTGACACATTTAAATCTCTGAACCAATTCCGTCTGTTAGAAAAACCGGCTTAAATAAAACTGTAGATTATAGTAATAATTCAGTACTGTTAAATGGAGTAGCCTACGATTTCCGAAAAGTTATATGTGAACTCCTCAGCGAATGTTTCACAAAAAACGTAAACACAATATAAACATTGGATGTTAAGTTTGACGGTATATCCAATACAACGCGAGGTACTCTACCATTTAGCTTTAAAATATCAATAAATATATAAAGATACTTAAGCCAAATAATAATTTAGAGACCGATATCCCATCAATATTTTGCAGGAATGCTGGATATGACATACCTATTCTCACAAGTTCACTGAAAGATGAAACTTATCCTAAAACCAGGAAAGCCACAAACGTATTTCCTAAACATAAAACAGGGGCATGAAACCTGGACCAGAAATATATCAGCAAATCAATATCACGCCAGTGATCTTATAAATAAAAATAAAGTTTTAAAATAAAAAACATCTGACTATCTAATTTGTATATATAATTACCAAGGATAAATTTAATAATATAAAATAAAATAAGCATGTCATTCTCAAGACGATGTTATAAGCCACAAGTCTCATTGATTTCTTAAACTAGACCACTCGAAACCGTGATCAGAATTTAGCGATGATACTATATTTTGATACAAAAGCTTTTGACATGGTATCACACAATCTACTAATCTGCAAGCTGTAGCCCATAGGAATCACTAATCCTCTCCTAGGGTGGTTCAGGTTATTTCTCACAAACCGATATCAAATAATGAAAGTAGGTACTGTAACGTCAACACCACGACTCACAACCAGCGAAATTGTGCAGAGTAGTGTTCAATTTCCTTAACGTTTCATTATAAATATCAATAGTATATGCAGGCGCTTCATAGAAGGAAAGTCATATCTGTATGCTGACGACTTGAAAGTAGCCTACAAGACTGAAAGCTGGGACATGGCACACTACATCAAAAATATGCACGATAAGCTAAACAACCTAGATAGATAGTGCTCCGATTGGTGTCTGAAATTCAATACTGAAAAATGTGGGTGGATATGTGTGGGAGACCCAAAACTTGAAATACAACTTGTACTTAGCAGCCACAAACTCCCTAAACTTAATACTATAATCGACCTAAGCATACAATATTCTTACAACATTAATTTCTCTGAGCACACCTCTGCTACACTATCCAAGTCCCGACGACTCACAGGTTTCATTCTAAGAAACTTTCATCAAAATGAGTCAAGACTCACTCTCTACAAAATATATATAGGACCTATATTTTTGTACTGTTCCTTCCTATTTAGCAATCTACGAACAAGTGACAAACTTAGAGTGGAGAGTGTACAACGCTACTTAACACGAGAGGTGGTTAAAAACGATTCTAAAGTTGACTACAAAATCAGGTGTCATATGCTCGAACTCGAACCACAATGAAGAAGAAGACTAAGAACAAACTTAATCCTCTTTTATAAACTACTGCACAATATGACCCGTACCTTAATTAATATTGCATACAGTACCTACACTCGAGACTATTATCTGAGAAACAAACTTTCAAATTGAAAAAGCAAACACAAGCTCGCGCAAACTTTTATTTATTGGATATGGTCAAATATGGAACAAACTGCCAGTAGAAGTACGCATGGCAGACGATCTCCCAGTATTTTTCAAGCTACTTAATATAGATCTCAAAGACATTAGATTTCTGGCTGATGAAGCCACTTATTCAGATGCGCCGGAAATAACAGGTCTCCTTAATATCTGAAATAGATTGGACATCAAAGACATACGACGCGACAACTTATCTAAATAAAAGATATCAATAGACCACTTCACCTCCATTTACACTTCACCTCCCAGAAACAAGACGACTTATAATCAATCAGGTCGTGCTCTGGAGCATCCTTATACTTGTGCACTCCACACAAAAATCTATTTCCTCTCTTTTATCCTTTTCCTTTTTTCTCTTTTTTCCATTTATATGCTATGCAGACATATTCTCTAAATTCAGCAGATATGACCCAATCTCAAATACCCCATGATAGATGACCGCCGAACCGTAGTATCTTACTACTAAGGTGCATCAGTGACGTGAACCTACAACATATTTTCCCGATTCAGTATACATAGCACAGATACGTATTCACCTGACTATCAACCGCGCACAAACCCCAGTACCTCACGATGGGTGTCCACCGAACTTAGTATCTTATTGTTAAGGTGCATCCGTGGCCAGAACCTACAGTGAGTTCACAAGTTTTACTACCCACCCACTTTTAGTCAGCTTTCTATTTGCTGCTGTATCATCCACATACCACTTAAACCTACTACTCAAATAACTTACTGGTTTCCTAATATCTACTAACAATATATTCGTTTCTGGCAACCCCTCGTCAGGCCACCAAACAATGTACTCCTTTCCACCTCTAATACTACTCCATACTTCTCCTAACTGATCCCAGTCATAACAATTGAGTATCAAGTTTCTAGTTTGCGGCTTTAGTAGTCTGTGTAACCTGCAATAAGATGCTTGCTCAGATAAGGTTGACCAAAACAGAACTCATACCGCTGAGTATCGAGTACGGCTACATAATTTTCATTGAACCAGTAAATTTACGAGCCCGACATCATAAAAGGAGGGAGGGTGGAGTCTTCGACCAGCAGACATAACGGTGTGGGAGATAATTTCAAGCTCCCCTTGTCTATAGGGCGAAAACTATATTATGTTTACGGTTACGTACTACGATCGTGACAAAAGCAAGCACTCAGTAATGATGTTCCAAATGCTCTAATATACGCTACTCGGAATAACGCATAAAGTCTAATTGGCACTATCTTTCTATCAGAAAATCCTACTGCAAGTCAAACTAGACATCTACGCTACAGACTATGGGGCTGAAATCTAGTGAGTTAAGGTTTAAAAAAACTACCCACATACATAGACATTTATTGCATCTAGTGCCACACTGTGGACTAACTTCATAACCATCAAGTTCCATTCATAACTACTGCAACCTCTCAAAATCACCTCTCTACTGGGCCTCACCTTACTCAGAAACCCAGTCTAAACTTTACTATTGTAACTTTCCATGATAATCAACCCACCAAAGATAACTAATCGATTCTTTTCAAATGAACTTTAATATCTAAATCACCAATTTAAACATTTGTACTCTTCCGATTGCTAAAATAATTAGGAAGGCAGGACCATAGAACAGGGACGACCTTGACATTGGCTAGGTAAAAATTGGCCGATAAGAGAGCGGTTTAAGATGGAACGATATTATTAATAAAAACGTCTTTTAAAATAAAGCATTATTCAAATGCGTACAATAACTTCACATGATTAACAAATGTTTCCAGATTATCTAAGGGTCGTAAACACTTGGAATTAAAGTAACTTCTGTATAAATACTCGTCTATGTGGCTGTGGAGCATTTTTACTGGTTTCCTTATATTTGTGAAGAGAGTTTCTCAATCTAGACCACAAGGCTCGTATGTTGTTCATGTGAGTTCCTGTTGAGAGATCTACAAAGTGTCGTCAGTGAGCGACGATCTGATGATTGTATCCAAGTGTTGATAGGTGCTTGTATGACTTTAAATAGTCAATATAAGTTGTTGTTCCTCATTTAACATACTTCCTAATAATCGGAATTAAGGTAGATTTTTTCCAGTCAGAAACCCTTTCGAAGTGGTGTTTCCTAGACGTCGATCCCAAACACCAAATATCTAGTGTACGTTTTAATATAAAAACTACCTACTCACACTATATGTATGTTGCGTCCTAGATTATATTTATGCTTTCTAAGAACCTTTCTTCTGCAAATAGCTAACGATAACTTCTTCCTCGAAATTAGCGAGCATACGATAAATCGTCAACATTGTCAACTAAATTGTGCCCAATTACCTTGAGATGAACAATCGTCATCTTATTGGTTCGTCCTTATTCTATAGTCCTGCCACCAGGAGAGTATAGCTGTCATAACACTGCTGTTCCTTTATGCTATTCTTCTCCTTCTTTCTTCTCAGCACTTAAAGGTCGCTTCATACTACGCAAAATGATGAATATCTGCATCTCCTATCATAATGTAATTCATCGACATAGTGACTTAGACCTACCCTGCAGTTTCTCCGTATCACAAGCTTTCGTTCGTAATAGACACTACATAAATACCAACTTAAAGCGTTTATTACTTCATTATCTCTATATATCACAGTATAATAAGTCTGCGCAACAATTAATCACTATTATTGTCTATGTTTTTGTCGACCTTGTTTGTAAAAATGGCTTGCTCCTAATATCAAGAAACAAATTATTATTTTCAGATTGTGTTAATATTAAACACAAGAGATTGTAGGACAATATGCCTATAAGTTTCAGACGCTCAGCTACCTTACCTATATTTACCACGTCATTAATGAACTTTATTTATAATGGTCTTAGTGTACTATGCAGACGTTTAAGTGTCCAAAGTATAACATAATACATGTATAATCACCTATAACCTTAGTCTAAACTTTAAAACTATTATAATAATCATTCGAAATAAACAACTACAAGACAAAAATGGTCAAATTTGCCTGAACCGCTACTACTCTGTGCTTATTAATACACTGAAAGAAGAATCTGTTAGTACTGTGTTGGATAAAGTAGTGTATATGTTATCGCTAAGGTGCATCAGTAACCAGGACCTACACCCTTAGATGTTGCTTCATAGTACACAAAACGGTGAACATCCACATCTACTGTCATAATGCGATCTCACGATATGATGATTTGAACATACTCTGCTATTTTCTTCCTGTGTCACAAGGTCGTTCCAAGGTCTTGTTCGTAATGAAGGCTACATAAATATCTATTTGAAACAACGTTTACCAATTCATTTGAATTAACAATACCTACGCCATACATATTGTATATTTCGAACCTACATATATACTTTGTCCCCTGCATTATATGTATTAGTGGTGACAACTGTATGTTACCAATAGCAAGCCTGTAGACTGGAGGAATTATGTAAACAATTGTTAAATATAATAATAATAACAATTATTATTAATTAAAATTAGTAATTACCGAAGAAAACGCAGGAGCAAAGTACGACTGTGGATGCTTAGGTTTATTACTTTCCTGCTTTGGTTACCACTGCAACTCTTACATTCTGTACTAAGAGTTTATACTTCCAATTTTAGATACTTTTGATGTGGGATGCCAAAATGATGTGACGTAAGGTCTTTCAATCTATCAGGTCACTTACCTGCGAGTTTTCGGACCTGTCTTACCAATAAAAGCCTAGAGATATATTACCAATCACTGCAATGCACTCGTAAAATGTGAGAATTTACTGTAAACCAATTACAGAAAATAACCCTAGATGAAGTTAACCTAAAAGGTATAAACTAATTTTGGTAAAATTAGTAATGGTTCTCTACTCATGTTAATTCACACTGATATATTGGCCACATTATGCCTAGGGTACAGGTTGCAGTATTTCAACAAAGCTGAATGTTTACATATTTATGTACAGAAACAAGAATGAAAAATTACGTTAGAAATGACATGAAGCCTGACACATATGTCGACCCTCCATACTCTATACAATTAGAGTGGCACTAAATATTAAAAGACGAAATTCATATAATATTTTCAGTTTTCACTGGTAATGTAACGTAATTTTTCCCTGTTATAACGTAAAGTTAATGTTATAAAATGTAATAAGTTTCACCTTATCAAGTTTTATTTTTGAATATAGTCTTTTTGGCTTAGGGCAAATGTAGCTTTACTTTGTCCAACTTGTTAGTTATACCAGGATGCACTATTAAAATTTTCAGTCCGAATTCGCGAATAATACTCAGAAACTAAAGTGTCTAGATCTCACGTCATACGATATAAAGAATATTACCGGCATTTAGTTAGCTGTACTATAAAGAGTTAATTTTTCTGACAATCAGTAACAACTATGTCATATGAATTATCATTTCACCTACCTTTTAGAGATGACCTGAGTCCAGCAATGAAAAGATGTACGAAAGACTATAAATACGAACAAATACAATATTTTATGTCATTTACTGTGAATATATTAACTTGCCTGTCATGCTTTAACTGTCATCTACGCCATCGTAAATTCAGTACCCGCCATAGTATGCACTGATAGAATCCAGTTAGCTTCTCAAAGATACATGAAAACTAAATGATTATCACATCGCCACAGTCTTATAGAGATATATGAACGAAATATTAGGCTGCAGAACTGTCTAGATGTATTAATTCTTGCAAATTACTACTGAGATTGTGTTTGTACCAAATCTTCGCTTGAACAATTTCGGTTAGATACTCTAGTAACGTTTCGTTGAACAGTGTTAATGACTTAATTGTAATCCCGACTTTTACTTGCTGGTTGGATGAATGTTCCTCACCTGTAATCGTGGCTGCTTATAAACAACATTATCATTATGCAGACAGTCTGTAGCGTATATCATAATGTTTTTGTTCATTTATTTAGTAGAAAAAACTTAATTCCGACGTATCTCAATAAAGTTTATACTCTGAGTTGTTATTTTGATAGTTAATATCCGTTTCACTTCACGGTAAGACTGTGCTACATGAAAGTAGCCGCATGTAATCTGTTTGTAGAATCAATAATAATAGATTTATCCTTAAGTAGCATTTTATGCATGAGAGCATACCAGTTTAAGGGCATGGTCACAATTTATCTCAGGCCATAAATATTACGTAATGCTGTTTATAGGTAAGTCTAGTGTATTTGTCTAGGGGTCCATAATGTTATATGACCAGTGTTTGGTTAGTTAGTCCTTCACCAAAATATGTACATCTAAACATGGCTTCATGAGACTGTACAGATATACATTGTCGTTAAGAGAAAGTTACAGATCTACATCTACGAGTACTGAGTGAAAACAGACACACTGAAGCTAATAGAGACTAAAAACGTTTCTTTCTCCTTTAAAGTGGTTATTCAAGTAGCTAATACTTCGTTTACATCACATCCGTATTTATTCGATAACCGGGAAATGGGCATATTCTTAAAGAAGTGTTCTGCAGATGACCCGTCAAAGTGATATGATTTTTTTCACATACAGCCTCTACAGTACCGAAAAATTCTTACTGGTGCTTTCTATTTTGTACTTTAAAGTTCAATCAGCATTCTAATTCGTTATTAGGTTTGTTGTGCTTGTAGTTCATTGAAGATGGAACCCTATCATGAGAACTATATGAAATGGACAGTTTTTAGAAGACAAAGTGTCACGAATTCGTGCAGAACGCTTTCTGCTTTGCACTTGGTCAGGATACCCACATTATTAATGACCACTACCCGTGTATCCCCAAAAAGTATAATATCTGTTGCGCTCAATACTCCACTCTGCGAACTCTTAACCATTTTTTGGAATTGTAACGCAGTGGTCAAGGAGCGCGCGGTTATTATTCATATTAGCACCAGGATACAATATAAATATTTGGTGTCCTAATAGTTAAAACTTCGTGGCAGCTGATTTGATTCTCAATTCAAATCTTTATATGTTATGAATGTCCTGACATTGACAATTTGTAATAATATTTGTATGTATGTAAACTTATCATTGTGACCATGCCTGTAAACTGGCATGCTCTCATGTACGAAAGTGAGAATAAAACTATTATTATTATTATTATTATTATTATTAATATATTTTACGGATCCACATGGAGTTTACGACTAATAAAATAATTTGTGTATTTGTAAAGTAAACAGATTTTGTGCACGCTTTTATGTACTCCCTTTTATTTTTTTATATTCTATATATTTAGTTTTAGCGCAATGACAGTGTCAACTCCCTTTACATTGTGCCTACGTAGCATTGCGACTTCGAGGAACCCAAAATGTCGTCATGATAAATGAATGCATGACAAACTACAGCCTACCCCAAAACACGTGATCAAGAGTTGCTACCCACGTGGAGATATATTCCAGATATATTACTTAACTATGCTTGATTTAGTTTGTTGAAATTGCGTCGGTATTGTATTGGAACGGTGTGCTGTCATCGTAATGTATTTTTTTAAGTAAACTAATGTACCTTGAAAGCTATTTTAACAGAAACATGAAGAAGCTGTAGAACAAGATTGCTTAATGTGTATAATGTATTGCAAAAATGACAACGTGGTCTCTACCATTAATACTAAGGGTTGATGATACTTCTTTTCTTCAAGATATACTCAAGTGTCAGAACAGCAACCGTAGGTTAAACTTTTTAATACCCATATAGTGGTCCAAACAGTGTTTACCTTAAGATGTCCGTTGTGTCTATCAGGATGCTTGGTAAATGGAAGTAATCAACTTTGGACCATCTTATCAACTATAGGGTGACTCATACAGAAAATAACCATCAACCGTGGGATACAAAGGATTGTTACACATAATTAATGATACAAATCATTATACCTACAAAGCGATATGTGTATGTTCTTGAATAATTTTGGTTTGCATTTTCCATGTAAATATTTTTATGGGTGTGTAATAGGGACTGCAACATGGATTAGAATATAGGCAAATAAATAATGTTGCATAGACGGATTCCATACTCGCTGTACGCATGATCATCTTCATCTAAAAAGGACCATTAAAACGAAATAAACAAAACAGCAGTAAAAGTACTGTAGGGTAAATAAAATAACTGAACACTTACCGCTCACACGGACTTTAGAAACACGATGTACCTCATAGTGTTTAATAGGGTTAAGAGGAAAAAATACCAAAATATGACGTTTGGTGTGAGTTTTGAGTGGTGTAAACATATTCAGGCCTACTATTGTTTCTTTGGTGAAGTAAGAAATAACTGTTATCGTGAATACGATCAGTGCATCTTAGGATAAGAGGAAGTTACTAATATGACTTACCAATAAAAAAAGAAATCTGTTTTACTAATGGCTTGTAGCAAGTTGTTTCAGGTTGTCGAAAATGAATGCAAAATTTTAAGATCATCAGTGTACTGATAGGGTCGACCCAAACTGAAGCATTTGTATATATCACTTATGTAAGCTATAAAAAAACAGCGAGTCCAAAACACTACCTTGTATAACGCTACTTGTAACTGGTTCAGCCTTTGACAGAGAGGAGCTAATTTTAGCAATTTGATACCAGTGACTGGGAAAAGAGTTTGGCCAAGCTAGTAATAGATCTCTAGTTTAATAAGATGGTTTGTCTATAAGAAGTCCGTAGTTAACTGCGTCAGAAGCCTTAAACATGTTCAGGTATAACACTAATACCAGATGCCAAGGGCTACGTTTAAAAAAGACTAAAACTGAACAGAAGTGGTTAGATAGTTAAGGCTTTCGGATTTAAGTACGATAGTATCATCTATAGAAACGAGATAGGCGGTCTTTCAAAAGTTACTCGCTCACTAGCCAAACAGTCCAAGTTGCATTTTAGGACAATGGCTTCCTAGAAACTGCATATTTCCTACATTTGTAAGTATTTGTTCCCACACAACAGATTTTTGTCACGGTAAAATGCATTTTACCCCATACTTTATTATTGTTATTTGATGTAGTACTTAATGCGGTGTGGTTAACTGGCAGATAGGTGTTACTATATGTTGGATCGTCGAAGCGTGTGTGTGACTGTTAATAGAAAATATTGAAGAAAACTAGACACTTGTGCAAAATGCTACGGAAATTGTACTATGACTGTAAGAAAATATTTCAGGAGAAGTATCTGGTTGTATTCGTACCATCAACTTTCTTTATCCCGTTTCAAGCCTTTAAGTGGGGTGATAACTCAGATATATTCAGTCTAGTTGCGTCGAATATTATCAGTAACAAGGCTCACATATGTTTGCTTTTCACTTAAGATCGTATTCACGACGATTAATGTGTTCCTTGCACAAATGATAAGTTATCAAGACTAACTGTGATTTGTGAATGCGTTCTTTGTCGATATTTAGTCATATACAGGTACGTTGCTGGCCGTTTCCGTATGTGACTCGGCTTGTGCATTATGATTTCTAGATATTTAATGTACTTCGTCTACAATCACGTGTCTGGATTTTCTGAAACAAAAATATTTTTCACACTTGACGTTACGAGCCTAAAGACCACTATGTATTAGTGAAGTGCATCTGACAAACTGCCCTAACTTTATTTTCGAATGCTGTCGTGTGCAGTAATGTGTTAACGTTAAGATACGTGTGAATTACTGTTAGACCTACAAAACAATATATTTCTTCATCTGAATATGGACGGATTTCTTTTTGTGTTGGGACCATATGAATCATGATGAAATTGTGAAAACACGATTATAGTCAGCAATGACGCACATTTATAAATAAAGAAGACAAATAACATGTGGGATTATTTTAGGATATATAGCTTTGTAGGTATAATGATTTGTATCATTAATTATGTGTAACAATCCTTTGTATCCCACGGTTGATGGTTATTTTCTGTATGAGTCACCCTATAGTTGATAAGATGGTCCAAAGTTGATTACTTCCATTTACCAAGCATCCTGATAGACACAACGGACATCTTAAGGTAAACACTGTTTGGACCACTATATGGGTATTAAAAAGTTTAACCTACGGTTGCTGTTCTGACACTTGAGTATATCTTGAAGAAAAGAAGTATCATCAACCCTTAGTATTAATGGTAGAGACCACGTTGTCATTTTTGCAATACATTATACACATTAAGCAATCTTGTTCTACAGCTTCTTCATGTTTCTGTTAAAATAGCTTTCAAGGTACATTAGTTTACTTAAAAAAATACATTACGATGACAGCACACCGTTCCAATACAATACCGACGCAATTTCAACAAACTAAATCAAGCATAGTTAAGTAATATATCTGGAATATATCTCCACGTGGGTAGCAACTCTTGATCACGTGTTTTGGTGTAGGCTGTAGTTTGTCATGCATTCATTTATCATGACGACATTTTGGGTTCCTCGAAGTCGCAATGCTACGTAGGCACAATGTAAAGGGAGTTGACACTGTCATTGCGCTAAAACTAAATATATAGAATATAAAAAAATAAAAGGGAGTACATAAAAGCGTGCACAAAATCTGTTTACTTTACAAATACACAAATTATTTTATTAGTCGTAAACTCCATGTGAATCCGTAAAATATATTAATAATAATAATAATAATAATAATAATAGTTTTATTCTCACTTCGTACATGAGAGCATGCCAGTTTACAGGCATGGTCACAATGATAAGTTTACATACATACAAATATTATTACAAATTGTCAATGTCAGGACATTCATAACATATAAAGATTTGAATTGAGAATCAAATCAGCTGCCACGAAGTTTTAACTATTAGGACACCAAATATTTATATTGTATCCTGGTGCTAATATGAATAATAACCGCGCGCTCCTTGACCACTGCGTTACAATTCCAAAAAACGGTTAAGAGTTCGCAGAGTGGAGTATTGAGCGCAACAGATATTATACTTTTTGGGGATACACGGGTAGTGGTCATTAATAATGTGGGTATCCTGACCAAGTGCAAAGCAGAAAGCGTTCTGCACGAATTCGTGATACTTTGTCTTCTAAAAACTGTCCATTTCATATAGTTCTCATGATAGGGTTCCATCTTCAATGAACTACAAGCACAACAAACCTAATAACGAATTAGAATGCTGATTGAACTTTAAAGTACAAAATAGAAAGCACCAGTAAGAATTTTTCGGTACTGTAGAGGCTGTATGTGAAAAAAATCATATCACTTTGACGGGTCATCTGCAGAACACTTCTTTAAGAATATGCCCATTTCCCGGTTATCGAATAAATACGGATGTGATGTAAACGAAGTATTAGCTACTTGAATAACCACTTTAAAGGAGAAAGAAACGTTTTTAGTCTCTATTAGCTTCAGTGTGTCTGTTTTCACTCAGTACTCGTAGATGTAGATCTGTAACTTTCTCTTAACGACAATGTATATCTGTACAGTCTCATGAAGCCATGTTTAGATGTACATATTTTGGTGAAGGACTAACTAACCAAACACTGGTCATAAAACATTATGGACCCCTAGACAAATACACTAGACTTACCTATAAACAGCATTACGTAATATTTATGGCCTGAGATAAATTGTGACCATGCCCTTAAACTGGTATGCTCTCATGCATAAAATGCTACTTAAGGATAAATCTATTATTATTGATTCTACAAACAGATTACATGCGGCTACTTTCATGTAGCACAGTCTTACCGTGAAGTGAAACGGATATTAACTATCAAAATAACAACTCAGAGTATAAACTTTATTGAGATACGTTGGAATTAAGTTTTTTCTACTAAATAAATGAACAAAAACATTATGATATACGCTACAGACTGTCTGCATAATGATAATGTTGTTTATAAGCAGCCACGATTACAGGTGAGGGACATTCATCCAACCAGCAAGTAAAAGTCGGGATTACAATTAAGTCATTAACACTGTTCAACGAAACGTTACTAGAGTATCTAACCGAAATTGTTCAAGCGAAGATTTGGTACAAACACAATCTCAGTAGTAATTTGCAAGAATTAATACATCTAGACAGTTCTGCAGCCTAATATTTCGTTCATATATCTCTATAAGACTGTGGCGATGTGATAATCATTTAGTTTTCATGTATCTTTGAGAAGCTAACTGGATTCTATCAGTGCATACTATGGCGGGTACTGAATTTACGATGGCGTAGATGACAGTTAAAGCATGACAGGCAAGTTAATATATTCACAGTAAATGACATAAAATATTGTATTTGTTCGTATTTATAGGCTTTCGTACATCTTTTCATTACTGGACTCAGGTCATCTCTAAAAGGTAGGTGAAATGATAATTCATATGACATAGTTGTTACTGATTGTCAGAAAAATTAACTCTTTATAGTACAGCTAACTAAATGCCGGTAATATTCTTTATATCGTATGACGTGAGATCTAGACACTTTAGTTTCTGAGTATTATTCGCAAATTCGGACTGAAAATTTTAATAGTGCATCCTGGTATAACTAACAAGTTGGACAAAGTAAAGCTACATTTGCCCTAAGCCAAAAAGACTATATTCAAAAATAAAACTTGATAAGGTGAAACTTATTACATTTTATAACATTAACTTTACGTTATAACAGGGAAAAATTACGTTACATTACCAGTGAAAACTGAAAATATTATATGAATTTCGTCTTTTAATATTTAGTGCCACTCTAATTGTATAGAGTATGGAGGGTCAACATATGTGTCAGGCTTCATGTCATTTCTAACGTAATTTTTCATTCTTGTTTCTGTACATAAATATGTAAACATTCAGCTTTGTTGAAATACTGCAACCTGTACCCTAGGCATAATGTGGCCAATATATCAGTGTGAATTAACATGAGTAGAGAACCATTACTAATTTTACCAAAATTAGTTTATACCTTTTAGGTTAACTTCATCTAGGGTTATTTTCTGTAATTGGTTTACAGTAAATTCTCACATTTTACGAGTGCATTGCAGTGATTGGTAATATATCTCTAGGCTTTTATTGGTAAGACAGGTCCGAAAACTCGCAGGTAAGTGACCTGATAGATTGAAAGACCTTACGTCACATCATTTTGGCATCCCACATCAAAAGTATCTAAAATTAGAAGTATAAACTCTTAGTACAGAATGTAAGAGTTGCAGTGGTAACCAAAGCAGGAAAGTAATAAACCTAAGCATCCACAGTCGTACTTTACTCCTGCGTTTTCTTCGGTAATTACTAATTTTAATTAATAATAATCGTTATTATTATTATATTTAACAATTGTTTACATAATTCCTCCAGTCTACAGGCTTGCTATTGGTAACATACAGTTGTCACCACTAATACATATAATGCAGAGGACAAAGTATATATGTAGGTTCGAAATATACAATATGTATGGCGTAGGTATTGTTAATTCAAATGAATTGGTAAACGTTGTTTCAAATAGATATTTATGTAGCCTTCATTACGAACAAGACCTTGGAACGACCTTGTGACACAGGAAGAAAATAGCAGAGTATGTTCAAGTCATCATATCGTGAGATCGCATTATGACAGTAGATGTGGATGTTCACCGTTTTGTGTACTATGAAGCAACATCTAAGGGTGTAGGTCCTGGTTACTGATGCACCTTAGCGATAACATATACACTACTTTATCCAACACAGTACTAACAGATTCTTCTTTCAGTGTATTAATAAGCACAGAGTAGTAGCGGTTCAGGCAAATTTGACCATTTTTGTCTTGTAGTTGTTTATTTCGAATGATTATTATAATAGTTTTAAAGTTTAGACTAAGGTTATAGGTGATTATACATGTATTATGTTATACTTTGGACACTTAAACGTCTGCATAGTACACTAAGACCATTATAAATAAAGTTCATTAATGACGTGGTAAATATAGGTAAGGTAGTTGAGCGTCTGAAACTTATAGGCATATTGTCCTACAATCTCTTGTGTTTAATATTAACACAATCTGAAAATAATAATTTGTTTCTTGATATTAGGAGCAAGCCATTTTTTACAAACAAGGTCGACAAAAACATATCAGACAATAATAGTGATTAATTGTTGCGCAGACTTATTATACTGTGATATATAGAGATAATGAAGTAATAAACGCTTTAAGTTGGTATTTATGTAGTGTCTATTACGAACGAAAGCTTGTGATACGGAGAAACTGCAGGGTAGGTCTAAGTCACTATGTCGATGAATTACATTATGATAGGAGATGCAGATATTCATCATTTTGCGTAGTATGAAGCGACCTTTAAGTGCTGAGAAGAAAGAAGGAGAAGAATAGCATAAAGGAACAGCAGTGTTATGACAGCTATACTCTCCTGGTGGCAGGACTATAGAATAAGGACGAACCAATAAGATGACGATTGTTCATCTCAAGGTAATTGGGCACAATTTAGTTGACAATGTTGACGATTTATCGTATGCTCGCTAATTTCGAGGAAGAAGTTATCGTTAGCTATTTGCAGAAGAAAGGTTCTTAGAAAGCATAAATATAATCTAGGACGCAACATACATATAGTGTGAGTAGGTAGTTTTTATATTAAAACGTACACTAGATATTTGGTGTTTTGGGATCGACGTCTAGGAAACGCCACTTCGAAAGGGTTTCTGACTGGAAAAAATCTACCTTAATTCCGATTATTAGGAAGTATGTTAAATGAGGAACAACAACTTATATTGACTATTTAAAGTCATACAAGCACCTATCAACACTTGGATACAATCATCAGATCGTCGCTCACTGACGACACTTTGTAGATCTCTCAACAGGAACTCACATGAACAACATACGAGCCTTGTGGTCTAGATTGAGAAACTCTCTTCACAAATATAAGGAAACCAGTAAAAATGCTCCATAGCCACATAGACGAGTATTTATACAGAAGTTACTTTAATTCCAAGTGTTTACGACCCTAAGATAATCTGGAAACAATTGTTAATCATGTGAAGTTATTGTACGCATTTGAATAATGCTTTATTTTAAAAGACGTTTTTATTAATAATATCGTTCCATCTTAAACCGCTTTCTTATCGGCCAATTTTTACCTAGCCAATGTCAAGGTCGTCCCTGTTCTATGGTCCTGCCTTCCTAATTATTTTAGCAATCGGAAGAGTACAACTATTTGAATTGGTGATTTAGATATTAAAGTTCATTTGAAAAGAATCGATTAGTTATCTTTGGTGGGTTGATTATCATGGAAAGTTACAATAGTAGAGTTTAGACTGGGTTTCTGAGTAAGGTGAGGCCCAATAGAGAGGTGATTTTGAGAGGTTGCAGTAGTTATGAATGGAACTTGATGGTTATGAAGTTAGTCCACAGTGTGGCACTAGATGCAATAAATGTCTATGTATGTGGGTAGTTGTTTTAAACCTTAACTCACTAGATTTCAGCCCCATAGTCTGTAGCGTAGATGTCTAGTTTGACTTGCAGTAGGATTTTCTGATAGAAAGATAGTGCCAATTAGACTTTATGCGTTAGTCCGAGTAGCGTATATTAGAGCATTTGGAACATCATTACTGAGTGCTTGCTTTTGTCACGATCGTAGTACGTAACCGTGAACATAATATAGTTTTCGCCCTATAGACAAGGGGAGCTTGAAATTATCTCCCACACCGTTATGTCTGCTGGTCGAAGACTCCACCCTCCCTCCTTTTATGATGTCGGGCTCGTAAATTTACTGGTTCAATGAAAATTATGTAGCCGTACTCGATACTCAGCGGTATGAGTTCTGTTTTGGTCAACCTTATCTGAGCAAGCATCTTATTTCAGGTTACGCAGACTACTAAAGCCGCAAACTAGAAACTTGATACTCAATTGTTATGACTGGGATCAGTTAGGAGAAGTATGGAGTAGTATTAGAGGTGGAAAGGAGTACATTGTTTGGTGGCCTGACGAGGGGTTGCCAGAAACGAATATATTGTTAGTAGATATTAGGAAACCAGTAAGTTATTTGAGTAGTAGGTTTAAGTGGTATGTGGATGATACAGCAGCAAATAGAAAGCTGACTAAAAGTGGGTGGGTAGTAAAACTTGTGAACTCACTGTAGGTTCTGGCCACGGATGCACCTTAACAATAAGATACTAAGTTCGGTGGACACCCATCGTGAGGTACTGGGGTTTGTGCGCGGTTGATAGTCAGGTGAATACGTATCTGTGCTATATATACTGAATCGGGAAAATATGTTGTAGGTTCACGTCACTGATGCACCTTAGTAGTAAGATACTACGGTTCGGCGGTCATCTATCATGGGGTATTTGAGATTGGGTCATATCTGCTGAATTTAGAGAATATGTCTGCATAGCATATAAATGGAAAAAAGAGAAAAAAGGAAAAGGATAAAAGAGAGGAAATAGATTTTTGTGTGGAGTGCACAAGTATAAGGATGCTCCAGAGCACGACCTGATTGATTATAAGTCGTCTTGTTTCTGGGAGGTGAAGTGTAAATGGAGGTGAAGTGGTCTACTGATATCTTTTATTTAGATAAGTTGTCGCGTCGTATGTCTTTGATGTCCAATCTATTTCAGATATTAAGGAGACCTGTTATTTCCGGCGCATCTGAATAAGTGGCTTCATCAGCCAGAAAGCTAATGTCTTTGAGATCTATATTAAGTAGCTTGAAAAATACTGGGAGATCG
This sequence comes from Schistosoma japonicum, assembly GCA_025215515.1. Taxonomy (NCBI): domain Eukaryota; kingdom Metazoa; phylum Platyhelminthes; class Trematoda; order Strigeidida; family Schistosomatidae; genus Schistosoma; species Schistosoma japonicum. The sequence goes on from CM046063.1 coordinate 32,524,352, forward strand.
TCTGCCATGCGTACTTCTACTGGCAGTTTGTTCCATATTTGACCATATCCAATAAATAAAAGTTTGCGCGAGCTTGTGTTTGCTTTTTCAATTTGAAAGTTTGTTTCTCAGATAATAGTCTCGAGTGTAGGTACGGTATGCAATATTAATTAAGGTACGGGTCATATTGTGCAGTAGTTTATAAAAGAGGATTAAGTTTATTCTTAGTCTTCTTCTTCATTGTGGTTCGAGTTCGAGCATATGACACCTGATTTTGTAGTCAACTTTAGAATTGTTTTTAACCACCTCTCATGTTAAGTAGCGTTGTAAACTCTCCACTCTAAGTTTGTCACTTGTTCGTAGATTGCTAAATAGGAAGGAACAGTACAAAAATATAGGTCCTATATATATTTTGTAGAGAGTGAGTCTTGACTCATTTTGATGAAAGTTTCTTAGAATGAAACCTGTGAGTCGTCGGGACTTGGATAGTTTAGCAGAGGTGTGCTCAGAGAAATTAATGTTGTAAGAATATTGTATGCTTAGGTCGATTATAGTATTAAGTTTAGGGAGTTTGTGGCTGCTAAGTACAAGTTGTATTTCAAGTTTTGGGTCTCCCACACATATCCACCCACATTTTTCAGTATTGAATTTCAGACACCAATCGGAGCACTATCTATCTAGGTTGTTTAGCTTATCGTGCATATTTTTGATGTAGTGTGCCATGTCCCAGCTTTCAGTCTTGTAGGCTACTTTCAAGTCGTCAGCATACAGATATGACTTTCCTTCTATGAAGCGCCTGCATATACTATTGATATTTATAATGAAACGTCAAGGAAATTGAACACTACTCTGCACAATCTCGCTGGTTGTGAGTCGTGGTGTTGACGTTACAGTACCTACTTTCATTATTTGATATCGGTTTGTGAGAAATAACCTGAACCACCCTAGGAGAGGATTAGTGATTCCTATGGGCTACAGCTTGCAGATTAGTAGATTGTGTGATACCATGTCAAAAGCTTTTGTATCAAAATATAGTATCATCGCTAAATTCTGATCACGGTTTCGAGTGATCTAGTGTAAGAAATCAATGAGACTTGTGGCTTATAACATCGTCTTGAGGAAGATACGCCGCGAAGTAGTTTTCAATCTTTTATTTATCAGGTAGTCAGACGTTTGATCCTTGATCACTGATCACTTGTGTATTATTAACTGGTTGATAAATCTTGACCAGGTTTCGTGCTTCTATCTTATGTTTATGGAGTGCGTAAGTGGCTTCCTAGTTTTTCGGATAAGTTTCTACTTCAAATTAGAGGTAAAATATTTATTATGTAACGGTCCTTGCTTAATTGCATGAGTACTTATCTTAGGACTAATAAAATATATTCACCGATTTGTAGATTAGGTTTCCCAAGAATTTCAGATGCACGCAACCTGCTTAGACGTTTCTTTCAATGTTTTCAAGCTTTTGCTGGAACAGAAAGACATATTTTTGTTACTAATATATATTCTGAAACTTAGTATGAAAAACAGACTGTGCTCTTTTCTAACAGCATTACCACACGAACATCGAATATGAACGTTACTTATTGTATAGCTTATTTTTTGACAAAAAATAAATATCACAAACTTGAATTGAAAAACTTACTATAAGTGGTTTTCAAGCCCTTGTTAACCAACGAATATGTGTTAGATAATACGTCTGGTAAGAATTGTTTGGTGAAGGTCAGTTAAATTGTATAGATTTCCAGTCACACTGAATGGATAAACAGTTATTGAGCAATAATAACCAGAAGCTGTGGGCAGTTGCCTAAAACCTTGGTAAATTTGTAATCAAGTGGTAATTGATGCAGCCACAGAACACTATAATACACCTACAAAGCTAAACACTTCTATAAATCCCTTTATTGTGAAATGGTGCCTGGAATGTAACCGCGTTATTAATTTTCAAAGAACGTAGTTCCAGTATCACTGATTATCACTTATAGAAATATGCGTGACGTCTAATTCTAGGCCACTGAAACCAACGTTACACATTCTAGGTATTTTCTTCTCCACCACGCTAAAAATCAATGATTTGCCCTTTGTGGCTTCCAGTAGATTAACGAAAGAAATTAAAATATATTTAAGAAACATCTTTACTGTCACAGATTCAGATTGTAGAGAGCGATCAGTTTGAAATTCGGATTATATGTTCCCTTTGTAAATAACTGTCATATGATCTTGGTAACAATATTTGTTTAATATACCATGAAAATGAAGTATGCAACTTATAGAGAAATAAAATGTCGTATTTTCAGATATCTAAAATACTGGTATAGCTTTCCTATTGACTAATATGATGATTGGGATTCGACCACCTGGACGAAGAAAGCTCAAATCTATTGGTCCCATGTAAATACCCCCCCCCTAGACATTGATTGAAGTCATCCAAATCTCAGAATAATCATTTCTGAGAGGATTTATAAACGTTCGTGATGAATCGCTCATAATTATGAACCTTATGGACTGCCTAAATCTACATCTTAGTGTTTAGGAAAAATTGGCTGACTACTATGAGTGGAAATAATCTTCCACCTCGAGCTTCTGAAGACTGATCTATTGACATTAACCTGGCCTATTCGCGGCAAGGGCTCCAATAATTCCGGTCAACCAAGATTCTTTAGAACTATATTTATCAATGCCGAGGAAGTGGAAGACATCCTACTTGTTGCGGTCTATAGCAGGATGCACGATACCCCTGCTATTCCATGTTCAGAACAATCTGATGAGGAACTTCGAAAAATAAACCAGTAGTCATTCTATGAAAGGAAGAAGGTAATTGCTGAGCAGAGTGTCCTTACGCTCGGATTCCGAGGAGGCACTGTATGATATTCGTGAATGGAAGTTACAAAATAGATCATTAAAGCTAACGGGAGTCTTAGCACAACATGTAGTTTAGGTGCCCAAAATAGGTAGGGATCCTAAGCCTCGATTACCGTCGTCACGAATGACAACACCTACTCCAGAGTCGTTTCAGTAAAATAAAGGTCAACTAATAAGCGGAGTTAAACTGTATCCAGATATGTCTCAACAACAGATTGTGTCACTAAAAGGACTCGTTGAAACAAGTTACCACAGTAGTGGAATGTTTGGAGAAAAAAGTCATAAGGAAACCGGGTACCACTCAATCAAAAAATTCTAGTGTGGGTAGATCTTCTGCCTGATCTCGGTAAACGCTTTTAAATCAGGATTACTCCGAAACTCCTACTTCTGGTAGGAAGCACCAACTGAAAATACACGGATGAATCAATTTCATTGAATAGGATGGATGAACTGTGTGTGTTAAGTGATGCAAGTAATATTCGTCCAACAGAGACAACATAAGCATGGGGGTCCTTTCAAATCACGAACAATAAGGTTACAATGCTATAACGTCACTGTTCCGCAACAACAGGAATCCCAGTGCGGGGGGAGTGAAACTAGTTTATACACAAGTTTCTGCCTAGTAGTACATTCCATTAGCACTCCTGAATTCTTCAGTCTCTAAAGACCTGTTTGGTATTTTGTGAAATTGTAAAATACCACAAGATAATCAGTTGAATATATTTAAAGGAAGCTTGCAGCTGATATTCAGGACGGTAACTAGATGTTAGGAACAATAAGTCTTTCTAAAATTGGAACATACTAATATTTTAGTGTTGGGAGACTTTAATCTCATAAAAATTAACTTCGCTGATTCCACATATAGAGGATGGGATGATCTGGTAGAAACCCGATTCTTTCAACTTTCTGAAAATTCAGGGTTATTTGGCTTTATAATAACATTTCCCTTGAAATTTATGACAGTTTTCTGGCAATAATTTGGAAAACGTGAATTGCGAGTATACAAATTAATTGAAAACAGACATCTTTGGTGTGCACGAAAACTCATATTTGTTGTTTGTTTAACTATTTAGAATTTAGTAGAACTCCCTTCTAGACCTCGGAGCGCATAGGGACTTGTTTCTACATTTTCTGCTAGATCCGTACTCATGGCTGTGTCAGTTGTTGGTTTCGATATCGGCACTTTAACCTCATACATTGGTGTTGCCAGAGGTGGTGGAATTGAAGTGATCACAAATGAGTATAGTGAAAGAGCCACGCCGTAAGTTTCCTGCACCAGACTAATTTTTCCAGGACGTGTGTCGCTTTTTCAGGTGAACTTGTTCTTGTGGGAACAGCAGCTAAGCTACAACAAGTTATGAATACTCGAAATACTTTCACAGACTTTACCAGGCTGCTCGGTAAACGCCTTTCAGATTTGACTGTTGTGGATGGAAGGAAGTTCACTACTCATCAAGTAGAAGAATCCAGTGATGGTCGCATTACCCTCTCAGTAAGTCTTTTTATTTACCTATAGTATTCTATTAAGGCTGTCTTAAATGGGGAGAAAACTTCATTTGTTCCTGAACAAATACTAGCTATCCAAATGAATAAACTAAAGGAAGTTGCTGAAGCTACTATCGGTTCTAAAGTTGTCGACGTTGTCGTCAATGTCCCTACTTACTATACAGATACCGAACGAAGAGCTGTACTAGATGCCACAAAAGTGGCAGGACTAAACTGTGTAAAAGTTGTAAACGACATAACAGCGAGTAAGTTTTAATATTATGCTTCATCTTGTAAGTTGGAACTGCATACGGATTTTACAAAACCGATTTACCACAACCTGAACTCCCACCAAAAGTAGTTGCTTTCGTCAGTGTTGGTTATAGCACTACACAAGTTGGTATATGCAGTTTTAATATAGGTAAATTGAAAGTCCTTGCAACGACGTGTGATGCCTTCCTTGGTGGTCGAGATTTTGATGGACGGCTTCTCGAAAAGTTCGCTGTCGAATTCCAGCAGCAGCATAAACTGAAAGTAAGCTCATCCCGGGTCATTTTATTTTGCAGGCTCCTCTACCAACAAAAGCAATTATTAGGCTGCTTCAAGAATGTGAAAAGCTAAAGAAAGCGATGAGTGCAAATTCATCTGAGTTACCTATCAACGTTGAGTGCCTAACAGAAGATCGGGATTTGACCAGTAAAATGAAGCGAGCTGACTTTGAAGAATTATGCTTGGATCTCGTAGATCGGTTCCGAGCTCTCCTTACCAAATGTCTTGACACGGCCAAATTGAAGTCCGAAGATATACACTCTATAGAACTTATTGGTGGTAGTTCACGTATTCCTATGTTAAAGGACGCCGTCGTATCTATTTTTAAACAGGAAGGAATAACAACTCTTAACGCTGATGAAGCCGTAGCTCGTGGGTGTGCATTTCAGGTATGTCGTTATGCCCAGTTTGTTTCAAACAACTGTTGTATGAGTATTATTATTATTTAACCTGTTCGTTTTCCGAGTACTTCACTAATGGAATAGCAATTTAGTAGAGTAGTTCGCTCTTAGTTTTGCCAATCCATGAGAATTTTGCAGTTTAGAGTATTGAAAGATGTGAATATCACTACTTATGTGCTCTAGTAGCACGGGTCTGCACCAAGTCCAGCATTGCTTGGGACTAACAACCAATTACAAATGTACATGAAATGCGTGTACATTGTCTCTTAAATCAAAAACTAAGAAAACTGTGTATATACCTGTCTTTTTCTGTCAGTCTCATCACCACTCGAGTATGGGCAGTAAGCTGTGTTATGTATGGTTCTGTAAGTCACAGTAACTGCGTAAGAGTCAAAAGTCGAAGACTGTTATTTCAGACTTTAAAATAGCTAATTTTCGTGTGGTCACTCTAACTTTTACTTATACATTTCAGGCAGCTATCTGCTCACCAGCTTTCAAAGTGAGGGATTTCAATGTCGTCGAAGCATGTTTATATCCTATTGAAATAAAATTTGATCGAGAGGAAGGCAGTGAACAATGCATGCAAACAGAAGAGATAGGTGGTGCAATAACAACGCAGGGAAAAGCTATGCACATCGAGGTTTTCCCTTTCCTGCATCCTATTCCTTCTTCGCGTCAGATATTTCTTACTCGTCGTGGTGCTCTCACTTTAGAGGCTCGGTACGCTAACAAAGAAGGCTTGCCAAATGGAAATGTAGTTATTGGGACTTTCAGGATAGGGGAGGCTTCTCAAATGTTTACGGAGCCTCGTAAAATCAGACTCAAGTTGCGTATGAACACTCATGGTATCTTCAATATTTCACAAGCACAATTAGTAGAAGAATATGAAAAGGAAGTTGAAGTTAGTGTTTCCGAGGACAACCCTGTAGTTGATGGACCCGCAAATTCAACAAAGGAAATGACTACAGCTGCTAATGAAGGTAACGAAAATCCAAATCCATCAGCAGACAATGGTCAAGTAAACACACAAGACTCCACTTCACCAAAAAAGAAAACAGTATTAAGAAAAAAGAAATTCACTAAATACCATGACTTGAGTATTGAAGTTAACAATATGCAATTCAGCACAAAACAACTCAACGAGTTTTGTGAGATTTGCGTACGTCACATGTTTTTTTTACATTTCATTTTGTCATATATATCACTGTTCCCTTTAGTGTAACTAAAGGTAGTACTTGAACGTACATATCTTTGCATACAGATGTTTATTAGGACTCGATGTAGTTCCTTTGTAGAACACTTATAAAACGATGTAGGATTTGCTATTTTCAATACATGTAATAAGAAAATTCAAATGAGTAACTGAATAGTTATATACTCCCTTTTGAGCTACTGTAAGAGTTAGTGGTCACTCGAATAACCAAACTGAAGTAGGTACGGCAAACTTCAACTTCGCTCAAGTACTTACACCATGACTAGTTTTGCGAGGATGTACGTTAAATAGTTCAAAGTAAGTACTTGACACAATAATTCCTTAATTAGTCTTGACCGATGTAACGGTTTTATCATTGTTCAGAAATCATCTATAAGATTTTTGACGTAATTTCTATTAGTGCATCTAGAGGCCTATATTCTTGTGCAAGGTTACTTATGCGCATTTCTTACAGTTTTGCGAGTCAGCAATGTGATAGGAATTTCTGTGTAATCACACCACCCATTATAGGTCAAGTTTCTTGTTAATTTCTCTGTTACAAATTAATATATTGACATTTAAGTGAATTATTCGCATTTGTATGGTATGTGGATAGTTTCCATCAAAATAGAGCGTAATCTGTATGCACTGAGAATAAACATCATCCTCGTAAAAATATTCATTTTCGCTTCTTATAGGCTAATCTCATATTCAAAGACAAACTGGAACGCGAACGTGTGAATGCCAAAAATGCAGTTGAAGAGTATGTTTATGAAATGCGGTCGAAACTCCAAGGTTCATTAAATCCATTTGCATCACCCACTGAGTCTGAATCATTACTTCAACTACTAGATGCGACAGAGGAGTGGTTATATGGTGACGGTGAATGTTCAAAACGTCAAGTCTATGTCGAGAAGCTCGCTGAGTTGAAAAACAAGGGAGATCCGATTGTTCATCGAGCGAATGAACATCTAAACCGTCCTTTAGCAGTTGAGAATTTTAACCGATCACTTGTGGTGAGTTACCAGTATTAATCAGTATAGATATACTTTAGTAGTCCATTCATTAAACTTATGAAGTCATTAGATTCACCGAAACTAGTTGTGACCATTCCATGTCCTAAGCTTATTAGAAGTGAATACTGGATCCATCGTATGTAACTTTATGTTTATTGAAATTGATGACTAAGATTACCATTACTGTTTGTATTTTATTACCCGGTCTTTCTCACCTAGCCTTCATTTACTTTTACTCCCGCTAAAATATAATACAGGAAATATATTCAAGGTTAATTACTTAAGACACGACAATATTGCATTTCTCTAGCTAGCAACAGCACGATTAAGCTTGTAATTTAATGTTGGTTGATTTAATTGCATAGTAACTAAGGTAATGTGAGACTAAATGCACAAGAAAATTAATATCTGGAGTTTAGTGACTAGTGTAGGACTGCGTACTATGCAGTAGCGTTTTAGAAACTAGGTATAATGAACCAGGTCTCAACCATGCAACGTAGCTAAAAGTCAGACTTAGTAAGTTCCACACCGGCTTGTTGTATGCCACTAAGTATATTTATAAGTCCTAGGTATCTTTCAGAAATTAGACAGACAGACAGACAGGTACAATGCAGTACTTCGTACGTACGTACATCAGTTCAGGTTGCCATACCACATCAGCACAGAAACGCAAGTGTCAGTTCAAATCCAAGAGTGATAGCGATAGTAGAAGTATTAGCAGTAATGCAGAAAATTAGGGATTGAAGATATGATTTGAAAAGTATAATTCAGTGAGATAAATTTGAAAGGAGAAAGATAGAGAATTTAGAAAGTTAGATTTTGAGAGAACACAAAGAGTGGATGCACCTGCGCCATTGCAAACGATTCTGAGCCATGTCGTTCAAGGTCTCTAACCATTGGTGACTTTCGTCTCGCGGACCCCAACCACGCAGCCTACATCTACCAACATGACTTAGTCCACTTGTCAGTGACTTCATCGATTTCTGCCATGTTTTGGTTTGGCCGCCTCTAGCTTTCTTCCAACCTATTCCTACGCCGCAAAACATAGCTCGTCGAGGCAGTCGGTAGTTAGACATGCGTAACACATGTCCCAACCACCTCAACTGATGAAGTTTCAATACCTCATCTATTGATTTGCCATCCTTTCCTAGAACCCGTTTCCTAACGACAGCATTGCTCACTCGGTTGTCCCACGATACTCGAGCAATGCTTCGGAGACACCTATGATCGAAGACCAGTAACCTACGAATGTCCTCTACTCTTAACGGCCATGTTTCGCTCCCGTATAGTAGGACAGAGTGAACTGCTGCACGGTACACTCGTCCTTTGGTTAGCAAGCGGATATCTCGTCTGCGCCATAAGTGACGCAACTTGGCAAAAGCCAATCGAGCTTTCTGTATCCGTGCTGAGATTTCGTCAGTCACCAGGCCATCAGCACTGATGAGACTCCCCAGATGTGTGAAGCGGTCTACACGCTCTACTACTTCACTCCCTATCACTAGTTCAGGTGCCGATGCAACCCAATCCTGAAGCAACATTTTGCATTTCGAGGGGGAAAACCGCATCCCGAACATGCTTGCATTGTTGCTCAGGGTAGTCAGAAGACTCTGCATTTTGTCAGCGTCTTCACCAAATAGGACTATGTCATCAGCATACTGTAAGCCAGTAAGCGAGGCTCCTGGTAGAAAGTCAACTCCTGAAAAGTCAGACGAAGATAAGGTTATATCTAAAAGCATGTCTATGACAAAATTAAACAAGAATGGGGAAAGTGGACATCCCTGACGGACACCACTTGAAGTGAGGAATTCCGATGACAGTTCGCCATAAGCTCTCACTCGACCTGTAGTTTTAGAGTAGAGAGCTTGTATAAGGTAAATGTACTTCTTTGGTACACCTTTCAATGACAGACACTGCCACAGAACCTCATGATCAACAGAGTCGAATGTCGCCTTTAGGTCCAAGAAGACAACTATTGTAGGACGCCTAAATGTGTGTCTGTGTTCCAGGACCTGTCGCAGTGTGAAGATGTGGTCTATACAGCCACGTCCAGGTCTGAATCCAGCCTGGTTTTCTCTAGTCTGCTCTTCACGAGCTCTAGTTAGGCGTCTAAGTATAATCGAGGCTAACAATTTAGAAACTATATTAGTCAGACTGATTCTCCTGTGATTGTCACAAGAAGACTTTTGTCCTTTCTTATAAATTGGGACAATCAGGGATTGAGACCAGTCAGATGGTATTACGCCCAGTTCCCAGATTCTACCTAAGATTTCAGTCAATCTAGCTGCTAAAACTGGACCACCATCCTTAAAAATCTCAGGGGTAAGCCTATCAGGACCTGCTGCTCTACCTCGCTTCAGATTTCCTATAGCCTTCTCAACTTCATAAAGACTAGGAGGAGTTAAGTCGATTTGCCATTCAGGATGACTGGGGATCGTGGGCAACCGAAGTGTGGCTGAAGGCCAGTTGAACTGATCCCTAAAGTGTTCTGCCCATCGGTCCAATCTCCTGGACTGAGAATGAATTATAATCCCATCCTTTTCGGAGATAGTCTCACTCACATTCGGATTCCTAATACCAGTTTCCTTGATAAGTCGAAAAGGTTGCCTACTGTTGCCTATCGCCGCTGCCTTTTCCATCGTTTTTGCTTTCGCTACCCACCACTGTTCACGGTCGTTGCGTAGGCTTTTTATCAGCCTGCGCTTAAGCTCACTTCGCTCTTCATCATGTTCAGAGCCAGGTGGGATGAGTTTACGAGCATCCATCAGTTCGGTGGATGCTACTGAAATCCACGGCTTTATCCTAGCCTTATGATTTACCTTACTAGCAGATATCACTGCTGTTTCCACAGCCTTTTTGATATCATTCCAACCTGCTTCCGGATGGGAATCGCTTACACGATCGCCTAACTGTTTTTCTAGTTGTTCCTGAAATATATTCTTAGCTTTATTATCATTACGTAAAACCCTAAGAGGCTTCGTTGCAATGTCTTTCCTACGTCCAGTAAGCCTCAAACAAATTAAGTTCACGAAATTCGTTCCTAAATGTCCATTCTTTTCTTAAAGTGCATTATAATGACAGATTCAGTAACCTTTTTTGAAAATATCATTCTTGGTCCAATCAGTTAGTGCATTGCGAACATATTTCGAGAACGGCTATTCGGATGATTGCTGGTTTTTTATTCATAATCCGAACCACAAGCCTTCTGTATGATATACTAACGGTTTCGTCATAATAAAGTATCGTATACTAATCTCATACCACCCAATAAGTGTAGTTTAGCTAGATATCTGAATAATAAATGATGTATGTACTATATTCAGTCTTACAGCTTCGTACACAGTTGTGAGAGCTTTTAGACAGTACGCAGTCACAAAATTAGTCTTACCTTCATTGATATTTATACGTATCAACCAATGTCGTTACCTATGCCTTCTCGTTATCTTACAACCTGATCAATCATTAGCATTAATTGTAATCGTGCAGCATTTGCTATCTATTGTATTAGGAGTTTATATTAGCTGTTATCTTTTTTGAATATATATTTTCTGTTTGATATTCTTGTTATGCAGCGTATAAGGAAAGTGATAGATAGCATTGCAGCAGGAGAACCAACTTATGATCACTTAACACAGGAACAAGTTAATCAGTTGGAGAATATGATAGTTCAGTACGAGACGTGGCTGAATCAACAAATGATGCACCAAAATCCTCGACCACAACATGCAGACCCTGTTGTTAAAGTTACAGATATTATATCTCAACAACAAGTAAGTAGTAGTTATTTTAATATATTTAAACTGATTGTATCTCAATAAACCTTATAGGAGCTACATGAAGTACTATCTACAAATCTTAATACATCAAAGATGTTTTGCAATCATTTTACTGTTAATCTGTTGGAATTTTCTCAATGCATCAGTGGACATGAGTCGAGTGAATGCATACAACTTTAAAATCTACTTGAAGTAGAGAACTAGCACTTAAAGTCATAATATGAATAAGTTGGTTTCCGTAGGCTATCTAATTTGATGTTCGTCTTGTTGTGCTGCTGACTCGTGGAACCTTGATAACGTAGTTATCAAGTTAGTTATCTTAACTTTTGAAGATCAACAATGACATTTCATAAACTTGAATCATTACCACTGGTCGCATATGCAAAGGAATATAAGGTAACTTATAATAAGTTTGCAGTATGATGCAAAGAAAATATGGTCATAGGTATTCGTAATCATAAAGTGAAATGAAATTGTCGAACTAAATTCCAGGGTAGTGAAGGTAGTAACGGTATTAGTAGGAATGGAGAAGTAAGATTCACCAAAATATAAATCAGTGAAAGAAATCGTAATGGATTCAGAAACCTAGAGTTGGAGGGGGGAAGGACTGTATGCACTCGCGATGTTGCTGACTATTTCGAACCATGTCATTTAAAGTCCCTAATCTCTGGTTACGATTATCACGTGGACCTCAACCAGGTAGTCTGGATCTGTTAGTGTGACTCAGTCTACTTGTCAATTACTTCATAGAATGATGCCATGTTTTGTTTGTTCGAGATCTTGTAGAAATACTTGTGTAATCGATGCTTACAGGTTCTCTGTATGCCGATGACGGGTATTTCTTGAGGAAGCTAGCATGGCTATTGGTTTAAAATTAGTAGTCATCGACTTGAGGACATAACCAAATCCACGTTTATATGCTCAGCCTGAGTTATGCTTATGTGTTGAATCTTTGTGATAATACTTGAATGTCGGAACTACAGTTTGTATACACTGTTCAGTAGCTGAAAGCCGAGTTCCTAAAACAATAACCCACTGCTTCACCGAGGGCTTATCTGAAGAGCTCAAGTAGTGATGAGTTTAAGTCTGTTGTATATGACCTATTTGTAATCAGTTGCTTAGCTGACGTTAAATGTACTAATTTCAAGATTGACTTTACTTTCTCTACTGTTTTTGTTCAGTAGGCGTCACTTGAGATACTGACTGTCAGAAATACCTTGACGTCTGTATATGTTTAAGCATCCGAGTGTACGACCTTTCACTGGTGCAGTATTGACTACTCTTATAGTTACTACTCCTTCCATGTGGTAGTGCTTTAAGCTACATATATTTCGGCCAATATTTTTCTATTGGTTCATCACACTAGACTCAACTATTAAATCTAAGTAACATCTACCTATTGAATCTGAAAATGCGCCTCACGTAGCAGTTCGGTCATGAGATTCATTATTTAATGTAGGGAATAAAGCATAATGTTAATAAATTTGCTTACATAATATTCATGTCATTTAAACTCAGTTATTCTCGTTCGTTTCACTTTTTAGGCCATGGAATCAGTTTGTCATCCAATTATAAATATTCCCAAACCGACACCAACGTCTCAAACAAATACAGCAGATCCTAACTCCCACTCTTCTGAGCAATGCAACAATGTGAATAATGCAAACACAGACTGCAACACCAAATCAAATCATTCCAAAAAGTGTGGCGATAATGCAGAAAATATGGACTTAGATTAACGACCGCATGTGACTTATATCTCTGGAATCTTATGTTTCATTCAGCATTTTATTCAATTCTTAAGTTGTTTGACTTTTGTGACTCTATGTGGGTTCTTATAGTCACTTTGTATTACTAATTCGCGTTAAATAACCGACGTTAATTAGTCACTGGTCTATAAAAAATTTCAATGCTCGTTTGCATTACTGCATGACTATTGAAAATAGAATTAAGCTGTACCTGATTGTCCTTTTAGGGCGACTTCGTTTGATCGAATTAAGACCTTACCTCATTGGGCGTTATCACTCAATTATTCGGAGGATATTGATTCTATCCATACAACTAATTGTAGTTTTATATGAATGGTACTATGGTATCACCTAGAAGCGTTTTCAGGCTTTCACTTCGGTATCTGTAATTATTCCTTTGTAACAGAAATATTTGAACGAAAGTTTGAGTCCTAACTTTTAATATTCAGACTTCTTTTATACACAGGAGTGTGATAAAGCTAGTCAAGCATTTGATGCCCCAAAAAGCAAATCGTTTCCTGTACACACGACACTAAAACCGTTTTGTAAATTCGTAATTTGCCGTAATTGCAGGAGAAATATCAAGATTTTAAACATTTTGTCCTCGGGTGAGTAGTTTTGTCTAGAGTTTACGTCTGTGTATCGAGGGTTCCATTCGGTGAACATATTGTTCCACTGTTGAAAGTAGCTACTGAATGTTAACTACTGTAAACGTACAGGCAGTACTAGTGCTCGTATTTTCGAAATGTCCTTTGCTTCGAACTACTCAAATGTTTCATACACACGTTAGGCTATGTTCGAGTAATTCAAAACTTAATCGATTAAATGTCTTAGGTAATTGCTAATAGACTTTTTACCATACCGCTAGCTACTCGACTTGCATCTTCGAGTTCCTTAGCCACTTAATTCAGATTGTTATATCCCCAGTTGACTAAGAGAAATCTGGCTTAGAACTTTATTACTGACTGTCCGAATACGGGAACAGTGGATCTATATGTAGCGTTGGATCTCACCATGCACCCACGTTCTCGCCAATGATGGAACCCTAGTTCCGTCTTGAAAATCCTAAATACAGTCTGGTAGTATCGTAAACGTTGGGGAGTCCCACATGGGGACCGACCAACACTTTAGAGCCTCGTTTTCAGTTGTTGCTTAGCTCATCACTGCAATGTTGGTGGTGAGCTGCTACCGTGTTGCTAGTTTTGAGATTCTGGAATTTTAATCAAGCCATGATAAGTAATCTCTGTAAATTAGGGAGGCAAATATTTTCGCCATTCTTCTACTTACAAGCAACACGAACTCATCCCTTGCACTTTACGTAGTAGCGCATGCATCATATCACTTATTGGTCAAATGAGTCTATCTTAATCATTTATCGGTTTGAAATGTAACTAATTTCCTCACGTCTATGTTCATATTACAATCGTAAAAGTAACTTTAAATCAGTATATTAGGTTAAAGGCTATTTTCTTCCTGATAGCTGTTGATGATGTAATATAAAATTGGCTGGTTTATTGCTGGTACTCAGTAATTGAGTGGTGTTATTTGAATGACTGATACATAACTGAGTTCCTGACTATTCTGACCTTATCTGCTTCCTTTGATAGGTCTGATTATGTATTCATTGCCAAATGATGAATAGTGGCTCAGCACCGTTACCATCGATGGAAAACAATACTCTTGTCAGTAACAGAAGTAGTTACCTAAATATTTTCAGGTAGGATCGCACCCTACTTTTTAAGGCGTTTGACTTTCAACCACTGTGAATCAAGTTCTACTTCTTCCACCTCAATTTCGTTAACCAGGTAGTATTGCTAACCTTTATGCATAGGGGGTCAAAGTCAAGCGCCTGATGAGTAAAATTATATGTCTAAGATTGACTGATCAGCTATACTAAGTTGGGTGATCGTGAGTTGTGGCATATCTGATCCCGAGCTAGTGTCATCTGATTCCATTCCCAGTATACAAGTATAGTATCTAATCTTTAGCAAGCTCCTCCACATCAGGGCTATGGCGTAAGGTAATCTATTAGCCCATCGATACGTTGAGCGGACCTGTAAAGAACGTGAGCCAGCTACTTGCTAAACATATTTACATAATGGTTATAGCTAGAGTTAAGAAACTTCGATTACTAAACTTTATTGCAATTTGAATACCTTAGTAGAAATAGTTCGTAACTAGTTTAGAATACTACTGATCTCAATCTATCATTAATAAAATAAAAGCTTTAATTCCATATCCGGTTGACTAACATTTAAGTTGTTCATCTGAGTTAGTCTACCAAGTTACATCAAGTTTTCTCGTTATTAATTTATTCTGCAAATATGGGTTCAGTAGAATGTGGCCAATCATTATAACGAGTAGGACTAAACCATGGTGGTTCAACAGTGTGATTTAAGAAATGATTTTCAAGGTATTGAGTCACAATTGAAGTATTGACACTGGTTGTAGTGCTCATTCTTTAGAATTAGATGAAGTGGCTATAACATATCTCTAAGCTAAGGCAGATGCTTTTTATAGTTGCTTACGTAAAAGAGGTGAAGTTATTTATGAAAAGTAGCGTGGCAAATACGTACTTCGATGTCATATACGCTGTTGTGAAGAACCAACTAGGATTGGGTCATTTCTTATCCAATCAAGATTTAACCTGAAGCAAATCGGTAGTGTGTTGATTAGTAGAATTACCAGTAACAAGCTCATAGGCATTGTGTAATGTCAATGAAGTGACATCTGCACAAATATATACACCGAAGTAACACTAAGGACTAGCGTATCAATGGACGGTGTTAGTCAGAGAGTTGAAGATTGTAAAGTCGACTGAAAAAGTACCTGAAACTATGTTAAGGAACGTGTAGACGAGTGCTGTGTAATCATACGAATTAGTTACTATGTGGTGATTTCTTTAAAGTTTAGCGAACGATTAAGTAACCTTAAAGGTTTTCATTCATGTAAATGTAATATATTCACTATAAATTTTCTAATTAATACCTGTTCCTATTAAAATAAGTTCATCGTTAGCATGCAATATTTTCTCATTGGCTGAAGATCATTTGTAGACTGCTTGTTTAGTTTCGTTCTACCTTATGAGGTAATTGGACTAGTGCACGATTGGGCTATGATCAAAATTTCTTAGGTATCTGCCATCCCAGAAGTGTGATACGAGGACGTTGTAATAAAATTTGACTCAAGTGACATATTGTACGATACTCAAATGTATATTGCACACTCAATGTGATCAGAAGCCAGAATTAAAATCAGCAACATTGTATTAACTCAGTTACGAAGCCATCACACAAACGGATCAAAAAGGTTACGGTACATCATCAACTCAAATGCAGCCCATCATATAACTGACTGGGCCCAGTGACCGATCGTGACTGACCCAACAGTATTACAAATTAGTACAGTGGTTGTAAACTGCCAAAATTTCAACATATAGTCTAATACTACAATAAAGTAGCTTGGATATCGTTAGACTGTCGTCATGTGTAAAATAATACTACTTAGGACGGTACATTAAAAGAATCACCCATGCTCAATAATTGTATTCAACTGTTCAATTCATTCTTATTTTCATGAGAGCAAGAACAAATATTTGTGCAAAGTAAGATGACTTCATTTCATTTCGTTGGTTTCTCATCAGCTGCATACAACCTAGAATAATATTTTACAAATTAATATCTGAAACAAAGTTTAACATACTCATGAGAATGCATGGAGTCAGTTGAAATCAAGATTACATAAACATGTGAACATGGCTTAAAATGTTGGAGAAAATGCTGTGAATATCTATACGATCCAAGAGAAGGTACCAGAAGGCAAAATAGAGATCACGAGTCAAATGATTACACAATAACAGGGGGTTGGAAATATTTGATAATAAAGTGAATAAAACTCAGTTATTAAACTTTAAATGACCTAATTAAACACGAAAGTTGAACTTAACCAACTAGAAAAGCGATGATGTAACCAAAAAGAGGAATTGTTAAATCTGATCAAAAGAGAAAACGTATTAAAGTAAACTTAGCGAGAGAATAATAACTATGAAAACAATGACGCAAAAGTTAAGTTACCAGGGTAAAGAAAGACTTATAACAGTTTCTTTTTGAACACATAAGTTTGGATTCAATCGTTTAATAGCAATTGCTTCGGCATATTTTAGAAGATTTGAAGTCTTTTGTCTATTGAACACTTTAAATGATTCATTGATATTAATTTGGTGTCCTGTGTCAATTAGATGCTTAGCGATTGCGTCGTTAAATGTCTTTGTTCCTGTCCTTATTTTACTAACCTATATATCACTATGGATTCGTACAAGTTCATTGTTTCTATTGCCTTAGTAATTATTATCGTTCTTGAGTTGATATGTCATAGATCATTATTCTTTATTTAATATTGAATATGATAATATAACTGCATAATCTATTCAACATTTAATAAATTTAAAGCAAATATATTTCCATAGATCCAGTAAATACTTTATGTAATATAACTTTAAAATAATTAATATGTTATGCTTATTGTTAAAATTAATGTAGTCATACTAGTTTGATATGATAACATGAACTGATGAGCATAAGTGTCCAGGTTCTACGTTGTACATAACCAACTGACTGACTAATCGATAATGGTTATTTATTTGTATTCGTCACAATTCAGACACAATAATTATCATTCATTTATTTAAATATGCAAAACTTAGTACAAAATGGTACCAAGAATATATACACCACTCATTTACAAAAGTAACGTTGTGAAGGAAATGGGTTGGAGGGGGGGGGAAGGTAGAATGTAGTCAAAGGGGAATGACTATAAAATCTTATAGGACAGCAAGAGTACTACAAGGCAGGAACTACGGTTTGAATAGGGAAACAAACAAGAAAACTTCACTCCTATTAGGAAACTGCAGCTGCATCGCGAATAACTTCTCTTCTGAGCTGTATCTAATAAGGTCTCGAGCCAGTGATTTGTACCATCTCTAGAACTGACAGATGCTGTGTATATGTTAATTATTATTGTTGGGATTTTCGGATTTTGTTGAATTCAACATCATGAATTGGTTTGAATTAAACTTTTGATTGAAGTTAGAAATATCAATCATAAAATACTGGCTCATTTATTTAAAGTTTAAACAATTGCCACGAAGCTTTAATATTCTTAGCTCAATCCTTTCCATACTAGAATTCAACAACTGTTCTCTTCTTCCTGGTTTTTATTAAATGTCTAATTCTTGTCAGTTTTTGATATCCAGATAATATTCTTCTTATTTCACTAGTAAGAAATTGAATGATTGTAGAGCATTGATTTCAGCAGCTCATTGTTTCGTAATCATTTTTTCTGTTTATGTGTATAACGCATCTGTTTTCCTTCTAAAACTGCATATTATCACTTGCATACTGTTCTTCAATAACTATCTCTTTAGATGAGCTATAATTACATTAAGTAATTAACTTCTCTTATCCATTATGATTAGTTTATTATTTCAACTTATATGTATTGAATACGTGTAATAAGTTTCCATATATAATTTCGAAATGCTGGTCATGCATACTTTTGTACAACAGTCAAATGCTACGAGTTTCATCTATCTCCTACATTACAGTTGGAGTAGTTGTAACAAAATAAATTTCTATGTGTTTATCTCACTTAATGGTACCAAGCAATCGATATAAACATTTGTAAAGCATCATTTAATCCAATCACATAGTAAATAGTAAAGAGTGTGTTGTAGTGAATTACGTATTATGTGCATGCATGAATGATAATGTTCTATGTAGGTGTTATTGTTCTTTCCTCTCTACAATAAAACATAATGATGTGTTCTTTACTTCCTGAAGCGTGATTAATTTTATATAGGTTAAGTAATTGTATTAAATTATGTTATTTGAATTCTGTTTTATTTTTTTGAAATGTTTTAAGTTTAGTTTAAAGAAACTGACAAGATCTCTTGGTCATTTTTTTAATCTAAATGGCTGTTGTAGAGATTGTTTGATTTGATGAAAAACGAGGAAGTACTGAACTACTTGTTTCATTCTATTATGGAACTCTTCAACAGTGCGCATCCACAATCCTACCAAGGCAAATAGCCTGGAAACTTCAGGCTTCGTAGAAAGCGCTTAACTGTTAGACCACTGAGTCGGTAGTATCCAAAGGATGATATTTCTAGCACCTCATAACCTGAAGTTTCTTGTCTTGATTCAATGGTGGGGTTGTGGATGATAACCACTGAATAGTCCCATACTAAAACGGCTGTTCCAATGCTTTCTTGTTTTCGATAATTAGCTGATTCAAACCAATTTATGATATGAAATTAATATTTCTTAGCTAATTGATATTTACTAGTGCAGGGAGCTCATAATATATGTCAAGGGAACTGATGCTCTTTATGGGGTTCATCTGCCCACCACTCAGAATATCAATCATTGAATGTTATTGCAATGTGATTGATGCTGGGATTTGTGACGTTTTTTGATAATCTATAATCACCGATTTTCCAGTCTTGTAAATATTGCTATTAAACTGGTTATTTTAGGTTCATTTGAACAGAATAATCATGAATGATCCCTGTATGTACTAGCCGGCTAATGCCCATCAGTATTCACATTCTTAAGAAATTTTTGTGTTCCATAAAAGATTTGAATCTGTATCACTAAGTTACATGAAATCAGGTATTATCACTCGTCTACTTTGATCCTGTATGACCTCATATGAGAAGAAACAATTGCATGGTGTGTAATCTCCAATCACGGCATAATATACAACTTTATCTTGTAATTCGGTTTATAAATCATTGGGGCTAGTTATTTATTGGTTGCTTATTGACATCATCCTTTCATTTCAATTGTTTGTCATGTTATCTGTTATGTTTTGTGGCAATATATATAATGACCTTGATAATCGCTAATCACTGTACAGACACGTCAGCCCCTCGACTACCAGTCCCAAAACGGAATAGAGGAAAAACAACGACTAATGAGTCAAGCAGACAGATCAGATCTTTATTTCAATCATACCTTTATATACATGCAAAATCAGACCACATCATAAACCAATTAGAAAACTGACATTAATACAAAATAAGAGTAATAGTGAGTGTGAACTGGGGTAACGTATATGCAGTCAATTAACTATAGTTCATAAATGAGAAATGATATAACAACAGGTTAATGCCTTAAACAGTAGTATAGGATAAGAGCAACGTCACAATAATAATAATAAAATGCTTACTTTGTATACAACCAAAAATAATGAATCGTTAACAGAAAAAACAGTTCTAGAAGATAATCAATCTTCTTTAAGTGCTCGCCATAACATTATCACTCAAGACATTCATACACACAATAACGATACAGCTACGGTATATGTTATAGTTTAGCTAGGCCACATAAGCTTTCATCCAGAACTTAATTAATCAGAACTCCAGAAAAAGCCAACTGACTTACTTATTATTGTATACGTAAGACTATGATAGATCTTGATTTCACATTCTGAACATAAGTAGACCATTTGTGGTACGAAAAATAAGTAACAGATACTAATATGTCAATAAAACACTAAGATTGATAATCTTGTCTTAATTTCATAGGATCATGAATGACCTATCTAATCGACATCGAGCAATCACTGATAACTTAGATAAATTTCATTCACATTTTGTTCATAAATGCTTTATTCTGTTACATCAAAACATTTCGTGTAGAGCTGGGCTTAAATATATAAGATAACAGGTTCAATGTCGTTTGTATGTATTTACTTGACAACTGATGAACTGTCTCGAAGGCGGAAAAGTCAACAAGAGTCCAGTAAGATTATCTGAAATTACTGATGTGTAAAATCTAATATAAGTATTCAAATGCATTAAGTAAGTCTTCCATTAAACAATTTTTAAAATATCCGCGATCAGAATTCGATTTAGTCAATCAGAGTCTACAAATGAAATTAATCAACCTCAATAAGTTATAACCATTATTGATTATGGTTTTCTATTCATACTTTCATGTATAAATCAATAAGAAAACTACATCTTAATTCATTCAAATGTCTATTTGACCCTAACTACCCCCCCAGCCCCCCCTAACCTAAAGCCTTTCAGAGTAACATAAATAGTCTTTTATGTACCTTAAAAATAATTTTGTTTACGTAACGAGGTTATGCTTAAACGTAAGGATAGAATGAGACTAAGTTTACGTTAAAGATTTTGATTATGGCATGATGTTGAATTGTATGTTACACACATAGTTTGTTTTTAGCAAGAATCTAATAATGTAATGCATTAATCATTATAATTTTCACTAGGTAACATTTAATATCAGTTTTTCTTAATGAGTTTTATTATCATATTTTTGGCATCAAATATGAATAATACAAAAGAGGATACTTGATTAACTTCTGAATTTTCTAGATAGTCACTAAGCAACTATAACGGTTATTTATGAATATTTTAAGAAGTAGTCAAACTAGACTATTAAATGATTTACATTGATTGATGAGTTATATCGTCTTCTAATATTAGCATATTGAGAACATTTCATCAATAAATCGGATATGTAAGTTGATTTCGTAACCAATTCAAGTTAGATACCCTTTTTGTAGTGTTTTAACTCAAGACATGGAGGTGATATTTGTAACCATATTGAAGAACCTGAATGAATTATCAATTCGAGTAGTTAATTGCATTTTATGAACGGTTAAAATATGTCAGCAGTGAATGGGGCATTCTACTTCAATTTCACCAATATACATGTGTATATATATATGCACTATTTCATTAGACAACAGTGTTCCGGAGTATTTTACTTTGTATTTATTCACCTTGTTTGTAACTTCTTGAATGATAATCTACCTACCGACATGGGTATCTGTGAAATCTATGCACGTAGAGTTGAGAATATTCACAACGGTTGCCATGTGTTTTTTTTATTGTGTTAAGTGTTGTTAACCATTTTTCCACTCATTTCATGGTTAGATACTTCATACTGAAGTATAATTTTCATTTGAGATTTCATTTCAAAACCTTAACTCTCAGTTGTATTTGTTATTCTTCATTTAGGCTTGGCTACGCTAATATGTTCTCAGTAGATGATTTCGGATGTCTGCTTACTGTTGAAATGAAATTTTTCGATGAGAAGCACACTCTGACATAAATCATCCACATTCCAGAAAATGATTAGAAAATAGTGGACATAACACAGTGATTATTAAGAAAGTTCAACATAACCCCAACGCAAATTTATGAAAAGTATTGATTATATTACCTTAACTCACAAGTAAATTGGCTGTATGTTTTTTTTAGATTCTGTAACGAAAGCTGTTATATATTTCAGTGATATGAAGGATTAAAGTATTTCGACATTTTATAGCTAAGGTGGATGCCATTGATTGTGCTGCGTTCTCTGAGTTCTGTTATATCACTATGAAAGTTTTGTTTTAGTTGGATCATGACGCCCTAATGGAATTCAGAACTCACGTTTCGTTCTATTCGGGACTTGTCAGCTGGATGTACTTCCATCCTAATGTTGATGTTCACACCGGAACTCGAACTCAATTCGTTTCATGCCAAACGTCACATCGTTCACTACTGAAACTACTGGGTTCAGAACGCGATAGCGTTTGAGACTGAAATGAACTGAGTTTGAGTCCCGGCATGGATATCAACACTGGGATGCAGGTACATGCAGCTGACGAGTCCCGGATAAGATGAAACGCGCCTCATGGATTCTACCTGTGGGGTCACAGTTCAACCCAAACAATACTTGTGGACTATCGCTGTATCAAGACAATCCACTCAGGATGAACATATGGCAACAGAGTCTGATCAATTTTAGTCCATGACAAATCAACGGAAAGATCCAAATGCATGCTAGTTACTAATGAAGTTTCTTTATTTTTCGCTTCTGACAACATCAGGAATTACTTCAAATAGAAGTGATCTATTAAGTGTTTCATCAGCAGGAATACCAATGTATACCATGTTTACCGGTGTGCATGGTAGTGGTCAGTTGATTAGTAATCAGACAAATAGATAAGTCAACAGAAATTCAAAGAAAAATAAACTTGGAAAATCCCTCTTCAATCACATTCACAAGGAAAGTCATTATAGAAAGCTGATCTGACGCTCGTGGATTCACAGTTACACAGCTCAATTCAACGTGACTTAAACGTTAATATCTTACAAAACGACATAATAACACTATAATCTGTGAACACAAATGAAATATAAAGAATAAAGTAACATTTTGATAATGTTGACTAACTTTGATTGATATATAAGTTATTCAAATAGTAATGAGTTGTCAGTCAACTTTTACAGTGTCCAAATAAGATCACAGCATGAATTCTTACACATTTCTGCATCTCACAGCTTTCATTTGAATATAGAAAGCAGCCGATAGCTCTTTTGCAACTGATCCTGTAACTTTGAAGCCATTTTTGAACTAATCAACAGAGAGTCTACATAACTCAAAATTATTTCATGATAAGACCCATGAAAGTATAATGCGTTTAAAGAATTTAATAGAATTTCAGTGACGAATTATCGCTACATTGTACAGGTAGCATTTACTCTTAAACATAATAATTTACTTATTGTACATCTTGACATTGATATGCTTGTTCAAGGTATGATTAAACTTTGGTACTGTAATGTATGAATTTGTAACCTTTGGGCATACTGATTTATTGGATTAACATTGATACCAATACATTCCTATCAAAATCATCTTTATTGACAGTTTTTATTATACGTATATGTTATAATCGTCTAATAGGCTTAGCATTAGATGATAACATGGAGATTAATTATATCAGAGGAATTATACTATTAACTGAACTGAACTTAGTTATAAATCTGACAGCATCAGAACTATTATAACATAACCTTATTCATCTGAATGCTGAATATATTCACGTAAATACGTTACTTTTGAATCCATCTCATAGTTATGAATAGTTTCATAGCATATTATTCATCATCCTCAACCTGTCCTCAACTATAATCTTTATTAACAGATTCGATTAGGTAGGTGATTATGTTATAAGATAACAATCCTTAATCATGTGAACATTTTTACTTGACTAGCTAGTTTGTTATTTAGTGAACCATGGTAACAGTAATGAAATATTCTGTACATTGTACTTTTCACTGTTGTATGTAGGCTCAATGTGAGATTGAATTCATTTTGAAGATTACTCTCTGCAGGCATTTTTCTCGATTCAATGCTTGTTGGATTTACACTATGCCCGAATGTAATTCACATAAATTGAATGGTTACTAACTTATGATATATAAACTTACCTGATTGTTTCTGTAAGTGTAATAGTCAATTGGATATACAATGATTTATAGGTAATTTGGAATTATGTTAATAATGAACATAGTACTGTCGTAATTCAGTAATAACAAGCATTAACGATTCATATAGCAAACAGTCAATCGAATACGCAGCCTAAGATAAGTCATATATATTGCTTATCTGTAAACATAACATTAACAGTAGTCAGCTGGAGCGGGGACTTCAATAAACATTTACATGTTGTATTTTCAGTAACAATTACCAGATTGGATTGGATTTGAAATATTAAACCATTGTTTACTCGTTGCATTTAAATAGATATTGAAAACACATGCTTCGTTCTGACTTTTGATACAGACTGATTGTTGATCGCGTTTTGTTAGTGTTGGTTCAAATGATAAATAAACGTATAGTGTTACCGTTTATTAATCAAATCAAGCAGCCTATAAATAACTGTAACATTGTTACATTCCTCGTCAGCTCGGCTCAATCACTAAACCGTTAATAAAATAACTTCTTTTTGCTAGTTTGTAATGAACATAGTAAATTTAATGAGTGATTACTGTACATCAAGTTACAACCTTCATGCTAAGAAGAGAAAGAACTAGTTATTTTTATGTAATTATTCTCATTTTTGCTATTTTTTATTAATTATAAAGTAAGCGTTAACCGATACTGCTCTTCCCTTCCTCTGCTCTGACCACGCAAATTATGATTCGGTTGTAGTGTCTTTTTAGTGTGCTAATTGCTACAAGGTCGCTTTCGTCACTATATATACAGAGTTGGGATATAATAGAATTGAATCTTCCTAGTGCTGCGTTGGTGTCTTCTCGATTTCGGCTTTGGGTGAGTAATCAGTTATCGAGTTGTTGGTCACAGTTGCGATTATCAGTTGGCGTAAACAAATTTGCAGATTAGAGTTGCAGTTAGTTCGCGTATAACAGTAGGCATTTTTCCCGTTTATAAAACTTCATCATAGATTTCATTTCAAGCTTTTAAAGTTATCTGTATCTGGCTGCTGTAAATATGGTTAACATAATTTAATTCCAAATGGTAAGTAGAAAAAAACTTATGAGAACAATGAAGAAAATTATCTTCTAATATGAATTAATCGCCTATTAAGAAGATGAGTTCAATGAGTTCAATGCATTTATTGAACCTTGAAAATATTGTAAATCACCTCCCCCCTGGCATTATTTGTTTGAATTAGTTTCAACGATGGAAGATGTTTCCATGATTTTTATTATAATTATATTATGAAACTGTACAGATTTCATGTCAGTTTGCAAGTATGGTCATGATGACATATACGGGGAAGCATTTAGAAGAGTATACACACAATATGGAGAGTTACACATAGAGAAGCAAGTTTACGATATACAAGTTTCATACAATAAGAGTTCACATGGTAATAACAGTAGTTGTTTTGAAATTTTTATTTATGCCTAACAATACGAGACATGACCTTGTGGCAGTAACTGTCGAGCAGCTGAAAAATTGTACAGAAGATAATATACGGTAGCATATTAGTATTGTATTTCCGTAGCAAATACACCCTTCGTTACTAGGTGTAAATGTTCAGCGTTATATTCAGTGCACTGTATCAGCGTCTGCTAAAATGTGACAAAAAGGAAAGAAAAACGAGCAGTAGAACTAAGGAGGATAAATGGTTACTGTAAGAGATTTTAGTATGGTTAACTATGAAAAGTTAAAATTCACAAGGGGTTCATTCAAATGGTAGAAGAACTGTGGTGAGTAATTATGAGAAAAATACAAAAATTTCTGAATGAGATTAAAGTATTGTAACTGTTTACATATGAGTAGACTTCGTTGTTATTTATTAGATAGTAACATCATTAGCAGCAGTCTAGCAGTCTGGTTATCCTCGTAGAAAGATGCTTTTAGAGATAGGTATGGCCAAACAGATGTGTGCACAAACCAGAGTGGAATATATAAAATGAGATTATGCGTTATTCCTGTTTTTTTTTGCTTTAGTTAAAAACCACTGTACATAACAGTAAACATAAAACAGATTTCGCCCCACAGGCAAGGGGGAGTTTGAAGTTATCGCCCATGCCATCATGTATGCTGATTAAAATCTCCAATCTCCCTCGTTTTATGATGTTGGGTTCGTATATTTAATGGTCTGGTAGTGATGCCCTTGCTACTCTAAATCATGAACTCATCTAAGCAAGCAACTGATTACCCGCCACAGAGACTACTAGAGCCACTACCTAGAAATTGGATACCGAAATGTTATCCTAATATTATAGAGAGATTAATTTATGGGAAATGTGTAGCAATAAGGTATAAGCGGGAAGTTACATGAAATGATAAAATCAAGCAGATGGATATTAAAATAATAGAACGATAGTAGTGCTGTAGGTAATAGCTGGATAGTAAGCAGATGAGTGATTAATATAAATGAAATGAAGAGGTAATTAGTGGGAACACTACAAAAACTGAATAGTTAGATATGCCAGAAGCACAAACGAACTAACTTTGAATTAGAGATACTGTTTTTCTTCGAAAGTCCCTGTGTTAGGTAGATCTTTTTCATATTTGAATTGAATCAGAGGTTAAACATGGTGGAGAACTGGTGAATAGTCAGAATCTACAGTGTTCGTTTATATGGAGTTTATAAAATTTTATGTCTAAAACTATACGGGTTACTTCCCTGTGGCGTTACATTTTCTTTAAATGATTCAATATATGATATCAATATAAGTGATTAGTAATAAAACAGAAATGTACCTGCAGGAACAAGGATGTTGACAACACAACAATTACTTCAGAAATACATTTATAAGAAAAAGCACAAGTTAGACTGAAAGTAGGAATATATTTATTAATGCTGATATCACGAATTGATCTGAACCAGACAACCATTGATCACCTGGAAGCACTGGACAGCTGTTTCGTCCTAGTATGGGACTCCTCAGCAGTGCGCATCCACGACCCTGGTGGGGATCGAACCCAGCACTCTCTGGCTCCGCGACGAGCGCTTTACCATTGGACCACTGAGCCGGCTCCTAATGGTTGATATTTCTAATTCAGTCAATTCGTGTTACGTTTGCGCGACCTCATCCATTGTCATCGGTGAGTTACTGTCTCACACCCGACACGATTGAACTCCAGCCAAACATTTATATATATATATATATATATATATATATATATATATATATATATGCATGAGGTAATTTTGGCGGTAGTTCCAGATATTAGGGATTAGCCCTCTTCCTACAGTCTACACCCTCTTACATTCTTCCAAGCGGTTCGCATTAGACTTGCCTACAACACAAGTGAACAGCAGAGAAATTAGCAACCACTTAAGCCTCCTACGTCACCTTTAACCCTGTTACAGAACACTTCATTGTAAAAGTTGAACACTGAAAATTAAATAAAGCAAACACTTTTCTTGGTAAACATCCAAAAATCAATGAACCGTATGCATGCTTGTTTTTTAAAAATTATGTTTGACTATTTAGTTTTAAGAAAATAATCTTACATGTAGTTTAAGTGTTTTCTAAATTTAATCGTCTATATGAAAATGTACTACTGAAATGTCTTTAGTTAGTAGTTTATATTAGATCATATGTGTAATATTAAATAAATATATGAAATATAAAGTGAAATTTCTAGTATTTCGTTGAACAATTTTAATTATAGAATCAAGAAGTAGACTTATGCTACATAATGAATGTTTCCTTATGAGTAGTTAAATAATCTTTGATAAATAATTGAGCAAATGATTAATGTTTCGTCATAGGATGGAAGTCCTCAATGAACAGTTGGTCATATAGAACATTGAATTTGGCATATATACATATGTTGAGCTGTACGAGATGACATACCGAATTAACATAATAAGATGGCATGATCAAACTGAATATCAAAGTAGTGGGAATATTTGAAACCATAATGATTACGAAAACATTAGTTATCGAAATAATGTGATCAAAGAGAGAAAAACGTGTTCATACAATGAAATCTAGGTAGTAAAGTTGACCTACGAAAAGAGAAAGAATGAATACATCTGATTTATTGTGACTTACTTTAAATCTGGTTACGTAGTGTCAACAACACTCGATCGTAGTTATCTCGCGGACCGCAAAACCATTTGCTAACATGACTCAAATAAATTGTCAATATTCTTCATGAACTGAGGTTACATGTTGTCTGATTATCAGCACTTCAAACCTCTAACCTTATCGGAGATCACTCTCAGAACCCTCAAGACTCGTGATGAGTTCGTATATAGTACTTTTGACTTTGAATTACAGTTAAATCGCCATACTGTATCTGAATAATCTACTACTATCGGTTATACCTGTCTCAGTTTCGACAGTGGTTGAACTCTAAGAATAGCAGCCTTCGACGTAAACTTAAATAGTGCATCACGAAGGTGGTCACTGAAAAACGAATAATCATTATCTATACAAAAGTCTTGTGAGTCATTCAATTTTTATTTTGCACCACAGGTTAACTATATATTTGACAATAATGAGGTTAAGTGACTGAAGGTAGTTGGTGTACTTCGGCTTCATGCTAGTTGGAACTTATCAGATACCAACCATCTAACATCTAAATATATTTAACACAATTTTGAGCCACTTGAATTACTGGTTACCTTATCAACTTATTGATTACCTGAGAACACCATTACAAACTGGATAAATATAACATTAGTTTTCACTTAATGATTGATTGGTTACAAATCAACCGTCCAGCTAAGTGGGGACAACGATATTCAAAGTTTATACCTTTTATGATCCAAACAACATACTACTTGTTTAAGGCACATTACTAATCACATGTTGTACATAAAAACAATAAATACCTTCAAAAAAACTGAAGACAATTTTATTTATACGTTTAACATAACCATCCTGTCAGCATGGATACTATTTTACATTTGAGACAATTATTAAGACATACTAAAGACCAACATGTTACGTGACAGCCAATTCACTAATTGACTCTAATCAATTGTATGACACACTTTGAAGATATGAGTCGGCCGAAATAAGTGTAACACTGACCTAGAGTCTAAAACGGACTAGTGGGATTGTAGTGACCTTGCTAGTGATTGCCTAAAGAAAACTAGCCAATGTGACTTGTGTTATGTAATAACCTGACAGACTTCGAAAACGGTGATTGGTTGACACTAGGCCTGAGCGTCTAAAGTCTACCTCAGAGGTATGGATCAAGAGAACATGCATCAACGAATGTGAGCTACGACCAGCAAAGTCTTTTGTATAACATTTTTGACTTATCAGTAATAATAAATAAATAATGCACTAAAGACCGAATTGGGGAGGGAGTTTCATACAGAAAACGGGGATAATAGGTTCACAGGAAGATTACAATAACTCCGGAAGGAAAATAGATCTGATAATCAATAATGAGTCTATAAAAAGCCTACAACTTAAGAAATACAGACAACATAGTTACCAAATGATTGACAGATAGGCCTTAACTGCAGAAGTCCCGATAGCATAAAGAATAAACTTCATAGGTTGCGATTATTGCTTTTTTCCCATTGTAACAACAATATTGGGTGACCTATATACTTGTAGATTTAAGAGTAATAAAATGATAGAAGTAGGTTACGTGATGGCATAACTATTGAAAATTTTTTAGTTGATTGAATGTGTCACAGACTGATGTTAGCAGGATACCATTAAAAACCAGGGAGCACTCAATAGCTGTTTCGTTCTAGTGTGGAACTTTTCAGCAGTTCGCATCCCGGATTCCGCAACTAAGACTTCAGGTTGATGGCGAGCGTTTAACCCTCTGAATTACTGGGTCAGCGTCCAATGGTAGAATTCCCACTTCCATCAATTTGTGATTATATATGTATATTCATCCATTCATTCATTGTAATTGGTGATAACTGTCTCACTCCCGACAAATCTTAACTCCACTATCAGTTCATTGCTTCCCGGTTTTCAATGGTACCATGCCAGCAACAATCTGTAACATATTCAATCAACTAAAAATACCAATTTCCACAAAATAATTAACCCGATTGAACTATTGAAATTTCTTTGGAAGATAGAATTTTAATCTTAACTCTATGGATTGAATGTCTATTTGAGGAATACAAAGTTAGGAATAATTGAATGATGCAGAAAATATTAATTAATACTTAAGAAAGATTCGGAAATTAATTATGGGAAACAAGAGAAGTTTAGGATCAAGGTAAAATGCGCGTTCGAATGTGTTTCTTCTAGATACAAAAATATTGATTTGTAATATACGTAAGTTTCTGTTATGCACTTATTTCGAGCCGTTTTGTTCGACTTTATGAATAATTTAGAAGGGTGATTCCAATGGGAAGACATGACCAGAGGTCACCAAATATTTCGAGGATGGAGCTGTTGGTCAATTTACTTATTCTTTTCAGACAACCAAGTAGGGTAGAGTTCAGGGATAAGTTTTCATAAAGTTCACTTTGTACAGCTGAAGTAACTTGCTAAACAACAGCAAGTAAACTTGTATGTGCATAGTGATGGAGGTCCTAATCGGTTGATTGTCTTTAACATGATCACGAACTGAAGTTCTGGAAAAAGCAATATACAACTTAGGATGGCTTTTGCAAGTCTGTACTTTAGAATCTCAGTAGCAGTATCTCCTTGGAATGCATTATTCATGTATAGGTATCTCTTTGAAACTGTCAGTGTTCTTTCATGAGACAGTTTGAATTTCAGGTTTCTGTTGATGAAACTTGAGCGATACAATTTCAATTATAATTATAGTTATATTTATAAAGAAGACATTTCCGTATCTTGGTATACACTTTAAAAATTGACAGTATGTTGAACTTCATTTTAACTGAGCTACCTTCATTGTTATTTCAAAGGAACTGAGACAGGTATTCTTGTGACACTCGAATTAATTAATTTTCTGATGAGTGAAAAATCTACAGAAAACTTCTCTTAAGCTCTTATAGTATGGAGTAATACAGGAAACTTTATAGTAAAGTTCACATAATGTAATTCAATTTTGATATTCTGTTACTTCTTCCAAACAGTTTGTAAGGAATGTAATTGGGTATTGTGCAGATTGTTGAATCTTAATTTGGTAACACGAATTGGTCTGAATTTGACAACTTTTGAATACCAGGAATCACTGAACAGCTTTTTCGTCCTAGTAGGGAACTCTTCACCAATATGCATTCAAGACCCCACCCACCTCCGCATTATTTTAATGGTAAAACGTTCACCACTGAATTCAGAAGATCTTGGGATTGATCCCTGGTGGAGTCGTAGATGCACGATCCCGAATCGTCTCATAGTAGGACAAAATAGCTGTTTAATGCTTCATGGTGGTCAACAGCTTTTTAATTTAGACCAATTCGAAGTATCAAATTTGTAAAGATTTATTCAAGTTTCTAAGTAATGAAAATATTCCGTAGATTATATACAGGAATCCATTAATTAGTTTTTAACTTAGCGTAGTACTGTCAAGTAAATCTATGAGTTAATTGTTCAAACACTTGAAATCTCATTCTCCATTCTATAATGTCAATTGTACTCTGTTGTTTTTGATTTGAGCTAACAAAATCTAATGTAACTGAAGTAATCGAAATAATGATAAACAAAAGAGAATCTCAACTCATATTCAAGTACATTTCAGAAGATAGAATCACTGTTCCTGGTAAGATGTAGGTGAAATAGAAATCATTATTTTAGGTGTATTTTAAGATTTTCTACTCCATAAGTTTATTTATGTTACTATAATTTCAGAATAACTCGAATAAACAGTTTATTCTATAACTGAAGCAGTTGGTATAAACCTTTTAAGTACTTTTCCATTGGTATTTAATATTGTACCAAACCAATCACACTTGATGGAGAAATTCTGGAAGATGTGGAAACTTTTACATACCTAGGCAACGTCATCAATAAACAAGGAGAATCTGATGCAGATAGGGAGTCATGAATTGATAAGGCTAGGACATCATTCCTATAATTGAAAAATATCTCGGACTAAAACCAGATATCAGCCAACATTAAAGTTAGAATTTTCAATACAAATGTGAAGATATTTCTATTATGTAAGGCTGAAACTTGTATGAAAAACTACGAACAGCATCGTTCAAAAGATACAAATATTTATAGACTGTTTGCTACATGATACTTCGGATCCGTTGGTCAGGTGCCGCCGACAATAACCTTCTGTGGAAGAGAATAAATCAGCTAAAATTAAACTAAGGAAGAAATTAGGAAAAGACTCTGGACGTGGATAGGACACATTGAGGAAATCATCACACTGCGTTACAAGAAGAGTACTAACTTGAAACCCTGAAGGCTAAAGTAAAAGAGGAAGACAAAAAAAATAGCTCGCCTGGTAATTGGAAGCAGACGTGAAAAGAATGAATATCATTTGGGAATAACTAGAAAGGAAACCCCAAGACAGAGTTGATTAGAGAATGGTGGTTGGAGGTCTGTGCTCCACATGTGGTAACAGGCACTGATTGATGGCTTACTTAAAAGTGCATATAATGAATGATATTCTTTCTGAAACCTAGAGTTTGTCTCCTGGTTGTCCATGATATAAAAAGATATAAGGTTCTAGGTGGAGTTACAGCCATAATTCTAATTGATTCGTGTATTTTCAGTACTAACAAATAAGTAATCAATTATACAATTAATAGATTACGAACTTCATTTATCCTAAATAAATTCCACTGCCAACTTGATGGATATATGTATCAAATCTTTACTTGACATAACAGACTACTCGAAAATTCAGAGTTACTGTAAATGTAGTACCATAAAATTTCCTACTTTACATTTGTTTTGATTAATTAATTTTGTTTAGTAAGTTCATACTTATACCTACCCAACCTCATTCATTTAGCTATCATGGCAGCTAGAAAGTATCACATCAGTAGTTTGTACATTTTGTTCCCCTTAACTGACTGTAGTCGACTTTTATTGTTAAATGTAATCAACAAGAGATAAGTTATACGATTATTATTATAACTGGGTGTAAACATATACGGAATGAATATGAATATAGCTATTAATCACTACCTCGTACTTTTTTATACATACAACTATATACAAGTTATATGCTTAGTTACCATTGTAGATACATAGAACTTTGAGAATTCTTCATTGTACTCTAGTAGACATAAAGAGACTAGTATTTGAAAATAGAAGATTATGAGTAAAGCCAGTAAACATTGATTCATTCCTAATATTCGTGACCTTGAAAGGCAATATTCATCCATAAATTGTCAATATTATGATAACTGAAGTTACCGTAGTTACTTGTCTTTTTTCAGTATGAAATATTTGTTTTAAAAATATTCTCACATCTTTAAATTGTGAAATGATGTCGATAACGTTTTTTTTTTGAAAGTATTTGTATCTTCCCACTCATGTTATTGTAGGTTGAAATTGATCAGTTTCTGTTGCTAAATGTGTATCCAAAGCGACTCAAATATAGATGTAGTTCACATGGACGATGAAAGTTGGATTATGGCTGACAAGTGAAATCCAGGTTGTGCATTTCGTTTCATGTGGGACTATTTAACTGGATTGATCTAATTCAATCCATAACAACATAAATAAAAGGATATGAACACTTCCAAATAGTGCAGGTATGCCTGTTGTATAAGTGTAGCTGTCAAGACTCAGTGATCTGTTGGTAAACGCGGCGGCATTTGACACAAATGAATTAAATTTGAGTCCCTGTATGAACACAAGTACTGGGATGTAAGTACACTTAGCTGACGAGCCCCAAGTGGATCCCACCTCCTAAATACAATCCAATTTCAATAACAGTTGGTATTATTTAAGATATAGAAGAATAAATGACTGACCAAGAAAAGAAGCTGAAACAGACTCCTAGAATCCACAGTTAGAATACTACAAGCAACTACTGATCTCCATTGCGCTGAAGTAATTCCATGCAACAGTTGACAATACCACCATCACAAATACGCAATATATAATGGAGATTTGTGTTCTATTACTACACTTCAGTAAAACATTAAATCAGAAAAACATAAAGCAGTGCGAAAATTATCATTCAAATGAGGAGTGGTGGTGGTAGTGGTAGAGAAATAATCTTAAAATCCCTCGGAAATGTTATGATAATAACTGAGAGCTGAATTACGAATGTGTTGTGTTACAGAAATTAATTTTCTTGGAATTTGAATCACAAAGTATTACATCAATTCATGCATGTTTCATGAATAATTAAGATGTATTTGAATTTTCCCGCTGATTTGTCATAGACTAAAATTAATCAGTTCTTGTTGCCAAATGTGCATTGTGAGTGGATTGCTACGACATAATGACAGTTCACAAGTATTATTAGTGTTGGAATGTGACTGGTAAATGGAATTCAGAGCATATATGAACAAGACTGATCAATTTTAGTCAACGACAAATTAACGGAAAGATTCAAATACATCCCAACTATATATACATACCCGTTGCATAAATGTGGTTGTCTGAACTCAGTAGCCTAGTGGTAAACGTGGTGGTGTTCGGCACAAGGCGAACTGAGTTTAGTTTCCGGTGGGAATATTAATACTGAGATGCCAGGTATATGCAGCCGACGAGTCCCAGATAGGACGGAAATGTGAGTTCTGGATTTAGCTTTCCAGCAACAAGCCAACTCAAATATATTTGATAACTTATTCAAAATTGAATCCTGATGATTGAACGTTGAAAATGCAAGCTACTTTTAGGCGGATAACTGAATATATTACCTATACTGTTGGTAAAGACTATTATCTATAAACCTGCATTGATGTGATGTTTTCTGTGCTTCTTTAAAGTGCTGATAGAATCCTATCGATCGAATTGCATTGTTGAGATGAAATTAGAGTTATTCAAAGAACACTAAAGTGTTTTTATCAGTCAGTATCTGACACTCATCTTCAATTACAAATGCTATTTATTAGTTCATTGACTACAACTACTACATCAAGTATATGGTGCCTGAATATGAATAGATAATCATCTATCGTCTTCGCAAACTACAGACAATTAGGAAAATATGTCATAAACTACAGGGATTTTTTACAAGTTTTCCAGTAGTTAGCATTACAGAAAGTTATAAGATGTTCATAAGAGATATCAGTTGTTTGATGACGGTTCAATGGTGAGGTTGTGACTGCCCAGTTACACCGGGTTGTTGCATACTATAACATGATAGCTATTCTCTAGTGTTTTCTGAATTTTAGCATTTTTCTAACCCAAGTCAGCTTGTAGCATCAGATTCAAAATCCACTATCTCCATAATACCTAAACGAAACCTATTTAAATCATTTCCATTGAATACTGAAAATACTGTATGAAAATGTTTATACTACTTATTTTTATGTTCAGCGTGTGCTGTAAGGAGCACTTTTAGTGGGTGAATACTTCATACTAGGACGCAATTTTATTTAAAGATTTCAATATGGTCGTCTAGAGTTACCCAGTCCACTTCTATATAATAGATGACTAATTCTAATATAATGAATGTTTAGTCCTGAATGAAAATTACACTCTAATCTACAATCAGTACTCGTTAAGTATGGTAACGAAACGATCAAAAATGTTGAATATAACACAATATTGAACACATCAAGAATCGAATCAGCTTGATACTTTTTATTATTCAATGAAATCATTCGTCCTTTTAGATTTACTTAACTGTAATAGTTCTATATGGACATGATTCGAAACATGTCAGAAAAGATTTCATGGTTCTATATTCTAATTATTTACATTATTTCTTACATAGAGAATAAAAGAATGATCAACAACTGTCGTATACATTCATCACCTGAGAAATAACTAATAAATGTGTTCATATGTATCCTTATATGAAAATGATTTACAGGCCAAGGTGTGATATGAATTGTAAGGTCATGGTCAATCTTAAATGAATTGATCAATAAGACGCTACCATATTCATCCTACTAATTAGTTCGTGTTGATCCAATATGTCAATATTTCGTGATTATGTTATGAATTGATCTGGTTAGCGTTTTTTTTTTGGTAAGCTTGTGTTTTACGGTATGGAAATGGTAGTCCATGTCAAACTCTACCCCTTTATCCGGGCTTGGGACTAGCAGTAACTCTAGAAGAGCTACAGGCTGAGTTTATGAATAAAAAACGTAGATATAATTGGATTGCATAGAGCATGTTTCATCTATAGAAGAAAGATTAGAAGAATAGAATGAACTCATCATTTTATGTTGAGGCTTCTTTCAACTATCAATAGCCCAGAATTACATGGAATAATATAATTAGACTTATACTTGTGATAGATGTGTCCACTGTTTGCTCGTTTTCAAAAGTTGTTTAATCCATGTCAGTTTATGATATCAAAAGTCCATAATATCCGCAACATCCAACTACATTCAGTATCAAGCTACCAATTTCAGGAGATGATTGAGAGCTCTAGAGAGAAGATCTGTTTATTGAAATTTACTCATGAGTTATGGTGTAAAGTAGTCACTCACCAATAGCAATAGAAGAGTATTACAGTGAATGAGTTTTAGTGAATGACAAATATTCAGAAACTATTTTTCAAGAGATTGTCTTACATATCATGATCGCTTATGCAATAAACAATATGTCTTTGTATTATTTTTATATTCTTCATGTC
The DNA here is from genome assembly GCA_025215515.1 of Schistosoma japonicum. NCBI lineage: Eukaryota > Metazoa > Platyhelminthes > Trematoda > Strigeidida > Schistosomatidae > Schistosoma > Schistosoma japonicum. The sequence goes on from CM046063.1 coordinate 32,561,278, forward strand.
TTAACCTCCCAAATGACTCATTAACTATTATCTTATCATTTTCCGTCGATGAATTGCTGCTGACTAATCAAGTAAATACTACCCTGTTTCCTATCATTATTGTCCCTATTTGGTGTCGATGTCATTAATCGAATTGGTCTGATGTGTGGTCTGAATTTGGATGTACGTATATAAATGAGTTCTCAAAACGACGGTCATAAGATAGTCACTTTAGTTGGATGATGGCGTCATTCTGGTAAGGTTATTATTTCTTATTTTGTAACTGATCGTAGCTGGGGACATATTAATGAAGTCGTGATATGTACATTGAAAATTAATTTAAGTTAGAAATATAAATCGTTAGATGCCGGTTCGTTTCACTCATTTCCCGTGGTCGACTCACTGTTGAGGTAATTATTGTGTACTGTCTCCCATTCTATGGTTTGGTGCCTCCTGGTTTTCAATGGTTGTCCAGCCCAGGTCATTTCATTATATTAAATTAAAAGTCTACATTCTTCACAAAACTCAACTATACTTTATATGGTTAAGATGATAAGGAAGTTTGAACAGAAATGAAAATTCTAATAAGTAAAATAAAATTTGAAATATGTTACTAATAAATGCAGGAGAACACGGAGAATATAGCAACCGCCCCTGCAACAGCAGGCCTCAGCATAAACAAAATGAAGCTCAAGATACTTTGATATACCACAAAGAGCAGCAGCCAGATCATGCTTGACCGATAAACTCTAAAATATGTGGGAACTTTTACAAACCTGTGTAGCTTTATTATTAAATAAAAGGATCTGATGCAAATGTGAAGTCCCTGATTGGCAGGGATAGGACATCATTCCTATAATTGAAGAACATCTGGAACTCAAAGCAACTGTTAGCCAACACCAAACTCAGAATCTTCAATACAAACGTTAAGACAGTCCTACTGTATTGAGCTGAGGCCTGATAAACTACAAAAACTATTATTCAGAGGACATAAGTATTTATAATCAGTTACCAACGCAAGTTGTCTTTTCCGAATCCGTTAGCCAGACACCATCAGTAATAATCCACTACGGCAGAAAACAAGCCAACTTCCAACCGGGGAAAAATTAAGTAAAAACGCTGGATATGGACGTAACATACATTGAGGGAATCATCAAACTGCACGAGCAACACGAGCACTAACTTGGAATCCTCATGACCAAGGGAGAATAAGAAAACTAAAAGATACATCACTCAAGAAATTGGACACAAATATAGATGGAATGAATGGGAATCTGGAAGAAATGGAAAGGAAATCCCAGGACAGAGTTGATAGAAGAATCCTGATCTGCGGCCTACGTATCGATAGGGGTTACAGGGGAATATAGAATAAATGAACTAAAAATTTGCTCCACTGTCATACACTTGTATGTTGTAAAACGACTATGTACAGTAGATGAGGGAGTTGGGGGAATTATGTAATCGTAATAAAACTAATTAAACAGAAATTACACAATCATAGAAAAACTGAACTAAATGATCACATTGTTTCACGACATAAAAAGAATGAGACCCCGTTCAAATAATGAACATCGAATAGACAACATAAGAAAGAAAATGTTTGTATTCATCATGACAAATAAGAGGTTTATCATTCTACCCTATTGTACACATAAGTCAGATTAACCATCTCTACAAAGCACTGTAATAAAGGTAATGACTACGTGAAGATACTATGAAAGCTTCTGAAATGTCAACATTATATCCTCTCTCGAATACTGGCTTTTAGGAACTTGATTATAAAGCATAGTCGAAGCCATTCTGTTAGTCCTTTCTGCCTATATATAAGTTTATAAACAGCTGAAGATAATATCAAAAATGTATTAACGGACCTTCGAATGATTTAAAGTGTATCTAGTGTTGTATAAGGAATCCAATTGAGATACTCCTTTTTAATGTCATTCTAATTACTCTGTCACTTCTTCTTGGAATCTTATATTCTTTTACCTCAAGATATTTGGAAATAGTCTTATCTCAACAATTGAATGTTCACGATTTTATGGATACACTTTTCTGTACCTTTTAATACATTTCTTACAGTGTCCATTGTGTATAAGGTCTTTTTTCGATTACTACCAATTCTTTAATAGTTTTATCACCGAGGCTTAACGTTCTAGCTCTACTGAACAGCATTTTGTAACTAACAGGACTAAAAGTTGTTGTTGCTTAAGTATTACTCATTTTATGTTCCTTTCATGAATATACTTACCTTAATTGTTCCACCATTTCATCTTGTTAAACTGAGGTATAAAAAATCTGAAATAACCATCATATCTGTTCTTTAACCTAAGGGACAGAGAAGAAATAAGATAAAAAAAGAGGTAAAATAATCTAGTAATGAGGATTACTGGGAATTCATATTTCATTCAATCCCTATTATACATACATGCATAAAAGATAAGGTCACATAAAAAATGACCTAAAAGTCTGCCGGTGTGAAGGTATGATACAAGGTGGCCGAAATAAGTGTAGCACTGACCTTGTGTTAGGACGGACCAATTAAATCTGTTCCTAGAGTTTATACTATCTGAGAACGTAGACGTTGATTGGTTGGTTCGGAGAAATTGTGACTTACTAACCCAGGTGAAGAGAGTGAGAAAAAATGAAACACCAGGAAATTCGAGATAGTGCCAAGTTGTTTATTGAGTAGGAACAAAGGTTTCCACATAAAACATTCTGGACCAATAAGTAATAAGAACTACAAAATGCATTAAAGAGGAAATTGGGGTAGTTTGTATAGAGAACAGGACAATAGGTTGTTAGTAAGATTACAATAACTGGGGGGAAGAAAACTAGATCTAACAATCAATAGTGTGTCAATGGAAAAGCTTACAATTTGAGCAACACAAATAGCATAGTTATTAAATGTTCAACAAACGTAATACAACATTAGGAGTCCCGATATCACAATGAATAGACTCATTAGGTTGTGATTCTGATTTTGCGCCCAATTATAACACCACATAATAGATCATTTAGAAGAATAACACCAACATAAAACACAGACACGAGGTGAAGTTGTTTCATGAGGATGGGTATTAATTTTAGTTGTTTGTCCGGGACTCTTAAGAACTAGAGAGCAATCAACAGTTGTTTTGTTCTAGTATGCAACGACTCATCAGTATACACCCTCGATTCTGATAGATAATCCAATCCAGGACCTTTAAGTTGACCACGGCTCAACCCCTCTGAAGCACTGTGCCTGGCATCAAATGGTAGAAGCCCCTCCTGCGGTGCTTATACATTATCAATGGTGATAACTATCTCAACCCTAATATGTCCGGACACCATCAGTCAAGATTTCCTACTAGAATATCAGGTATTTCCTGAACTTAGTCACTAGTTAGCTAAATATTCTAATTATTCAAAGTGAGGATGAGAATTATTGAGGAATCCTATATTAGAACGAAACAGCTGTCGAGCTCTTCTTGGTTTTCAGTGATATTCACCTTACACTGATCAGTGATAAATACAAACAACTGAAGAGATGAATGGTAGAAAATCAGAATAATAATTACACAATTAATTAGTTATAGTTTATTATTGAAAAATGATATAATAACAATCACTAGGTCAAATAGAAGGTTAAGGAATATAAAGATAACGAGAACAAAATGTTTTGTGAGTACACGATCAAAGTATATGAAGTAGCATTCTGTGAAAGAGTTTTCAGAGTTCACTAATTCCTTTTGATTAACTCTTTATAACACACATATTCTGCATGTACTTGGAAATGATCTACATTAAGTTTATATGTCATTCTAGTTATTACGACAATCTAAAATGTGTTTAGAAATCAGTAAAATATCTTGTATGCATTAATCATTATGCACTTCTAGTGATAAATATATCATAGAGATATTACGTAATCAATATGAAGTTTTCTTAGTTGTTCATGTTAATGTTTTATGAAATGTATGTATGGATATATGAGATTACTTTTGATTATGCAATAAAAGTTACCAAAACATGCCATAGATACATGTCAATTAAAGAAGAGTCAATGATATTACTAATGGTGTTGATCAGTAATAAATGGTTGTCGAAATATCATACTCTTTGTTCCATTTATTATTTTCATGAGAGCAAGAACAAATATTTGTGCAAAATAAGATGACTTCATTTCATTTCGTTGGTTTCTCATCAGCTGCATACAACCTAGAATAATATTTTTACAAAATTAATATTTAAAACAAAGTTTAACATACTCATGAGAATGCATGGAGTTAGATGAAATCAAGATTACATAAACATGTGAACATGGCTTAAAATGTTGGAGAAAATGCTGTGAATATATATACGATCCAAGAGAAGGTATCAGAAGGCTAAATAGAGATCACGAGTCAAATGATTACACAATAATGAGGTGATTGGAAATATGTGAGAATAAAGTGAATAAAACTCAGTTATTAAACTTTGAATGACCTAATTAAAACACGAAAGTTGAACTTAACCATCTAGAAAAACGATGATGTAACCAAAAAGTGGAATTGTTAAATCTGATCAAAAGAGAAAACGTATTAAAAGAAACTTAGCGAAAGAATAAACACGATGTAAACAATAATGCAAAAGTTAGGTTACCAGGGTAACGAAAGGCTTATAACCGTTTCTTTTTGAACATATAAGTTTGGGTTCAATCGTTTAATGGCAATCGCTTCTGACATATTTTAGAAGATTTGAAAGTCTTTTGTCTATTGAACACTTTGAATGATTCATTAATATCAATCTGGTGTCCTGTGTCAATCAGATACTTAGCGATTGCACTGTTGAATGCCTTTGTTCCTGTGAGTCGTAGATTTTTTGGAACATGTTCATTAAATCGTAGGTAGGCACTTCTTTCTGTTGGGCCAGTGTAACTGCTATTGCAGGTACACGTAAATTTATATAGACAGTTGGCGGTAACATGAGAAGGATACCTGTCGATTTTTGATTGTTTCAGTGAACATGTTGTTATGTATGATATAAACAGTTTCGTGGCATAATAAGTTCTATTTTAAGCTGAGCTGAGTCTTCTTCTGATTGTTTTAGCAGTATCATCATCTTTAAAATGGAGTTGAATGAAAATAGACTTCTTGTGGACTGTAGTTTCATTTGGTTTATCAGGCTTTTGTTCACTGTATTTGTCAATGATTTTTTCCGGATAGCCATTCATTTTAAGATACTGTTTAATGTTAGTGAGTTCTGTATCTATCATATCTGAAGTACAAATCTTTTTGGCTCTGAGAAACAATGTTTTCACTAATACTATTTTGTGGCGGATTGTATAAAAGCTGTCAAAATTCAAGAACAATCCATTCCACGTCGCTTTTCTGTAGATCGACTGTTGTGCTGAACCATCTTCTCGAGGTTGCATGGCAATATCCAGGAAATGAAATTTATTGTCTTTTTCCAACTCCACAGTAAATTGAATATCTTTATGTGCTTGAATGAAAATTTTCAATAAGTAGTTAGCATGTTGTTCATTATTGTATACGATGAAGGTATCATCCAAATCCCTCGAATAATGCGTCATTTCCTAAATCACCTATTTTAGTTTTGTGTTTTCAAGATTGGCCATAAAAATGTCAGCTAGCATAGGACCTAATGGACTACCCATTGCAACAGCATCAATTCGGCGATATAACTTATTATCGAACCGGATGTCCTTTGTGTTCAATAGACAAAAAATTTTAAATCTTCTAAAATATGCCAGAGCGATTGCCATTAAACGATTGAACCCAAACTTATATGTTCAAAAAGAAACGGTTATAAGCCTTTCGTTACCCTGGTAACCTAACTTTTGCATTATTGTTTACATCGTGTTTATTCTTTCGCTAAGTTTCTTTTAATACGTTTTCTCTTTTGATCAGATTTAACAATTCCACTTTTTGGTTACATCATCGTTTTTCTAGATGGTTAAGTTCAACTTTCGTGTTTTAATTAGGTCATTCAAAGTTTAATAACTGAGTTTTATTCACTTTATTCTCACATATTTCCAACCACCTCTTATTGTGTAATCATTTGACCACTGATCTCTATTTAGCCTTCTGATACCTTCTCTTGGATCGTATATATATTCACAGCATTTTCTCCAACATTTTAAGCCATGTTCACATGTTTATGTAATCTTGATTTCAACTAACTCTATCCGTTCTCATGAATATGTTAAAACTTGTTTCAGATATTAATTTTGTAAAAGAGTATCATTCTAGGTTGTATGCAGCTGATTTTGAAATATTCGGTAGAAAATTCGGATCTAGGTTACGTACAGTTTGATGCTCGTCAAGATGGTGTGCTTAACAATCTTGAAGCAATTAATGATCTCCCTTCTCTACTATCTCAAAATAATGACAACTATGTTGAATCACTTAGACTAATGACCATTTTGCAACTTGTTCTATAAAATTTGATCGGTACAATATGCGATTAGATATAGAATATATTGATCACTAATTAGTAATCAATCGATATGTTAGTCAATAACGTATTCACAACACAGACTATTATAATGAGTTTGCGAATGCTTATTTCGTAAATGTCATGAATATGTCAGTGACAGTAATTAGACAGTAGAAACCATAATGCTTTAAAAAAAAACAATTTAGAATACAACTAATGAGGGTTTAATAGATCAATCTCTATTGATGGATGTTTATCTAAAGCGGATATTCTTGGCATTAATAAATAGGCATACATACCTTCGGTGAAATCCGCTTGTAGCTAATAGTGTAATAGAATAAAATCTGTTTTGGACTCGTCAGCTTCATTTAATTATTATATCTGATTGTTTCTATTCACAGTGCGATTGTAACCAAGTATTCAACTTTACAAGTAACTTTTATATCAACTTAATGACTACAATAACTCAGTAATTCAGTGGGTAACATATCGATATTTGAAGTAAACGACGATGGGAAGTCGCAAATAGAATGGAATGTATGTTCTTGATGTCACTGAGCCATAATTTAATTTTATTAAAAAATATTTGGAATTCATTTTATATGTGAAACAATCAGCTGACTATGAATGACCAGTGTATTAAACATATGCGTTTTTATAGTCAAATCAAGTAAAATTGCAATAATCAAAGTATTTTCAAAGCATAAGGTTAGTTAACTCAACTGAATTGAAGTTGAAAATTCATCGATATCCATATTTCGTTAGAGTGAAGTCATATGGATATCATATCATTTCAGAGTTGATTTTCATCGTAGACCAAGATCATCTGTGAAGTTAGAAAGTACTAGATAGTTGATTCACTTTGGTTTAATCTAATTCATTAATGTGCAACTAAAGATTGAACAATTGTGGCTGGTGTATTTAAACCGTTTCGACAGTTAGAAAACAATGAATAGTCGTCAAGTTACTTTTGTGAATGCAAAGATGTTAGAAAATATGAATCATTAAAGCTAAGTCCATCAGTCTGAGGTTTTCGAGATCATTGCAACCTCTATCACATGATTATATCTAGATATAAACTGAACGGAAGCCGACCGAAGTACGAATCGACATACTATATCATTAGTCAATAAGGTAGAGATGGTCTATGACAGATTTTGATTTATGTTGTTACATATGGTCAGTAAAACCATACTAGACAATCCTATCCTGTTGTCAAATTAATAAGCACCAACTATTTCATATTGATTAAGAATTTAGCTAAACAGTGGAGTTTTTCATACTTATCAGTTCTTTAGAGTATAAGCCTTATCTTCTAACAATCCGTGGTTCGGTTTGATACGCAGTTCCGATGAGTAGCAATTATATTTACTGTCGAATTGTAATATTATCAGTCCAAATCTGTTTAGATAATAGTACTAAGTCTGTTCAGTAATGTCAGAAGACCTTTACGAAGTATGACACCAGGAAGAACAATTATTACTTTGCTTTTCAGAGTCTTAAGTTTGATATCAGTTTTAATGGGAAAATGCACCAAATAATTTATTTTGTTAAGACTTTTTTCATTTGTAGGTAATATCTATCTTGGAATGATCTCATATAGGTGAACTTCAGAAACTACAATGCAGTGGACAGATGTTTTGCCCCTATATGTAGCTCACAAGCGGTGTATACCCATGAATTTTTCGGAGATTTAACTCAGAAGCTTCTAGTTTGACAACAGAAACAATGATGTATACTTCATCATTCGGTGTATTAACAACTACGGGTGATCGAACTCCTAGAGTTATCCTGAAGAAGCAAAAGCAGAAACTCAACGAAATTTATGGACAAGAACATGGAGGAAATTCAGAAGACTGGGTCTCAAAGTCTCGTTCTCAAGTAGTATCTTATTATAAATCAGAAATTTAGAAGCGACCATGCTTGAGATACTTTGAAACAACTTGTTTATAACAATAATTCATAGCTACTCAAATACATTTTCAGTAGTTAAAAAAGCGATATACATAATTATAACGCTTTGGCCAATAAACTCAAGATAGGAAGTAGTGGCTTAGTTACTAACCTATGACAGGCATGATGTTTAGTAGAGTTATATTATGAAGAAACATTATCTGAAGATTCACGTATAGAAACGTGCCCATGAATTTTTCCCTGATATTTGGACTTATAAATCAAGATTACATATTGTTGTTAGGTGATAAGTTGGCAGTATTTAAACAAATTATACTAGTTACTTTACATAAGCGAAATCCTATTGACATTCACCTGTATTAGATGTTGTTACGTCTAGAAATCTCCTTCGACCTCCTTCATTCCAGTGTCTAAATGTCTAATATATCACTGTCAATCATTTAGAATGAGCAAACATATACTGTACGAATGTAAGAACACACAAGTCGCCACCCCCCTAACTTATATAAAGATTAAGGTTATTATGTAAGGAACATTTATGGAGGACTTTGACAGGATATGACGATAACTACAAATCTCATTTCATCACATAGCTCAGGTTTACCAACTGCGAAAGATGAACATAATGTACTGATGTATGAAGTTTCTTGAAATGGTAGTCTTTTAAAAAATTTTACAGAACGCTGTTACTACCAATAACTCCTGATGATTGCTAAAAAGGGACGTAATATTTATCCAGTTCTTAGAAATGATGAAATTTTACCGACCAAGTTACTATATGGTCACTAAGTCTATGTGATTCGTCGCAACTGATATCAAGTTGTAATGGAAGGTGGTTTAACAGTAAACACACAGTGTGGTTCGCTGACAGTTATTTTCTATCATATTCTGTAATGGCGATTCTGTAATAAAACAAAGTTGTGTTTCAAATACTTGGAAAAATACCATGAGGTCACCATGTGGAATCATTGACAATATATTTGGGAGTTTACTGATATGCGTTGCTTGAATTCGGATACCTACTTTGTGGTTAGAAAATGATTAAAAGATTGACTCAGACAGTAATTAAATATCGAAGATAGGCCCTTCAAGCCAGTATCAACAATGTTTCGTCTATGGGAACTGAATTTCCAATGATCTGAAAAAATGTTCTTTTTATCTCTATCCATTAGTCTCCATCGCTTCTATTCATTGATAAGTGTAAAAGGTACATACAAACAACTAATAAATAACTTATTTACATCCTCATTGAAAGTGGTGGAATTGTCGATCTGAATAAGAATTTATCATTTTTCTTAGCGTCATCAAGCTACTTTGTATGCCTACTTTAAACAGCAAGGTGTCATGTTTCCAACATTAGATTAGTTTATTAAGCGGTTTACTGTTTATGGATATGAGACATTTCTGAGGCACATCATGAAGTGAATGATTTTCATGTGATTTATGTGTACAACTACAAGCAACCGACAACATTATCATCATTACAAATGTTAGTTATTCAAGGTATTCAGCATCAAGAAATGAAAATAAATAATTGTTTGTAGATCTGAATTTTTTGTTCATGTTCAAATGGTAGAAGGATTATATACAGTAAGACGATAGTCAACGAATCAATAACCACGGTTTGATGCATGTTATCCATGAAGGCAGTTGACGTAGTCAATACTGAATTAAAATTAGAAGATTCATGGAGACGATTGAACTGTTCATCTAGTGATAATAAATGCATAATTCACGACCATGTGCTTCATTACAGTTAATAAGTTGTCAGGATAAAGTATTTGAAACATTCACATGTCAGAGGTATTGAACTTGTAGACATTTACAAAGATATATGTATAGAAGGTTTTGAATAGTTATTAGTTATTTTTCATATTTATTTATTATTGCTTACTATCAATCTTGCTCCCATGAATACTTCTTTAACTACTGAATATACTTTTCATTTCATGAATGTTGTATTACTCACCTGTTGTTTCTGCAAAGAATAGGCAAGAAGAAGAATATATAAACCATTGTGATGATACTTATCGAAACTCTCCACAGTCGAATTCATGATAGATCGTTATCATTTTATGAGGTCAAAAGTAAGTACATACCGCAAGCAGATGTAACTAATTTATTAAAACAAATGTAAAAAGTGTTGAATGAAAGTGATTTCATGGAGACAAGTTTGAAGTTTAGTTGTATGCGTCAGTTACAGATAAATGTTGGTTGGGTACCACTAAAAACCAAGAAGTACTAAACACCCTTCTTTTTAGTATAGGGACTCCTCAACAGTGCAAACCCTCTCCAAGTAGTCGCCTTAACTTGAGTTAAAATAATCAGGTTAATAGTGACGAACTTCATAATGTCCTAGAAGTTCTCGTAAGAAGTCGTGTCCGATGGAGTTCAAACATATCTGTAGTGAGATAGTAGTTACTAGTGACAATAGAGGTTCTTCGAACTTCTACTGAACACTGTTACAATAGTAAAATGCTACTTACAAATCAAGAATACATATTCATTCACTGATTTTACCAGTACGTCATTAATAACTTAAGTTCATAGGAAAGTAGGAATTCAATGTTTTCAAGCATATCAATATGAAGTTAATGAATGCATTGATCAGATTTAGCAAGCGATTGATATCAACTGGAGACCAAATCGAAAACTCGTGAGCTATTCAACAATGTGTTCATCAATAATCTACACGAAACACTCCGTCTATTCATCCTGAACGTTTTAAATCTGATCACTGCTGATATCATCACAGAAAATATTCACTGGAATATGAAACAAATTGTGATGAAATTATAGCTTAAGCCCATCATAACCCCTCCTTAATTCCATAGTGAAGTCATAATTGGTAAGATAACAAAATGATTTATGATAAGACGAGAAAACTTCTTTCTTTCTCATCACGTATGTACATGAAACTTAAGGATCCTGAGTTCGATTTCCTAATCGCATTAAATATGAACACTGACAAATACTATACTTAGACAGAAAACATCTGTTCTAACTAAAATTAATCTATGATGAATACAAACAACTAAGTAATACATTGAAATTGTTCTTTGAATACATGTACCAATCAAATTGTTAATAATAATAATAACCAACCAATTAGTAGTATGCAACTGATTTCTAACAAAATAACCATTTTAAATTGTTGCATTGATGTTTTAAAACTGTCCGAAGTAATGTATTACATGATTACTAAATCTACTGCATGATATTCATTCTTGAAAAATAGAAAATTTCTACAAAATGCATAAACCTACTACTTATACTACTAATAATTTTATAAGTAATCACAATCAAACAATACCATTCAATACTAATCCATTAGTGAAAAATGCATTTTTAATTAATTTAACTAAATTATTTCATGTCAGTAGTATCCCATTAGCAATATTTATACTTATTACAATATGTATTCTATGCTTAACTCTATTAATAGTAATCATTCTATGCATACGTACATGTGTACATCGTAAATACATTCCAAAATCATATAAAAAGAAAGATAAACCAGTCTATGTAGATGATATACCTGGCTTAGGCAAATCAAATGATGCATCATTACATAATTATGGTACAATTGAATATTCATTAAATTATAATTTAGAAGAAGAAGAATTAACAATATCTATTATACAAGCAAATAATCTATCATTATCTAATGAACAAGATAAATTAAATGCATACACTACAATTTCATTAGTTACTAATGAAGATACTACTGAAATGCCTAATAATAATAATCATCAATTGATTACTGATAAATCAATAAAATTCTATGGTAAACAATACAGAACCGATATATTACATCATACCAATCAACCATGTTGGAATCAATCATTTATGTATAAAATACAAAAAGATAAATTACAATTTATTATTATCATATTAGAAATATTTCATTATAATGAAACTTATATTGATCAATGTTTAGGTAAATTAGAAATTCCATTAAAACAAATTGATCATAGTGAATATGCTGGAAATTATTTAGAAAGAATTGATTGGTTATCAATGCATCAATTGAATATTATTAATATTGGTGAATTATGTATTGGTTTAGGTTATTTTCCACAAAAATCATCTATTGATATTTGTATATTTGAAGGTAAGAATCTACTACTTAATAACTACTTACAAGATGATAATCAATGGAAATGGTTAAAATTATCATCAATTATTGAATTAGATTGGATTATTTATGTTAAGTATAAACAACGTTATTTACATAAATGTAAAACACAAACACGTAAAGAATTAATTAATCCATATTTTAATGAAAAATTTAATTTTACAATAAAACAAAAATATTTAAAAACTTTAACTATCATATTACAATTAAGACAAATTGAAAAATGGAAATATAAACGAATTATTGGTGAAATACAAATTGGTTTCAATGTAACACAATGGAAAGGTACAAAACATTGGGAGGAGATATTGAATACACCAAATAAATTACATGTTAGATGGCATACAATTTTACCAATTCCAATGAAAACTATACCATATTTTATTGATTGGCCGTGTTTTGATGAATTCTGGTGAATATGTGTCATATACTACTGATAAACATTACTTCGTAACTATATGATCATTAAACAATGTGTATAATTATGTGTTAAAATGTATTCTCTTTTAAACAAACAATTAATAATAAACTATATTCAACTAGTCTTTTAGCTTACTCTGTATAGTGGAAGCAAATAACAAGCATCAGTAGTAGTAGTAGTAGTAGTAGTAGTAGTAGTAGTAGTAGTATTAGTATTATTATTATTAGTAGTAGTAGCAGTAGTGGTAGTAGTAGTAGTTGTTGTTGTATTAGTAGTAGTAGTAGTATTAGTAGTAGTAGTAATAGTAGTAGTAGTAGTAGTAGTAGTAGTAGTAGTAGTAGTAGTAGTAGTAGTAGTAGTAGTAGTAGTAGTAGAAGTAGCAGTAGTAGTACTAGTATGGGTATTAGTAGAAGCAGTAGTAGTATTAGTAGTGGCAGTAGTATTAGTAGTAGTAGTAGTAGTAGTGGCAGTAGTAGTAGTAGTAATAGTAGTAGTAGTAGTAATAGTAGTAGTAGTAGTAGTAGTAGTAGTAGTAGTATTAGTAGTAGTATTAGTATTAGTAGTAGTAGTATTAGTAGCAGTAGTAGTACTAGTATGAGTATTAGTAGAAGCAGTAGTAGTATTAGTAGTGGCAGTAGTAGTAGTAGTAGTAGTAGTAGTGGCAGTAGTAGTAGTAATAGTAGTAGTAGTAGTAGTATTAGTAGTAGTAGTATTAGTAGTAGTAGTAGTAATAGTAGTAGTAGTAGTAGTAGTAGTAGTAGTAGTAGTAGTAGTAGTAGTAGTAGTAATAGAAGTAGCAGTAGTAGTACTAGTATGAGTATTAGTAGAAGCAGTAGTAGTATTAGTAGTGGCAGTAGTAGTAGTAGTAGTAGTAGTAGTAGTAGTAGTAGTATTAGTAATATTATTAGTAGTAGTAGTAGCAGTAGTGGTAGTAGTAGTTGTTGTTGTTGTATTAGTAGTAGTAGTAATAGTAGTAGTAGTAGTAGTAGTAGTAGTAGTAGTAGTAGTAGTAGTAGTAGTATACAAAATGGTGGAAATTTTTTACTTGATATTGACATGTTTATTACATCTATTTGCGTATAGAATATTGTTTCATCGATTTAGCTGATTGTTTTGCTTTATCCGAATAGATTAATGAAGTCTGGTAAAATATTTACTGGCTTAGAAAACTTTGGCATTTGACTAAATTCATTTAGGGTTTTCAACATAAGAGTAAGTAAGAGAGAGATGAATATCTAACAAAGTGTAAGTATTTTATAAGATGGTTCATTTCCTGTTAGGTCTCTTACTGTTAAAGTAACTATAGAATGGTAAAGTTACTTAATGTGAATGGCGTTAAACCAATTTTACTTTTGGAAAGAACTGTAATTCTGAGTGCACTTATTTAATTAACAGAAGATGATTAGGTTTCTAAATTTACTAAGTTAACAGGAGTATGCATAGTCAAAAAACTTAATATACTACCATATAATCGTCTATGCTCCATTAATTTATAAACATTTAAGTAAAGCCTAACTGAATGTATACACTAGGAGTAGTAATGATAGAACGTTCAATACCTAGTATAGGAAAATATAGCCAATAAGTCGAAGCGATCGTACACTTTTATTAATCGAGACAGTTGGGAACATATTTTGCATTACGTCCGACCACCGCTTACCCAGACTTTCGATGTTATCTGAGATAGAAGTACAATGAAGTAAAAGTGCGCCTTAGTTAGAACTAATCATCAGTCCATGAAGTCTTTGACTATCGGTCTAAAGCTATGTTGGCAGATGTAGATTACCTTGTAGCAGTCAGTTTGATAATCTTGACCAGTAAATACATATGCTAAGTAACATGGCTGAGAATCAGTTCAGAATGGGAAAATAGCATTCACTCTTTCTCTACTTCTGGATTTTAAGTTCAATTATTCCTTCGCATATATGTTCGCTTTATTCCTTTCTGTTGAATTACAATGCAGTGTTAATCTTGAAAATTTGATATCGTCCTGTTAATTGCATATGGCAACTTAAACCTACAATTAAAATGGCATCAAATTCTATATTAGTTTATGAAAGGATGATTAATAAGTAGTAGTACCAGTCTAAAAACTGGAATAGAAAGGTATGTTTTGAAGAATACTAAAGCTCAAAAAGCAGCCCAAGATTAAGTAGAGAGGCATTTGAACCACTTCGACCAGCTGTGAACGATATACGACAAAATTCTTAATTACTGTGTATATTTACTAAGTAGATCCCAGCAAGGTAGTCACCATCCTACTAATATTGTTAAGACTAGTAATTAACTGGTTCCAGAAATTGATGTTATCTTTTAACTTGTTCACCCTGGAATTATCTTCCATCGTATTACTAAGCTGACAAATATTACTCATCAAAGTACCTAATAGTTGGTTTCATCTAATACATTACCCCTCCCCTCCTTCAACCATCATAGTCAGTGAAGATTCACAACACCCTGTCTAACATTAAAAAAATGTTCACTGTATCATTCCACTGTACTGAAATAGTGTTTCGATGAGCCATCCTAATAAAATACTACAGTCTACCTACGCACTGTCTTCAATTTTCATAGTTTATGTTTAACATCCAATGAATAATACATAAAAAAAAAATGAATACAACGCGGATGAATGTCTCTCATGTTGCATATGTTGACAAAAGCTTAGAGAAACTGACTACATGCTTAGATACAAGTACATAGAATATAGATTAAGTATTCATCATTCTACTGTATAACTTATCACTAACAGTTATATTTAAGTTGAACTGTGACTGGCAAGTGGAATCCAGGACGCTCGTTTCGTCCTATTTGGGACTCATCTGCTGGATGTACCTGCATCCCAATGTTGATGTTCACACTGGGATTCGAACTCAGCCCGCTTCGTGTCAAACGCCACCGCGTTCACCACTAGGCTCCTGTATCCGGACAGTCACACTTGTACAACTGGTACATATGTAATTCAGAATAGGCTTGTATCTTCCCGTTGATTTGTAATGGACTGAAACTGGTCAGCCTCTGTTGCCATATGGGCATCCTGAGCGGATTGCCTCTATATAGCGGTATTACGCGCGTCCTGGATTCCACTTGCCAGTCACAATCCAACTTAAATATAACTTGTGTAATACCGCTATATAGATGCAATCCGCTCAGGATGCACATATGGCAACAGAGGCTGACCAGTTTCAGTCCATTACAAATCAACGGGAAGATACAAGCCTATTCCGAATTATCACTAACAGATATAGATGCCTGTATGAATATATGTATAACTATTCCCTTTAATATACACTTCAACAAGTTTAACTTATTCAAATGTACTTTTAATGGTAATAAATATATAATGACTAATATAACACAAACTATAGACAATGACTTCATTTATCTACTGATTAGCTATAGTTACTCATACACATCCTCATCTATCACATTTTCAAATAGATTTCTTACTAGATTACTTATATTCTTATTTTATTCAAAGTTTACACTTGAACATGATTAATCAAAAGTTTAGTCTAAACTTGTTTTTTTTGCGCTTTATTTGTCCTTTTTTGATTTGATTATGACGTTGAAGAAGCATTGATCAGATTGTCAGAGTTGTAACTGAAATGAAATGATTTTATTGAAGATGGACATTTAGTTTAGTTGTCTGTATTCAGAATAGATTGTTGTTGATTGAGTTCCATTAAAAACTAGAAAGTATTGTCAGTTGTAACATGGACATTATTACATTCTAGTTAGCAAGACTATATTTCAAATATAATTTTCTGCTATTAGGATGTAATTTGCATATTCTCATTGATTTGTTATAGACTGAAGCTGGTCAATCTTTGTTGCTTCGAATCCTACTGTGAACATCAACATTGGGATGCAGGTACATCCAACAGGTGAGTCCCAAATAGAACTGAAACGAGCAGTCCTGGATTCCACTTGTCAGTCACAATGCAAACTTAATAATAATTTACTGCTATTAGTATCTCATAGAAAGAATTTGTTTGCAAATACATACAAGAAGATTGATATGACGTCAACTAGCGGCCTATCATAATACATGAAAATAGTAATCTTGATAGAGGCTAATACCTCAAAGTGTTCATATCACGGGCTAGTTATTTTATGCTTACACGTCTGCCATGTGACTATTAGTCCCCAGGTCAAATTGAAGAACACAAGATAAGTGAGTGAACGACTAACCAGTCTAACTATATTTCATTCATTAATTAATTTACACACAACGAATCGATGAGAAGAATAATATTATACAAAAGAAATAAAACAATGATAAAGAACTGACGGGATAGATAACACAGTTAATTAGGATATTGTTCTTGAATGAAAAGTAATATGACAACAGTTAATGGATCTAAGGAGAGATAAAGGCAAGGCGAACATGACAGTAATAGAAATCTAATAAACGATTAACAAATACTCAAGATAAATGAAATCATCTTCTAAAAGACTATTTCGAAAGTCAGTTATTCTTTTGTGAATTATCCAATATAACAAATATATACAGTGTAGTAATTCAATTGTTCATTGAGTAAATGATGGTTTATGTAGGCAACTTTGTGATACATTCTAGATGTGAGGATTATATTTAAAGTGAAATAGATAAAACAAAGTTCTGACTTGTAATTCTCCGAAACTACTAAGCCATCACTTAAATTAGTGAACTTTGGTACATTAAGGTTAGTTCATTATAAATACGAACACATGATAGTTATGGGATTGTATTACAGTCGACGAGTATTATTGATCTATGAATCAAACCCCTACTTTCCTAAAGCACAACAATTGCCACCAGTTGATGACGTTTAAATCCACAGCAATTAACTTGAAATGATTATTAAATCAACTGTTCAGATCAATTAAGATGCTATTTATGCTACTAGCACAACGCCATTGAATACAACTATTATCATAGCACGTTGATCAAGGCTACCAAACTGACCACCTAATGATGATGCTTAGGAATATCAGTAGTTGAATAAATATTGACAATAAAAACATTTTTGTTTCGTGTGTCGACATGGGAGGTGGAGAAACAATGTTGTCTCTAAGATTACTGTGAACCCTACCCTGTTTCCAACCCATATTTCACCTTAGAAACAAATTAGTCACAACAAAGATATTAGCTCCACCATCTACAAGCTGGTGACGCGTTAAATCTTATTTACCAAGTCATGCCTACCAAAGAATCACCAACGAAACAAATAACATATCAGTAAAGCACAAATTTATCACAGCTGGTATCAAATATCAGCCTATTCTTTCAAAGTTAGACAAAACTTTGGATATTAGTCAACCTTTAAACTGTCAGTTGAATGCTATCAAAATAAAGTCATTCATTTATGGTTTAAATAACTATTCCTTCCTTAATAAGGAAGGAGGATGTTCATAATATGAATGTCAATGACGGGTTAAAACCCTTTACGTCCACTCAATCTTGGTTTGTAAATACAGCAGTAGAGTGCCCTTGGTAGAGGGAAAAAGTTAAAAATGACTGCGACAACTGAGAGGCATATAATCTTAAGTCAACAGGAACGTTACAGGATTCGTACTTATAAACTTTGACAGAATTATGCGAATGCCGATTAGTTGACTCAGCAAATAAGTGACCGAAGCTCTGGATCATTTTTCCTGTTGTAACAAGAAGACCTAGAAGTATTTTCATGATTTGTGTCATAGTAACAACAGAATCCTAATAATTACTTAGTGAACTAGTGAACATTGAGTGTTTTTCAGGTAATTGACATGAATAAGATCAACAAGAGTGCTTATACTGATATGATCAAACATTACCAATACCCAATCACCAAAACTCGGACAGTATTAGAAACGTGCATAAGTCAAAGTGAATGTTACGACATAGTCTAAAGGCACATTTAAGTTAAGGTTCCTCTAGGAGTGACCGTAAAGATTCAATGCAATTTGTTGCGATCATAACTTTACATAATACAAAGTGAATACCAAGTTTATCAATTAATCACTTCAATATAATACTTCTCATCAGCATTCAATGACTTCTTATGGTACCCAACCGAGATGCATCTGTAACAAATACAAACAATAAATTAAAAACTACAATGATCATCTCACTAGTGATTTACTTCACTGATGTTTTTTTAAAAATTCTATTGAATTCTTGACTGATAGAGTCTAGACAAACTTAGTTGGAGACGTTTATCTTCAATAGTTCCAACATACTTTTGTCTTCACATCACATTATCCAAATGTATATTTAACCAAAGATCTAGTCATTTGAAAAGTATAAACAATTGATAAATTTTGATTGGATTTTGTGAAGATTATTGAACATGAAATCACAAATCGGTCCAAGTTAGACAACCACTGAAGACTCTGTAGTAGTGTGCATTCATAACCTTACATTTGGGAATGAAGCATATGAACTTTAGGTTTCATGGAGAATACATCATCATTTAACTACTGAACTGGTTTTCGATGGCTTAATGGTCAGTAGTTCATTGTGAATCCTGAAGGTCACAGGCTTAATTCTATGGATGAAAGTAGTAAAAACACACTTCTGAATAGTCCCATACTAGAACGTAACAACTGTTCCAATGCTATCTCATTTCCTAATGATTGTCTTACTTAGATCCAATTCATACTATCACATTCAAGTTGATGAACTGTTAACCAACAGTCATATTGTTCTATTCAAATAGTTTCGAATCACATTTTGTCTTCTACATGAAATATTAACTTCCTTATCTCCAGGTAGAAAAGAAATAAACCTGTCGCTTTATTTCCTTTCATAGAAACATTAATTATTTCTACATTAATGTCAATTATTTCATTTATTACGTTCATATTCATTCAAAATATTGAACATGTAACATAGATTCATTTAAACAAAAGAAAAAAAATGATTCATCACATGTAACATACATGTAACTATGTTCATGATAAATAAGTGTGCCAAATTAGTTACTATGCAATTCTCTCCTTTTTTTCTTTACTTTGTTTTGTTTCTTAGTTTTTGCAAAAATGTTATGACATAACAAATGTTTATGACATTTAGATGGTAGTCAAGTACATTCATACTGTGAATATTTACAATGAGTATGTGGTCATTGTCAACAGAAATTTCGAATTGATGTTATACAATCTGTGTGAAACTGAGCACTAATAAGCCTAATAAAATTCATAATTGAATATTGAAGTGATTGCTAATTTCAAAACTAAAAGGATACTGGAACTCTTTAGTGCTGTGTGTCAACAACTCCATCTAGGCAGCGATCAAATCTATAACTGTTAGGGTTTTCAGGGAACTCTTAAGTTCAAATCACTAAAGTGACATCCAATCGTTTATATTTCTAATTCCAATAATTTTATAATGTATATTGTCTCATCATATCTGTTGACACTGATAATATTTATCATGCAGCTGATATAGTTGAACTGTATTCATCATATCCCACAAAACCGTTCTCCGTGATGCTTCAGTTTCCTGAGACTAGGTACTCTATGAAGATGTGAGTATGTACTGTTAAGGAGTACCAAACTATGGTAAAGTAGCTCCCTGGTCGCTCCTGGTTTCAATGATTGTCTAACCTATCTAGATCTATGATATCGAATTCTAATAAAATTCAATTTTATACGGATTCATTTAATGTATCTGGAAGAATTTATTCTCTGTTTTCAACGAAAATGAATTATTTTTTCACAACTGTACTTTATCAGGAATAATTCATAAATCTGAATATACATTTTGCAGTATTATTTAGCCATAAATAAACCATAGAGCTGACGACGGCTATGTAGATTCGAATTCATCATTGACTCATATCTACACAAATAAATATAACAATAATATACATTCTGAATTTAGTTGTAGAATTCACACCAATTCATAGTCGTATTCAGGTTGTTCACAAAGAGAACGGTGCATTATTAGAAAAGAAGATTATCGTCACCTTTTTTAGATTGTACAATAAATTCATAGTTGATTGAATATGTCACAGATTCATGCTGGTGAGATACCATTAAAAACCAAGAAGCACTCTACATCTGTTTTATCTTAGTATGGAAATCTACAGCAGTGTGCACCCCAGGAGCTTCAAGTTGGTAAAGGCCTATCACTTTACACCACTGGGCTGGGATCGTGATTGGTGGAGTTCAGACTTGCCGGAAATGAAACACTTATTACCAGTGACAATGGATGATCGTCGCATCATATCACAAATTTATGGAAATGAGAATTTTATCATTGGATGCTGGCCCAGTGGTGCGACGGGTTAGGTGTTTGCAAACTTGAAGTCCCTGGGGCAGAATCTGGGGTCTTAGCTGATGAGGAGTCCCATACTACAACGAGAATTCTGTCCAGGGCTGACTGGTTTTCAATGATGCTCTGCCAACATCAATCTGTAACATTTTTAATCAATTAAAACTACCAATCTCCACTAAAACAACCATCTAGATTCATAGTTGTTAGAAAATAAAAAAGATAAGAGTGTTGATCATGTACAAAAACATCAAAGGATGCAGTGTCATAGTTACGTAATTATTACTATCGAAAACATCGTGCAAGTATAGTATTTGTGGTTTGTATTCGTCATACACTGATCTCGAATGGGCATCAATATAAATTAGGAATGATTAGAGAGTTGGTAAAAAAGCAACATTCATAAGACACAAGTATTTATGAACATCTATCTGTGCAAGATATTTCGGATCCATTAACCAGATACCGTCAACAACAACCTTCTGAGGAAGATAATAAACCAACTAAAATCCAGCTGGGGATGAAATTAAGAAAAAAACGCTGGCGATAGGCAGGACATACATAGAGAAAACTACCAAACTGTACCACAAAACAAGTACTAAATTGGAATCCTGAAGGCCACAGAAAAGGAGGAGGATCAAAGAACACGTTGTGTTGGAAATTAGAGGAAGACATGGAAAGAATTAATAATACTTGGAAATAATTGGAAAGGAAATCCGAAGACAGAGTTGATTGGAGGATGATGGTCGGAGGCCTTTGCTACAAGTAGGGTAGCAGCCATTGACTGATTGACATTTATTCTGCATAAATGAATACAAAAATAAAGAACTTACGTTTGATTACCATTCTTAATTGAATATTCTTACACATTAGAAAATCTTGACCCTGTTCGTACATATAGTGTAAGTTAGTCTTATTCTATTACCTGAATTATAACACTAACATGTTAATAAAGAATTGTCAAGTATACTTATAGGTGAAATTTACTCCCACAAACAATATGAATTCATTCGAGATTGTACACGTTGATGAGGAGTTGTAACTACGATAAACACCTAAGTTTACGTTTTCTGGTCCATTACTTTCAACCACTGAATATCAATAACATTTCAACTTTACAATTGGGTATCGCTGTTATTGTTGAGTTTGAATTTGACATTAAGGGGGGTGACTTGAGTTAAACAACAATTGAAAACCAAGAGTCATTGAATAACTGTTTCATCCTCTACAATTTGCACCCAATGCATCCTAATTTTTGATAGTTTTCTAAATTAGGTCAAAGTGAGATGTGAAATTGAAATTTAAATATTGCCAATATCATCTCACTGATAACAATCTTGAAGAGGTGATTAGTGGAGTTTTAGTAACATGAAGTGACCAGTGGATTTCAGCCATTTCGGAAGAGAGGAGGTCACTTTTTCCCCCTCCCCTCCTGATTTAGATTTTATTGAGAATCGACTGAAGTTAGAAATATTGACCTTTAGATGCCGTTTCAGTGTGCAGATGGTTAGGTGATCGCCATAAAATAGTGACTACGGTTTTATCGATAGTAAAACAGTTTACAAGGCTAACGAAATTTATCTCAAATTTTTGAATCAGGAAATAAGAACCACTAGATCCCACCTCTGGTCCTCGATATCTCTGTCATAATGGCTCATGTGTACTTGTAATGAATCCTGAATAAAACCAAATTAGCTGTTTTTAGGTCCTTGGTTTTCAGTTATTCTGCTGTAACTATGTTACATTTAACTGAATTGCTATATTATCACTTTAAGAATCATTGATCTTTTCGTCCTTGTTGACGTTATTCTTTGTAAATCAGTCGAATGTTGCACAATAAATCACGTAAATCGAATGGAAGAAGCCGTAGTGGTAGAAATGAATCCAATCAAAATAACCAGTATTTACAATCTATGTCTTCAATCGACTGTTAAAATACTACTCGATGTTAGTATTCACAATAATGATTCTTGAAACGATATACTACTTTATTCTTAAGTAAGTAGTAGTTTTATTCTGAATTAACTATAACCTTGTGAACAATAATTAATTCCTACTTTAATTAAAAAAAAGAAACATTATTTAAGTTCTAGTGTAGATTCCCCGACACAAATATGCCTCTTTCAATTGGTAATACCCAAAGTGCGCCATGTTTCTCAATTCAATCCTAATTTGAATTCGATATCACGAAATGACCTGAGTTAGATAATTATTAAAAACCAGGAAGCACTGGAAAGTTGTTTAGAATTAGGTCGGAGCTCCATATCACTACTTATCCTCGACTCTACCAGAGATTTTGGTCTGGGGCCCTTTAGGTCTTGTGAAGAACTATTAACCGATGGACCAGGGAGCTGGCGTCCAAAGGTTAATTCTTAATCATGCCACTTAAAATCCATTCTCTCAAAACTCACTTCGCCAACGTTCTGACAGTTAAGTCTCTTGATTTTCATTGGATTTGTGTCTCTTAAAAGTAAAGGTGAAATAATCACATTTAAAGTTGTTTGTTTAGAATTATAATCTAATAAGGAAATTTCAACTATTCCAGTATATAACGTGTCATAACACCTACAAATTTACTCATTGTAACTATTTCGAGCTTATTTCCAAGCATTTCATGACGATGAAAATTCTAAAAAGATAAACATATTCTCTTCTTATCAACCTCCAAGAGTTTTATCTGAAATTTTTCAGGTTATCTTCCTTGGTTCTCCACAGATTATAACTGCTTAAAAGTCATACTGTCATTGTGACTAAATACGTCGTTAGTTAAAAACTTTAGTACTTAGACGTTTCATAGTCACTCAAACTACGAAGGAATAGCACAGAGTGGAGGATGCAAAGAATCCTTTATGTACAAGAAAACATTATCATCTACGGTTTGTTTGAGTTGAATCTTTCTAGATATCAATTTTCATATATAGACGCTTGTACGATGCATCTCATTTCAAGAATGCATCTTATTTTTCTGTCCAACACTGATTGGATGAGGTATATTTTGGCTACTCTTCTCTGTATCTAAGGCCTTTCTTAAAAATTCGAAGGGTATTTTCGCTTTCTCACAAAAGAAAACTATAGTATATGGATATTGAATGATAGCCAGATAAACGAGTTCACTTGAATAAGCTACAAAATTTTATGATTTCAACGGAGGAAATGTTTATTTGAACACTAACTTGTTATTTTACTCTTCTTTGTATTGCCTTGAAAATATGCTCCGTGTAGTAAATGTTACATGATGTAAGTTATACCACATGCCTTTTAGATATAGAAAGTCTATTTTTTGATTCAGAGTAGTTAAAATGATCAATCGAAAGATTGTAACTTATAAGCTGCTGATGTAATCAGTGTGTAAACATACCATACAATGCATTTACTTACTTACTTAATTAATTAATTACGCCTGTCATCCCTCTCGGAGGAGCATAGGCCGCTCACCAGTATTCTCCATTCAACTCTGTCCTCACCAATCCTTTCCAGCTGTCTCCAGTTACTGTTCATCCTTTTTATGTCTGCTTCCAGTTCTCGACGCAGGGTGTTATTTGGCCTTCCTCTTTTCCGTTTTCCAACAGGATTCCAAGTTAATGCTTGTCTCGTGATACGGTCTGATGATTTGCACAATGTATGTCCTATCCATTTCCAACGTCGTTTCCTGATTTCCTCTTCAGCCGGAAGTTGGTTTGTTCTCTTCCATAATAGGCTGTTGCTGATGCTTTCCGGCCAATAGACATTCAATATTTCGCGTAGACAGTTGTTGATAAATACCTGTACCCTCCTGAGGATGTTTGCAGTAGTTCTCCACGTTTCAGCTCCATACAGAAGAACTGACTTGATGTTCGAATTGAAGAGTCTAACTTTGAGATTGGTAGACAGTTGTTTGGAGTCCCATATATTTTTCAGATGTAGGAATGCTGCCCTTGCTTTGCCGATCCTTGCCCTTACATCTGCATCGGATCCTCCTTGTTCATCGATGATGCTCCCCAGGTATGTAAAGGTATCCACTTCTTCCAGAGTTTCACCATCAAGTTTAATTGGGTCGGTGCTCTCTGTGTTAAATTTGAGGATCTTGTTCCTTCCCTTGTGTATGTTCAGGCCTATTGATGCTGATATTGCTGCTACGTTGGTTATCTTCACTTGCATTTGCTGGTGTGTATGGGTAAAAAGAGCTAGATCATCCACGAAGTCCAGATCATCGAGTTGCATCATACTTGTCCGTTGAATCCCGTGCTTTTCCCCAGATGTAGAGGTTTTCATGATCCGATCAACAACTAGAACGAAGAGAAAAGGCGAGAGTAGGCAGCCTTGTCTCACACCGGTCCTCACTGGGAATGCATCTATCATTTGTCCTCCATGCACGACTTTGCACTGTAGTCGGTTGTAAGAATTCCGGATAATGTTGACTGTTTCTCTGGTATACCGTAGTGTCGAAAAAGTTTCCATAGTGATCTCCTGTCTACGCTGTCAAACGCCTTCTCATAGTCGATGAAGTTGATGTACAGTGACGAGTTTCATTCAATTGATTGTTCAACGATGATGCGTAGTGTTGCGATTCGGTCTGTGCACGACCAATCCTTACGAAAACCAGCCTGTTAATCTTGAAGTTGAGCATCCACTGAGTTTTTTATTCTGTTCAACAACACTCTGTTGAAGACTTTTCCTGGTACTGACAATAGTGTGATTACTCTGTAGTTCTCACATTTGCTCAAGTCCCCTTTCTTTGGTATCATAATAAGGTATCCTTCTTTCCAGTCTGTCGGCACTTGTTCTCCCTCCAAAATCTTCTTGAATAAAACTTGGAGCATCCTTGTCGTTATGTCTATGTCTGACTTGAGTGCTTCGGCTGGTATATTGTCAGGTCCTGCTGCTTTCCCACTTTTGATCTGTCTGATGGCTATTTTGATTTCTTCCATCGTTGGTGGATTGACATCAATCGGGAGTTCCGTAGATTCTGCTTCGATGTCTGGTGTGTTCGGTGGGGCTGGTCTATTCAAGAGTTCCTCAAAATGTTCTGCCCATCTGTTTCTTTGTTCTTGAATCTTGGTGATTAGCTTGCCTTCTTTGTTCCTGACCGGTCTCTATGGTTTACTATATTTGCCTGCCAGTTTCTTCGTTTTGTCGTATAGCTGTTTCATATTTTCTTCTCTTGCAGCTTTTTCTGCTGTCGTTACAAGGCCTTTGAAATACTTCCGTTTATCGGCTCTAATGCTCTTCTTTACTTGCTTATTCGCTTCTGTAAATTCATTTTGTGCCTTGATTTTCTCTGCTCTAGTTCGGCTGTTGTCGATATCTGCCTTCTTGGTTCTCCTTTGTTGAATTTTGCTCAGGGTCTCTGTGAAAATTCATTCCTTATAATGGTGTTTCTTGCAGCCCAGAGCCTCTTGACAAGTTGAAGTTAGTGCCGCTTTGATTCCTTTCCAGCTGTCCTCCATAGTGGTTTCTTCCTCGTTCAGCAGATCTTGTAAGGCTTGAAACCTGTTGTTAAGAGTTATTTTGAATTCCTTGAGTTTGTCAGTATCCCGAAGAGAGGCTGTATTGAACCGTTTTAATGCTGTTGCTCCAGTTATCCATTGCTTCTTTAGCTTCAGCTTCATTTTGGCAACCACTAGGTGGTGGTCTGAAGCTACATCAGCTCCTCTCCTGTTTCTCACATCTTCAATTGATCTTCTGAATTTTTCATTGATGCATGTATGATCAATTTGATTCTCTGTAGTATGATCCGGTGAGACCCATGTAACCTTGTGTATGCGTTTGTGGGGGAATATTGTACCACCTGTAACCACTTTGTTGAAGGCACGTAGATTTGTAAATCTTTCACCATTCTCATTTCTTTCTCCCAGTCCCTGTTGTCCTATGATGTCTTCGTATCCGGTGTTGTCCATTCCGACTTTGGCATTTAGGTCCCCCATCAGGATTGTCATATCCTTTCCTGGACACTTCGCTATAATTGACTGCAGCCTATCATAAAACCGATCTTTGTCCTCGTCGTTACCGTCGTTGGTGGGTGCATAACATTGAATGATGTTCATTGTAATCCTCTTCTTCATTGTCTTGAAAGATGCTTTGATGATTCTGGGTCCATGTGGTTCTCATCCTACAAGTGCATTGCGCGCCTTCTTGGACAGCATCAGAGCAACTCCTTGGGTGTGTGGAGCATTTTCCTCATCGTGCCCGGTGTATAGTAGCACCACTGTCGTAGCTAATGTTTTCTGTCTAGTTTGATCCAATGGGTTTCGCTGATTCCGGGCACTGTCAGGTTGTATCTCTTCATTTCTGCTGCTATGTGGGTGATCTTCCTGGTCTCCCACATTGTCCGAACATTTCATGTACCTATAAAACCTTTTGCTCTGGTCGTTAGAAGAGGTGGCATCGGCCTCATGACTTCCAAAGAATCTCGGCTTTCATCATGAAGCGTCATATAGATTCTTTCCACTCCCAGGGCAGAGTTTAAATGGTTAAGTTTGTTTAATCTGGTTAGCGATGTTTAGCAAGCTTGTGTTTTACGGGATGCGGATGCTAGCCCTATGCCCAACCCTCCTCCTTTACCCGGGCTTGGGACCGGCAGCACCCCCAGAAGAGCTGCAGGCGGAGTTATACAATGCATTTGTATATTGCTATATTAGTAGGACAAACTGTTAGTTTCAAAGAAACTTTACATTTTATATCTATATACCTATTCACACCTGAAGTTCATATTTCATTTGGGAACATAACAAAAGTATCAACTACAACCATGCTTCGAAGAAATGTGACACTAGTGACTAACTTCTCGAGGTAATCCCTGGAGTTCTAGTAAAGACGTGGTCAGTAGAGTTTAATCGTGTTGAGTATGTGGTAATTACCTACCTATAGCGATGGGTGAAGTCACGCAAACTTATAACAAATTGAGTGACTTAGAAATATCAATCACTGAGAGCCGACTAAGTGG
Organism: Schistosoma japonicum; assembly: GCA_025215515.1. Lineage (NCBI taxonomy): Eukaryota > Metazoa > Platyhelminthes > Trematoda > Strigeidida > Schistosomatidae > Schistosoma > Schistosoma japonicum. The sequence continues at coordinate 32,589,314 of CM046063.1, forward strand.
TCTAGTGGTGAAGCGTTCTCCGGGGAGCCAGATGGCCCCGGATTCAACCCCTGATGTGGTCGTGAATGCTTACTGTTGAAGAGTCCTATACTAAAGCGAAATAGCTATTCGATGCTTCCTAGTGACGAGTGGTTATCTAATTCAGATCAGTTCGTGATATCAAATCGAAGAGTATTCAGGTCAATCAGTAGCGAGTAAGTCGGTCATGCACACAGGTATAAACACATCAATGGTATTTACAAATATTCTAATGACTATAGGACAATTTGGACTGAAATAGAAATTTGATATTTTTATGTCAGTTACTAAAAACAACAAGTAAACTTTTTGTTTAACTAGTAAATAATGAAGACTAAATGATACACATAGGCATTTCAGTCATTAATAGTGTTGATAAGGAAGTTGTGAATAAAATCAGTACGTCAAACATTCGATATGTTTAGATAGATACTTCTAATTTATTATTCCCCACCTTTTAGTTAAACAAAAGGTCTACCTGGTGTTTCAATGGAAACACTGAAATACGCAACCAGTCCTTTAAAACCTATACTCCGTGGAATGTATATTATAACAAGACAAAAATCTATTTAGTTGAATCTATCCTTTAAAAATATTCTCAATCATGAGAGGTGATTTCGGGTGGGGGTAGTCGTCAAAAGGCGCTTAACCTAGGTTTCATGCTGTTTGATACTCATTATCAAGACATAGCTACCTTCTTCAAGGGAACTTACTCTTCACCGTGAATTCGACTCCTGGTCACCAAGTCTCACGGTCTACTGACCGTTGCTACTAAGTCATTTCGGGCCTACGACCTGGCCCTGTGTGGGGCTGAAATTTAGAAATTGTTTGATTAGTGTGTAGTGGACCAAACTGATGTTTGCTAAATCCTCTATAGTCGACTGAGTCGTTATATGGCCACCAGTTTTAGCAATTCGACATCACTTGAACTACATAGAGATTAGAGATCCAGGGTTTCCTTGCCTACTACCCCCAAGAAAACCTATCCTCAACACGATATCAGTGATGTCGATTCACTAAAACTAATGATCATATTTTAATTCGATTAACCCTATAAAGGACTTGATGAGCATTAAATTGGTTACTACACAATGACCAAACAATCTATTTTCAAACATAAGCAAAACAAATGTTGATTAATACACACTGAGTCTTGGAAGCATAATTTTCATATGGTTGTACATATGATGATGACTATGATAGCTAACTCAGTGATGTTCTGTTATAAACATCATATGAAGTGATCTGCCTTGAACAGGAAGGTATATAATATAACATCTTATTAAAGAATTGCATATTTAGTTTGAGAATACTATTCCACCTTTAAATTTCTCTCAGTAATTCTCAACTGGTATTCATTTTTTTTATCAAACCGTCGTCTAAGCTATCCAACGAATACCTTTAGTAGCAGTTTGAGTTTAGGGAATGAATGAAATTCTATTTCCTTATTCATGAAACTTAACAATGAAAATGTATCGATTGTTTTTTTCTATGTACATCTTCTATATATAGATGTTTGCATAGAACCCTCATCTTCGTTAGGGAATAAAATATTAAGAAAAGGTAATTTCGATTCAAATCCATGCTCCGTTGTAAAATTAAGCGGTGAATAGGAATTATTAGAAGTCTTTGACATATATTATATGTCTGACAATTTGTCACATAATCTAAGTGCTCAATGAAATGGTAGAGAAAGGAGAATCAAAACAAATTTTGCAAAACAATGACAGAATAAGTGTTAATAGCAACCAATCAAATTTAGGGTGAAAAGAACTAGGCTGTTAGACACTTACGGAGATAATCAAATAGCTCACATTCTGTCTAAAGGTTACGCTGATGAAATAGTTCAGAATGATGACAAAAGCATCCACAATCAAACCATGTAGATCTGAGAACTCAATTAAACCGAATATATCCTTCTGAGCTACAAATCTTCTGTACCTATCTGAAAGTTATTTTAAGATTATATCAATTTTGTCAAGGTTTTAAAATGTATTCACATCATATAATAAGTTATTCATCTTATCTAAGTAGATTTATCAATCTAAGAGCTACTATACCTATTCCTTTATCTAGACTACTTATGAAGATATTTCGATTCTCTATGATAAGTTTCAAGCGATTGCGAAAACTACAGAGGCATCACTGCTTCTTTCGATACCAGGAGAAAGTCTTCAGCAGAGTGTTATTGAACCGAATGAAAGATTCAATTAACACCCAACTTCGAGATTAACAGGCCGGATTCTGCAAAGACCGATTGTATATCGATCAAACTGCTACTCTATGGTTCATTGTTGAACAATAGTCGAATGAAATTCATCCCTTTACATAAACTTCCTCGACTACGAAAGGCATTCAACAGCGTAAATAGGAGATTATTATGGAGCCTTCTACGACATTATGGAGTGCCCGAATAGATAGTCAACACCATACGGAATTCTTACGACGGACTTGATTGTCAAATCGTGTATGGAGGTCAGCTCACAAATTCATTCGAAGTAAAGACCAGTGTTAGATAAGGCTGCTTACTCTCACTATCCCTCTTCCTGCTGGTGGTTGACTGGATCATGAAGACCACTTGTGCCGCATCATCGATAAACAATGAGGGTCTGATCTTTGGCAGATGTAAAGGCGCAGATTGGAAGGGCTAGAGCAGCATTTCTACAGCTAAAGACAAACGTAAATCAAACCAACTGTCAGCCAACATTAAAGCTAAAATTTTCAATACAAATGTGAAGAAAGTTCTCTTGTATGGAGCTGAAACTAAGAGAACTACGAAAAGCATCCTTCAGAAGATGCAAGTATTTAAAACAATTGTCTGCCTAGGATACTTCGGATCTGTTGGCCAGATGCCATCAACAACAACCTTCTATGGCAGGGAACAAATCAACCGAAATCGAGCCGAGGAAGAAATAAGGAAAAGACGCTGGAGATGGATCGAACACACATTAAGGAAATAATCAAACTGTGTCCCTAAGACAAGCATTAACATGAAATCCTGAAGGCCAAAGGAAAAGAGGAAGACTCAAGAACACATTGCGTCGGGAACTGGAGACATATATGAAGGAAATGAAGAGCTCTTTGGAAAGGCTGGAAAGGAAAGCTCAAGACAGAGTTGGTTGGAGAATGGTGGTCGGCTGCCTATGCTCCACATGGGGTAACAGGCATTGATTAATTGATTAATTGCACTCATTAAATGAAAAGGCACAGCTGAGTTAAAATGTTATAATTCAAAATAAAGACGTGAGAACTACGCTTACATGTTTAATTAATGACATTTTTTAATTCAATTAGTGTGGGAAACTGTTTATTCTTGTCACAGCAATTACAGTATTTCAGTTTGTGAGTAACTGTTTGCTTCAGTCGATCAATCTCTATCGTCATATGTGCATCCTAAGCTGATTGTCTTAATATAGCCCTAGTTCCAATGTAAACATCAGATACATCCAAATGATGAATCCTTAGTAGAACCACTATACTCGTCCTCTATTCCACTTACCAGACATAAAGCAACTTTACTCATCTATTGATTAGATTACAATTACACTTTTCTAGTGATTGATGCAGTTATTATTGGCATAAATAAACAATAAAATAAACAAATCAACTCAGAATGAATACATCTACCCTCCCTCCCCCCCTCCCGACACTTCTAAAATAAGAGTTCCTTTGTGTGTGCATATGTGAATGGAACGTTCACAACAAAAACAAACAACCAATTGGCAATCAACAAAATAGTGTCCACTATGTGATTAATGTCTTATTAACGTATATATCTGTATATATTACTTAATACACTATCAGAAACAATAAAATAAACCTGATTATCTATTATCAAATGAACAGTTCTACTTTTAAAGAAATGATATTTAAGTAGTATTGTATTACAGTAATCAATGTTCAATATTCATCATTTTAAATTAATAATCTTTTCTAATAATGGATTATCAAATTATTAACATGCATTCATTCATATCAGCATGACTACTACTGAAATAACATCAACTACGCTGACATCATTGAATACAACTGATACAGTAAATACTACATTGAATTCATCTGATTTTGATCGAAATCCATTTGTTGTTAATTTAGCTAATTCATTTCATGTAATCAGTAAACCATTAGCAATATTCCTATTGATATGTGTATGTCTTGCTTGTCTATTTTTTATTTTAATCATTTTATTCTGTGTACGTACATGTATTCGACATAGATATAAACCGAAAGTATTACGTAAACGTCCAAAAGGCATTTATGTTGATGAGATACCTGGTTTAATACAAAATTCTGAACAATATAAATATGGAACATTAGAATATTCATTAGAATATATTATTGATAGAAAACAATTAAAAGTTGGTGTATTACAAGCAAATAATTTAATTGGACCAATTGGTTCTGATTCATTAGATCCATACACAACAATTACATTAGCTAAATATGATGGTAATAATTTACGAATTATTGGGAAACAAGAGAAAACTACCATAGTAACTAAAACAAATCGACCAGTATGGAAACAAACATTCACTTATAATATTGAAGAATATGAATTAAACAATAGTGTAATTATCTTTGAAGTATTCACTTATGATAATATCTGTCAAGATATTAGTATTGGTAAATTAGAAATACATCTTAAAGATGAACAAAATAGTGAATATATTGGTAATATCATTGAAAGAACTGGTTGGTTAATAGCTGGTACAACATATAAATTTGGTTTAGGTGAATTATGTCTTGGTATTGGTTATTATCCAACTAATTCACGTATTGATATTTGTATTTATGAATGTCGACAATTGAATATTGATGAATATTTAACTAAAACAAAACAATATGAATTAGATTTTCTTATTACTATGCAAACATCATAAACAAATTCTACATCGTCAGCATACAACAAAACGTAAAGAATTAATTAATCCATATTTTAATCAAAAATTTAGTATTCCATTAAAAACTAAATACAATTCATCATATTGAAGATTTACATATTGTCTGTCAATTAAGACATGTAAATCGTCTACATATGAAACATGTATTAGGTAATGTGTATATTGGATTAAATGCAAAACAAACAACTGGTATTAAACAATGGGAAGAGATGATGAAGAATCCATCGAAAATTCATGTAATGTGGCATACAATTGTACCTTGTTAATTAATTATTGTTTTATTGTTGATGTTACTATGAGGGTGTGGGGCGGGGGTGGTGGGTCGGATTGTTTTTCCCTGTGTTTTTTTTAGTTAATGAAAAAATAATAATTTTTTTATTTATTTCTTCATTGATTTGTATTTGTTTACTGTACTGTTTGAGGTGTTTTTCTTTATGAAATTACTTCTCGAGTAAGAAAAAAAAAACAAATGAGGTTTAACTGTATGTATAGATTAATAGTCTACAAATGATATTGAAAGGCATTTCTTTATTGAGTTTCATCAGCTGCAAAGACAAGTACTAACACTACTATTATTACTAATAATAATAATAATAATAATAATAATAATAATAATAGCTTAATTCAGTAGTATATTTGGTACAATATGAATTTTAAGCATACACTATTTCAACAACTTACTCTTTTTTCCTTATACACATACCAATTCGTACTAATGAAAGTAGCTATGTCACCACCACCACCAACACTACCACACTTTCCTTGATAATAGAACAATCCTGACGAAAAGTCTGAAATGTTTTTAGTAATATCAAATTGTTGTCATACGCCACGATTATTGAACTGTAATTAAACCACACTTACTGTATATGTTTAGACTAAGGAGAAATTGTAGGTAGTCCACTATTTCAATATGAAAATTACGCGAATAGGCATCTAATAGAAACAAATCCTTTTTAACACGTATTGTCAGCCACTGTGATGTTTTTACTTAGATCTCACTGTATTACTCATGAAGATCGTAGACGTTCCATATAGACACGTGAGTACACAATTCGATTCTGGAGCATGATTATTCAGTTAAAAGAAAATAAAAAACGAAAACCTAACTTATTGAGATATTTAGAGAAATGGTGTCCCAAGATTTCAAACAGAACGCCTTATAATAGTAGTGATAGTCGTAATGATGCTAAACAGCTAATATCATCTAAGATCATGGTTACTATGAGTTAAAGTTATTGATTACTTGTTATAACTTTTGTACTAATCTGATATTCTACTATTCAGTAAACACTATGTAAATGAAACTTCTCTTTGAATGTTAATAAAGTCGCGTGCTTTTGAAGTTAGATAAATAAGAAAATTGATCACTAAGCATTTTGATTATCTGGTCAAAAGGTAAGAGTTTTATACTTAGATCGTTCATATGTAATACTAGTAAGTAATTCAGTGAACTAACAGTAATGCTTAGTTTATGTGTTATAGGTTTGATCTTCCATGGGATTATAGGCTATTGTCGTTGAATTCAATTAAAAATCAAATACCTTAAGTCAAATAGTAACATTGGTGTGTGAATTAGAATCTCGGTTACTATGATATGTTTTCTCACTGACGTTTCTTTTTATATAGTTGTTTGTATCTGTAGACCAACAGAAAGGTACAGGGTTTGATTCCATAACCAAATCAAAAGTTTTGACTGCTCAGAAGTCCTATATTTCGGCGAAACATCTGTTCAGTACTCCTTGATTTTCGGTGATATCTTATCAGCATTAATGTATGATATATACCAACAATTAAACCTAATACCTAACTCGATAAAACCATCCCACTTCAGTTATTTGTTATTATTTATTAGCCAATAAGTGAGTGACTTGAGTTGGAATGTAGATAATTTAAGAGGTTTGTGGAGATTACTCAAAGTAAATAGTAATGAAATAAGGAATTAATTTTAATTTGAGTACTATAGAAAGTTGCATAGAAACCGATAGCTACAACCTTGAAACTTCGAATTTCACATCTTCAGACTACTCAGTTGAAAATAAGTAACATTAGATACCGAATTAGTGAATTAAAACTAACAACTTTTCTGTGTGTTTTGAAGATTGTTGATTTGCAGTTTTGATGAAATTGTCGATCGGTAGTCACTAAGATAAAATAGCTGTCAAATTTTTCACTTTCATTAGTTGTTCAGAGAAATTTAATAAGTAATTCATACCTGGACTGTTATACCGCTAGGAGTCTAATGATTGAATTCACACTTCTATCAATTTGTGATACAGAGTAACGAAAATCTATTGCCATCAGCGATAAGTGTCTTACTCCTGACAAGTCTGAACTCCTTCAGCCATGACCCGAACTCTTAAGGTATGAGCTGCTGGTGAAATCGTTGATGCAGATTGCCGAGGAGTCCCATACTAAGATGAAGTAATTGTTCAGTGTTTCCCGGTTTCCAATGGCATCATGTCAAGATTAATCTGTGATGAATTCAGTCATCTGGAAATACAACCAAAATACTGCAGGATCCGTTATTTCAAATGATCATTCTTCGTGATCTAGGCCAACAGAAGCCAATTGTAGTAAGTTGACATTCTGTTGTACTTCATTACAGAACACCTTTATTCATGGAATCAACGTGTAAAGAAGTTTGGTTTAAATTGGGTTATGGCTGTCAAGCGGAATCCAGGATGTGCTTTTCGTCTTATTTAGGACTCGTCAGCTGGACTTACCTGCATCTCAGTGTTCATGTTCGCACCAAGACTCGATCTCAGTTTGTTTCGTGTCAAACACCATTACACCTACTACAAGTCTCAAATAAAACGAAAGAGCGTACTGTATCCCTCTTCATGGCCACAATCTAACTTGAACAATCGTGGTGAATTAACGCTACACTAAAGTACTCTGCTTAGGATGCACATACATCAGCAGTGACTTATCAATTCTAGTTCATAATAAATCAACGGCAAAATTCAAATTGATTATAAAGGAATTTTGTTGGATATGGTTTCCAATAGTAAATTATTTTCCCAAGATTTTGTGTTATTTGAGTGTTGTTTGATATCCATCACCTAAGCTTAAGTAATTGGGTATAAAGAATAGTTATGTAACTCATATCACTAATTACATTACTTACTAGTACTAAACATTAACTTTACTGTAAAGTGATAAGTACATGAAACAGCTCAAATAGTTCAGTTACAATAATCTATCATGTCAATGCTAAGCGCTTCAAGTTCAAACTTGTTAAAGAGAAGTACATATCCTCTCAAGGTTACGAATACAACTTGTCAATTAATCCTAGAATCTATTATAAGAATTAGTTACATTGTTCAGTAGAATTAATCTGTCTATAGTGCTGATCTCGAGCAATTCCCGAAACTGTTCAACTTTAAGCCAATGGAAATGCGAAACTTGTTAGTGATTAGCATTTTACCAATAAAAATATTTACAAGTGAAAAGAATCAAAGTTCATACGTATTAAATTTACGTAATCAACTTGGGATTATTAAGGTTATTCAGTGGCTCTATGTCTTAAAAAGTTCCAAGAATAACTGATATAAAAATTCATCTATAGTGATTACATAACACTTAGCCATGATCGTTAGTATGGTTTGAGATATTTCTTTAGTTTCCTCCACATCTTCTCAACAATATTCATATAGACTCATTGGATCCACAAAACGACTTTGTTGGGTGACTTCATAGTGTTCATATGCATGATGAGGAACGTATACAATTTATAATCATCTGTACATATTGTAGTCCTCCACAAAACATACAGAAATCAATTTACCCATTCTATCTTTACACTTTTCCTTCTTTTGGGAAAACATTCCCAACACTGTAACGTATACATGCCATATTTCTACTCACATCTAGCTTTGACTTTAACTGTCGTTCTGATAGATCCCTCAAGTAAAGTTGCTAGGAAGTCTTCTGATATATTCCGCCCCCCCCCTTTAAAATTCAGTAGCAAGTAAATAATTTCTTTACAATATCGGTCTATGTCTAAGATTTGACTGTAACAAGTTCTTTTCAATAAAATTGACTGGATATCCTGTATTTAATAGTATATTCTTAAGGTTCATGTTTATTTATCTACACTCTCCTCGGTGCTTATATGACTGGGTTATGTAACTGGATTCATGTTGTACTGTAGCAGTAGGAAACTATGGGGATGGAGATAGTTGAACAGTCTAAATATTCGGACAGATTCTTTTCCATTTACACATCTATCTCTCCAAGAAGAATAGTATTCAAAAGAAACTTAACTATTCACGTATTTCTATTTACACATGAATTCAACTATAGAATTAACGTTATTGAGACTATTCAGAAGTTCTTGTCTATTGACACCTTTTACATCAATTCGACTATTGATACCGTATATGATGACAGTTATTTTCACAGTCTAATTATAGATTCTTATTGAGATACGTTAACAAAGTAACTTCTCTAGGTGACTGAATGAGCACATGTTAATAGGAGAAGACGATACAATGTAATTTCCAGGAAGTTATCTAGTTAAAGAATCCTCCCTCGCCTTCCCACCTCCCACAAACGAAACAATACCTGTACACTCAGTACTAGTTATAGATAAATCATATTATTGACAATAGTACACCCTTTATTCGATATCGTATAGTTGAGTGTAGTAAAGAATTCTGTGTACTAAACATACAATTTACAATACAATTCCACCTTCCCCCCCCCATACACACACACACACACTTTCATAAGCATTTAACTTGTGAATACTAAGAAAATACGTAGAAAATAATTTTTATCAGTGATTAGCCTCAATTTATGTTTGTTCTTAATCGTTTTCTATCAGTCATTGGTACCATAACATCTCCTTTTAAGGCCAATATATTTAGTGCGTAAACATTATGACTATCACCTATTGTTTGTCAGATGGACAGTAAAGAAGAAGTAGGAGGGGGAATAAAATACAACAGTCATTGTAATAGTACAACTTTAAGTACTCAATTATTAGATTCATGATAGTTTGTAAACACTTAATGAAAGTGTGTAAGCACACGTTGTCGGCAGTGAAAATGAATAGGTAATAGGAAAATGTATGTCAGTGAATGCAGGTCTGGTAAAATGAGATGGCCAATGAGTAGTATAAGCTGAAGGTGACTTAGGTGCTTGGGATTAAATAGATTGTTTCATCATCAAAGACTACTGTGCAGTATGTTTGTCCTTTGGTTAACAAACTTCAACAAGTAAAACAAGTTGGTAAAAGCCAAACGAACTTTCTGAATTTGTGTCGATATTTAATCAGATACCAATCAACTTGCAAGATAAGTAAAGTGATCTACACAGTTTGACCATTTCACTTCCTATGGTTAATCTAGGGATAAGGCAGGTGAGTCATGAAGTAGCAATTTGCATGTAGAGGGAGATAGACAAGTACCAAACATACTGGTACTGTTACTCAAGGAGTTTACGAAATTTAGGCATAAAGTCATAGTTGTCACTGAATAGGATTATATCATCTACATATTCATCAGAATCAAGAATTGAACCACTGGGTATAAGTTCAGCTCATGAAAAATTAGATGTGTTTCATTTATGTCCAATCTTTAGCGTTGATAGAACTCTACTGATCGAATTTCACCATGAATACTAGTCTAAGCCACTAGAAATTGTGTGAACTGTTTCAGTGTAAGGTGGTCAGAAAGAAACTTTAAGGGAAGTATTTGATCAGTACTGAAGAACTTAGACAAACATGATATTGATCACTACTCAATGATTGTTCAGTGTAACTACCTCATACTGATAGGTGGTCACTTTTGGCCTAAGTAGTAACTATCATAGATTTTGAAACAAAGTGATCTAGCTTCAGATCCGATAGAGGTCATCATTTCGTTCAAGAATGAGGATATGCTTGATGACACCTGTCAGCTAGCATAAAACCTAGGATAAGGTGGGTTTTCTATTGGCTACCTTCAAATACGGTGCATAGAATTTATGCTTAAGTCAAAGTGAATTCAGTTTACCAATCATACGGACCAGTTTCATAAATCTTGTAGATCCTATACTGTTAGAAATTTATTATACAGTTCTAAATATACCATTACTTATATGGATTCAAACTATCATCACTCATTTAACAATACAAAGTATTTAATTGTAACAGATGACCTTAATATCACACTGTATGAGCAACACATATCTTACTATTAAATGCATTACTTAAGCTTATCAATATACTGTCATTATAAGTCTTACACTTGAACAAACTATACCTATAGAATAAATGATAACGTTTGTTAGTGATATGCATCAACCCGCATCTATTTCAATCCATAATTTGGAAATTCTTATCTGGCACTTGATATTACAAAAAGTCAGATCATTAAGGTGAATTGTTGTATATTGGATATAGAAGAATAAGCATTTCAGTCAAGGAAGAAATATATACTTCCTATGAATGTATTAAGTTGATCAATGCTAATTACTTATGATAAGGTTTTCACCATGGATTGATTTCAATTAATGAAGTGAAGTGTTGAAGATCAGAAAAGTGCTTGATAGCTGTGTACATCCTTGGTTTAGGAAACACTTATCAGTGTTCACTCACAGTTTTGATAGAGATCAAGCCTGGAACTTACAGATCTTGTTGACAGAGTGTTACTAAATAACTAATGAACCTGATTTCATTGGTCTACATACCCAATTGCAATATGTTTAGTGCTAGATGTATATTTAACATCGTTAGATGTTATTCGTAATATCTATCACATTCCAGCATTTGCTTGAATTCTATCAGTTAAGATTTCTTACTAAAATTTATGAAATACATGTTTTAATGACATTTACTACTGGTTAAAATCAGTACGTAATTCACTAAACTAGAAAATCCTGGGTCTTCAACTACAAGAAGACAATGCAATGTTCAACAGTTGTCTGTTCCATTATTTAACTAATTTCCACTATCTAATCACTCCAAAAGTGAACAAATCTAGGCTTGAATGTCAACAATGAGATAATTCCAGCATTACTTATAATAGTTTAAATAGTATACCTAGATGAAGAAGTTAGTAGTTTATATGGCTCAGTAGTTGAGTGAATAGTACTTTAAAGTACTTTAAAGTTCAAAGTTCAGTGTGAACTTCAACACTAAGATCTAAACACATTCACTTGATCAGTCTAGAATAAGACTAAACAGATTTCACTGTTAACCATTTATTGAGAAAGGAAACACTTGATTACTTATGGAAATATAATTTTGAAATATTATTTATAACCGGAAAATATGGGATTAATTCTTACATGAATTACATTTCGTTTTTGACCAAAAGTACTGGTATCAACCATTTACATGTCGTTACAGTGGATATTTTAGTGGTCAAAAGAGTACTGGATAATTGCATCTGTAACTTATCTCGAACTCTGAAATAAAGGGTTTGGAGCATGAATTAAAGATAAAACAAATTTGATCATTGAACGCTGAAATCTTAGACTACTGAACCGATATCCAGCGACGTTAGTCAATTTACAACATAACAGATGCCTTCATCGACTGTCATTGGTTGATAACCACCATACTCCCGACATAATTAAAGTAGTGATTACAGATCTCGAATAAAAGACGTAACCAGCAGTATTCACCGTTATATTTAAAAGCACAGGAATCGATCTCTGCTGAGATTATTGTTGTGCACACCTAAAGAGTTCAAGTAATTGTCTAACCTAAGTCACTTTACTATATCAACGTCAACAATTTGCAGAACATACACTCCAACTTCATTTATAGACTAACAATCTAATTCTTCTATAAAACTTTGAAAGTGAACTTGATTTAGAAGTTGTTTTATTGAAAATATTTCTTTCACAAAGTAACAGACATATTCAAATGCACTGTCGAACTGCACTCTTTTCAGTGACATTATTCTCTAACTATTTTACATTATAACGTTTTTATAAACTTTTGCAGATTACAGTTTAGGTTTTATTCATAATGAAAGTACTCTTGAGGATTTCTCTCCATGGTAACATAAGAGAAAGTGATTGGGAAGTGAGAGAACCACAAGATTTGAGGGTGAAGCTATACATTACAATCTGAACCAGGAAGGGGATAAGAAGTAGTAATAATATCATACTCGAGGATAACCAGTATCTTAAAGCAATCATGACTTCTTACAACTCCTATCGAAACTACTAAGTTCTACATTGAACATGATTGACTGACCATTTGAAAACGTTCCATTTACCTTCAGCATACATAGTGACAATCATTTCATTTCACTATAGATCTTATCATTAAAATCATGGCTAACATCTGTTTTCTCTTCGACATCAATTATTTTATTCTAGCTGAATTGTGGTGTTTTATGTCTAATTGGTATTAAATTTTAAGTTGAACTGAATTCGTTGCAGATTTATGTTGATACGGTACCATTGGAAAACTATGTAGTACTGAACAGATGTTCCATCCTTAATATGGAACTCCTAAATAGTCCCCACTCTTGAATTTGCCATAAAATTGAATCTGAAGGTTTCACGGTTAGCCTTTTTCTATGATTATTCTATTTTAAGTAGGATTCAGATAACATGTACTCAACACAACAAATATGATCGTTATTGATTTCATAATATTTTCAAAACATAAAAGTTTCAATGAAGTTTTTGGCAAACAACTGGAAACATGAATTAGACAAAACAAAACAACAGTGAAAATAGTCTTATTTACTTCTTAAGGTTACATTATTAATAAATGATAGTGTATTGTGAATGAAGTAAACATGATTTGAACATGTTGAAACATGATAGAATTGATCAACATTAATGGATAATGAATGTATGATTTGTGTATATGAGCCAAACTAGGTTCAATATATAGGTCATCTTATCATTACTATCAATAGATCTTATTACTAATACAAGTTAATATTAAAGAAAGTAGGAATTCTATTGTTAGCTACCAGACTAGTGGAAGATTCTAAGTATGGTCGAAAGATCGATTCTGTAGCAGAATCAAGGATATGCACTACTGAAGAATTCTATACTAAGATAAAATAGCTATCAAGTGTTCCCTGGTTTTCAATAGTACTCAACAGATATCAGACAGTAAGGAATACAAAATAAGCTCCTTAGAATTACCGCAACGTAATTAAAAAAAGTGATAACATTTGATCTTGAATATAGATTCTGTTTAATTTAACGTTTTAACTAGTATTACTATCATGTATCAGAGGCTTGTTGTTATTAGAGCTTCAGTTACTTTTTCGGTAGGATTAAATTATAGTATGCTGATGGTTGACTGGATTATAAAAACTACAACATCTCATGGCAAGCACGGAATACAGTGGACAACATAGATGCGACTAGACAACTTGAACTTTCCAGATGACCTAGCTTTTCTAGCCCACACAAAATAACAAATCCAAGTGAAGACGGGCAGTGTAACAGCAGCCTTTGTAGCATTAAGCCCCAACATAAATAAGTATGAGATACAATACATTGGGCACCAACTAAATCACACTAGACGGAGAAACTCTGGAATATGTGAAAACTGTAAATACTCGGGCAGCGTCATTGATAAACAAGGAGGATCTGCTGTATATGTGAAAGTATGGATTGGGAACGCAAGATGAGCATTTCTACAATTGAAGAATATCTGGAACTCAAACTAGTTGTCACCCAACATCGAAGTCAGTATTTTCAGCACAAATGGGAACACAATTATATTTTTTAGAGCTGAACCTCGAAGAACTACGAAAAGTATTTTCTTAAAGATACAAATGTTTATAAATAGCTGTCTGTGTAAGATACTTTGGATCCGTTGGCTAGATGCGATCAGCAGCAACCTTCTGTCACAGAGAACAAATCAATCAACCTCGAGTTGAGGAAGAAATTAGGAAATAACGCTGGTGATGGATTGGACACACATAAAGAAAATCACCAAAGTGTGTCACAAGATAAGTACTAATATGTAATCCTGAAGGCCTAAAGGAAAGAGGAAGACCAAAGAACCCAGTGAGCAGGGAATTAGAGGCAAGCATGAAAGGAATGAACATAATTTGGAAAGAAGTGGAAAGGAGATCCTAGAACAAAGTTGGTTGGAGAATGGTGATTGGAGGCCTATGCTTCACATGGGTAACAGGCATTGATTGATAAACTATAGTATCAGGTCAATGGGGTTTCAGAACTAATTCTCAAGGTCCTGGAGAATAGAAAAATTGTATTGGTTCTATATAATATATTACCTAATTCGGATGAATATAGGCTAAAAACGTATCGTTAAATGAATGATTCGTAGGATAATTTCTTCAAATTTCAAACTTGAAATCGCTGAAATCAAATGTGGCAAATCAAAATCTCTTAAGGAACTCCATCCACAGAGTGACACTATGGTTTAATCTTACCACTTTTTATGATTTAAAACAATTGGAGTCATTGATAAACTTGGATAATTTCATTAGAAAACGAGGTTTATCAGAGATCGATATGATACATACTAACACAATACACATTTCGAACGACAATCTAACTACACATAAACTTGTTAAAACACTTATATACAAAAAATAAAGGTCAAGCTAGATAGATTGGAATACAATGAAACAAAAATAATATCAAGAACATTGTGAATCACACTCTACTCTGGATACAATATCAAGATTACGACGGTAGGTCTAGTTTAAGCACAAATTGTTTTTGAACACAGAAGGCGATGGGATGAACTTTGGTATAGCTAAGTTTGTAACAGACCTGAGTATAGTCCCCGAACAACTCTTATACAATATCTCCCCCCCCCCAAAGGCTGATTTGATATCATCTTTGTGGATTGTTTCAATTAAATGATTGTCTCCTAGGGACGATCTTTGCTTATTGTATGCTCTCATCTTGCCATTAGAGGCCATTTAGGTATATGCTTAGCTACACCGAGACGCATATCACGATCACCACTCCTAATGTATGTATGTTCGCACATATATACGTAAATCGATTGGCAGAATGGGATGCAACTTGATCGTTTGAGTGCTGTTTCGGTTTACTGTAGATGAGTATTACATATTAGAACGTAGTTCTCATTGAAGATTCCATTTAAGGTTCTTTTTTTCATTCTTCTGTATTTTATATTCAGTTAGTGTATCCGTACTAAACAGAACATACCCTATCAAAGTCAATTGGCAATAACTCCACTTGCTTGAAATGTAGTCTTTAATGGACATCGAATTTTACTATGAGGTACGCAGTAAACCAAGTAAATGATCAAATGATCGAAAATGCTGGATAAGAGCATACTGAACATTGAAAATGTTGCATGTTAAATCAGACGATATGCTATCTTGTCACTATCAAAGTTATTCGTTGATATGGCTCCAGTAAAGGTCGGTGAATCTTTCAGAGGCTCCGAAATGACATCCAAATTAGTTATCTTTCTATAGAACTATTCAGAAACTCGACATGGAGTATTCTGAGTGCAAATTTACTGAAACCCCCTACTTGTGGACTAGATAGATTATAATGTCAGTTTCATTTACAAAAAAATTAAAGTATACGGGTTATTTTGTAAATAATTGACACCTACTGGAATAAACATTCCTTTCTGTTTCACTTATGTCTTCTGGTCTACTACTTGAAGGGTTTAAAATGTTTGAGAATGCTCATTTTGTTTTATTTGTGACTCGTCAGTAGGATGTCTACATCCCAGAGTTGATGTTCAAACCTGGGACTCTAACTCAGTTCGTTTCATGCCAAACGCCACCACGCTCACTACTAGGCTACCGAGTTCAGACATGAGGTACATCCATCTGATAAGTCCCGGATATGACGAAAAGTGTGCCAATCACAATCAAACTCATTCAATTAATTATGTCACAATATTTAATATACTGAATGGATTTCAGTAGTTTATATTCACCAACTAAAGGTTTTTTGAGAACAATTCAAAATAAGTTTGATCATTATATGGATTATGTGAACGAACCACTAAGTGCCAAACAAAATGATTTAAAGGGAAGCTAATCGTAACTTGGCATAAAAGTCCAAGGTTTAATCTCTGATCCAGATATAAATGAGTACTTCTGACAAGTCCTACATTATATCAAATCATTTCTCCAGTTCTTCTTAGTCAAAATCGATTCTTACTATTCTTTAATTATCAAAGAAAACACAGTTCTTTGAAACTTCTTGACCTCAAAAGATTTGAGTTAGTGAGTCTGAATCAAACTTTATTTCAGGTGATATACACTAATATGATTTTTGTTTACTGTCCTTTATTGCTAATTCGTTATAAAGAATTTTATAACAGGTATAACTACTGTTGTACAATCATTGAGTTCAGATCTATATTATGTTTGTTAAGTAAAGTCTCTTGCTAACTACCTCCAATTGTTTAACATCAAAACATAACTTGTATGATCGAGAGTCACTCAGTCATAATGCAGCTTGAGGGATAGAATTCAATTACATCTAAAGGATAAGACAAAACTAAGATTGAATATTGTTCTCATTTCTACAAAAAAAATCAGTTACAGCACAAATAGCTCGCTGGCAATGATAATAGACCATGAAACCAGATGATATCGATTTGAACTCCACAGACAGCATAAGTTCTTTCAAGATTTCAGGAACATATTGTTGATGATTATCAACCAGTCTGAAACTCACAGAAGACAGTGTTTAATATTAATAACCTTCAACCATTTGGATAAAATTACTGATCTCAGAAAAAACTTAGTTACTAACTGTACATTAGTGATTTCTAAGATAAAGCGAAGACAGAAACATGGGATTTTACAGGCTTTCTTAAGTGTTGTAATCACGTGTTGTGGATATTGTTGAATGGTAATTCGCAAGCACAAATTGGTCTAAGCTAAACAGCTATTAACAACTACGAAACACCGGACAGCTATCTCTTCCTAGTACGTGCTCCTCACCAGTATGCACTCATGACCCCACCAGGAAAGTAGCACAAGTCCTTCCTGCTCCACATCAAACACTGTGCCATTAAACTACTCAGCTGGATCCCAACAGTGGATATTTCTAACTTAGTCAGTTCATGATAATATTTACGCAATTTCATTCATTACCATCTGTGGGTAACTGTCTTACACCCAACATAGTTGAACTCCACTCGTCATGTCTTCTCACTAGAACTTCAGGAATCGGCCCGAGAAATTAGTCACTAATGAGTTGATATTGATTGTAAATGCGTATTGTGGAGATTGTTTATTGTCAATTTGATATTACAATTTGGTCTTAATTAAGTAACCACTGATTATCAAGAAGCCCATAAATATATTTTCATACTTTATACATACGTGCATAGTACAGAATGATACCATGTATATGAACTTGTAGTGAATTATCAAACTATCGTTATAATTGATAATGAATTGTTAAACTATGCTTAAATGAGGTGATAAATTAACGGAATGATTAAAAACAGATTGATAATACTGAATTCAAACTGATATTTTAAACTTTCATTTGACGCAGAGAGTAATGAACTTCTATCAAGAACAAATTGTTATTTAGTATGAGATTAGTTTATCTAGTCTACTGATAATCATGATTGAATTCTAAGCTATTTTTCTATTGAAATTCATTCATCTATAATTGATATTTAAGTTAGATTGTGACTAGTAAGTGGAATCCACGACACGCATTTCGTTCTATCTGGGACTCATCGGTTGGATGTACCCTGTATCTCAATACAAGCTTATTCTAATCTACAGTTGATGTTACGATACTTCTTTTAGTTAAATATCTTAACAGTAGAATCTGAATAGTGTGTATGATTATGGATACTTGAATTGAATCCCTATCCGTTTTAAATAACAACAATGAGTTGTTTAACTGGATACATATAATCAACGAATGTGTAAGTGTCATGAACTATCTACAATTTTCGAATATTGATATTTGCAAATGAAATCAATCTCTGTTATTACATGAAGTTCATGATTAGATCTAAACAACATAATATACATATCATGAAAATGTCTTCTAGTTTTCATCTATAAATATATGAAAACTAATATAACTTGTAAAGTGTAAGAACAATAGTTTGAAGAGAGCAATTTGAATTCATTTCGTTTTGCTAAGTTCTCATCAGCTTGTGTTGATAGCTTGTAGTATTTTGAAATCAAAATTATAGAACAGAGTTGAAATTGCTTACTGAGATATACTTGAGAGTATAGTGTGATAAGTATTACTGTGGGAAACTGATAGATTAGTTCATTGGATCCATAATTATTGTGCCATATAAAACTTAAACGAGCAACTAAATAATGGAAAGAGTTGGAAGAAGACAATCACATAATGAACAAATCACCTAAGTAAGCACTGAATGCCAATAAGTCTCTTATAATCATTTGAATCAGGCTTTTGAAATTTGATATCACTAACTTCTGAAACTTTCATATAATTAAAATTTGACTTATTTGTTTGGCATTTTGAAAGTCTTCCTAGTATGCTCTTGACGACTTGTATACAGTAGATGCTTTGATATCAATGAAAGTTACGTAGTGCCAAGATAGAGTTTGCATTTTGAAATGTCAGTTAATTGGTTGCTCATGTAATTAATCTGAAGTCTGTGACAATTATATTGTCTAGATTGTCAATCAAAATTTCATGATTCAACCGTCCAACTTCGTAGAACGTTATTTCATTATACTTTAATTTTACAAGTGATTTAATAAATGATAATAAACTACTGGCTTTGACTGAATTTATTCACTTGGTACAGTAAAATATACGGTATCATTAGCTAAGCCTCAAGAAATTCACTATTAAAACATCTCAAGATAGTTTACAGCTAGAATTTGTATCTCACAAATAATCCACAGGAAATCTAAATTTTACAGAGTCAGCGATACTGTGTAACAGAAATGAGACTGCTTTTGTAGAAATGGGTCACAGATTGGAACTATGAAGAAGCTTGAATTGATCCTCTGGATGAATTCAAGTTGTGCATTGATGAGTAGTCTCATATTAAGATAGAACAGATATCCCATTCTCTTTGGTCTTCAGTGGTGCTCAATTCGACATCAATCCTTAACAAACACAAACAACTATACTGTGCAATAGCATATATACATACAGACTGTTTTGAGATATCCTAAGAAGGTATTGTTTTTACCTTTGGAGAATTATTTCGTCGACTCTACTGAACACTGGTAATATAGTGGTATTGATGAGACTCATTGCAACTTCAATCAAACACCTGTACACTACGGATAATGTCTACTTTGTCTGATTTAAAACATAATTGATTAAATGTGGTGATAATGAAATTTGCTACTCAAATAAACAAAATACATTAGTCGTCACCGGTAGAGTAGAATTATCGTAATTACACTGAAAGTATCAAAATACTTCTTTATATCTGCTGCTAACTGGATTCTCCAAAACCATTCTCGTCCTATTTAAGATTCATCGACTGAATGTACCTACATTCATTTATTAATGTTCCAACTGAGTTACAAATATATTCAGTGTTCATAACTACAGTTTATTGAACACTGTAGCCATTATCACGTACAATCGTTGTGACTAAACTTAATCTATTCACTGATAATAATCAATTAATGATAAGAAGGTCAAATTTTACAAGGAAGTTCAGTAGTAGTCCATGACATTTAACTTTACATTGTTTGGGTTGGATAGTGGTTGGCAAGAGAAATCCAGGAACGCACGTCGCGTCATATTTGGGACTCTTCAACTTGATGTGCCTGCACCTCAATGCTGACTATTCAACTTTACATGTTTCATTCGGCAGAGAAGACGCTAAATATAACGACAAAAAGTAAGTATGGTAAAATATGAATGGTGAGATTATTTTTCATTGCCTGGTAAAATTGGTTTGAAAAACTATCTCAAGTCACAACTTCCAACATTTTACTTAAAAGTAACTATAGTACTTACATTGAATCAGTAGTATATATGAATAAAGGCGTTTCCACATTTGTAGTTTGTATTCATTACAGATTAATCTCATTTGATTAGTATTGAAAACCAAAGAACACCAGACACCCTATTCGTTATAGTAGGAGACCTTTGCAGAAGTGCAAGTTACGTCTGTGAGACTGGTAGGAAAGTGAACCTGCTCTTACTTTTTATGGTGAACAGATGGAAATATTCGAAAAGTTAGCATACCAGGATAGTTGTGTATGTTGATAATGGTTCATCATATGAGATCAATCTAAGCATAATGAAAACTAGATTGGCATTATACCAAACTTGTATTTCTTTGGTTCTGTCGTGACACGAGTCTGCTTGTAAGAGGTTGGGTTTACAACTCTTCAGTGGAGGCACTTCTGGTTTGTAGTTGCCTAAATTGATTTCTCCGAGCTCAGTACGTCCAGAGTCACTCAGTGTTCGATAAATCACTATCTCCTAAGGAATTCCTGACATCCTGTGGCTACATCATGTTAGTGATGCTGGGGTTTAGCACCGTATGTTCGGGTACAGTGAACTGACAACTCAATTAGTGTCATCCATTTTGAAACACTGAAATCCGAGATTAGTCATCCTAGAGGCTTTCATATCATTACAAATTCCTGGTTCTGAGACTGGACTAGGAAGAATCAGAGAGGTAGTCAGTTTATGATATAGTGCCTTGAAGTGAAAGATGTATTAGACTGGAATCTATCAGTTCCATCTAGACTTACAGGTTGCTGTGCCTATAATCGGTGAAACTCAGTTTCTTGAGACATTATCAGATATGGAACAAAGTAGAAGCCAGTGGCGACCCTACAGTAGTTTATTGTTAGTACCCTCATAAAAGTGTGATGACTTATAAAAACTGAAATCTTCTTGTTTGTATTTTTATCACAGATATATCCTCTACTTTATAATTCTCGTCTTGTCATATTAAATTGTGCATTTTTCCCTTAACTGCTTTCTTTCTCGGTTTTTTTCATAATACTACTTTTGTACTTGTGTGGCGGAAATAAATTTGGTGTTGATCTGTAAGCGAACCTCATATGTATAAGTAAGTAACAACCTCACCATTAAATCTTACCTAGGACCTCCAGATGTGTCTTTAAAAGACTGACTATCAGTACCAGTGAGCAAGCCATCCGTCCGATAGCTAACATCCGAATTCATTTAATTTGTTACATAAAGCGACTACCAGTCGATACTGTTGGTGATAACTGTCTCATTTCCGATATTTTCGAACTCTACCAATCATTAATTCCCACTGTATCCTAACAAACATCTTCAAGTTAGTCACTAGTGCACTGATTATTTATTAGTTAAGTCAATATGGCACCATGGAGATTTTGTATTTAATTCGTGGTTAATTGATAACCCCTTATCCTTCTCTTCATTCAGGAAGTATTTGTAACACATTGCTTGTCTAGTTACTAAGATACCGAAGAAGTACTACCATGGTAGTACTTAGATTTTCATCTTCTTTATCTGTCTCATTTAGAAAAATGATAGCTGATCACTAAGACACTTCATACATTAAATATATCAATTGAGATTTTCTGTAAATTTGCATATTATATCCTGAGAATTCTTTATCTTTGTTGTTGAATAAAGCCAGTATTACCATTAATAATCTAACACATGATTATGAGATGAAGATCAATCAAGTGATCAAGGATCATTTTACTGGATACATTTACATAACATGATTCCTACTAACAGCACACAATCATTATGTCATTAAATGTGTACTTCATACATTCGCTAATTTAAAGAAGTCAACGAATATGGTGTTGAAAGCAAAACCAAAGTATGAATACATTATTAAAATCCTACTATGTTAAGTTTTAAAGCTCCTTTCAATTTTACGAAGAGTAATGATTCTAGTGTGGGACCCCTTGGTAGTGCACACCAATACTCCCTGGTTTCCACTGGTACTCTGCAGTCATCAATCTGTGATGAATTTAACCAACTTAAACTCAATCGCAGTCTCCATACACCGTCCTGATTCAGTCTCAATAATTAGCTCACTAGCGACTAACTTCAGGATGTTGCTGGAGCTTTAATGAGAAGTCATAACTGGTGGCGTTCAGACATGTCGGGAATAAGACACTTATCACCAATTAAAATGAATGATCGTCAAGCTATATCACAAATGTGTGGAAAGCCTGCAGGTTTAATAAGAATAGAATATGCATACTAAAATAAGACATTAACTAAGACAATTTCTAAGTACATATTACTTTAATATGTTGTATTACTTGTATATTATTAATGTTTCCATACAAACTACCTACTTTCTGCTATCCAAAAGAAAATAAGAGCTGTAAGACATCAGTTATTTCGTCAAACATCTTCCATTTTCATAGAATAGTTCATTATCGTCAACTGAAAAACATGCCAACTACTTTCGAATATCTACCTAGCCACTGACGACATAGATAATGGTATATATCATTTATATTAATAAACTTAGCAACATTCGTAATTAATATACAATTAAGCTCTTATAAAAATATATACCCTCTAACAGTAGAGTCCCTAAGGTAAGTTATCTTAGGATCTAGGAATGATAAGCAAATGATACTAATTTACTCAATACTTTGTATTGGAATCTACCGCTATGTAGTTCAGGCAGTACCTTAACACAGATGCAGAAAATGAATGCTATCGTGATGAATATGATAAAGAATAGTTACATCATAATGAAGAAAGAGGACAGTAGTTTAAATCTATGAATGATTCATTAACTAGAGTCAAGAGTGTACTGTAAACTGCTTTCCTAAATCTAAAAATGTTACTCAAATCAGGACGGTTTAGCACTTTACAACTTAAAACACGTTAAAATAACTAAAAATGCTGACACTAGTCTTAGCTTCATTGTAAAACAAAACTATCAGCTATACTTCAACTAGTTGCATGAAAAACGTTAAACAAATAACTAAATATTTGCACACCGAAACCATTGCAGTAATACTAATCAAAACACATCCATCAGAATGACTGAGATGAAAGGTAGAATTGGTAGAATCTACCACTAAATTCTGCTACTGACTGGTTACGTTAGCTAATTATTGACTCCACGTCGCTGGCAGTATTTAAAAATGAAAATTGTCTGTGAATCCCGGAAAGAAAACTAAGGTTTTGTGCTATTTAGTGCCGGTCAGTATGATGCATCTGGGATGCCTACTCACTTAGACTAATAGACACATTACAACTAGAACTGATAGAATGTGATCAGTTTTATGAAGGACTTGACTAACACTAAATTTGCTACTACACAATTATCAACCAATATATACATCTCAGTCCAGCAGGGAGAGGTCAGTCGAGTTCAGAACAGGTCACTTGTAGCGGTCACAAATAGGGAAACTGTGTGATATAAGGTATGATCTTCAGGAGAATGTATGTTTCTACAAACATTGTGGGTACAACCTACTGACAAGTGCTAAATAACACGAAACGTAGGTTCAAGTTTCCCTGTCAACTACCCTAGAAGCAACCTACCAATCCTGAGTGATTCATAGGATTTGGCGAATTCTAATTAGCCGCTGTGAATAATTCATCTCCACTTAGACTATTTCCCCCACAGTATTACAAACTAATTGATAAAATTCTGTTAGTACTCACTATCTAAACAAACATAACAATGGTCACTAATCAATCAATGATCAATCAACATAGAACTTCCAATCATATTCTTACTGTAGTATCGAAATCGCTAAGCATTTTGTAATGTTTCCTTTCCCTTGATATTATTCAATTATCATTAAGAAGCAACAACAGCAACAACAATGACAATATTACATTAATCCTTTAACTTAATCATAAGCATACAACAATCAACTAATTCTAATTTGTTTATTTGGTTGTAGGGAACATTCAGTAATATTTACGAAGTTCCGAGTCATCCCCCCCCCATCACTCCTCGAAATTTTTTTGACCCAAAAATCAGTTCTTCATCATGAAGTAAATTACAAAGTACTGGTTGTTGATTATAAGTTAAAGTGTATGTAGACCTGAAAATATGTTAACATGGTAAAATGTAACAATATACTCTTTGTGATGATTACAAATAATAATATTAATAATAATATTAGTAATAATAATAGTAGTAATTGTTCACTCACCTTCTTCAAGTTAACGAATATATGAATCTAGCTGACTGTGTTCATCACAGATTGTTGTTAGTCGGCTACGAATAAAATTCAGGGTATACTAAATAACTGTTTCTTCTTAGTATGGGATCCTCCAGCAATAGACACCTTCAATTCCTTCGGAGAATTCGACCCAAAGATTTTAGGTTTAAGGACGAATACTTAATCATCTACACAACTTGGTAATCTTCCAGTACTTCTTAGTTTTCAGTGTTAGCAAAATGACATTAGTTTATGAAGAATATAGTAGATTAGACTTAATACCGGTCGCCAAAACTCCACCTCACTTCAACTATGATGATAAGCTTATTAGTGATTTACTTCAGGTTGTTCTTGACGTTCCAATGGGAAGTGATCATTAGTGGAGTTCAATTATGTCAAGAGTGAGACACTTGTCACTAATCACAATGGATGATCGTCGTGACATGCATCACTGAGTTGATGGAAGAGTGAGTTCTACCACTGGACATTGGCCGATCCAGTGGTGTTGACAGCTAATCGTTGGACTGTAAGAACCTAAGGCTTTAGGTTGCGTCCTTCGGCCGAATAGAGTGTGTACACTTGTCGAAGAGTGCCACACCATAACAAAAAAGGTAATCAGAACTCCCTGGTTATCAATCGTACTCAATCTGTGGTGAATACAAAAGATAATTTTATATGTATAATTGAAAAATGAAGTCAAGTCAGTTTCATCATAGCCAAGAGGATTCTGTTGACTCGAATCACTTTTTTTATTACTATAAATCACTTGTTTCAAGTTTCTCGAATGTTCACACTAACCTCCATCTACTTCGGTTAACATGGTAAGTATCACAAAGCCTCTTACATATATAGTATGATTTAACACCGAATCTACATAACTTTAAGTATAATTGAACTAGTTGATATCAAGATTGTCTTATGTAATCTGATTACCAGTCCTATTTTGTAGATCTATTTAAGCATTCTGCTTTAGAACTATTAATAGTCACTGCATAGAATGATCATACAAAATGAAGGGATCTCTTGAAATAACTACTTCATTTATTTTGAAAT
The DNA here is from genome assembly GCA_025215515.1 of Schistosoma japonicum. NCBI lineage: Eukaryota > Metazoa > Platyhelminthes > Trematoda > Strigeidida > Schistosomatidae > Schistosoma > Schistosoma japonicum. The sequence continues at coordinate 32,615,322 of CM046063.1, forward strand.
TAATAACTGTCCTGATAAGATTGATATTTTTTAGCATGAATTTCAAAAGCTGGTTTGACTTTTTCAAAAATTAACGCCATCTCTGGTATAAACAAGAAGTGCATGCCATCGATTCAAAGTTCACTATTTTATTCAACACTTAGCTTCATGAATATGAAACATGAACAATCAGAGTAGAAAAATGTATGGATTACAGGTTTATTATCATAGATTACTGCCTACTTACTGTGCATCGACTGAGTAAGTAGTAGTGATATTAGATAAATGATATTAACCAAAGATACATCTATAAATCTTCTATTCATTGAAGTGATCATGACCAACTATCACCTACCTTAACATACAACATTATTTGAAGTATGAATAAGTAGTAGAGATGAAAATTAACACGTTCTATCAGTCGATAAAATCATTGACTATTTGATCAGAACCAATATTGATTTGATTTAACTCTGTTAGTTGTTAATGAAACTATTCACTGCCTAACTTCCTGTTTAATCTGATTAACAAATAATTAATCTCCAACTTCCTTTTTTTTCTTTCCTTTTTTTTATTTCATTGTACTCTGTAACAATAAATCCCTACATAAATAACAAAATATTTTTAAGTATATAAAAATTTTTTTGGAGAATTACACTGAAAACAAAACAAACACATACAACCAAGTTCAAAGGTCACTTACATTATTACGTAATTCGATGTAGATTTACTGATTACAATAAAACAACAACAATGATAGTATCTATTGTGTATGTAGAATTTGGTTAAAACTAGATCAGTGTAAAATAATCGCCTGATTAGTATATGAAAGTGTTGTGTGTTTTTTTTCTCATTTACATCTTCCAAAAACATTCAGTAACACTTTACGTAATTGTATACAAGAGAAGATATTATTTATGTTAAGGTTGTGGCTCGCAAGCAGAATCCAGAAAGAGTATTCTATCTTGTCTAGGGCTCGTTAGATGAATGTATGTGCTTCTCAGTGTTGACGTTTACACTGTACATAAACTCAGTTTGTTGTGTGCCAAACCCTACCATGTTCATTACTAGACTGCTGACTCAAGACAGATACACTTGTGCAACGGGTATGATATATGTAATTAAAATGTATTCGGATCTTCTTATTGATTTGTCATGGACTGAAATTGATCCGTCTTTTTTGTCATATATGCACCCTGAGTACATTGTGGACAATAATAATAGTTATATTTGTTCTTCGAATTCAATTACAATTAGTTGATTAATCTGCTGAAAATTAGAAGATATTGAGTGACCTACGTTTTTCTGAAACTGAATTCTTTAAAAGCTTAGTGTTTTGAAATGAGCTCCATAATGATCTAAGTAGGTTAGTGGAGAACTCTCCTTGACGTAGTGTACGCTCTGCTTGCCACTCATCAACAAGGAGGACTTACATTTTTGAAAGGACTAACGTTTCCTATAAGACTTGAATTTACGTCTCCAAGTGTAGTAGACAGAAGTATTAACAATGAGATTTCAAACTATGAATGACCTTCTACAGAACTTAGATCTTTACAGGGAATTACTCATTGAGTAGTGACCAATCTCCTGTAAGTCCAGTACGTAATGATGATCAAATTCTGTCGCTTAAATTAATTATTACCCAATTAAATACCTATCCAAGCTCGAAACCTTAAGACTTAGTCAAAGTTTAATGGTCTACATTGTCCAACTTTGATCAATTTTAGATATATTATGCGATTATTATCAAATGTAACCAGAGCGATCAGCCTATACTTTCTGTACCTCTGAAAGTTATGACTCATGTCTGTTTATTAGCAGTTAGCGATCCTTGACGGTTTTTAACAATGATCTAATCTGTAGAATCCCAGTCTAGACAAAACAGTTGTTCACATGATTTTCCATGAGTCTTCAGATAAAGTCCCGAAAGATGAAGTAAAGTAAATTCTAACTTAATGCTTTATGTAACTAAACTTATCATTCTGAACTGATTTCTCCATCTTACGTATTACTGATTACTAGACAATAACTCCTGATCATTGATCTGAGATCACTAAATTAATGCAAACTAAAAATGTAATGAATTCATAGACTGATTCAGTGTTTCACGTTTTCCTCATTCAACCTCTAATAATGTAATGAATTAGATAATACTTGCTCATGACTAAACAAAAAACGCATTCAAACCAAATAGACTGATGAAGAATTATCCTTTTATCAACCATTTTTTTAATGATTACAGCGTTCATCTTGAATAAATAGATGTATAGAGGCGAATTTCACAGGAAGTTGGTAACTCTTATATCTGCTCTTAGACCGGTATGTGTGCATGTGTGTGTGTGTGTGGGAGAGTGAAAGAAATGAGGTAGCAGTAACAAGGAAATAATGTAAAAGATCTCGTGAGTGTTTCTACATAGAATGAAAAAAAAAATCGTTTCCTGTATCATTCATCACTTTAAATGTGATTATAAACTGGTAAGCAGTTAGAATTTCATTTTCCTACTAACATTTAGAATTACCATTGAATTATATCTCGCTTGAACTTCTCTTTTCTCTCACTTTCATTATTTTTTTTTTAATCCTCTTTTATTTGATGAATAGATTATACACGTTCGTGGAACTGTATACAAGGTATTCAGGTCAAGCATAACATGTCACTTTAAACACACACACACACAAGCAGCTACTTTTCACCACCTAATTAAATGAAAAGTGAATAATGCAGTTTTTTGTAACTAGGCTTCATTTTAGTTACTATGCTTAAAAAACATCTTTTTCTAAATAAAATTAACTAAATAAAACACATTATTGTTGTGGCTTAATTTTCTTTTATTTACATGATTACGTCATGTTTATCGATTTTGCATATATTTCGCAGTGATAGAAATCCCCAGTTTTTTATGAAACCACTTTATTTATCCAATAAAATGAAAAAAATTGATTGATACCTTGTCTAATTATATCGTTAATCGATATATGGGGTAACTTTTAATTAACTGAAGTTTACCCTGTATACGATCAAGTTACTCATGTGGCATATTTAGAGTAGTTTCTAACGAATAAATCCACAAATACTAATAAGGCCTTCAATGAACCATATTTGCTAGAACAAATATAGTCAACAGTAATGACGACAACCGCCAAAATTTAAACTGTTTTTAGACAAACATATCCTCTCTTCTAATAATACCTTAGATACTTCTGTTTCTTTTAATACCCTGTTTTACAGTATTCTGGTGTTAATTTTGATGTTTGCGTATTGAGATATCATGTTAGATGAATGGTAACAATCGTCCGAAAATTTCGAAGTTAGATTTTATGCTATTTAAGATCACCATTAAGCCATACATAAAATCTTCAGGGAACTGTTGTTATGTACAAGATCATAACCCGTGGTGCCCAGTTTTAAAGTCTGAGATTCAATAAATGAACCATCGACGCCATGACTTACACTCATTACGACTTGGGCGTTTACAATAATTGATGATTAACTTATACATGGTAAGTTGACAATATATCGGTTATACTAATTCCAACTAGTTAACTAATAACTTCAAATATATCTTGATGAATAGCATGAAATCTGAATCTACGAATTCTAGCTAATTGTTCCAAGATATTCAACAGTGAAACAAAGTACACACGATATTGATTCACTTACATCAGTACCCATATTATGGTTGATAGTATTCAATCAGTGCTAGAAATTAAAGAGATATGATATTATTTCTTCTCTATCAATAATCAGGTCAATGAATATAAAGCTCTCAATTGTATTTCAATATCATTTTGAATTTAATGTGGTTTCTGCCTACTATTTAACTGATGCGAAATATCATTCTCTGTCTGTTTAATTGGTAAGTATGATGAGGATTAGAAATTGCGTCATTATATTACCTTCTTATGCAGTGTGCTACCTAACAACGATTTAAAAAGTAGTATACACTTCGTATTATGGAATACTTTGTAGTACGTATTTCGAAACTTACGTCCCATCTTAGCATACTCCCAACACTGTCAAGTTACTTAATCTGGTAACCCCAATCTAACTACATCAATAGAAATATATAAACACAATATGGAACAAAATAAACACTACATTGTATCAGTACTTAGTGATCAATTAATATATACCACTTAGTCCTACATGGAGTCAGTTGCTGCCTGAACACCTCTGTGGCATAAAGTCATGAACTGAGATTTTGTGATTCGCGATCGAATCAGCCAAAGAACATTACTTCCATCACTATTCAGGGATGCACCTTGCTAACCTGGTCCTGAACAACACGAAACTTAGGTCTAGGGTGTCATGTCGACAACCTTCAATCTACCTACTATTATCACCGCTATTCTGTACTGAGATCGTAGGTTGTAATAAATCTCAAAATAAAAGCAGCATTTATTGAACATCTGATCTCGCAAGTCTTACATTCAGTCTTCTAGTGTGACTATGGATTCACCCTATCATCTAATTGCCTAATAATGAAAACAAATATATATCCAGTTCACTTGTCTAGCATTTAGAGCTTCTTCAGCTATTGCAAGGTCTTAACGAAAATTATGTCTAATGTCGTAGGAGTCTGGCGTATAATAACATTAGACAGACTAAATATTCTATTAAACTACTAGTTAAAGCATCTGAATAAAATGGTTTAAAACTAAGAGAAATGGATTAACGTTGAATTCCTGTTAAGGAATAACCACCTACCTTGTTTAAACATGACATGAGAAGATAGTTATTTTCCTTCGCTCCCTTCACCGTTGTACATATTTTTATTTGTTAAATACCTAAATTGATTGAAATGGAAACTCTACCATTGATTCCCAACCCAGTGGTGCAGGGAGGGGATTAGATGTTCGTCAACTTCAAGCCTCTAGAATGGAATCTACGGTGTGCATCCACTATCGAGTTCCATACTAAGATGAAACAGTTGTCAAGTCCTGACTAGTTTTCAATCTTATTCAACTAACAACAAACTATGTCAATTTCATCAACTAAAACTAACTACCTAGATGACAATACAATGAAGCATAATCTAACTCACTTGTAAGTATCAGTGTTCGACGTAGATTATTATCGATCGGTCAACTAATAATGATGATAATAACGAAGAAGGTCATTAAATATTAGACAATCATTTTTATGGTTGATCACTGAACCGAATAATTAATTGTCTAATATTTAATAGTAAGAAAAACAAAAAGAAGACAATAAAAAAAAACATTAAAATTGATTAACACCTTTCAAAATGATTTACAATGACAAACTAATCATAAAGAAGAAAAAAAAGGAAGAAAAAAAGGCTAACAATAAACAAAAGTTGAGTAAATTTTTATAGACAAAAACTAAAAATTAATTTTTCTTTTTTTCTATCTTCTATTGTTAAATATGGTGATTGATCAGAAAAAGAATCAACTGAAACAATTAGACAGACTTACAGTAGGATTAAGAGATAATGAAGGGTAAGTTAACCATTTTATAGTTCCAATAGGATTAAACATGATGTTCTATGATGAGTAGACAATAAAACAAATAGATTATCTACTGTATTATTTAATCTATTACAATCACTGATTGGTCTCTAGTAGATCTGATCTGACTATACTACTTAAGTCCTTGTATGATCAAGTTGTATATATACATATATATATGTATACCAAACTATAGAAATAATCAAGTGTATATATGATAGATGCAGTGAGATTTGTTAATGGTTCATGTTGACTAACTTACTGTTACCTAATATGTTTAATGATGCATTAAAGTTTATTTTAAAGAAAAAAAATACGTCTAGTCGTGGATACATTTTTAATCCAAACGGGGGGGAGGAGCTGGCGGGAGAAGTAAAATTTGATAAAAGTACTTTTTTCTAAGTATTATTTGCTAGAACTATGTTCTACTCATAATGATTTAGAATGATTTGTAGCTGAAGTAAATACTTTTATTAGTGTCTATGTTCTCTGAGATCTAAACCAATATGATAGTGAAATATTCGTTATTACTTCAGGACAATGTTATTATCAATAGTGATTCGCATGTCTAAATAGCATATTGATTTTTTCTACTAGAAACTCGTCTAAGAAAAGGACACATCTTGGATTATTTCAATGTTGATAATAAAATTAGAATGGAATAATTCAATCAAGTCTAACAAAGTATCTTGACCCAAGAACTGTTTAATTATTAGTGAATCCTAAGTGAAAAAATAAGTGTTAACAGGAGAATATAATTTTCGGTTGTTTGGATGTTCTGAACTCTATTTTATCAGGTTCCGTTTCTATATGAGCATTCTAAGAGGATTACTTTGATGTGGTCTTTGATTATATGTACCTTTAACGCTATCTTGTATCTAGTTTGAAGCCTAATCCCGAACACACTGCATCGTCCAATACCAGAAACATCAACTGGATGTATGTGTGTGAACACCAGAATGTAAGTCAGGAACTGACTTATTAACTCTAAACATTAGTATTCTAGGGTAAATTTTCATATTAGTATCCAAACTCTGTATATTTGTCCTTGAATGCCACATCATTATATACTTAGCTACTGAAACTTATGAGTAATCGATAATGGCCAGGAGATCCTCGGAAAATGTATATATCCCAATAAGGACTGATCAGCTTCAGTCCTTACAATCAATAAAGGCCAGATACAAATTCTAACAAAAAGATGAGGAATTTTCCTGGAAAAACAAAAGGGAAGCTAGTTAATGGTCTGATTTTTAAATATTTTTCAGTATAAACGACTTTTCCTACTACATAATAGCATATTAAGTTGGTTGGCAGCTGGAATAAGTTCAGTTCTGAGATTGTTTTTCCTTTTGACTGGCTCTAGTTGAGGAAATACTAAGAATAACATATCAGTGAATGTCTATTTTCCCTTAAATCAGTCCTGTTCACCAGTGCACATTACCTACTTCAAGTGATGTCATGACATAGTGTTTGTGTTACATGATTTTTTAAAATACATGCTTGCTTGCTTTGATCATACTGAAATACAAAATGTTCACTGTACTTTACATTTTTCTATCACTGAACCACTCTTGACTACTAAAGACAATTTTGGATAGATCTATAAATTCATATTTCATTGAGTACCATTAGTTGTTCTATATTCACTATATTTAATTATCGTGGAGTGAAACAATCTCAATTTCGATTGATTAGTGATATAATACGATGATTATATAATGCCGATGGAAATATCTGTCTCCGGTTTTCAGTGTCGTGTTCATGTTAGAACTTTGGAAACTCGTTTCAAAGTCCTGAACAAGATCTCTTTTCGTATGCACTCTAATTTCAGGTTGTTCACTTACTGATGTCAGTCCATGATAAAATCAGTTATCAATATGAATTAAGCACGAGCAAGTTACTCAGTCAGTAAAAACATTAGATTATCTCCACTATTAAACAACTAGTAATGAAGTTTCACATGAAGACTTAGTTTAAGTAAGACAACCAATCAAAGCCAGGAGTCAGTGGAACACTGCTCTTCTTAATATTGGATCAAACGATACGCATTCACTTTCCAAACGAGAATCCAATTTTGGATCTCCAGAATTTTCGATAAACTCCCAACATTTTGGCAACTTAACCGGTATCTAAATCCTTGACTTCCTGCGAATAACAAGTTAGCATAACCCAAATTATATTCAATAATATCAAGATGGGACTAGTGATATTCAACCATATTGGGTGTGAGGCAATAGCCAATAGATTATATCAGATTATCAATTGTGATGTCACTAATTGATCTGAATTAGACAACCATTGATTACCTGGAAGAACTGGACAGTTGCTTTGTTTTAGGATGGAACTCTTCAGCAGTGCCTATCCACGACCCCTTCGGGGATCGGACTTAAGACCCTATGGCTCTGCAGCGAACGCTTTGCCAACAGAGCACTGAGTAGGCTCCTAACGGTTGTTACTTCTAATTCAGTCAATTCGCTGATACGTTTACGGGACCTCATCCTTGCCACCGGTGAGTAACTACCTCACACTCAACACGGTTGAACTCCATTGGTCACGTCTTCACGCTAGAACTCCAGGAATTACTTCAAAAGTTAGTCACTAGTGGAGATAGTTGATGAAACAGACTTCCAGTGCTTCCAGGTGATCAGTGGTTGTCTAATTCAGATCAATTCATGTTATCAAAATTGACAGTCAACTATCTCCACAACACCCAGATATCGGATTAGTTAGCACAATGTATTGTGAACTGATTGAAGTTTGAAATCTCAATAACTGAATGCCGACTGACTGGTCTAAAGACTGTATATTCACTACGAAAACTTAATGCTTTGAATTCAGTCCTAAGAAGCGTCCTCAGGGTTCACTTCAAAGGATCCTAATACTAGAACAGAATAGCTGTCCAATACATCCTTGCTTCCATGGGTTATCTAACATGTGTTATATGAAATCCGTAATATTAACTTCGAATTCAACACTCTCCACAACATCCAACTATATTGATGGTAAATCTACAGTGGTGAGTTAAACAAACAAGAACGACATTTTTTGACATGCTCTTGTTGTTTTTACCCTCAAATGACATTAAGATAAACAACATTTAATTATGCATAGTTTACACTACATTTTTATTTTATGAGAGTTTTCACCAAGCACCAACAATTCCAGTTCGTTAGCTGAGGTAGTTAACTTACTTTCTGCGGTGGTATTTTGTTTACAGAATTACTGAGAACCATAAAGCACTAAGTAACTATTTTATCTTAAACTTACATCTTTCATAAGTACATACCCATGGCATCAAATTAATCATATTCAAATCTCATGAACAGATCCATATCATTTAGGCAATTGACTTATAACTATTGATCTACATATCCGATTTGTATCAAATCATTATTTGACGTGAAAATCATCTTACACTACTGGTTAGCAATTTTCTTAATCCTGACATGATCAAAATTAACCAGTCACAAATTCTGTCTAAATCATTATGTAATAAAGTTAGTTACATGTAAATATACAATTACAGTATATTTGAATGTTTTTGTGGTGCTTAATTTCTCACATTCTCAGTCAAGACAGTAATCAGTTGTCCTTTACAGTCTAGTTTACAATTATCCTCTTGTTGAATTAAGTCTACCGGAAAACTATTCAAAAATCTTAAACTGTCTCTCCATTATAAAATACCCATTCATGAACATTCTATTTGGATGTATTTTTCAATGATCAAATAAGTGGATTTTCTTTAATTTGTTTTATCCTTTTAGTTCATTGAATACAATGTAATGATGATGATGATGGTGATGATGATGTTGATGATGATATCCGTCTGTTAACCAATCTTTACACTGTACAGATATACTTTTAGTATAAAGTATAAGTACTTTAACTGAAAGTTCATAAAAACTAGTATCTTTCCAAACATATATTAAATGAATCTAATGAAAACTGAAACACACATACTCTCTCTCTATCTATCATTCTTCTCGCTTATTCTCCGTATGACCTATTTCAAGTTTTACATGTTCTATCAAAATTTTCGATTGTAGCAACATTGATTACATAATCATTTCTTTAGCTACTTTAAATATCTATTTGTTGCATTTTTCTCTTCTCTCTCTCTCTCTTTGTCTCTTCCATTACTTTACTCCATATGTTTTATTAACTAAAATATGTAACAAGTTTAAATAGACAGAATCAGTCTAACTATGAAATAATCTTGAGACATTTTATAAATTTTCTATTTTACAGACGGTTACTGAATATCTCTTTAAGTAATTTCGAAATATCCTACTGTGATTTTAAATCAGTCTACATGCTGTTGTTGTTACTGTTGATGAAGATGATGATGACGGTTGTGTCACTTGAAACATTTTGGTTTTTGTCTGATTCTCTGATGACAACAACAAGTGAAACTGAGTATGACACAAAGTTTATAGACAAGTAAAATGAAAGAAAAAAAAATTCAATGATTATTAAACAGTTCTTAATTGAAACTCTATTCAGTTTCCCTTTATGTTAAGTGGAAAGCGTATCTAGACTAATAATAAACTGTAATAATACAGTGTACTATTAATGCAAATAAACGAATAGTTCATTAGATTTTAATAGGCTAAACTATCTTTATGTGATACTTTACAGTGAGTTTGATGTATAACCCTCATGGAAACTATTCGAATTTGTAAGTGCTATTCATTATGGATTGATCTCAGCGGTAAGTAAGCGATCATCACGATATCTTAATGTCTAGTTCATTCAGTCCTCACTACATTAAAACGACTTTTTACTAAATTTCTGTAGCAACCTAACTAAGAACAATACATGATGAATATTACTTACAAAATAATAATGAAATACTAAGCGAAATCTAAAAGGATTGGAGAGCTGTTTCATTCTAGTTTTAAACCTACAATAGTGGATGATGATCTCCAGGTTTAGTGATGATGACATGTTAATCAAATCAAAAGAAACCAATACAATCTTCTGTGAAATAAAGAAATTCGATATTTTTTCATACTGACTATTACTTCTGTCTAATATGGGTTTATGTATCAAACGTTTAGTGTAAGTAGAAGGTCAATTTCAATTTACACACAGAAAAATTCGTTGGATAATTTAAATGTAATGTGGTTGTGAGTAATCGATAAGATATCCTGATTGATTAGGTCCCCTGTTACTGGGTGAGTCTCAACACAGTTTCAAATCGTTACCTCAGATACAAGTGACCTCTTGTATGACTGAAATATTTGTATTAATTGATCATTTAGCAATGACCTATATTATATTTGTTTAGTTCTTTACTAGTGGTCGGATTCTATGTATCAAATTGCAAATGTAAGGATTTCCAGTATTCCATTCAGAAAATTGCCTACGAATCCACGAAACTTACGTCAAAAAGTATTACCTGTTGATTAAATTCAACCGGTAAACTACTAAGTAGTGTCACTTGGACTAGCGATGATATTACAACTTATGAGATGAAATTCGATCAACACAAAAGAACCAAATAAACGCGATATTGATCACTCAGTGATCAATAAACGTAAACAATTGTAACTGCCAAGTATGTGACTTGTAAAAATAATTTTCATTAGATGAGAAGTAAACGAAAATTTTATAGCTGTCTCATTTCGTTTTATGGGTTCCACCCGTCAATCCCCCCCCCGCTCTCCCACCCAAATAGAGGATATTCACAAAAGCATTCAGGACTAAATAAGTAATAGCCACAGGGCTGATGAATATTTTATATTAATGAAAATAACAAAATAAATCAGTTGGATTTTCTTTGAAGTAATCGAATTTATGGTTCTCTACTCTATTCAATAGTAGCCTTTATCTTGTTTGAAGTTCATTATTGCTCCGAAACCCTAGTCGAAGTAAAAATTAACTTTCAATATACTCAATAATAGAAAGCTTCAGTCGAAGTTGTGTCGTAATTAGAAAGTGTAATCCACTATTAGCTTTTCTCCATTGTTTGAGACAAATTTGATGTATGAATCAGTATTCCAGTGTTCATGTTCATACAGGTAATCTAACTCAGTTCGTTACACATCAAACGTCAACGCATTCACCACTAGGCTACTGAGTTCAATCAGTCTCGCTTGTGGATATATATAATATATAGTTTAAAGGTATTTATAGCTTTCGTTGATATTGTTGTGGACTGAAATTGATCATTGTCGGTCAACATTTATCCAGCCTGCGCCTATTATCTAAATTCACGTGTAATTTACAAGTATGGATTAAGTTGGATTATGGTTGACAAGTGAAACCCGGGAATTAATTTATACTTATGAACTACAGTTGTATAGAGGTAATATGTTCAGGATGAATATATGACAACAGAGACTGATCAACTTCAATCCATAATAAATCAAATATAGAAACATTGATTGATAGATAAATTTCACTATGTGCTACCATTCACAATCATTTGTTCAACTTTCCAGTGTGACCGATAAATATACGTAAATTATTATAAGTTTGCACTATAGATTGAGAAACGAATAACACTAAACATGATGTTTGGTCTTTATAACAATCCGCATTTATGACTTTATCATAGATTGAACCCATATCGTTTAGACCTTGTCAAGGGAGCTGACACACAAGCAACACTTAATATTTTCTGGTCTAATCGTTATCCGTTGTTGGACCTTCATAATTCTCACGTAGATTGGTCATGACACATGTCAAAGTGATAACCAACATACATTCAAAAGTACAGGAAATTATGTATTAACTCATTGTTTTCGACTTATTTATACTGTATTAAAGTCAGTGAATATATGTTACTGTTGTGAACATTGTTTTCTCGAGTATTTATGTCTCATTGGATAATATACACTTACCATCACAAGTATTGTTACTATTGATCTGACTGATGGGATAAGAATAAGTATTATTCAGAAGAATTACTATCATTACTAATCAAGATCATTTGATTAGCTTACTTAGCTGATCTAATGCAGAATGTTGAATCGTCAAGTCAACATTAACAGAATTTAATCGTTTACATATTGTCATAACTTGTACTTGATAGCTCAACTAATTGCAGGACAACTTCAACACCCGAACAGCCTTGAACTCTTCCTAGTTTTCAATTCAGGAGACAGAATACTAGTAGGCAAGCATTTTTATTCCATTAAAGAGTGAGTTATGTACAGAACATTCGTATATTTATAGTTTCCCGTAACAATGAAATTATTATTATAACTCGTCCAATCCGAACTAAGGGGATTTCAAGCTATTAACCAATTAGAACACTTCAAGTTGAGATTCCTGAAATTTCTGTCAACCATTGATTAGGACAGAATGTCTCCGGCTTTTTCAAGAGTTCTGGAGGCCTTCGTTGAGGTTTATGGAAGCCGTTCCAACACCTCCTCCATTTAATTTTTCGCATATATGATGTCTACTTAGGTCTACTAGCAACGTGGTTACCGTATTCAGCTTGATATTCATCACTCCTGATGGTTGGATTGTTTCGCCTTGCATCTTCTGTGCTCCTTCTCATTAGGGTTCCTTTGAAATGTGTCCCACTGGCGTTTGAAACTGGAAGTCGGCCGTATGTTGTCACTGTTCTTCCATTCCTTCTCATTTGATAGACATGTTTCTTGCAATTATCAAAACTAGGTATAGTACTTTTCCAAGTCTGTCGTCCAACAATACACAGGTTCCCACTTTTCTGTTACCATGATACGACTTGATGAGTACCCTTTCACCCACTTGGAAGCTACGAATAACTGTCAGTTGCTTTTCATCCTTGAATTTGTCAGCTCTTTTGGATGGCAGGTATGCTGTTAAAGATGGTCCGAACCCTCCTCCAAAGCGTACACTCTGCTGTCTAATTTCCCTCTGATACGGTAGGGTTGTAATCACTTGCGTCGGCACACTATATCCTCCCTTTTTAATCAGAGCCGCTTTTAATGTATCAACGATTCTATTGGCTTGAACTGTGAACCGGGGATGGTACTTTGGAGATCGCATGTGTGTAACGCTGTGTTCACTGCTGACACGTCTCAATGCGGACGAAATAAAGTGGGTATTATTATTGGTTACTAGGGTCTCTGCCGTAAAAAAAAACAGGCAAATAGTCTTGATATTTTCTGAAATGTGGCCTTTGACGTCAAGTTCGACATAGGGAATACTTCCGGTCTCTTAGTGAAAGCATCCATAACGACTAAGTATTTTCTACCTTGTATCGGAGCGGCGAAATCAACATGCATTCTCTGTCAGGGGTCATCTAGTTTCGGCCAAGGTTAGGTTTCAGCACTAATTGGAACTTGTAGAAAGGTCCAACAGTTGCGATACTTCACTTCTATGTCTGTTTGCTGGGACAAGGATTCTTAAAACTTACCTATTATGACTAATCAAGTTTATTCGATTAGTTTACTTAGTTGATCTAATACTAAACGCTGATTTGTCAAGTTAACATAAATAGCATTTAATCGTTTACACATCAATTAAACTTTCTTATTAATTATCAACTTCATTAATAATGACAAATATATCTTTCCGATAAGCTCTATCATAAAAACGTTATTTATCCTATCAAATATCTTACTTATATACATTAATAGTAATATAACATTTGTAATCATCTATCAGTCATATGAAATTATACTCATATTACATTGGGATAGTTACTTATATCGTGTTATAACCACTTCTGTTATCTTCACGTTATGAGCATGCAATCACTACAAATAATTAAAAAAAAACTTCATAAAGTTTTTTTCTTCTCTCTACAATTCACATAGTTACTAGATGTGAAATATATCGATGATAAAAAGTGAATCTTACGAATTATTATTATTATATAACATGATGACCATTAAACTTTCATAATTGTCATTCGATATATATTGGATACTAGTTATACGCATATATATGTATATGCGTGTATAGTATATACATATATCTATATGTGTATATATACATGCATATATATATATATATATATATCTGTGCCTACATATGCAGGTCTTGTTCTGAAGTTTCCAAACATATAAGTAGATCAAACTTTTATATGAATGATTTTATAATCATTATAAACAATAACAGAATAAATAATTGAAAATAAATGATGTAGAAATGTGTATAAATTAGATGGTTATTGAAAAGGTAACCAACTAATATCAATCAAGAAGATGTCAAGAAAAATGAGAATAGAAATAGTTGATAAATCAAAGTAGAATAATGATGGTATAACACAGAAGAAATAAAAAAACAGAATTGATGACATGATGTAAATGTATAAGTTAATAGCCCATAAAAGAAAAGGTGGTTAGTGAGAAACTATGTCTTATGTAGGTACCTTTAATCATGAAAGAATTGCTGTCTTTTGTAGGATTCAAATCAGAGTTAGTTATTTGCATAATCCATAATCAGTACTACTGAGTTTTTCGAGCTGATGAGATAATCAAAGTCAGCTGGCATGAAGCAAAGTATCATGTAGACTACGTTCAATCACCTAATGTCAAATTACATGATGTCAGGTCATTTAGACTAGTGACTATATTGTGACTTAGTCGATGTAATCCGAATTAAATTTATAAAACAGAGTACTCGTTTCATAATAAAACGCATTGTGCATTATTACAAACTCAAATGAATAATTCAACCATGTCCAAATTAAATGTATTATACACTAATAAGACTAGATATTCGTTAAGCATTATGTAAAATTGCCTAAAGTTCCAAAGATGAACTCATAACTCAGTAGTATGAGAACTGAAATTCTTGGGTTTATCTACCAATTCGACGGTAAATGTATACTGAAGAGAAGTGTTATACTAGAATGTAACAAATATCTAGAGATTTATGGTTTTCAACTGACTGTTTAAGCCAACTTCCATGCATATTGAAAGTTATAAGCAACAAATGCAGAGAAGTAATATTTTCGATTTAAGCTAACGAGTTTGCTTCTCTTTTAAACTGATTACTTAGGTTTAATTTTATGTCAATGATTGATCGTCATACTATGATTCGAACTGAGCCACGTATTCTTATGTGACTTGGTTGACATCTCTACTTAGTATTGTATTTTCAATCAGCACATTATCATGGCTTTACACAATTTTATGGATTTTAAAGTTAATGTAAGAATCCATTACCAACTAATTGATAATGAATGAGTCAATAGATTCAACGTCTTGGCTTTTCCGGTATCTTAAAAATTATAGTGATTTATCAATGTAACAGGTAAGAAGACTATGCAGTTGTAATTGGTTACGAGATAGCCAAGAAAAAAATTTGTAGCCTAGAAGATTGGTTTCGGGTATGTTAAGTGAGCTATCAATTCATATTGATACTTACATACAGTTATGGATGCATGTTTGACTGGTAAAACTTCTCGAATTTGGATAGAGGAATTGCATGGAAGACAAAATTTTCTAGAGATATGGACACACAGGTCATTCTGCAATCAATAAACATATTGGAAATAGATGTAATTAGTCAACTAATTAGAAAAATAATAAACAACCACAGCACTACTTATCAAATGAGCAGAAACTGTCAGGCGTCAACAACAACCAGTCACACTGAAGGTCGACAGAACAATCTGTCAATTTTTTGTGAAGGAAATCTTATAGCACACTCCTGTTAGAAGTTCACACCTGCGATGTCATCTAGAACGACAATGAATGTTCGACAATTCAATCATCTAGCTCAAAGAACTCAATGTAACCAAAACTCACTACTCAAGCATCAAAGTGAGAAATGAGTAATGTAAGTAAAGTTCTGAGGAGGCTATTTGATAAGGGAATCGGTCAAAGTATACAAAATGTATGGTATTTCTACAGGTTAACGAATCCAGTTTACTTATGTTTGTTACTAAGGTTTCCATTGTACGTAAATAGCCCCCTTTTCATTATTTTCACGTATTTAGTTTAAATAACTTAATGATTTTATCCGTCTTATTAATAACTAAGTTACACCCCCTAGTTAAGTAATCTATTAGTTGATACCTTATCGGTTGATTGTTATTGATTGTATACTCATGTGCAAGATCTGTGCATAAATTTGTATAGGATTATGATTAACAGATAAAAGTAGGATGGGTTACTTTATTCTTGATATATTCATAGAAGTCAGTTGTAGATAATACCAAAATAATTGAAATGAAATAGGCAATGAACATATTACAGACTGAAAGAAGTGGGAGTCCTATCACTGGATGCCAAATCAGTGGTGCAGAGGGTTAGGTGCTCGCCAACCTGAAGCTCATAGGGTGGAATCTGGGGTGCGCATTGCTGAGGAGTTTCACATTAGGACGAAACAGCTATCTAGTGCCCTCTGGTTTCCAGTGGCACCCTGCCAACATCAGTCTGCGACATATTCGATCATTTAAGAATATAACACTCACGGTGGAACGAACCGAAAGCACTGGATACATAACATTTACTGCTTATTGACGCGACTGATGATAACCTTAGTCAAAAGAAGTATTTCTCGTTCAAATACACATCTTATTGAGGTTTTCTGCTAAATTTTCTGCTTCGTTTTCATTTATCGCTTCATACTTCAGCATATCCCTTAACAGTATCTTTTCTTGAATTTATACTATAATCTATAGAGGTAAAAGTAAAATTGGTCAGGGTAAAGAAGAAGCCCATATAAATTGCTTAGGTGCTGTTTTGGGTGATTTAGGAAGAATATCTAACCCTCAGAACTATTGTTTAGAAGAGTTCTTTCAATTGGTTTAGTTGTGTGAAGTAAGTATTTTATTTCCTATCACCATTATTATGTCCCTTGTGCTCTATTCTTCCGTTTAGCACATTAATTGTTAATATGATATTTCTTATTTGTAAACTACAGCTAACTGATTGTACATACGCTATTTCAACTCATTGCCACTGACTCCCTTGTTTTGTATTGATGTTAATTTCTTAATTGACTAACTTATCTATGTGGTTTGGGTGTATATAAAAGAATACTTGAAATATACTAGGATTTGTCTGATTGTTATATCGGCTTATGTTCTTTCTATTTACGGTCTGGGACTAAGCGGTTATTCGAAAGAAGTACAGTGACTGACTAGGTACTCACATTAACGTTTCTTATTGCAATTTCGTGCGCACAAGGTAATATCAAATAATTAGTCACATGCATCCTTTCAACAACTTTCTGACTTCATAGCATTGAATACTAATAGGTTAAGTTTAATTATTTGAATTCCTAAGATTTCCAGCGAATGCAGAAGATGAAATCTTAAAGTAGAATGGAATTCAATTTGTAACTTCAAATTGAATTTTACGTCATTTTGATGGACATACAAAACTAAATATGAAAGAATTAACCAGTTGATTATCCTCCAACCTCCTCACCATAAATTAGTTTACATTTCAATATAACTGCCACTCAAGTATTCTAGTGTTATAACTAGGTAACTTTACAAATATAGTTGCAATAAAGGTTGTTCTGCAATTGTATCCATCACTCTGATGTAGAAACCGGTTTTTACTACAGTTTGTGAATAATTGAGTGAATCGACACGATAGTGATATCAATACAGTTTTTGTAATGTTGTAATGTTGGTTACCGTTGTAATCCAAATAGTGAATATTTCTCAGTTTGAGTCACGTCAATTTATGGTATTTGCCACATTCCAGTGTTGATTTTTATGCTTGAATCCAAACTCAGAATCATATGCTTTAAACACTAACTCACTATTCACTAAGCTAATGAACCCAGTTAGTCATTGACTTGTTTAACCACAATTTGAATTTCGCCCTTTTTAATAATTAGGATTTTGTTCTACCAGTCTTATTGTTTAAATCAGCAATAACTAACGTCATTAATAGAATTACTAGGAAGTAAATTACAATAACACATAAAAACATCACAAAACCTCCTTAACTTTACTACAAATATCATTCCCATAGAATGAGTTGGTGTCGCATGTAAATCAGTAACTAGTTAGTTCTTAGAATGGGTTCGAGTTTCCAGTATAAATATTCGTATTGTGATACAGGGGAATCCAACAAGTATGTCTCTTACTAGCCGTTGCATTATATCCCGATTTATTATTTATGTTGCACATAGTAGACTGACTGTAGTCTAATAATCTCTAAAAGCCAAGAAACATTGAGAGCTACTTCATTTTAAAGTAGGACTCTTAAATAATAAAAAATCGCTACTCCTCCAAGGATCGAAGTAAAGAACTTTAGAACTCATGAAGAGTACTTCCCATTTAAACTAGTCAGTTCACAATACAACTCAGTATTTATTAATTAACACTGGTGATGCTTTTGTTTCATTAAGCCAAATTGTTAAAACTAAAATAGTAACACGTAGTTCATCTGAAAGTTCGTCACTAATGAGTAAAACAATTGTTATCGAAATTTATTAGTTACTGTTTTTTATGTCAAACTCCATACTAATTTGGTTCAAACAAATCTTTTCAGTTACTTGTGTTTATCACAGATTGGTGTTGGTTGGGTACCATCGAAATCTTGGAAGCACTTCTAAAGAATCCCACACCAGAAAGGAACAATTATCTTTCGCTCCTTGCTTTCACTGGTACCCAGCTAACACCAATCTGTGAAAAATGTAAACAGCTAAGCTTAATACCCATTGCTACATAAACCACCTCTATCTAACTACAAAATCAGTTCACTAGTAACTAACTTCGAAATGCTCTTGACGTTCTAATGAGAAATTGTCACCAGTGGAGTTCGCATATGCCGGAAGTGTGACAGTTATTATTAATGAATGATCGTTGCGAGATACTACACAAATTGAAAGAAATGTGAATTCTACTAATAAACGTTGGCCGGTTCAGTTATATTGACGGTTAATCGTTGGCAATGTGACTTGAAGCCATTCGGTTAGATTGCCTGATTGAATTGAGGATGTGCACCGTTGAGGAGCACTATACTAGGACGAAACATCTGTCAAGTACTTTGTGGTTTTCAATGACACGCAATCAACATCAATCTGTGATGAACACAAACAATTAAACTTAATACCTATCTCCAGAAAACCATTTCAATTTTCCTTACTAGTATTTTCACATAAGAAAAATTAACTTACATAGAACGTAACGTTTATCACATTATATTTCTTAGATTAAACTTATTCATCATAAAAGAAAACAATTAACTGTGTATAGGCATCATACCTACTGATTGTAACGTTACACATTACATTTGTTTAACTTCATCAATTATCTACAAGAGTCTTTTATCTAGTACCTTTTGTGTAGAATTCATTATTCAAATGTCATTTATACGTTGTTGGTTAGTCATTACAATGCATTGAATAGACCAAGTTAATCGTAAATATGATTCATGATTAACAATAAAATAAATGATACAACTCATTATTGTATTCACACGTAATTCACTATACATATGGACATTGGTTCTCATGGTCTAGTGTAGTATTCAAATGATGAAATTAATAAGATCACATGAAGTATTCAATATATTCATCATCCCTTCAGTCTCCTATTTTGATAATGATGCGATCTAAATTTATGAATATAACATGTGTTGTATATGTACTGGTATTAATGAGAAGTATTGAAAGTATTCAATTAACTTCAGCTGTTCATATTATGAATTCTACACATTATAGATTGAATTGAGTCAAGCAGTAATGAGAATACTCTACGATAAACAGTCGATTGTAAGTTTGAGACAAACTTAAGTTAATTGTGTAATACCATTGATTAAACTAATTTATACTCAGAAAATTGTTGATATCAACCTCATAAAGATGACCTCCTATTTAATTTTTTTCTGAATTGAAATTAAAGAAATTGATTGATTGACTATATTACTACTACCGCAATATAAGTAGATGTCGACAGATTTGTCCTGTATTCAATCTTATCATATTTTACAGGGTGTTCATACTACTAAGTCTTCCTCATCCTAA
This sequence comes from Schistosoma japonicum, assembly GCA_025215515.1. Lineage (NCBI taxonomy): Eukaryota > Metazoa > Platyhelminthes > Trematoda > Strigeidida > Schistosomatidae > Schistosoma > Schistosoma japonicum. Next base: position 32,635,659 of record CM046063.1, read on the forward strand.
ACCCATTCAACTAGAATAAAGAGTAGTTCGTGGAATAGCACCGCTGAAAAGTTTTATACTAGGATGAAACAGTTGTTCGGTACTTCCTGATTTTCAACGGTTGTCTGAGATGATACTTTATTACGCAATTTGATATACTGATATAGGAGATTAATGAAGTTATTATTATTATTAAATATTACTTAACTATATACATGTACATTAATTGAAGTTAAAACTGCACAAAAGAGAAATGAAACAACAAATAAGAAAATTATTGAAAAAGAATCAAAGAGAATAACTTAAATAATGTACAGATTTACAGATTGTAAAGTAAACCAAAAAGGTGAATATTAAACAGTTCAACAGTTAGTAACAAGAGAAATTGAGTCAACTATACACAGTAATAGATTTACATAGATACTACATAGAATCACAGCCATTTTGATTGAAATAGCTTAATAACAGAGAGTTTGAATGAATTCATTTTGATAGTATTAGTTGAATATATGTGATTCATTTAGAAATGAACTACTTCTCGACTTCATCATTAATGCTTTATGATGATAATGTTGCTGATGATGAGGAGAAGGCGAAACATTACGTAGATTAGTTACTTTCATAAATTTACAATTATCATTTTTACTGATGGGTGAAGAAATACTCATTAGTTGAGTTGATTTCATCAATTCTTGATGATAACCAAGTTTATGACGTTTCCATAAATGGAATGAATCTACAGATGCATTGTTAGTAGTTGTAGGATGTAGATTGTTTTGTGGAAGAAAACTTTGTGATTCATTTATTGACTTCAATTTAAGAAGTGGATACTTTAAAGAATCCACATTTGATTTAGTACGTTGAACAGATTGAAAATTGTTTGGTGTTGATTGTAAATTCATATGTTCAGTATTCATTGTTTGAATTGATAATTCAGGTATACCATGTTCACATTTAACACGTTTTTGAATACTGCATGTTGATTGTGCCTGAAGTTAAAGAAAATAACTATCAGCTAATACGAATATTGATCTAATTATTATTATTAAATCATATGGGAAATACAAATCCACACACACATTTAAGTTTCTTTCCTACAGTCAAAACTCCCGCTTCTAGGATGATTTCCTAGGTCGGAATAAATGTGCCTTGGTTCGAACCCATTCCCCTAAGATTGAAATCCGGACAACCTAATCTCTTGACCATCTCAACACACCTCATGTTCACATGCATGCATAGATAGATGAATATGTAACTAAATAGTAAAGTGTAATTTTTATGCCCTTCGGCTTTTAGTCAAACTGCCTGAAGTCTACTACAACCATCTGGTCACTGACACTAAAGTTGTTGGAGCACAGCTTGCAGATTTCTTAATTTTTAATAAACTAGTATTGAAAGTAACATAGGTGTTTTCATGTGCCTTATGGATGTGAAACATGGCCATTATGGATAGAGGATATTCGTAGACTTCTAGCACTCGATCATAGATGTCTTTGAAACATTGCTCGTGTTTTCTAGGACCACCGAGTAAGTAATACATTGGTTACGTATAGCGTACCAGGTAAAGATGGTAAATCGAATAATGAAGTAGTGAACCTTCATCAGCTAAGGTGATTATGGCATGTGTTATATATGCCCGATCACCGCCTACCTCGACGAACAATACTGTCTGGCGTAGGAGTAAGCTGGAATAAATCTACTGGCGGCCAAACCTAAAACATGGCACCAGTTCATGAAGTCACAGATAACTTGAGCTGAGCCACGTTAATATATGTAGACCACCTGATTGGGGTCCACGAGATGGTCACAACCAATGGTTACAAAACTTTGGGTGACATGGCTTAAAATCTTTTGCAATGGTGCAGGTACACCCTATTCTTTGTGCCCCTCCAAATTTTGAGCTTCTGAATTCATCATAATTTTCTTTACACTAAATCTTATTTTCTGAAATCTCATCATCGATGTCTAGTCCATTAACACTATTACTACTTCCGCTTCACTGGGATTTGATCCGACAATTTCATCTCAATCTATTAATTCGGGCATAGAAACTTTAACTAATGTACGGACGTAAGTAGCTCTACTTTGTAAATAACTCACTGATTTTGATGTACATATTACCAACCAAAGGCTGGCATAATTAATGACGAGTATTCTTTCTCTTCTAATATATAGATATGCAACTGACTACCATCGGAAGGAGTAAGGAAAAGTGCCTATAACAAGTTTACGAGGTATAGGTCTGTAAACATGAATGTGAGTGAGACTCAGAATAGGAATTCTAGTGATACCAAATGGTTGTCATAACTGAAATATTTCTAATGAAATGCGAACCAGAGACCTATTGGTTCAATTAAAGTCTATATAGCACCACATGAATTTTGAACAAGTATCATATCGATGACAACATAAACTTACAGATTGAATGTCATTATTGTTATTGTTGATAATCAATCAAGTCCTGGAACATCAACGATCCATCATCCATCGAAACAACATTCATTTGTGATATTACATTTCTCAATGTTGTGATTTCGTGAAGCTGTTCTAGGTATTGGTGAATTGCCTAAATGTGTTCGAAGGCGACTACGAACTGTTTGATAAATAACCGCAGGGAGATCTTCTAGCTGATGTGCCATTTTAATTAGATTTATCAATGTATCTATACGTTTTTTTATTGAATTCGTATAAGATTCAAAGTTATGTATATAATTCCCTTTATGGCTAAGATGATGATTATGAATAGAACTATGGGATGTTTTGACTTTCAATGGTGCACCAAACACTGCAAACGCAGTACATCTTGATAAACATTCAGCTGTCATTTTCGACTATTTCATTGTATTCATCGATTTGTTTAAATAATCTCAATAAATTCATGAGTAGATATCGTTCTGGTGTAGGTAGTAGTAATTGTAATACAATGCGATAGGCTAATAATTGCCTTGACTGACATAATACATACATCCAATCTTCATTACACTTATTATCCGTGACTTGACATAAATCATCGTCCTTCTGAGCTCTGATATTCATCATAGGAGAAGAAACAGTCGAATTAATTAGTTTATATTGTAGTTCAGTAGCTAGAAACAAAAGATTTCCAGCTTCTAATGGAATTAAGCCACCTGTCTGTTGATATTCACCGTCATTATATGAATAAGCGTTATGAGGACTAGCGGAAGTGTCATAATGACTACCACAGATTGGTGAGTCAATTGAAGTAGTACTAGTGGTAGTAGTGGACGTGTCAAAACTTAATACTTGATGAATTCGTCTAAACTCAGTACATGTACTTAAACAACGTAATATCAAACTAGCTATGTCATGTGGTGTATATGATTGTAATATTTCATGTATTTCAGAATGATTAATTATTGGATAAGGTGATAGATTTTCAGTATCCTCAATAGAATCTGGATCAGGTTGTGGTATACGTAGATATGGAGTTTGAAAATGAAGATTTAATTTATACCATAATTCACGAATACGTATAATATTGCCAGGGATACGAAATATTCCTTCAGTTTGACATAATTCTATAATACAAAGAAAATCCACAGTGGTTAAAATCAAAACAAGTTCAATTCATGGAGTTTAATCATTACTATATGGTCTTTTGAAAGTAAGTTATAATTTATCTCATTCATTTATTGAGGAAAGACAGACTCGACTAAGCCAAGAAAGGTAACTGCCTAGAATACTCATCACAAACTACCTGCCTGTACAATCTCTGTAGCACTATAGAACTAATGATGACAATCAGTCAAAACCTGTAAATAATAAACAACTAAATACACTACTTAGTGAGTAGCCTATGAAGTAATCTTTCACTAGAATAACCATCTGTAAACTTCAGAAAGAAAAAAATTTATAATTACCTTTATCGTTATAAACGACTTTATGAAGTTGTATTCCACTACTTCCGTGGAAATAATACTTGAAATCATTCACAACAAGTTATTCGTACTGACAACTTTCAGTCATGTATCTGTTTACATATATTGGATGGGCCGTTTACAATAGAGTATCACTGTCATTGTAGACTTCCTTTAAGTCTTTATATTTTAACTTATATTGGGGTTCTCTTTATCTGGGATGCCCAACTACGCTACATTGAACAAGTTCACAGCAAGCAGTTGTTGATAAATTTCAAGCTTAATTGAAATGAATACTTTGACGAAAATTATACGGTATTAACATAAGTTTACACATCATAATGCTGACAAGTCTACCAATTAGCTCATTTAATCAAACCTATGATAAATAGTAAATGTAACTAAAATCACACGTCCGAGAGCATCAGATTAGGATTCATCTTAAGTTTTAAGCCACTGGCGTGAAATGGTGAGTTACCACCAGGGATTAGAGCATATCTGATCATTCTAGACTCGGCGCCAAGTCATTTGGCTAAGGGGGGGAAAGTAAGAGTAGGTTAGAAGAAAGGTACGGACAGTCAGACCAAAACACAGCATCAGTTCATGAAGCCACTGATTGTTGATCTAAGGCATGTTGGTAGATGCAATTACTTGATTGGGGTTATCGTAACAATTGCAAACAGTTGATGAAGACAATTGGTGATGCGACTGAAAATCGTTCAATGCCGAAAATGTATTCACTCTTTGTGTTCTCATTCATGAATACATTTGCGTTTATCCTTTCCTGTTGAATTATATTACCGTGTTAATCTTGTAAATTTAATCGCATTGTGTTAATATGGTATGGCAGTTTCGACTAATACGCATGTTTCAAGCTCTACATTTTCCATGAATAAAACAGTAATTACTGATTGATATGTTGTTTTAATCTGATCTTTTTTAACAAGAATGTTAATATTTTATGTTTAATTGACATTCGATTATTGAACAAGACTTTAAACTGAATATATTCCCCCATAGTGGAATAGTAGGTATTTATCATGTTAAAAAAACAAAACAACAATAAATTCATACTACACAATTTCTCTTTATGATTCTGATTTGTAAACGAAAAACACTTAAAGGAAAACCATTATTTGGGAGGGATTGGGGTAGTGAAACACTCGTATCTACACATATTTACACATGTTCAATAACCAATTTAGATTGCCATAAATTGTAAAGTCATATTCATCATTAACCTAATAAACTCTTTTAACATTCTATAATAGAACAAAAAATTATGTATAAGCTACATAATTCTTGTTTATACTAAGAATATACACTTTTAATTTAACTATTCACTTGTTCAATTGTTAGTTAGTCAGTTGATTAGGATAATTAAAAACCAGACGTATTTAATTATCAACTTCTTTATATCTGATTTCATTGTAGAAACACTAATGGGGCACTTGTATATAAACTAGTATTCATAATATTCATAATTGACATTGATTGAACAACACCATTTCTACGCCAAAAGAATAATGAATGTTGCTTACTTGGATTACAAGTCATATAATCAATTAATGTAGCACAAATTGTTGAATCCACATTACAATATCGTATACAATAACCAGCATAATCATTTCTCCATTTTGAATGTATACGTAAATGATAATCGATTGTTTTCGATGAACTCAATCGTAAAATTAATGGACAAGTTAATTGACGTTGTACAGTTTCATAATTAGATCCTCCTGATTTAGTGAATAATGGTTGAACTTGTTGTTTAAAGAATAATTCTAAAAGTTACACAGAAAAAACAACAACAACAAGATAAAGCAAAGTCAATGATGTATTCACGTGACCCAATTTAATACCAAATGCATTAATAATGATAAGCCTTCAGGTTACATAAAATAAACAAGTGAAGCAATAAGTAGACAAATAAATAACATAATTATCTTAGTGAGAAATTAAATAACAGATGGTAGTTAGTAGTGTGTAACATTGTATTCCCTGAAGTCAATAAACCACATATGCTTAATATAATTTGTTGAGTTTATCACTTGTATTAAAATAATAATACAATACACTTACATGATTCATTACCAGTGTTGTGAATAACAAAGAAATCATGTTATCACAGCATCGAAGTTTCAATAATGAACAAAACTGTTTAACAAATAAGCTACTAATAGAATACTATTGTAGCTGAGATGTGGTTTACCTCTAATACACTCTTAAATTTCAGTCTTATAATTCAGTCTGGGAAATTGGGTTATATTATTAGTTGAAATGAAATAAATAAATAATAAAGCCGATTCTCTGCTTTTATTGATTGCCAAGAACAGAGAACTCGGAAAATGTGCCTATAGATTCAAGTCGTCATTCAACATTAATACAACGAGATCAAATTTAGATGATGAATGTCACAATATAATTCAGCAGGAAGGAATAAAGCAAAAGTATGTACGAAAGAATAATGGAACTCAAGATCTAGAAGTAAATAGAGAGTGAACACATTTTCGCCCCTGTGACCGATTTGCAGCCGTGTCACTAATTGTCTACAGACACTAGTTACGATTATCACCTTGGCTCCAATCAGGTAGTCTGCATCTACCAACATGGCATCATATGTTAATGCCTTGTTTCGGTTAGGCTGCCCTTACTGTTCTTCTATCCTATTCCTATGCTAATCAACATCGTGTGACAAAGTATTAAATATCTCAAAATAATATTAAACGAAAGTGATTCCCCCCCCTCCCTACTTACTTATTAACTAATGGCTTTAGAAAGATGAATGTTATAAAGCGAAGTGAATGTTATTCTGTCATTCTAAAAGACTGGTAACATCGAATGTACTCTAGTTCTAAAGGTCACGTTTCATAGATGTAAACTACGCCATAGGTTGATGAGTATTTCACTTACGCCAAAACTTGGCGAAATTCAAATGATTTCTCTGAATCAGCGTCATGATTTTATCAAATACCAACTCATCAGAGCTGATATGAATTTTACAAAAATTAAAATGATCAGTCCTCACTATCATTAACTAAGGCTTAGACTTAAACTAAAAGTGAAACGACATTCTGTATTCGGAGGGGATCAATAATGCATTTCAAACTCCTAAAGGGATTCGAACCCATTATGAGTTTACTAAGCAATAAGATAGAATGCAGCAGACACGACCTACAGAATTGTCACTGATGAAACACATTCCTGTAAAATTTACAAAAACAATTTAGTTAAGTAGGTTGGTTCTAGGAGTAAAGTTATTGAGTTTCATGTGCATAGTGATAAATTAAATACTAATTCCACATAGTTTGCTGATTCACACATACTGAATAACCTCTTATTGAGTAAACAGATTGCAGGCGAGATTTATCTTAATACATACATACATATCTAACTGTTTACTTAAGTGAAGCATTTATCAACAAAACGATTACAATATACAAAGGTACAAGCTTATGTAAACAAAACTATAACAATATAGTCTCTAAGTTGTACTCTAATGAGATACAACATTTAGGGTATGTATATGAAAAAAATTTAGACACATTTTGGTTAAAGTACACTGTAGGTACTCAATATACTTAAATCCTTTGTCTGATTCACTTTGAAAGTGAAAATAGTCCAGTGTGGAAGTAACAACAGGATTCAGAACACATATGGTATAATTAGATGTGAATTTTAACAAGGATTTGTGCAGATTGAAGGATGCTTCAATTAGTGATCCACTTCACAGTAATCATATGAATGTTGCTTACTTAAACGATGACCAATATTAATTAATTAATCATAAGGAAACAGCATTTATGTGATTAGTAAGGAAGTGTAAGGTTGTGTAGATTGTTGAATTGTGCATTTCATATATAACTCGTTAGTCTCAAGGTTAAATGTTTGACTTGCAGAATGAAGATTCTATAGTCGATCCAGTACTGAGTCGTAGACATTCATCATTTATAGGTCATACACTGTTAAGTAACTCCAAGTTGCCAGCCTATGATTTAAATAATGAAATATTTTCACTAATGAATTTTTATCAGAGAAGTTATTAATAGGATGTAATACTTACTTGTTTTAGAATTAGATCGATTCGATCTTTTCGTAGGTGTTAATTCATTAACATGAGCAGATTTTGATTCACTATTAGGCACTGGAAACATTGATGGTAATAATTGTTTCAAGAGACGTTTACTACCAGGTTTTGGTTTGAACTTTTTCACATGTTCATCATGATTACTATTAGATATTTTAACATTAGAAGAAACTGGAGATAAACATGTCCACTGATCTGTTTGATTTGACAAACATAATGGACTACCAATTGGTGATTCAAAAACTTCATGAATATTATTATTACGTCTACTATTTGTATTATTAATGAGATGAATACGTGAACGACCACGACGATTATCAGTTGATTTCTGATTTGTCGTAATTAATAGACGTGACATTAATGGCCATCTTTGATCAAAATAATCATGAGTTAATTCTAAAAATGATGCCAATGTATGATGACATATTTGAAGAAAGGTATTCGGATGAGTTTGTTGAAATAGTCCAATTAAATGCCATGCCTCTTCATTTTTAATACCATTGACCAAACGTGCAGCTTTACGCAACATTCGAGACTAATAATAACAAAATAAATAGAAAAAAATTAATAAACTAAGTGTAAAGTACATTTCTGATATCATAACACTGTGAATTTATCCAGATACCTGTAACTTAATTGCTGAATAATGAACTCATTTTGGAGTCTGATAGTGATTCGAATCTGAAAGTATGTGATATGAAATGAACCGATTCTATCGTTGAAACCTTATTCCGCATTATTAGTACTCTGATGTTTATTTTCTAGAGGCAACACTAAAGACCTGGAACCGAACCGGAAATGATAAGATTCAAGTGTCAAAAAATCACTAAGTTTATTCTAGCTTGTAACAAAAATGATGAAAAACACATTTATTTCCTACAGTACAATTCAATTACAGTTATACTTTTATTCTGAATATCGTTACTAAGACATCACCACTCTCTCTCATAAAAATAACTTAAGTGTTTGTTTTTACTATAAATATGATTTATAAATTCACCTACTGAATAACAACTTGAATAAACTAACATCAAGGCATGTATCATAAAATATAGACAATGGCATTGTTCATATCAATACAAAATATATGCTAACTATGTATGAAATGACATGTATGCATATATTCTTATACATGTTAATAAATACAATCAAGGAATTGCACGTGCTTTACATTACATTCTCTACCACTAGTATATTTCATTCTATTAGAGATAGACACAAGACAATGATGATGATGATTTCCATGAGACTAATCAAACACCTGCTTTTCAATCTGAATATCTCTTGTTAAATAAATCACACAAAAAAAGTTAATTACATATTAGTCTGATTTTGTATTTCCAAGTCTTTTTTTCTTCTTCTTTTACAGACTAACAAGAAATACCAATAAGTTCCAAGAGTATGCATAGAATTTTTCTTGATATAATATACACTATGAAATTAAGACTTAATTGAAAGGGAATTAATCTCACTAACAATAATCTCGGTAAAGATAAATGAAGGAAAATCATGTAATGGAAGGCATTATTATTGTTTAGAATCAATGCTTATCAACAGTAACAATTAACATTTTCTTTCAATCATAACATAAACCAGTATATATAATGGCGATTGGAACATAAATATCTATACCTTTGTAACTTAGCGCTTGACAGTGGACCATGGTTTTACTATGCCAGATTAGATAACAAATATATATCCTTCTTTAATTTATCAGTAATACTACATTTTGGAATAGACTATAATTTGGTTAATAACTAACGGTTTAGAACTGAACTTATATTTCTAATATTAGCATAGAATCATCTTAAGTAATTAAGTAAAAGTAATAATTCTTTATGCTTCATTGTATAACGTCAGTTCGTTACAGCAACGAAAACGATAAAATACTGGTCAGTTTTTGTTATTTACATTTCATACTACTTTTAAGTAGTATGATTGTGTAAATAACAATATTTAAGTAAAAAAATTATCCACTGGAGAAACATATCACATTATTCTTATATAACAGGAAATTATTAAATCTTCAATTTATCTTGATATATTCTCCTATAGACACATGCATAGTGAAGTGGAAGTGAGAAATGAACACTTAGTAATAACGGTATTTATATTTCATTCATTCCATAGTACATTTCAGCTAGTTTATTTAAAGTAGTTGATTAAAGAACACTAAATAATCTATATAAAATAAGTTAAACAATCTTAATAATGGGGAAAATGTTCATGAAAATGCCCAAAAATTCGTTAGTAAAGGAACAGTTTAAAGATTCCCCATCTTGGAATCAAAAGTCAAGAATATTAGAGTAAACAATTGCTCTTGTACATATTCATCTTCAAGTTCTACATTTATAAATATATAAATAACATTTTATATTATTAGATAATGGTTACAGAGTAAACACTGTAATTGAATATATCAAACTTTTGGATTAAAATTAGCTACTTACATGTGAATCTCTTTTTTAAATACTTAGAAATGATCTTAGACAAATGAGAAAAGTTATGTAATAATACACTTAAAAGGTCATTTAATAATGCATGTCATATTTAAAGAAAGTAATCACTTACTCGAATGTCATCAGGTGTAGTCATTTGTAGGACCCGTGATTGTTTTGTTATAAATCCACAATAAGTAAAATAAGTCTACTTTAAGTTTATGATGTATACAACTCGGCTCAGAAGTTATGCCCAACGAACATGAAATTAAGAATGATCAGGTGTATTTCAGTTATATACAATAATATCGATTAATTTGATTGGTTGATATCGATTTACTAGTTATTCTTAATTTGATTGGTTAACGTATTATTCCTATCCCTTCATTTATTACATTAGAATGGAGAGGGGGGAGGTTCTAAAACATTTCTCATAGGCTGAATAATAAAGATGATGAGTAATACAAGTGAAAAAAATATCGTTGGTGTGAGAATGAAAAATTAGAAAATTTGGAGAAATGTGCATTATTATGTAACTGAACAAATTATTTCACAGAATTTAGGTAGTTTTGTCTAGGTAAGTCTTAAGCTTAGACTTAAATGGACGAAATACACCTCCTGGATTCAGCATAACAGAAACAATCCTAATCAAATCATACTTGAGAACTATTGTTGCATCGAGGCAGTCCTCTTAGGTTGAACATATGGTAACAAAGACTGATAAATTTCAGTACATTAAGAATCAGTGGGATGATCCAAATACAGTCTAATTACATACACTTTGTTCCCTTTATTATTTTCATGAGAGCAAGAACAAATATTTGTGCAGAATAAGATGACAATTCATTTTATTTCGTTGGTTTCTTATCAGCTGCATACAACCTAGAATAATATTTTTACAAAATTAATATTTGAAACAAGTTTTTACATACTCTAATTATATGTACATACCCTTTGCACAAGCGTGCCTGCCTGGCCTCAGCACCCTACTGATAAATGAGGTGGTGTTTAGCAGGTAACGAAATGAGTTCTTGTTCCTGTGTGACCATCAACACTAGGATCCAGGTAGATCCAGCTGACTAGCCCAGTACAGAACGGAAAGAGCGTTTTGCATCCCACTTGCCAGCTTCAGTCTAAATCCAATCCTAAGTTCAGTTGTTTGTTTTCGTCATAGACTGATGTTGGTTGGGTACTACCGTAATGCGACGAAACAACTATCCACTACTAACTGGTTTCTTGTAGTGTACAACTAACATCAACCTGAAGCGAACAAAAACAGCTAAACGTAATATATAACTCCACAAAATCGATTCAAATTGAATTAAATAACACTAGTGATTAGGTTCAAAAAGTTTCTGAAGTTCGGACATGTCGGTAGTGGCACAATTATAACCAGTGACAATGGATGATCGTTACGCTAGGTCACAAACTGATGGAAGTAAAAATTCTGTCAATGAACCCCGGCTAGTCATAAGTGAAAATGGTTAAGAGTTCTCTGTGAGACCTGAAGGCAGCAAGGTCAGATTCCCTGTTGGGATCAAGTGTATGCACTCTTAATGAGCCTCATACTATGACTATACAACTGTCCAGTGCTCCACAGTTCTTACTGGTAATCAACTAATATTAATCTGTGATAAATACAGGCAACTAAATTATTTATAATATAAAACCACTTCATTCTAACTATAATAATTAGCTTACTAGTAACTAACTTTAAAATGTTCCTAAAAATCTAATGAGGATTTATAACTGTCGTCTATGAAAAATGTTGAAAATTAGATAGTTATCAATAACAGCATTAGCTGATTCTCGTTCTGTATCACAAATTGATTAAAGTAAGGATTGTAACACTGGATGTCAGATAACTAAGTACGACATTCTTTAAACGTTAACTGTGAGACCAAATGGTCCTAAGGTCGATTTCCTAGAAGAATTAAAGATACACATGACTGATGGGTAGCTTACCGGGACGATTGACAAAAAATTTTTAAATTACCTATGTCTTGTTTTAAATAATAGTAGTGTAACTAATTTCGAACATTTCTAAGTATTTCATCTTTTGTGTATAGTTATATAAATATTCCAAGCCATTTGAATAACTGTAGTTCTATTGAAAAGAGTAAATCTACTGGACTTGTTACACACTACGATAGCAAAGAAAACAAATATTCTTGAAACAATATTCATAAAGTAAGAGGCTGAAGTAGGTCTAATCCTGAAACATATTTGTTAACGGAAGGAAACTATGACCTTAAGGGGCTTGTGGGTCTGTGTGTGATTTAGTGCCATCTATCACAAAGAATTGTATTTAATGATATGATCACTATGTTATTGTGGTGATGGATGGTTGCTTATCACATGAATATCACATGGACCCTTAGTTCTGCTACATTTGGCGTTTTGCATACCACATGATCAGGAGGTTTTGACTAAATCTTCATATGGGTAACAAATGCAAACTTATATTAAATTACATTGAAACAAACGTTATTTATTTTCATTCCTGACTCATTTACTAGGTATAGGTTCTTTTACTTAGCTTCCAGTCAAACCAGGTGTGATAGCTAACAGTACTATCCACTAGTCCAAATAGTAGAATTCATAATGGTTCATAAACCTGAAAGACGAACTCGCTAATCAATCAGGTATCACTCTTGTTCTACTGACGTCAGTAAATCATCTATGATGAATTTCGTTCAAATTAAATTTAACTTGCTCAGTGAAAGCAGTTTTTAGTTTCTGTTCAGATGTTAATTGTGTTTTAGATTATTCATTGCTTTTTAAAAGTAGCTATCTAACTTTTGTTAAGGTTCGTAAATTAAACTGTTATTCATTGAATGCTAATGAAATGGAGATGGAATCAATCAGTAATGTGACCTATAGTAATATAATCTACTTTGTTTACAGTGCACTGATGATTAACAGCTACACTGTACAAAATATATTTACTCGATTTCAAGCTAACCATTTTGAAGTAGATCAAATAAATATGATTTATAGTTAATTCCAATTACAAAATATTCAGCGGTTATCATGACTAGACAATGTATGTTTGAATGTAGTTGGTAGGAAATTATACCAGATCTTGAGCTACGTGATATTAGACAGTACAGTATATTTGTAATCTAATCAAATATGATATCAGTGATCAGTTAGTGTACCATGAAACTTCATACCACTTTTATTATATCAGTTTAAATGTCGATGAGTAAACTCAATTACTAAACAAACCCAGTTTGAAGGACTTTCTGTTGACTCATATCGACCATCTAACGATTATATCCAACATATAATGCACAACACAGAAATATCATACCTGTTTCATCCTCTATGGTCTTCAACCACAATGGTAAGAGTATAAGTAATTTCTAATATTTGTCCAGTATTCACCTTATATCTTCATAATCAAGAAATGTGAATACAAGTTAATGTCGTCATCAGACAAGCACTGACAACACTCCACATACAACAGATGAATTATATGACGAAGACAACCAAGTGCACCTTAAAACAATTACGTCCATTAACATATATGTCTTCCCACTTAGTTCTAGCTAACTGGCCGAAATATTACCAACCATCAAGAAGATATCTCATATGTATAAAAATCTTAAACGCATGGAAATTTTGGATATACTTTTTAAGTATCATTAAAGTTAGAGGCTATATATAAATACCTGCAAGTAAATAAGGATATTCATAAGTACTTTATAATCCCAACTAAATCTAATTACTTATTCATTGTATATCATTATTTTCATTGCTTTTATTTATAGCTGAATCTATCTATTTATTCTAACTTTCATAGTGAAGTTGTTTGTAAGCTTAATTACAGAGTTATTTACTTATATGCATAGATTAATCAGATTCAATGTGTAATTCAACACAGAAATAAATGACTGCATACAGAACATTGTACCACAGTACAGTTTGTCTAGATTTATACTTTCAACTAAAGGAAAGTTATTAATTAGTAAAATATTCGTTGTTTTACTTTGGAAGGGGGGGGGTAGCGAGGCACAGGGTAAGGAATGAACATTTTTCAAGGTATAATTTCTATTTATTTGTTTGCCTAACCTATCCATTTCCTGTTTCTTATACTTATATATATATATATATATATATATATATATATATATATATATATATATGATATAGGAATCGAGTAGCTGAAGATAAATTTAACGTTTGTAGCAGTTTGGAAACACAAGAAATAAACTGTAGACAATAATGCTAATTATGAAAGTCTATTTGGGGATGATATATTTACATCATTAGTAGATCAAATTAGCTACTATTATAATCTGATACTTCTGATGATTTCCGTTGATTTTCTAAAATCTGATTTATTAGTTGATCAATTCAATTCAATTTTCAATTACTGTCATGAATATACACAATATTGTTTAGGCGAAAAGTGATTTATTTCAATTCGACAAAAAGTATGTTGTTATTGCTTCACTGTTTGTTTGAATCTATTTTTGATATCACGAATTTAAACAATTAATGAAAATCATGAAGCACTGGAGAAATATTTCTCTTCATTATGGAACTCCTTAGCAGTACTCACTCATATGCCCACGTGGAACCAAACTCAGAAACTGCAGACTTCACAGAGGACTGTGTTTACTTATTTGATTATTTCAAAATATACAACTATGTCAATGTTCGCTCACTAGCGACAAAGTTAAGGGAGATCATTTTAAAGTCTACATGAGAAGCATAATCAATGGAGTTGGGTCATTTGTAGTGTGTGACAGTCATTTACTAAATGTAATGGATGGAGTCATTCATTGTATCGCATATTGACTGAAGTTACCTATGCCAACCAATGAATGCTCTCGTGGTAGTCTATGGCTTAAGTGTTTACTGCAAAACTTGAAGGCCGTTAGTAATAACCCCTTTTGCGTTTGTAGGTGCCTACCTCTGAGGAGTCCGATACTAGGAAGTAACAGCTGTCTAGTGTTACCATGTTTTCAACTATTATCTAATCTAAGTTGATTTATAATATCGGTTTTAATAGAGATGTTTACTTTTAAACAGACAAGTTAGTATCAATTCAATGAATAATTTTAGCAATTCAGTAGTATCTTAGATAATATAAGTGAAAGTTGCATGATAAAGAACTTCAGTTTGGAAACTGCCTTTAACTGAATGTCTTATTGATTAACCCTCTTCGATATGATGTATAGTACATCTCACAAGAATCTAAAATCTATCATACATTTAAATGCATATTGTTCAGTCACACGTTGCGATAAATTTTCCGCAGTCACAGAAAAGAAGTTTGTAGATAGTTTGATACACCGAAGAGTTGACAAGATTTAAAGTATCGTTAAACACACTTGAATACCGGTGATTTAATTAGATTCAATAAGTAACTCTACAAGAGTGCTCAGCTATATCCCCACTTACCTTTTCCGTAAACTTTTTATCAATGAAACAGTATTTACTTGTGTACATTCGCATCATAACCAACTAGTAATAATACATGGCTGTCATCAGTTTTTGGTCATTTACAATTGTATTACTTCCATCGATTGTTGGACATCATTGGCCAAAAGTCAGTCACTAATGAATGCAAAATATTACTCCAAATAACTCTGTAAATCTAAGAATACACGATAAAAATGATAACATTTTAGATTATGTACTAATCGCAATGGTCTCACACGTCAAACATTTAATTTTATTTAAGGACTAACGGTAAACCTTTAATTGTAATATGAAATAAATCGGCAATACATACTTCTGATACTTAGACTATTGGGTTGGTATCAAGTAGTCTAATTTCAGTCAAACTGAAATGTACAATGTGATTCTAATAAACTGATAACATACACTTTTATCCCTTTTACTTTAGACATGATTGACATGGTTTGGTTATCAATACTCAATGATAATTCAAGAAATCGATGTAGAAGTTTGTCTATTGTTAATATATGATTATGATCTGCTATATTCCGGTTTTTATCCATGAAGTTAACTTTTAATGAAGCACAAATCGGTGTTTGTTTATGAATATTACTATTATCAACTCGTAAAATGTTTGAGTGAAATAACTAATTTTATCCTCAACTTGTTAAATGTTCACTAAATGTTTTGTATCCATAGGTTCCTATTATATCTACGTACATTTATTTAGCCAATGTTACTTAGACGAATGTAATTTTCCTTAACGATTTTACCTTCAAACGTTCGAAGTTATCATCATCTGTTTGTTATGATCATATACAGTGTAAAGTAGCTTGATATATCTATAGAAAAACACAAATGTAATCAATCCTCATAACTCTTGATTACTATGCACTATTCATTAATGGAATCAACTATGAATTAACAGAAAAATTCTCAGAACATTGAGTACAGTGAACATTGAAAACCACTGTTTAGTTACTTTTATGCATAACCTATCCTCTCCCCTATTAATAAATCACTAATTATATTCCATAAGAAAAATAATTAACTAACAATATCTAATTTTTAATGTGATACTAAGTACCTTGATATGTCAAGGTTATGAAGTCCTTCCACCTCTTTCAAAAATGTAAAATTCATCATAAACATTCAATCTGACAATAAATTAAATAAATATAACTCTCCCTTCCCCCTCCCCTACCCCACCTTCACTTTAGACAAAGATTCATGTAATTTCATGTCATAGTAATGAAGGAAAAGACAACAATAACAACAACAACAATAAACTTCTCATTGAATACTTCATTCAAAATGTTTTCTATCCACCTAAGCAGAATTTGTTCTTTTCTTAATAAAGTATGATTTCAAAATATTGAAAAAACATAAGATTCACAGTGTTGAAAACATGTTTTATTTCATTTTTATAGGTTGTTGTTTTCAATGAAGACTTCAATAAATCACGCTTATTCCATTTCAGGTATACATAGGTAGATCGACTAAGTAATAATATAAATGGCTACATTAAATTAATTCGGAACTGTAGATCAATAATTCATTAAGTAATAAACTAATGAATTATGATGAGTTTAGTTGTTTGTGTTTGTCATGGATTGATGATGGTTGAGTACCAGTGAAATCCAGGGAATGTTGGGAAGGTATTTCATCTTAGTATAAACTTGTTTAACAATACGTAACCTCGATTCTGTCAATGATTCAAACTCATAGACTTTAGGTGTTACGGTGAATGCCTAACTAACTGTACCACTCGGTCGACATCAGCAACAGAATCCCTTTTTCTATAATATACTGTTGTTAGTACAAAATATTATAGAAATGTTTTAAATTCTAAGTTTTATACTATTATGTTAAAACAATCACAGTTTAACTGAAGAAGCACCTTTAAGGTATGAAAGTGTTCATTGGCACTATTAATTTATGATTTAATCAAGAATTTAATCCAAAAGATTTAAGGCTGTTGATTAAGAGAATGAGATTAAAGAACTACATCACTGAATACCAATTCAGCAGTTTAAAAGTTAACCATTAGCTAAATGGTATTGCAATACTAACTTTTGACGTGTCCTATACTAGAAAGAAACAATTGTCTATTGTTACCATGGTTTCCAATAATTGTAATGAAAAATGCCAATTCTAATGTATTACATTTTAAATACTAAGAATTTAAATCATAATAAATACAGAATCGATGAAACTGACTTCATTCATGACTAACTAAAGTTAAAGCGGCAAAGTCGCTGAGGTTCTATTCACTTAATTCAATTTTCTTTGTAGTCTTGGGTTAATGTTATTCTAACACTGTACAAAGCACTCCATTGATCACAATAATCATGCACTTATAATTGCGCAAGTGTGAAAGGTAATTATCTTAGTTAATAATGAAGGCTAAAATGATTCCAAAAATCTAGGGTCATGGAGAAATGTATTCTTTAACGATGGATAACGGTTCAGTAATATCTCCATTTGACCGAGAAAAGTGGTCTAAGTGATTATGAGGTCGTAATATCCTCAGTTTGATCGTTGGTAAGAAGTGTGATGAGTACTGCTAAGGAGACTAACAGTTGTAAAAAACAGTTATCCAATAATTCCTGGCTTTCGCAAGATTCACTAAACAATACAGGTTTGTGATATATGTCTTCAAATTAAAATATCTTCCTAAAACAACTGCAACAAATTTTCAGTACTTGACTAATACTAGGGCTTGTGGAAATACGTAAACACTTCGATATCAGCGAATGAACATATAACTAACGACAAAGTAACAGGTAGTGCCAATCTATTTCTCTGCCCTCTTGCCCAGCTAACTAGAGAAAACTGTTCAACCTCAACAAGAAACGCTTAATTTTACAGGCAGACTGGACAGATGAATGCCAAGCACTCAACTCAGGATTACACATGCAAAAAAAGAACGTTTTTTGAAGCGTCACAACTGGCGCACTAAAATAAAATACAGACCAATGAGATGTCCTACAAGATGAGAAACATAAACTGAAGATTAAATTGGTGACTTATGGCGCGAAAATGAAAAATTCGATTTTCCACAGGTGAAGTACACAAAGGATAGGTTTATCAAATGAATTCTAATGATCTA
This sequence comes from Schistosoma japonicum, assembly GCA_025215515.1. Taxonomy (NCBI): domain Eukaryota; kingdom Metazoa; phylum Platyhelminthes; class Trematoda; order Strigeidida; family Schistosomatidae; genus Schistosoma; species Schistosoma japonicum. The sequence continues at coordinate 32,654,568 of CM046063.1, forward strand.
GCATTTCCCAACGATTATAACAGAATATTTTGAAGGTATGTCATTATTGGTGAATTCACCAGTAGAACAGAAATGCTGTAGTAACACGCCGATAGCTCAATGCGTAAGATCACACGGCTACTCGCCTATTAAAATGCATCGATCATTAGATTGTACTCGCTTACAAAGATCGAATATATCGTGAAAACGGTGAATCTATGATAAAAGAATTTCACCAGTACTCTTATGTTATCGACAGTTCTTGAAGAAAATCAACATGAAAATTCAATGATAAAGCACCTTACACTTGATAATAAATAACTTCATTCTACGATCATCCAAAAACTAATTAGATCTCTTCGACTACTTATATTATAAATGACATTTTATAGTGGTCATCATGTGTATATAACGTATGATATAAGCACTGTTATTGTTCAGATAAACACTTTAGAATAATCTCAATTCATCATGGAATGTTGCTAGACTAATACTCGTAAACAATTGAACGATTAGTTTGGAATAATAAACAGTTACTAATAGTACTAATAATCATAAATAAGGATATTTACAAACTCACTATAATGAGGCTAATCAGTCTATAGTCACATCCTGTTTATTCAACGTCTTATATTAATGAATACATACTACTTATAGAACTTCTAGTATTCTTGTATACAATTCACTTTAATTTATTCGAGTATATTTATTTTGATTAGAGTTGACATTTATAATTATTCAAGTGTTCTGTATAAACATATTTACAGTAGACTCTTAACAAGTCTGTAATGAAATAAGCTGTTGGTAATAATGAATTTTTTGGCGTCTGCCAAACTTCATCATTTTGTTTTGGCACTTTTATTCAAGAATGAAATAAGATATAAATATTTATAGAAGAAGCCTTATAACATGTTCTTTTGGTTGATGATATGTCGTTAGTTGACAATCGAAATGACAATTGAATTTCATAAATCCTTTATTCGAGCAGTATACTTACCTTCATATAGTTATTTATACTATTTTAGTATGTTTGATTATTGTTAGTCGAATAAACTACAGTTAGTGCTACTTTTAGGATTCGAACTTAAAATCACTCACCTTTACAATATGATTAGTTCGAAGAACTTAACATCCAAACATAAGGCCTATAATATCGAGTCACTTATAGTAATCACCACTTTGCAACTTAATCAGTGGAATTCAGTTAATACTAAGGACTAGGCAAATATCACATCGGTTACTACAAAGTGGTGCACAGTCTCCATTTTCTACCATTCTTACAAACAATAACAATCTTTTTAAAAGTTATATGCTACGATTCCGCTACAATATAATGATCTAAATGTTACATTTTCGATCGAATTTAATTACTTGGTAACATCAGAGGTGCAACAGCATTTTATTTTTTTTGAAACAATTTAGATTTGACCTCAATATCTGACTAATATGATGTTCGTCTCATTGATTTCATCATTATACTGCATCATGAATCCATTCAGTCAACAAGTTTTAAACTAAAATAGAAGCGATCATTTGTCGTTCACAGCCTTCTCCCACCACAGTGTTAAACATGCCGATATCATTCCCATATTAAAAAAAACAAATATGAATGGTAACGTGAACATACTGACCTTAGTAATTCTTAGGAAGATATTTTTCAATAGTAGGCATTTACAACCCTATGTAGGTCTTATGTTATATCGATTTATGCTACCGTAGTATGTTATTTAGTACTACCTGACATTTACCTCTTGACTAAGTTTGGTAAAAACATGATGTTGTACAACTCTTCTCAACAATCGCTAAAATCTTCTACAGTTAAAAAAAATGTCGTCATAATTCGTTGTTCTTTTTTATACTCGCAAACACGCTCGTCTATATTTCTCTAGTCACTACCACGAAAACCTTGTTATAATTATTCTACCATTCGACATCAGATGGTTAAGTGGTGTTGATGGTTAGTCGTCGACCCTGGGATTTAAAGTCTATGGGTCGATTTACTGTCGAAATAGTGTGAACTGTTGAGTAGTCTCATACTAGGACAACACAGCTGACCATTGCTTTCTGGATTTCAGTGGTACTTAATTAACATCGATCTGTAACGAATGCAGACAACTAAACTTATTACCGTTCATTATGAAACCTCCTCCCAATTCAATTATTATTATTGTTGCTTGACTACCAATAAGTGAATGTTAGTAAATATTAACCTAGTAATTTCCAAATGGTGCTGAAATATTCCCCAAATAAAACCTATACTTTCTTACACAACTTCATAAGTAATTCATCAATGGATCGATTTATAGTTCATTTATAATGTAGTCACATACATCTAGTTCTTTAACAAGAGTTTCTGGAACGTCTTTTGACATATGACGTATAACTGTCAGTGTTTAATTTGGTCAGATAACTTTGCCTACTCGCTTGTTAGATTATACTAATTTTAGATGTCAACAAAAATATTCGACTGAATTAATTTCTTTAACGATGTTCAAACCTTCGTATAATTTTGGTTTCGAAGTACTATAAATAGTAGGCAGCTGACGAGAATCAGATGAAATGAAATGAAGTCATCTTATTCTGATCAAATGTTCGTTCTTGTCCTTACTAAATTCAAAATGTATACATGGGAAGGTAAAAAAACATGCCAAATGACTTCTGTTCATATTATCAACATCAGACAGTATTATATCACATGAATTAATGTTGAACACATTAGATATGCTTTAGAGTTTAAAGTACCAAAATAAAGTTTCGTTCACTATCATTAAAAATACCAAATTATACATACATATCATCGGAGGATACATTGAATAATAAGTAAAATATGAGGTAGATATATATTCCAGTGATGTAACCAACAAACAGTTACACAACAAGTAATGACTACTAAGGCAAGCTAATTCACCAATTGTTTCATTTTTGTAATAATGGCCTTTGCAAGTGATTATGAATGAATGAATGAATAAGTAGTAAAAACATAAAACTTTCTGATATATTTCAACTGTCCAATAATTTTCCGAACATTATATCTTGTGACAAAATCCGATTAATTCTTGTTGACTGAATGAACTAGTATAGTCAAGACTGATGTTAATGCGGTTAAGAGCAGTTAATAGGTTTCCATGTAAAGGCTTAGTTTTCTTGTCACTTGTTACTCATAAGAATAAGATATTTATAATCTTGTTGAAATTGATTCTATTTATAGGATTAGAGTTTACGTTATTCAGTTAAACATACTGACAACTTTAAATCACTTGACAACGCATTTTGATGTCGAATAGCTAGTGAGATTTAAATCCTCAAGACTGAAGGTACACATTTCTGATGAGTGACAACTATCATGAAGTTTATCCCACCATGTATCATGAATGTGCTATTAATTTTAATTAGTGATTCATTCATTATAATTTTGAATTAGACAACTATTGATCGCCAGGAACTACAGAACAGCTGTTTCGTCCTACTATAAGACTTTTCAACAGCGAGCATCCATGACCCCATCAGGGCCAGAAACCGGAATCTTCTAGATCCACTGAGAACGCTTAACCAATAGACCAGTAAGCCATCTATCACTAGCACTCCCGGAATTATCTCACCAGTTAGTTAGCCACTAGTGAGCTGATGTTGATTGTGATTGGGTGCTGTAGAGATTGCTGAGTGTCAATTTGATATCATAAATTGGTATGAATTAGACAACTGTTGATCACCTGGAAGCATTAGATAGCTGTGAGAAGACGTGACCAGTGGATTTCAACTGCCTCGGGTGTGAAGCAGTTACCCATCGACGACAATGGATGGGGTCGCGCAAACGTATCACGAATAGATTGGATTAGACTTATCAACCATTGGGAGGTGGTTTACTGGTCTATTAGTAAAGCGTCCTCCGTTGAGCCAGAGGATCCTAGCTTCGATTCCTGATGGGGTCATGGATACTCACTGTTTAAAAGTCTAATACTAGAATGAAAAAGCTTTCCAGCGCTTCTTGGTGGTCAACGGTTGTTTGATTCAAACCGATTTGTGATGTCAAATTAATATTCAACAAATTCAATGATAACCAATTTTGTCTAAATATTCTTTCATATTCAACATGGCTACAGATATTTTTTTAAATTAATAAAGTTATGTACTCGGTTTCATGTACAGAAAGGCAAATCATTGCATACATGAACTTTAGCCACTTTCAAAATTATTTCAGAATACCCTAAAAATTAAATCTCCTATTCATTAAATTACATTTTAACTGGACAACTGATTGATCAATTAACAGCTCACTTAAAAGATACAACTTTGAAAGTACTGTAATTGGGTGTTGTCGAATTTGCTGAATTTGATTTTAAACATTGTTCTCAGTAAATCAGACCAGTGAAAACCTAGGAACAGTTACCCAACGACCGCTTCACCCTTGTTTGGGGCTCTTAATCTGAGCACATCCTCGATCCTTAATATGGAATCAAGCCAAGCACATTTCGACCTCATTCCACCTCTTAACCATCAAACCATAAGGCTTTTATCCAATAATTGATATTTTCAAAAGTTATTTTTCAGAAATATTTATGCGACACCATTTCTTCTTGTCGGTGGGTAACTGCCTCACATCCAACATGCTCAGAATCCATTGATCACATCTTCTCACTAGAACTTTAAAAATTACATCCAGAATTTAGTCCTAGTGAGCTGATAGTGATTGTAATTTAGTGCTGTGGAGATTGGTGAATTTTAATTTAATATCTCGAGGGCAACTTTTTTCAGAAATCACCTTTCAATGTTACTATTGATAAGATGAATTCAATCAATCAACGCCTGTTACCTCATGAGGAGCATAGGCCGACGACCACCTTTCTCTAACCAACTCTGTTGCAAATCTTCCTTTCCAGCTGTTCTTAGATGCTCTTCATTCTCTTCATGTTGGCCTCCAATTACCGGCATAATGTGTTCTTGGGTCTTCCTCTTTTCCTTTGGCTTTCAGGATTCCAAGTTCGTAGATGCAGTTTGATGATTTTCTCAATCTGTGTTCTATCCACCTGGAATCTCATTCGTTCTTTGCCACAGAAGGTTGTTGTTGATGGTATCTGGCCAACGGATCCGAAGTATCCTAGGCAGACGATTGTTTATAAATATTTGTATCTTTTGGATAATGCTTTTCGAAGTTCTCCGTACAAGTTTCAGCTCCATACTACAGAACTGACTGTCTTCACATTTGTATTGAAAATTCTAACTTTAATGTTGGCTGACAGTTGGTTTGAGTTCCAGATGTTTTTCAGTTGAGAAATGCTGCTCTTGCCCTTCCAATCCGCTCCTTCACATTTGCCACAGATCAGACCCTCCTTGTTTATCGATGATGCTGCCCAAGTATATAAAGGATTCTACATCTTCCAGAATTTCTCCGTCAGTCTAATGGAATTGGGTTAGTGTTGGTTGTTTTGTATCGGAGGATCTTGCTCTTCCCATTGTGTATGTTGAGGTCTACTTCTGCAGAGGCTGCTGCTACCTTAACTGTCTTCATTTGCATTTGCTGTTGTGTGTGGGATTGGAGAGGTAGATCATCTGCAAAGTCTAAGTCATCTAGTTCCATCGATGTTGTCCACTGTATTCCGAGATTGCTTTGAGATGTCACAGTCTTCATGATCCAATCAACCACCAGCAGGAAGAGAAAGGGTGAGAGTAAGCAGTCTTGTTTAACACCGGTCTTCACTTCGAATGAATATGTGAGCTTACATCCATGCAAGATTTTACAACCTAGTCCGTCGTAAGAATTTCGGATTATGTTGACTATCTTCTAAGGAACGCTTTAATGTCATAGGACGCTCCATAATATTCTGTTATCAATGCTGTCAAATGCTTTTTCATAGTCGAGGAAGTTGATGTAAAGTGATGAGTTTCATCCAATTGATTGTTCAAAAATGATCCGTAGTGCCGTGATTTGGTTGGTACATGACCGTTCCTTACCGGATTTGGCCTGATGATCTCAGTTCACTAACACTTTATTAAAGACTTTTCCTGGTATCGAAAAAAGAGTGATACCTCTGTTGATCGTGCAACTGCTGAGATCTCCTTTCTTTGGTATCTTGATGAGGTATCCTTCTTTCCAGTCTGCTGGCGCTTGTTCCTCCTCCCAAATTTTCCTGAAGAGAATGTAGAGTATCTTAGTAGTTGCCTCATTATCTGTCTTCAGTGCCTCAGCTGGTATGGTGTCTGGCTCTACTGACCTACTACTCTTGATTTGTTAGATGGCCATTTTGACTTCTTCGACTGTTGGTGGGTCAGTGTTTATAGGAATATTCATTGCTGCTGCTTCAGTGACTGGTGAGTTCAGTGGTGCTGATCGATTTAACAGCTCTTCGAAGTGTTCTACCTACCTGTTTCATTGTTCATTCACTCGAGTGATTAGTTTGCCAGTCTTGCTCTTGATCGGCCGATCTGGTTTACTGAATTTTCCAGCTAACTTCTTCGTTTTATCTTATAAGTGCCTCATGTTTCCTTTTCTTTCAGCTTTTTCCGCCGTCAGGTCCGCTAGGTTCTCAAAATATTTCCGTTTATCCAAGCTGATGCTCCTCTTCACTTGCTTATTGACTTCTGTGCATTTGGCTTATGTATCGGCTTTTTCTATTCTTGTTCTGCTGCTATTAACTGCTAATTTTTTGCTCCTCCTTTCTTGGATCTTGTCCAGAGTACCGGCAGAAATCCATTCTTTATGATGTTGTTTCATACGACCCGAAATCTCCTGACATGTTGAGGTTATTGTTTATTTAATTTATTTTCAATTGTACTCCATACCAGTACCACCTTCTTCTAGTAAATCATGAAATATTTGGAACTTGTTGTTGAGAGTTATGTTGAATTCATTGCGTTTGTTAGTATTCCGGAGAAGAGCTGTGTTAAACTTTTGTAATACCGCCGCTCCAGTTGTCCAGTGCTTCTTCAGTTTCATTTTTTCCACCACCAGATGATGATCTGAAGCTATGTCAGCTCCTCCCCTTGAACTTAAATCTTCCATGGTCCATTTAAACTTCTTATTGATGCAGATGTGGTCGATTTGGTTCTCCGTAATGTGGTCCTGTGAAACCCATGTAGTTTTGTGTATGCGTTTGTGGGAAAATATGGTGCCACCGATAATCATTTTGTTGAAGGCACATACGTTGGCAAACCTCTTACATTTTTCCTTCTTTCCTCCCAGTCCATGTCATCTCATGATGTCTTCATATCCGGTGTTGTCCATTCCAACCTCGGCGTTGAAGTCTCCTATCAGAATGGTCAAGTCCTTGGCTGAGCATTTATCGATGATTGATTGCAGCCTTACGTAGAACTGATCTTTGTCGTCTTCATGGCTGTCGTTGGTGGGTTCAGAGCACTGGATGACATTCATTGTTATCCCTTCCTTCTTCGTCGTGAAGGATGCTTTAATGATTCTAGGTCCATGAGGTTCCCATCCTATGAGCGCATTCTATGCTTCTTTGGACAAAATTAGTGCTACTCATTGTGTGTGTGGGCATTTTCTTCCCGGTGGAAGGAGTATGAAAGCACTTCTCCTTAGGATAATCTATGTTGTCCAGCTTGTAATCAATCGGTTTCCCTTATTCCAAGTATATTCAGTTTGTATCTTTTCATTTCTTCGGCGATTTGCATGCTTCTCCCTGTCTCGCACATTGTGCGGACATTCCATGTACCAATATTAATGGTTGTTCTGGTTTTTAGAAGCGACATCGGCCTCTTGGCTTCCGAAGAAACTCAGCTTTCACCATAAGGCGTCATAACAGATCTTCCAACTCCCAGGGCAGAGTTAAAGTGATTATAAAGGTTTTTACTGGTTAATGTGTTTTTAGCAAGGTTGTTGTTTTACGGGATGCGGTTGCTAACCCCATGCCCAACCCTCCTCCTTTATCCGGGCTTGGGGTGGTCAGCAACTTTAGAGGAGCTCCAGGCGGAGTTATATGATGAATTAGGAAATATATAATTCAAACATAAATCTCTATGACGTAACAGACTGACAGTTAAGCAGTAATTACTAATAATACTTCTACTACTATTACTAATTTCTATAATAGTTTTGCGTTAAAAAATGAACTGATCAAATGTTCCTTCTACTATATGAATGCAAAATATGTCTATCTGTGTGAGTATATTTAAGTGAATAAACAAAAGTTTTGTCATTGACAGACAGGGACATCTCTTGAGTTTTAAGTTTCACTTATTAAAAAAACCTATACCTAATTATTAATTCTTCCCTTCACATATGAACAGATTACATAATAATTAAAATTCATCTACAGAGAAGTATGCCTTCATACTATTAATACTTCTACTACTGCTATTATTACTACTACTACTACTACCAATAATAATAATAATAATAATTTGTTGAGTAAAATGTCAAATTTACCAAACCCAATTGTTATGTTGATTACTGAAACTTGTTCTAATGTTACTTTAGTTCTTCTTGTTTGTTGACATATCAATAGTCAGTTTGACCGTCTAATATTATCCTTTTCATGATAATTACATTTCATAAATAATTATAGGAGTGTATATACAAATGAAGTAATTAAGACCTAGTCATCTTAATGATTATTAAATTACCTTTATTGTGAATTCACTATTCTCTGTAATTAACTAAGATACATATAATTTCAATTCTAGACAATGTACTTATTGATTTCTAACAGTTTTCTCAGAGTTTTCTGGTTCATGTGGGGAGTATGCATGTAAGGGCGGGCGGAGCAGGGGCAGGGGTTGTGATTTCAATGTATTTTTCTACTGAAAGTTTACTTCATGTAATTCAACAACTTTATTTCCACTAAGAAAAACCGAATTAAAAGTATAAGATATGAAAATATTCTTCATTCATGATTTTCCTATCACCTTAGGCTGTGTATTATACAAAGAAAGAAATTCCCATGAATGGATACATTTGAAGTAACTGAATAAAATGTTATATCAATAGAATGTTGAATAGAGATTCCTTATACATTAATTATTTATTTAGTAGTGACTAATGTGATGTTTGTCTTGTCTTCTTTGATAATGATCGAATTCCATTGTAGTTACTAGTCTAAATGAATTGAAATCACTTTCTCTATAATGTAGATGTTAGATTGATTAGAGTTAGTCAGTGGAAGAATCTGAAACTGGATACCGACTAATATAAAACTCATCACTTGAATGTATCTTTATCTTATTTTATTTTATTTTCACACTGTTATTCAAACACTACATGTTTCTTTACACTTCTATGAGTTATCAGCTTAGTTATTGGATCCACATAATCAATGAATTGTTCAGTGTGTATACATTGCTTCAAATAGTCCGTAATTATTATTTTCTGGCTATCACATTCTTAGCTATATTAATTTCGTAACTTAGTGCATAACTTACTTGCTTTTGAAACCATAGACATTATGTTTGATTTTTAATGTTTGTGCCATCAATGTGATTCATGTACAATAAACTGACGATTCTCAACTAGAACGAAATATACCTTTTGAAATTCATTCTTAACCATATTCGAAACTCAAAAAATATTTCTATTAATTTGGGGTTGGTTTGTTCAGAATGGAATTTAATTTCATTTTGTCGTTAGTATTCGTCACTGAGAGAGGGAGCATCACTGAAGAATTCCATACTGAAACGAAAAAGTTGTCCAGTTTTTCCCAGATTAGAATCGTACCCAACCTACATCAAGGAGTTGATGAATTTTTCGGTTCATAAATGTTTAATAGAGTTTACGTATAGTGTTAACAGTCGTAAGTATTTTTACACTGAGAACAAAATTAGAGTGTAACTATTAATTAACAGATATTCTTAAAAACTTATGCCTCTTACGTTTGAAACCTATGGGTTGGGAGTCGTATACGGTAATACTTTGAGTAAAGATGAATGATTAGATAATCAGATGACGAAATCAGAGTTAACTGCAAAAGAATGTTCAATTATGTAATCGTTGCGACTACTTTGAGGACATTTACACTTATCAGGTTAAATAAAAGATATCAAACATGCTTACGTGTCTCATTTGTATATCAGGTCAATAAAGAATGATGTAACATTTCTATATAAACTGGAACAATTATTTGTTTGTTTATTATCTGAAAGGGTGTAGTAATGTCCACTCCATGTGGTTGTTTCCTACTTTACTTCTTATTTCTAATGTTGTAAATTTAAGCTAAATGTAAACCATGAGTAATTTTTGATTACATTTTCAAATTGGTGAATATTTGTTATAAAAGCTCTGAGCAGATATCGTCGGTAATAATCTAAGCGTAGAAGTAATATCTTCCTAATATTTCTTGTTCCATTATCAGGAGGTGCGTGATTATCGCCAGAAACTCATAACAAGTTCATCGTAATCCCTGTGGAATGGGCAACTGGTATGATTCGGGTGGTAACGTCATTAAATATGATTTCGAATAAAGTGAATCATGAAGAAAGCATCATTTAGCTCAATACTGCAATATTAGTGTTGCTAATGATCACCGATTAACATAAATATTAAATCAATTATCTTTAATCACTTTATAATCAACAATATGGTTTTCAATCATTTAATCTACTTGTCATATTGTCACTAATTAGTTGACGGAATCAGATCAACATTAAAGCCTTAATAAACAAAATACTGGTTACGACTCATTGATCAATCAATGTCAATAAGTGCTGTGTTTGTCGTATTCACCTATCACTGTTCATATGTTTTGGCTTTCCGTAGATGTTGTACAATAATAATTCATACTTGTTTGAGCATATATATACACAAAATATTGTTGACTGGCTATTAGTAGGATAGAGCTTTTGATTATATGGATTGGTCTCAGTGTTTTCACACGGAAACTTTATATTTCACCAAGAAGTAAACACTATTTAACTTCTGAAAGTAAAGTTTTATTATTTAGGGAAAATGTACAGTTTAGTTTTCATAATTTATTTTTAGATAACTTACTAAGAATATGCAATATAGAACGTGATATATACCTTGTGTCGATCCACTACATCACACTACGCCTTAAACCACTGGTTGTGATAGTCGATTAAACCGGGAATAAGACAGCTTAAAGTAACTAATATGACTTTGACTAGCAGTCAGTGGTTTCATAGATTGATACTAACATCCACATTCTGACTAATAACCATAGAGTCTCCTAATATACTACTTAAAATTTACGGAAACAACATGAATTATATGTACAAGCTCTTGAAACTGAATAACTCGTCAAGTCGAAACGTAATCTTATCCTTTCTATTGTGCATATGTTGAAGGAGAAAAAAAAATGTTCATAATTCCATAGACTAATTTCATTAATATCAGATCATATGTAATACTGGTAAACATGTTAGTACAATGTCATATTTTCAATGTGTAAGTGGGCGATTTTCTGGTCTATGTTTTCAACATCTGGTTCCTCTTCACATAGACACTTTATGCTCGATTATCGTTGTCTGAAAATGATTGTTAACATCCAGAGACAACACAGTGTTAACAATATCAAGGTTCGGCAACATGTGCTTGTGTACAGTAACGATAATTTAATTGATATCACTAATCCTGAAATACAGAATTTCGTGACCTGGTCAAGTATTGTGAATATCTATCCAGCGAAACATACATCGTCTATTATTTACTGAATTTGCAATTAAATAGAAAACTTGAGGAGATTTTCAGTTTCCGACATGAACTTCGTGGTATGAAAGATAGCCATATGGGGCTAGCATACGTGTCTATATATCCGTCTCCAGTAGACAGACGTAATATCATGTCTACTATAGGTGAGTAGTTCAATAGCGACTGACGATTCTATTCTAAATTTTTATTACTCCTTTCATAAAAAAGAAATTTATTTATTGTTCCAGATTCTGTATTGTTTCATTCTCCACTCCATGTCAGTGGATTGTGATATTTATCTGAAGAATAATTCCACAGAACACCTAAGAGACACTCCACTTTTATCAAAGTACACTTTGAAGTTACAGATAAAACTAATTTCAAGCGATCAGTCGACATTTTATCTGAATTAAGGTGGTTTGTGGAGATAAGTAATAGGTTTAGATGTTTGTGTTCGTCATTAACTGAAAACCATGGAGCATTGGATTCCTGTTTTACCCTGGTATGCGTTTCCCCAGATATGTGTACTGTCAGATCAACCGGTGAATAAAACACAAACAACTAAACTCAATACCTATCTTCACAAAACCCCTTCAATTCTATCATTGGAAGCCTGTTGGTCCAGCGATGCAGTTGGTTAAGTGCTAACATCTGAAAGTCGTATGTTCGATTTACTGGAGGTAAAACAAGTGTTCACCGATAAGAGATCCCGTACCGGAGCGAAACAACAGTTCAGTGCTTCTTGATCTTCAATGGTACCCAACCACCATCATTCTGTGATAAATACAAACTACTAAACATTTTTAACTCTTAAATTACCATACATTTCGAAAACATCATTAGCAATATTCAAGAATTATCCCTTTCGTGTCAGTTGATTGAATTCATCATAGATTGATGTTGGTTGGGTACCACTAAAAACCAGGGAGCACTGGACAGCTATCTCATCTCAGTATGGAACTCCTCAGTAGTGTGTATCCTAGATTTCGCCACAGATGCTTCAGTTTGGCGAACACAATCCTATGTACTAATGAGTCGGCATTAAATTGTTTCATGTTTAGTTGATTCATTCCCAATTTTTCTTCAACTTCATATTGCCATCAAGAATACATTAAATTAAAGTTTGATTTTAAAATTCTTACATATACACACCCAAATACAAACACTATACTACTTCTATTTACCTTATAAATAGTATGAAATCATTGTCAATGTACAATGCCATTCATTTACACTTTAACTAAATAAAATGAACATCATTCCAGAAATTTTTGGTTTTTTTTCACTCGTTTAAAACAATTTGGTGTTAGTTGATTGAGTTCACCACAGATTGATGTTGGTAGGGTACCACTGAAAACCAAGGAGTACTAAAAAGCTATTTCATCCTAGTATGGGACTCTTCGAAAGTGTATACCCTAGATTTCTTCAGTCGGTCGAAATAAGAGCCTTTAGGTTTAATGGCGAACGCCTCGCCATCTTCACTACTAAACCTGCTGGTATCCAAAGGAAGAATTCCCACTTTTATTAATTTATGATGGATACCAGTCCAATGATTCAAACGGTTAGATATTCGTCAACCTGAAGTCTTTAGGGTTGAATTTAGAGTGCGCACTGCTGACGAATTTCATACTAGGATGAAACAGCTGTCTATTACTCACTAGTTTTCAATGGTATTCTACTAACATCAATCTGTGACCAATTCAATCAACTAACACTTAATACCAGTCACCATAAACCACCTCAATTAGTACTAAGTAAAATCCTACTAACTCCTTAAAATCTTTTTCTTTATCCAGAATACACCGATATACACAAATCATTGTAATGTATATTACTTTTATAAATAATTAAAGTGTTAGTATACTAATGATATTAGTAGTATTAACAGTAGTAGTATCTTTTTTCACTGTAAAACATGTTGACACATGTATGTATTACTTTTTTTTTTTTCTAAAAATCATTTCAATGATGAAAAATGAAGAATAAGTTTCATACATTTTTTTTCTTCTAGGTAATTCATGTTCACATGTATAAACCTAAGAAAAACGAAGTACACTATTCACTTTGTTCTCCATTTTGAAGTCACGTGTATCATCAAGGTGAAATGAATGAATCATAGGTAGGTAAAATATGATTCAAAAGTTAAAAATGACCTTGATAGGTAATTTAACACAGATGTCTTGATACATAGATAGATTTCATACAACTTGACACTAGTCAGAAAGGTAGACTATTCATCATACTGTAACTTGATCAATAGAAATGGATCAGCACTATTAAAAAAAGACCGAAAAGAAATACTGGTTAGTACTCCGTGATGACCAAGTTATATGCAATAGTTTTTCTGTAAGTATTACTATGTCAACCAAGATAGTAAAACACTAAGTCACTGGCGAAAAAATATAGTTATACGTAAGAGTAAAGTAGGATGAAATAAAGACATCGAGTTAAATATTGCCTTACATGTGTACTCTATTGAAAATAAGTACTATTCTGTTAATCTGATGTCATGAGTCGCTCAATTATTGATCACCAGGATGTACTGGACAGCAGTTTCGTTTTAGTATAGAACTCTTCAGCAGTGTGCATCCACGATTCCATCCAGGTGTGAACTTAAGACTCTCTGGCTCTGCGGCAAACACTTTACTGTTAGACCACTGAATATGAGTGACGTTTACTGTATATTGATTATTTTTAATATGGAGCCATTGAATATCAGAGATCACATAGATAAATATTTTGTCTTCGTCTAGAGTTTCCTCTTACTTTATCCTTCATGTTTTCAATGTTCGCAAAGTATATTTTTGATTGATTTAATAAGTGAGTAGTGAATATTATAGTTCTAATCTTATTCAATAGGCATGGGAAGTGTTTCAATATATTGATGCCTTATACACCAAATAAAATAAACATAACAGTATCCTGTGTAAAGCCTATTCACTGAACAAACTGAGGAGAAGTCGAATTTTTACAGTTTAACATTGAAAATGTTTCAGGTAATCTCAGTTAAGTAGTCGAAATTAAATTCTCACCAGTGTTTAACTAAAGTGGATAATATCTAGAGTTCGAGGAAGATAATGTGAAGACTAGAGTTCAGCTGTGTCTAATGTGAAACAGTCATTAGGGATATTAGTGGATGGGGTGAAGTAAACTTATTGACTCAGCTAGAAATATCAGCTGTTGGAAGCTGGCTCAGTAGTCTAATGGTTAAGCATTCGCCGGGAAGCCTGAAGTTGGTGGACTCGAATGAGACAACTGTATAGTCCCGGTCGCTCATTTTTAACGGTTGCCTAACCCAGATCTATTCATGATATTGAACTTAAATTCAACATTCCTTACAACACCCAATCTCAAAATAAATATATTAAGATCACTTTAGAAGTCATTGAATGGCGAAAAACATCACGGCATTAAAGCCAGTTTCATCATGCAAACAATTAACAAATTAACATGTATTCATTACTGTCTACTCCCAAGATAATTCCTTAAAAGTTAATCTTATGTTGAGAATTAAACCGGTATCATCGTTTAACCAATGGATAGTCCTTGAGTGATTTTGAGCGTTTCGCAATCAGTATCTGTCACTCATTCTCAGTCATAAAGCTATGCTACTAGTTCTCATGTACTAACACACTACTAACTTATCTGAATGTCATGCTCATCATAAAATTACGTGAGCTAGTAAATTAATAAAAATGATCAAGACAATCAATGGATAGTCTTTTTAAGAAAATTTGGATTTGCATAAAACCGATGATTGGATATTGATAAGTCTATTTGATATTAATACCCACCACATTTCCATTTCAGTAAAATAGATTATTGATTACTGATTTTTGTAATCAGTTCCTTTATTTTGGAACAAAAATTTAATGTCAACTACGTATACCTGTATCACTCTTCACATGTTCAACTCTATTCACCACCACTTAGAAGTCAAAAGATTAACATTAATTAGATTCATACACTAACAGCTATGTTCGTGTCATTAAGTAGAATAATAAATTGTGAATTGAGGTGGTTTTGCAGAGATAAGTATTAAGTTTAGTTGCCTGTGTTCGTCACAGACTGATGTTGGTTGCTCATCATTGAAAACTAGGGATCATTGGATAGCCATTTCGTCCTAGTATAAAATTCCTTAATAGTGGGCACCCTTGATTACTTTATGGAACCAGTCTCTGACAATCATAAACAAATAAACTCAATGTCAATCTCTATAAAACCACCCCGACTCAACTGCAGTAATCAACCCATTAGTGAATGACTTCGGGATACTCCTGAAGCTCTAGTGAGAATCTGTGATTGATGCAGATCAGATTAGTAGGGAGTTAGAGAGTGTTTTCACCAATAACAATGAATAATCGTCAGAATGTATCATAAATTAATCAAAGTGGGGACTCTGCCATTGGATATTAGCCACTCCAATGATGCAAATGGTTAGACATTCGCTGTTAGGCTTGAAGGCGCTGAATTAAATTGAGGTTGCTCATTGTTGCGGACTCCCACAACAGGACAAAGTACCTACCTAGTGCTCCTTGGTTGCCAATAGTACCCAGACAACATTAATTTTTGACAAACGCAAGTAGCTAAATTGTGAAGAGTCCCATTAGTCACATAGTCATATTATCTTATAATTGAATCAATTTAAAATGAAAGTGTTGACTATTGGTTAAAGGCTAAGCATGTTGTATTCATTCAATACTAGATTTCGTTTAAGATAACACACACATTCACCCCTTCCCTTTTTATCATTTTCCGATGCATTAAGTTATATCACTCAACACTTTTCTAATGCCCAATTAATTAGTTCCATCAAAGTCATCATTACCATAATCAAATAAATATTAGTAAATGTACAACTTGAAAAACTGTCATTAAAATATGTCATACTTAGTGTAACCAACTCTTTTTACTATTCACAAATTGATTACATCATATTCACTTCTTTAGTTTGAGTGCAATTCATTAATCTCAATACAACATAAATAGAAATTGTGCAACACTTAAATGTAAATATGTAATAGGCATCATTAAATAAATGTTAATAGGCTACTTAATTTAGAAAACGGAAGTATTACATGGAGTTTGACAACAGTCAAGTTAACTTTCGAAATTACTGATAAGAACTATCAGATGTAGTGTGTACAATAGCATGTGTGAGTAAGCAATGGTGTTTTATTGAAGAGAACGTAATTCTCCAATTTGTGTGTGTGTGTGTGTTCATTCACTGATAAGAGAATATCCTACAACTACAGAGTAACCTATTTTATCTCTTATTGAATTGCATCATCTTTTGAATATTTACATGAATATCGTAGATATAACACAAATGAGCTGTTCAATATTGATATGTAGAATGGGAGGTTCGATGCTGTTTGCGTGTGTTCGGTCAGCTAGAGATGAGCAGTTTACATCTAATAAAAGAGAGTAAGGAACCTTAGGTAAAGACCAAGTAAGACCACTTAGAATAACTCGCGTGTGGAAATAAACTAAGTGTTTAAATGCACTGTGCATATTTTATAGATCGTCTTATTCGTTTACAACATATTTTGAATGTCGGTTGCCATTCAATGCAGTTTTAAGTAGGTTTGATTATTAGTCTTCAATTTGTCTATGAGAGCAGTTGACTACATCTATCATTTAGAGATCTGATAACAATAAAATATGCTTCGAATAAAGTTGGTTTATAGTTAGCATTACTAGTACAACATTGAGTAGAACTTGTGACTAAGAGAAAGGACAGAGGTAACCTACTCCAAATATACTTATCTCAATGAGATTTAATTTACAGTCCTTAATATTAGTAACTAGTAGACGTAAGCCCTTAAAAAGTGACTAGTATTTCGGATTATGTTTTAGTTCTTCATTCACTTTACATATACAACACTGAATCAGGCTTATTTCTCATGTTCAGTTAGTTAGTAAAATAAAATGTAGAACGTGGTACACACTTATGCATCTAACCATGACGATGAAAGCTATCTTCATCTATTGATTTACAGAGGTTTTGTGCAGTTTTAACGCTGTTTTCTTTTCATCACAAACAGGTTTCCCTTGGAGATGTTTTGTAATTTATGACCTGCGAGTTAAATATATGCAAGTAATGAATAGGATGATCAATGAATGAATTAAAAATTCTATTCCAGTCATTATTTAAGTTGGATTTTAACTGACAAGTGGAATTTAGGACGCTCGTTTCGTCCTATTTGGGACTCGTCGGCTGAATATACCTGGATTCCAATGTTGATATCGTGACAATTTGCTCAAGATGAACATATAGCAAATGAGACTGACCAACTTCAGTCTATAATAAACTAATGGGAATATACAAATTCATTCTAATCTATTCCAATCAGTTTACTGTCAACATGGCGATTCACTGGATAAATCCTTCTTTGTATTATATCTGAATAAGTATCTCGTGTTTAGTCACTTGGACTTGGATATTATCGATGTATTGTAATATATTCGCAACTTCATTACTTTTGTGTTGAATCCAGAATTGCCAATCGTCTTTACGCTTATTTAGTAAGTGATCACACCATGTTATGGTGTAATTTTCCTGTATACTATCTAGAACTATTTTAAACTGTCTTCAGTGAGCATGGTCATTGTAGAGCAGCCAAACATATTGTCTGATATAGAGAAAATTTGAGACCGAAATGAAACACGCAATCAAAATTACACGGCAGTACGTAACAGTCACCTACAGAAAAACGACCAAAATGCGGGGTACAGAACACTGGAACTAAAATATAATCCTAAGAAAATGCATCTGAAGCATAATTGCATAACTTATATTGAATAGTTTAAGTACTTTAGTGGAGACTGGTTTTGATTTATTGTTTTTTTTTTCGTCACAGATTGATCCTTATAGGGTAATAATGAGAACTTGGAAGCTCTGGTATGGAATTCTTCAGAAGTACACACTTATGACCCTACAAAGTCATTCAAATCTAACAATGCACAATAAACCATGACACCGGTGGTCTAACTATTACCAAAAAATTAATTTAGAACCTAAATTGGGCAATGTTAGTAACGAAAATAATCGATTACTGAATGTTTTACATGCATAATCGGGATCATTAATTTCTGAAATCTCTACTTGATGATCAACATAAATAAAAATGCTTTGCAATGGAGTGTGATTCTATCTGAAATACCAGTAACTATCGTAGTTACAATGTCAGTAATGAAAAACGCATAAGTTATATATCAGTACACATAAAGATATTTATTTACATACATACATACACACACACACACAAAATACATGTTACTGAAGTACTTTTATAACAACAAAAAATTTTTAGTATCCAACCTGTTATTTGTTACTTAGTGTGTATTTGTTTTAATAATTTTTCATTTGAATGTCAATAGCGGTCACTAATTATTTATGATTATTGTTCAATATCCTCAATAGAATAACAACAACAATTGTCAATGTATAAGCTAATCAGAATCTTCAATACTACTTATTAACTACTAATTCTACTACTAAATACATTAGTAAGCAAGTAACAATGACAAAGTGAATGATCAACTATGGATTAGAAACACAGATGTTGTTTAATTAGTGAATTTTTTCAAAGGAAGAGAAAAAGAATTTAAAATGAAAGATACAATTTAGAAAAAAATATGTAGATTGACCTTAATTTAGTATGAATAAATAAGAAAACTAAGGTCATTTGAATTGACAATCAACAAACAAACAACCGGAACTATTAGAAAAGAATGAAAACAAACAAGAAAGTAAACAAGTAAATATACACATTGGTCACATGTTCACTATATACTAATACAATTGATTAAGTGATTGCTGTGAGACCATGCAGAATCGAGGCATGCACTGCAGAGAAGTTTTATACTAGATTGAAGCAGGTATTTATTGTTCCCTAGTTACCAGTGTCACCCTATCAGCATGAATCTCTAACGAATATCATCAATGTAATACTATGAAATGCCTATCTCTATAAGCTACCTCAAATCAACTGTAAAGTTTGTTATTAAATAATTATTATGTGGTATCAAAATATCATCACAATCTTGATACAGTAAAGAAGATTTGTAGCCCAGAAGAATGGTTTTGGTTCTACTGCGTTCTCTGAGCTGAATGGTTTAATAACACAGTTTTCATCATCGTTCTGGACAGCTTCATAGGTACAAATTCTGATAGACGTGAGCTGTGGGATTCTCTTTATAAGCGTGTCAATAAAATATCATATCACATTTATGGTAAGAGTTTCTACTGATAAAGCCTTCCATAACGACAATGAAAGCTAGGCAAATAAACTATCCATCCCAGAGAATACAATATAGTCGAAATTCGTGGCAATATGTTACATGTTAATTGTATGTGGTCACCGATAACTCTTATAGGTAAGCTGCATCGAAATATTTTATGAACATTAGATATTCAGTGTTGTTCGATTTACAGTTAATTTGTGCAAATCATGTTAAGGCACTTTAAAATGAACAAATCACCTACGCTAATAATATAAATAAATTGTAACTACAGTAGAATTTCAGCAAGCTAGGTGATTCCTTGAATTTCTATAAAGATGTATCACAAATTGGATGAAAAGGAAATATATTGCTATTGAACAACTAACTCTCTAACTGTATTCATTAAGAAAAATCTCATTGTTTTTATGTTTAACTGACGATAGGTTTGAGTCCAGCCGCTACAGTTATTTCATTTACATTTTAAAGTAGTGTAATGAATAGCGCACCTACAATAATTATTCTATATATTGTAACCAAAATAACTAATAAATAAAAAAAAATCATAGTTTAACTATAATTGTATTGTTGTGGAAATTGTTGAATTTGATTTCAGTATCATAAGTTGACTAGTTTTCATCCCCTATTGAAAACTAAGAACCTGTACTGGGCAGCCCATTTCGCTTCTCGTATGGGACAATTCATGAGTGCGCATCCACGATTTCATCAGGGTACATACCTATACATATTTAGTTTTTCGAGGAGGACACTCAACTATAGTATTAATGAGCTGGCTGGCATTCAGTGGTTGATACTCCCAACTTCAAACAATTTGCGATATATTTACACAACTTCCCTAATTGTCATCAGTGGGTGATTGTATCATACTAGTTATTATTCGGTCTTCTCAACACCTAATTGTAGTTAATATTAGTTCACTAGTGATTAACGTTTAGAGGTGATTCCTGGAGTTCTAGTGAGAAGACGCTACAAACTTATTTCACTCGTGTCGGGTATGAGACAAGTACTCACGGTTGGGATTGAATGCCATCGCCCAAAAATGTTACAAATCGACTGGATTTAAAAAAATTAGCTGTTGAATACCACACGTCTCAGTGGTCTATTGGTTAAACGTTTGTAATGAAACCTCTAGATCCTCTTCACGATTCTCTGGTCTGATAGTGAATACTTACTGCTGATCAATAGGAGCTATCTTCACGTGCTAATTCCTGGCTTTTAATGATTGTTCAAATCAAGCCAGTTCGCAATATCAAATTCATACTTTATAATTATAACAGCAGGAAAATTCAAACCCCTTTACCTTTTGAGAAGTTAGAAGCCATTTATCAGCAGCTCAATGGATACAACACTAAGGTTTGAAGTAAACGGTTATTAGTTGACATCACTGTGTGAGCATTATCAATGATTCGATTCAATAAGTATCGGCCTTCATAAAAAGTTTCAAATAAAGTGAAATATAATTCTTAGATTCCATTGTTAACAATATTTGAAATACACTAGAAGGAAAAGTTTCAATTTCTTAAAATATGAATCGTAAAACTCCTATGAATGAGCTGTATCGATTATCATTTCAGAAGTACGTATTATGATCATTAACACTGTAGGATCACCTAAATAGTTTTACATGTTAGTACTTCGATATGGGAAAAAAATTCTTTCAATAATTTGAATTGTAACCAATTTGAATCCTACTTCATAATTATGATCATAATCAGATCAAAGTGAATACAAAATGAAATAACTCCTGCATAATGTGGACATCATCAGCACCACTTCCTTCCCCCCCTATCCCATTGTATATATTTGGGATAATCGTTACACAAATATCGTTCATTATTGAGTAATAAAAGGTATTAATTCCTTCATAGCACACTTTATTTATTAGATCATTAAATAATGGTAATCAATCATATTAACTAAATGAAAAAGATGCTTACACATGATTGAATAATCAACAAAATGACAATTAGTTGACTGTCGCTCGCAAACCTGAAGCATGTGGGGCGGAATCTAGGTAATGAACTGTTGTGAGGTACTATACTAGGATGAAACAGCTGAGCAGTACTGCTTGGATTTTCAGTGATACCCTACTAACACCAATCTGTAATGAATTCAGCCGACCAATAATTAGTACCAATCTCCATAAATCACCTCAAATTAAAATGACAATTAGTTTACATAATCTATACAAGATAAAACATCAAAAATTTTTGCAAAAGAAAAACATATTTTTTTAGTACAAAACAACAGTCAATAGTCTATTGAGCAATAAACTGAAAAACTGGCATCAATACATTTAAATTTAGTACATAAGGTGTGTGTGTGTGTGAGTGTATGTATGGATACTGTTGAATGCTTTTCATCTGACATCAAGCTCTGACTTTAGTTCAAAAACTGTTTAAAACCAAGAATGATTGATGCAGTTATTTCACCATGGCATTCTACTTACTAATGGTAATATACGTTCAAAATTCAAACAAGAATTCGAATCCAAAACATTCAGAACCATTTTGTGAATACTTAGCGGTTAGATTATTAGGGTGAAACCCAATGATGTAGTTAATCAAAGTTAATTCATGAAGCTAAACTTGAAATTCAATAACATTTGATTGGTGACCAGGTTTAAGAGCCTATTCTCAGATTTGTATAGTGAAGTCATAACTGGCAGAGTTTAATAGTGTTAAGTTTGCAAAAAATTATAACCTCTGACAGAAGATGACAGTCACTGGATTTTAAAAATTTAAGGAACTTAGAAATATAAATAATTAATGGATGTCAAGTAAGTGGTTCAAAGGTTAGACAATCTTCTCTAGACCTGATGATACATAATTCAATCTCTGGTGTGAAAGTTAGGGGTGATCGAGTACTGACGACGAGTTTCACACTAAGACAAAACCTCTGGTTTATGATTCCTGATTCCCAGTGACTGTCTAAATCACCATTCTTCACAATATCCTGGAACAAAAACATTTGAATCATTTTGACTTCATTATAACAAACAATCAACAGGAGGAGCAATAAATACTTTTACTTAAGATGCCGTAAATATTAAACGAAGAAAAGAGATATTACTCATAAACATAGCCAATACTCTTAGTTGTTTGTATTCGTCACAGATTGACAGTGGTTAGGTACCACTGAAAACTACGGAGCACTGAAAAGGTGTTTAAGCTAGCGTGAGACACTACAATAGTGTATACACTCGTTTCTGCTGAGGAGTTCAGCACATCACGTTCAGGTCTCACGGCTAACGCTTAATCGTAAACACCATTGGATCAACCGGGACCCAATAGTAGAATTTTCACTCTTATCTGTCTATAATATATCTCGTGAAGATCATCCATTCTAATCAGGGATAACTGTCTTACTCTTGATATATCTGAACTCAACCAATCACGACTTCCTACTAGATCTTCTGCAATATCCTGAAGTTAGTCACCAGTGAGCTGATTATCTTGATTGAGTTGAAGCTGATTTTTGAAGGTAGGTTAAAAGTCTAGTCGTTAGTGCTCTACTCCCTAATGTAATCAATTAGGGTTATTCACTGCTGAGGAGTCCCATACTAGCACAAACATTATCCTCAATACCCCTCCCCCTAGTCTTTATTAGTAACCACCCAACATCAGTCTGTGACAACTGCAAAACCACCATAATTCGAAATGAATAATTTATCAAAAGATTTTAACAGGGAGTCAGAACAACTGAAACAGAAGTGGCAAAACATACGTTTAAGATTAAGTGAAGAAATGCTATTCATGCACACATTATTGATTGACACCTTTTAATGTGTTAATGTAAAAACGAATCATTTGCATGAATTGACTTGTATTCAACATTTCAATATTTCATTGCCATTTCTACTTGAAAAAAAGATAGGAAATTAGGATTGACTAATTAATTGTTGTATTGACACATTGAATACATGGAACAACTGTTCACCAAATATGTACATACTACATACAGTACACAAATAAAATGTTGAGGATACTGATCATAGATATAAAAGGCTTTAATCCTATTCTATTTATATGAACAAATATACAGTTTGAAGAGAGTTTTCATGAAAAATAAACTGGTAACTTTTTCAAATTAATGATAATCTATTTGAACTGAACAAATGTTTCAGGCTGGAGTACAATGTAAGAATGAGGAAACATGGTATTTAAATGACTGTGTAAGTTTTCTCAATTATCCAATGAGTGACACGCTATCAACATTATGGTTTCAGTGAATTTGAAGCAAAAAATGCTTACCATAGACAACATAACAGAGTTAGGATTAGTATTTAAGTTAACAAGTAAAAATTTCAGTTGAAACTAGGCTTTTAATGTCAAAAAATATGATTTTACGTCTAGTTATAGAGTTGGAAATAGGTTTTCTGGTAAGAATTAACTCTAATCCAGTGAACCGAAATGGTGATGTGAAATCACATAAGGTTGGGGAAAATAGTTTGTAAAAACATTGGGATCGTGTTGCAGCGTTTTAACAAACGCTTATTGGTATTTTGTCCTAGTCTTATACTACCGATGAACCACGTTCATGAATACGACTGGGACTTAAGGCTAGATGCATCATTTATCGTATGAATTAATAGTGTCAATGGAATTTAGCAATTCTAGTAAAAACTAGGAGGATTAATGTAATGAACTTTCAGTTCAGATTTTTCGAAAAATGACTGACAACATCTCAGTCATATAAATGAATTTCTTTATCGCTATTTCTTTGGTTTAACATTGGAAACACAACTACACAACTAGGAATCATTTACTTTCCATGAAGATATTTACATCTTGTGCAATATAACTGCTTTTTTTCAGATAAACTATTCAATCATAAATACTGTATTCATTAGGGTTAATGATGGTTGGTGTATTGGGTCGAAAAATAACCTGTTCGTAAACTGAACACTGGCATTTCAGGTATCGCATTTACTCGTTTCTATACTATACTCTAGACATGTTTCGTTCTAGGTGGATGTTTTACAATAGTTCATATTTTCAACACCACATGAGATAAAATATAGAAAGCTTCGGTTGATTTAAAGTCTTATTGTTTACAGTGTTCTAGCTGATATCATTATCAAATCGAAAAAATAAAAAGAAATTTCTACAAGTTTCAGGTTAGAAATTCACTAGACTTTGGATGAAATATGTTGTGCCTTAGAAAGACATTATTCGAAAACTTTCTGCACTAGATGCTTCTAGATAAACGACAGTAAACGGCTGGACATTGGTTTCGCACTAATCGGGGGTTGTCCTGCACGACTTAACTTCACTCTTGTAGGACATGATGCTCTGTCGAACACAAGTTATCCAGTTCGAGATTTAACTACTAAACTGTGATTTAGCAGATTTAATTCTTATAAAACTAAGATATTTACATTGATTAAGTGGTAACTAGTAACCAAAGGACTTGATGAACATGATACAGTTTACTACTTAGAGATCAATCAACAAAATATTGAACAGTTATTAATCTGAACCAGTTTCTATGCTTAGTATTTTAAAGATCAAGTGGTCACATCAATATCCTCGATTTTGTCCTTATCTGAATAAAGGTAATGAAGAATTCCATATAGAAACAAAACAGGTATCCAGTGTTTCCTGGTCTTCAAAGGTTGTCTTAAAAAAATCAATGCATTATATGTAACTTCAAACTTTACAATAATGTTCATATCTAGTGGATGTTTATAAAGTAATAAGAAAATGTGATCCGTACGATGAATATCTTCTTTACTCACAATCAACATTTATATCCTTCGGTTGAATGGGATCTATCCGACTAGGTACAGCATATCATTGATAACAATCTAACTGGTGACAATTTATCCTTAATACATCACCAGCTTATATCATCTAAAGTATTATTGATAAACAATGATCAGGTTTACGAACATATTCTATGACAACACATTCATGCAAAACTTTGACTCAACAATAAATCAAACTCAGGAATATTTAGTTAACGAAGCATTCAATGAAACTGTAAGTCAAAACCAAACAGTCTATACTATCTCCCTTACAATAGCCGTAACTGTTATTTAATTTAGATTGTGACTGGCAAGTAGTGGAATCCAGGACGTGCGTTTCGTCCTATTTGGGACTCATCGGTTGAATGTACTTGCATCCCAATGAAAACATACAAATTCATCCTACATAACTGTTATTGTTTGTGAAACTATTTTCATATCAATGATTACATAACAACACATTAACACCTTAGGGATTTCATAATAATGTTAATTGTTATTCATTTGTAATTGATGTATTAATGTCTAGGACGTAGTATTGCATCATTTCACTTCACTTCATAATAAATACACTTTATTAAAATTATATGAAGCTGTCATAAATAAGTATAATCTTCATGATCAACATCAATATAATTACTACTAGAGGAGGATAGATAATATTCATTCATAGTGTTGTTCATTAAATATTCCATCTGTACAATTTCTACTTGTCTAGACAAACACATGGTGTGTATGTCATAATTAATGGCTACGTTAATGATAAACTGGGACTAATGATAAATCATAATCTGCATAACAATATACCTTCAATACACATTATTATGCATATGATAACTTGCATCATTTGTCAACATCTTAGTGATGAAATATAAAACTCTTTTTTTTCTCTTCTTTTATGGTTAGTAACAATGAGTTCATTTTGAATAAAATTGTGACAATTTCCTCTTTTATCATCAAATTTATTTGTACCTATTTAGTTGTCTCAAAGTGAACATTAATCGTTGATGTCGTGATGTCGTTGTGGTCGTTGTTGTTGTTGTTGCGGTATTCACATGTTTTCTAATATCTACAATAATCTATCTAATCCAATTACATAATTAAAAATTCTATGTTTGTTGATAATTTATTGACAAGTGTAAAATCGAATTTAGAGTTGAGATTATTCGTAACATCTCCAATATTCTGTGTACGGGATTTTCAAATATGTTTATGTTCATCTAGTGAATGAATAATTCCTATTCTAGCATTCCACTGTGAACATTTCACTTTGACTTAAGCCAACATAGAGAACACAAATTTAGTGAAAGTTTTAGTATGAAGTGATATCTCTAATGAAAACTACACCACAATATACAATACTCTTGAATAATTGTCGGGGATAAATGATGGATTTGATATAGTGGGCATTGAGTACTTTGTGGATAATCATACTCTGATGAATGATGGATTAAACAAGACATCCTACAGAATGTAGTGGGGGGGGGAGGGTTAGTTGCCATAATTCAATTCTACAAAATGTATGGCATATTTCTTTTTATTCAGATATTATGTACAGCAGTATAAAAGTATATAGCAAAGGAACTCATTGATTATCATGTATCAAGGAATATTTATTAAAGGTATAATCTGAACCTATAATATCAAACAGATACAGAAAACTCAAGATGTAAGATTGGTGTGATGTTGTTTACTTCAAAGAATGTTAGTCACATCAAGACTTTTACCGCGGAGTAATATCCATCTAAAGTAATCCTTCCTTTATGATACAATAACATATTCAAGCTTCCGTAAACATTACATTATTGTTAGAATGTATTTGCATCTTCCCGTTGGTTTGTCATAGACTGAAATCGATCACCCTTTATTACTATATATGCATCGATATAGCGATAGTTTGTAAGTAGTGTCCGAGTAAAACTGTGACTGGTGAGCAAAATCCAGGACTCGCATTTCGTCATATTTGGGACTCTTCAGCTGGCTGTGCCTGCATCCCAGTGTTGATGTTCATGTCGGGACCCTAATTGTATGTACATACCCGTACCATAAGTGTGGCTGGCTGGAATCAGTTACCTTTTTTGAGTCCCAGTATGAATATCAACAGTGAGATGTAGTCTCATCTAACTGATGAGTCCCAAGTAAGACGAAACACACACTCTTTTTCTGCTTACTAATCACAATTGAACTTAAATATTATATTAGCACTTGAAGACTCTGGGTGTACTGGCTCATTAGCAGTCACAACGACGCACGTACATTCACTCTTTTTCTTCCTTTAATTTTTGAGCTTGAAATTTTTTTCTACGTATCTTTCCACAAACTAATTCTTTCTTTCTGTATTATATTCTATATGTCCATACCTTTTTTCTTACTACCATTGGTGCATCTACTATTTTTAATGATTCGGTATTGAGCTTGCTACGCTAATGAAATATAACAACACGGAAGGATGTACATAAATGCCTGTTTCTACGACGTACAGACATACATGCGTCATTGAACTCTACGATGACTGTCCATTTTTCAGTTTCAGTGAGTATATTCGAGGACATTCTTATACAAACACTTCCTGAAACCGTAGTATTTTAGACGGTTTTTTTATGAATGTTATTGATTGTTCAATTGTGTCTTCAATTTAAATTCGCGTTTGACGAAATATTACGTTGTTATTATAAGGTTGACCGTCAACATTATCAACCGCAAGTGACATACACAGGGGTTTTCGTAAACTGTATAAATTACGGGTTGGAATATTTTGATAGGAGTTGAAGCCAAAATACTAATAGAAGAAAGGATTACGTAACTCATCACAGTACTTGTTTATTCAGTGTTGGAGCTATATTTTCAAATCTCACAATGAATATGAAACTAAAATGGTTACTTATAATAAGTTAATGTGTGTCCAGTCTTAATTCACTTAATTAAGATACAATTCTCCTAATATGCTCATTACCAACCTAATTTTATTTTTACATTTCCCATTGTAGAAGTCATGCGCTTACTTCAACTGTATTCGTAGTAATGTCAGTTACTTAAACATTTCTAATGACACTGGAGTTCATTATGACTAATTAATTGACGATTTCATTGTTCTAACATAGTAACATGTTACATGTTTTAATTTAATGAAAGATAACTTGGATTACTATTTTCCAGATCATATTTGTAAAATTCCATTATCCCATAGCAACTGCCATCTACTTTTATTGAATCTTAGTTAAGAACCAAAATGAAAAACACTTACAGTAAGATTAAATACTTGGAAGACTGAAATTAAACGTCATTATTAATTGACACTAACTGAAACCCATGAACCACTAAATTAAGAAATTTTAGCGACTTTCTTAACAGTAGGAAATCATGGCGGTATATGGGCTCAAACCGAAGACAAAATTTCAAAATCATATAAGTAAACTAGATAGAGCAGTAGTTTGGACCTGTAACAGAATTTTAACATTTCACGTGCTTTGAATGGTAAGTTGTAAGTTTATTTTAAAATAGAGAATAGTTCACAAATTTATTATATATGTTGAAATAGTCTCGTAGCATGAAATTACGCATTAGACAAGAACTGATCTCAGAATTTCCAGACTTCTTTACGAGTGCCTAACATTCATACCACTGAAGTAAAAATATACAACGTTGGATATTGATTAAATGATTTAAAGGTTAGGCGTAATGTGTGAAGTCCACCTTAGTGGACTCGATCTCTGGTTCAGCCACGAAGGCAGTTATCTTTAGCGGTGTTTTAACAAAAGACCTTCTATCACTGAAAACTTGGAAAATTTAATAGCATACGGATTCCGTCTTTGGGACGGTATCTAGAGTGCACACTGATGAAGAGTCCCGTACTGGGGCGAAACAGCTGTCCAGTACTCCCTGGTTTTCAGTGATACCCCGCCAACATTAATTTGTGACGAATAAGTAGTTTGGTTAACAATTTTGTCATATAACCGAAATAGATCTATAAAGAGTTACATTTCGGTCATTGTAAAGAAACACTTCATGCGCCACATTTAATGCAGCACTGAATGTTGTCAGCAATATAATCAACAGGTAGGATAAATTAATTTTACATTCTAAAATGGCAGGTTAAATATAAAAAAATGTATTGTTCCTATTCCTAAAAAATTCACTTAGATCGAATACTACTGAAAGCCTTGGATCACTGAACAGCTATTTCATTTTAGTCTGCTCAATACTCCCTAATTTCAATGGTACCCAATTGACATCAATCTTCGATTAATGCAATCAATATTGTAAAACTAATCTCCATTAAGTTTGTTTAGTCTGGTTAGCGTTTTTTTAGCAAACTTGGAATCCTGTTGGCAAACGGAAAAGAGGAAGGCCAAAGAACACCCTGCGTCGAGAACTGGAAGCAGACATAAAAAGGATGAACAGTAACTGGAGACAGCTGGAAAGAATTGCTCAGGACAGAGTTGAATGGAGAATACTGGTGAGCGGCCTATGCTCCTCCGAGAGGGGTAACAGGCGTAAGTAAGTAGTAAGTAAGTAATCTCCATTAAGTTATATCACCTTGAAATATAGAACTTTTCGAACTATAAAAAGTAGTAAGCAAAATAATTCATAGTTATTCTGTCATGCAATAAAAAGCTTGTTATTTAAACCCTAATCATAACTATTTGATTCAATGTTCATGTGAACATGTCTGGACGTGTGGAAATATGAAAAAAGTGAATGGAGAATGAAAACTTTATTGAAGTCAATCTGACATAAATCACTAACTTGTCTAGTTTTAAATCTCTCTCTAAATGTCATTGTCGTATCTGATGATACATACTAATCCCTTTACAGCAATAATCATGATAACGACGGTAGTGTCGGACGTTTATTGAAAGACTATTCAGCATGCATTTTACGTTTTTCATTTCATTAACACCTATACTTGCTAACATACTCAGAAACGATAAATATGAAAAACATTGTTGGAATTTTGATTAAATATACATTAAACGTATCTTATATCTTCTATAGATGTCAAATGTATCTTCCACTAAAAGAATTAGAGTAATGTTTTGAACTGTTTGGATTTCTGTGTTGCTGATGTTAAAGTCTACAGTTGGTTTATCACCAATTTTGTGATCATGAGTTTATCTGAATTAAAAAACCTTGTTAACCATCAAGTACTGGGTAGATGTTTCGTCTTATTAGTGAAATTCCACCCTCGCCCCCCTTAGGCACTGTACGTCCGTTTCACCACCAGAGACATAACTCAAGAACCTCAGGCTTTTCAAAGAACATTTAATTTCAAGATTACTAACATTTCTATCATCAGTTTATTGACGACGTGCAGAGTGACCTAGTCGATTGTTTTTGGTGAGTAGCAACTACTAGTCCCACATAATCAAACTTCTGATCATGTTTTTACACTAGAGCTAACTAGTTATCAGTTAGCTCATGTTGATCATGGTTGAGCTGTAGTAGACCCCTATTTAGGTGAACTAAATGGGTACATACTGTTGAGGAGTCTAATACTTACCAAATAGAATATTGGCTAGCAAATAGTGGGTTTTATTCATGTACTTACAGCTGATCAGTCATTGCTATAGATGCTTGTATTCTGGTTGTTTCAATGATTGGATACATTGGGTGATACGACTCAATCAGGATGAAGCAAATGAATTCACTAATTGTGTACCAGAGATCATGAACTTTGAAATTACTTCCTGAATCATGTTCTCTGTCTTATTTTCTTTATTACTACTTATGATATAACTATTTCTATAACGTCTTCATTGATTATACGATGCTGGTGAAATGTGACAACTTGGATAAGTGTACATATGCATCAAATTCTAAGTTGTTCATAACTGAGTAATGACCCCTGTTATATTTGTCTAATCTTTAGTTGGTCTATATTCAATTTCATCTATTTCCTTTAATTATAATCAGTAGTTTATTAAATTCAACACTCCATATCGTGTGTTTTGAAACATTAATCTGTTTAGGTTTTGTACGAATTGTAACTCATCAGTTAAGTGTTATTTACAGTCATGATTACAATAATGTTAACCAACAAGTACCTTAGGTTAAATAGGATTTTCTATCGTCTGCCTTTAGTCATCTAACAATGATTATTATGTAGGCATGTTTCTTGCAATCATTTAATTCAAAATTACATCTTAACACGTGTACACATTTGTAAACAAATAGATTTACTACTGTAAAATTTGTTTTACATTTAGAGTGAGCTTCTTATAATACTTTGTGTTTCTGGTACATTTCACATACACCAATGTGCATATACATAAACAAACAAAGTTTTCAAGAATGTAGTTGTATGTTGAACCATAAAATTACCCTGTTTGTTATGAATGTTAGTTATCTTAAAACTGTCTAATAAGCACGTGTAACATTTATATGCCCAATAATTGTATCATTGACTAATCCTTTTAATAATCCATTCATGTAGGGTAATCATATACACTGCAATGTATCTTGACAGGAAATAAGTGTTAATATTTTGGTTGATCAACCAGATGTGTGCTAAATTATACAATAAATGAATTAAATTAGTACAGTGAAAGTTTTGTGTCACTTTTCTGTGTTTATATCAAGATATATTGCTGACTTCATTAGGTTGTATCAAAGCCATTATTGCAATTATCAATACACTTGATGTGTTGTTTTTATTCGTGATCGATCGATATCGCTTGAGTATCACTGTGAACTAGTAGATATTGGACAGTTGTTTCTTCCTGGTTTGACAATCCTCTACAATGCACATCAGTCTACTCCTTACCAGTACAGGAACATTCAGATCTAGCAGACAATAATTAATCATCAATACTACTAGACGGATGTTCAAAAGTATAATTCATTATGTAGATCAACTTGCATTATACCTCGACGATTAGATAATATCACTGATGTTAACTTTCTGATGTCGATATATTTGAACTCAATCAGTCACAACTTTGCACTATAATATCAAAAACACCTTGAAAGTAGTGACAATGCATTAATTGTTATAGTTGAGTTGAGGTGGTATGATAGTTAGTAAACTAAATGACGACCTGAACAACCGTTTAAGCCGCTAATTTTACAACTACGTGAATATTCCATTTAACCTTTCTGTTGTAGATTTATTTGAACCGCATAATTATGAATGTTCATTGTTAGCTATACTCATTCTGTAGCATAAAAACGCCTATAAATCCTAGTCATACTTTATAAGATAAAGAAACCAAACAGAAACGAAGTCACCGGTATTTACTCTCTCATGATTAGAAAAGTAAAAGACGGACATCTGTTATGTGTGATTTTAGATTACTGCAATGTATGTGAATTCGAACACAGAAATTTATTGTAACATTTTCTAGTTGTAGCTGGAAATTCTTTAGGAAAATTCTTTGCAGTGAATGAAGCTATTACTACGAGTCTTTTAGGTATAGGTTATAATGTGGATTCCAACTAATTCGTTTAAAATGACGAAAGGTGGCAAGACCGATTGTGAAGAAATAATATTTGAATTAACAATCTCTAAGAAATTAATCCGTTGCATGCCGTTTAAATGTCGATTTCCTACCGTCAATCTATCCGCCCAGGGTTGTTTTAAACGAAAGAGTGAGAACTCGTGTAATAACATTAGCTATTATTTATAAATATCTCGTTTCATTTCAAGTGGATCCTTACTATCAAGTGTGTTAAGTTTATAGAAATGTTAACCGTTGTGGTGGCGATTGTTAAATGTCGATCTGAAGTCATGAACCGACTGAGCTAGAATAAATATAAACTATCAAATCTTTCTCCCTGATCTAATGAGTAAGCATTCGCCGAGGTGCATCAAAGTCCTGGGATCGATTCTTTAGTAGGGTCGTGGAAATTAAACTACTAAATAGTGGCATACTAGGACATTACAGCCGTCTAATGCTTCCTAGATTTTAATGGTTATTTGACTCAGGTCAATTCTAGATTGACTATAACAGTGTATACAGATTTCTCATTTTTGATCGATGAGAATTATCGGCCTCATGCAAATTAGAAGAAATTTACATTATACGATTTTCATGAGTAAACAGAAGGTAGTAATAATGATAATAATTAAAAAAACGGAATTTAAAGGAGGTCAATCCTTGAACCCTTGACTTAGAGGTTGTGTCTAAAAGGCAGTTGGCACGATGTTACAATATGCATTTCCATAGTAACTGGTGACCAAAATAAACCCAAGTGCCATTCATTCATTTAAGAATATGGAAAGCATATATGCGCTTAGTTTGGATTCACGGTGTTTTTGACTTCATAGGTAAATTCTGTATATACAACAACCCATTCTTATAATCTAACACTTATTTTTACCTTATTTTTTAAAGGCACCCAGTCCACGTGGAAGCATTAACTAGGTCTTAGTAAAAGCTACGAACGCGTGTCCTCATGAAAACATTTTCAAAGACTTATTAGAATAAGTCTGTATCTTCCCGTTGATTTGTAATGGACTGGAACTGATCAGCCTCTGTTGTTATATGTGCATGCTGATCGGATTGCCTCGATATAGCGATAGTACACAAGTAATATTTAAGTTAGATTGTGACTGGCATGGGGAATCAAGCACTCGCGTTTCGTCCTATTTGGGACTCATCGGGCCGAATGTACCTGCATCCCAGTGTGAAAACCAACATTGAGATGCAGATACATCCAGCCGATGAGTCCCAAATAGAACGAAACGCGCGTCTTGAATTCCCCTTGCCAGTCACAATCCAACCTGAATGTCTTCAAAGAGGATGAGTAGAATGTTATGTTTCCTGATTATGTCAAGCAATTCCTATGTCAGTTGACTTTCTTGTCGTAAACATATGAGTTAATAGCAATTCATGTACAAGCTGTCAATTGGATAAAACTGTTTTCAAAGAAGTAAGATTTATTGGAATACTATAAGGTACTCGAAGCAATATCTAACTTAGTTTGATAAAACTTCGGAAGCTAGATATGGTCAAAATGATTTATAGATCTCGAGATGTTGTTAGTGGTTTCGTACTTACTGAGTGTGATGGTTTATTCATGAGGTTTTCATAATAACTCTAGATAATATAGTCATTTCTTATTACCTCTTAAGTGTACGTTCGGATTAGATTGTATAAAAAGGCAATGAACACTTCACAGTTATATCAGTCAACTCTATGAATAATGCACACTCAAACAGTGAATAGTTTCAAAGTAGTACTAAAGGTGTACGCTTTCTTTATGTTCACTTTGTGTTCTGTCAAATTTTACTACAGTGTAACCATGGTATAATGAGGCGATCTTACTGACATCACACATTTCTTTGAAAAGTAACACTTTAATAGTTATAACTGGGTTATATATCACAATAAACCAGATTCGTCTTGTCACAGGCTTCAAGCTCATTATTAGTAATAATGTAAGTATAACACAAGTTGAACAATTCAGTAGGTCTATGGATTCTGTAACTCAGTAGATAACGTATTAGTACTGGATTCAAATCTCAGTGTGAATATCAATAAATGAATGTGGCATGTATTAAATTTGACGTGATTCACTACTAAAGGACACAGAGTATGTTCTATGTCCCAATGCTTGATGAACCTCATATTTTCATTTGATTTCATTCAGTTAGATTAATGTTAGTGGGATAAGGGGGTGGTGAAAAGTATCAGAAAGATGTACTGTATGGTATTTAGAAACTGTCGCATGGTTATCAAGATTTGTAATGTATGTGATAAATAATGAAATAGTGACAGATTTACAGTTTCAAACTGTAATCATTACATTGCATTATTCACTTCATTGAGTTCAATGTTACAGTGTGTTGTAGTTGTTGTTTATTTTTGTCGATGAATCTTTTGAATACTTCACATTCAACAGTGTGACACAAAGAAAAAAAAAACGAAACAGAATAAAATCATCATTAGTCAAAAAATTTCAATGAAAATTTCACTTGACTAACAATTTTTTTAGTAGGAAACACAAACTGAAATGTATGAAAAACACAGGCGGTCTCTACTTAATATGAAAGGAAGTAATCAGTCAAACGTAAATGTCAACGTGACAAATACACACAATCACATACACAAGTACACTTGATATTGTGCAGAAGAAAGGGACTACTGATCAAATATTTATAGAATGTAGAATGCATTACTTAATCAACTATTCTTTAATGAAACATGTATATAACAATGAATAGTGTTTTATAATTCAATACATACATGATAGAAACATTTTATCAGAATAATCGAATATTCTAGAAAAAGAATCTGTGATAAACTTTAATTATCACTGAAATTGTAGAAAAGCTCATATGCATGTTAAAGTTGAGTGGGTATATTATCTAACTTATAATGCTTCGTTATGGGGAATGGAAATGTTGGATCGTGGTTACGTAAAGTCCCGATAATTAAATATCCTTAGTGCACATGATCTAGTGTATATAACTTTGACTTCAGTCACCTACTAACAATTGGATACTTGTAAATTGAGAAGTCTCTACTACAGACTGTATAAACCTGTATTTGGAACCAGTTAATTTGATAGGTAATCCTAGTTCTAGTAGTCCTGCAGGAAGATAAAAGGTGTTTTAATGAAAGTGCTCCAATTATACACTGAATATGTATACTACAAAAAAATGTTCAATGAGTGAAAGTTGCTATGTTCAGGTGTGTGTGTGTAGGGAGGGGGGAGAATCAGGGCCTCTACATTGAAGACATCTGAGTTAATTATCTGCAAAACCTAAAGATTAAAAGATTATTCTGAATGGTTGGAGGTCCATACAAGTACATAATAATCCTCAGTATGTAGGGTCCTATAGAGAAGGTTGGAACTCCAGGTTTCACAGTGACGTGTTCTTGTTTTAATTCTCTAATTACATTATGGCGTTAATAGGAACCATATTAAGGACTAGGTAACTTCCCGCCATTTGATACTCTAGATTGAATTCTGATCAGTCTTTGTTGTCATATTTACATACCTTTGTCATATGTTTTAATATCCTTAATATGCGGTTAGTATTTAAATTGTTAGCTAAAGTTACATTCTGTTTCTAACTTGATACAGTTGAATGTATCCTCATGCCTAGTATTGATTGCATTCAATGATAGTTGGACTTCAAGTCATATCACTACAAGCATCAACAGGGTTATTCAATAAACTACTAAATTTAGATAGTTATAAACTCGTTGAACACATCTTAGTTTCCACTTCTAGCTACTTAATACTACACTTGAATTACAGCCCACCCACATACACACACCCCACTCCAGCATGTACATAAGATAACATTCGTTGATGCTGAATATCAACAATGGACAATCACAAACTCTTAGTAGTTATTCACTACCGTTATAACAAACTAAAGAGTTCATCATATTCAGGATGTTTATATTCTCATTTCTTTGCTTATTTTAACGTTATGCATAATCTTTCGCTTCCCTACCCATTCACCTTGAATTATAGTTAACAGATTTCATATACGTACCTTTCAAACAGCAAATATTACCAAAATTACAATGTATTCCATAAAGTAATTACGTAAATCATGATGGTGATTCATTTCATAGTTACTACTTATGCATAATTCAACTAGAATAGAAATAGATACCTTATAGAACTGCATAAAATCTCAGAATCATAAACTATAATTATACACCATAATTCATTCTATCATTATTGTTTTCTTGTGGTACCTTTATTCTCATTTGATATATCAATACTTCAAAATAGTATAAACACTTCAATCATCTGTCTTTAAAATCCAAAGATTGAAAACCCTCCTAAATTAAATCACATAGTTCAATTATTTATAATTATGGCTATTTGAATGATAAGTGGTGCAGTAGGTTAGGCACTCACCAACCTGAGTCACCTTTGGCAGAATTTACGGTGCACATCGGTGAGGAGTTTCGTACTACAACAAAACAGATATCCAGTGCTTCTCACCTTTCAATAGTACTCTACCAACATCAATATGTGAGGGATTCAGTTAACTTGAACTTAGTACCAATATCCACAAACCACCTCAATCCAATATCAACAGTTGTTTAAAATTAGAATAAGTATTCCATGCAATGAACAACTTCACCTCATATAACGTAATCATCAAATTAAACAAGTTGTCTATGACTAGACCTTTGATTTCATGGATTTATTTAAAATCGATATATCATTAGGTTCTCGATTACCTGTACATGCCAAATATTGTAATAAGATAAAAGAAATAATGGATCAGACAACAATCAGTGAGATTTCATACATGTAACATATTCTTCAATGAAATAACAATGCCGAGAGAAATGCTGTATGAATGCTTCCGCTTTGAAAGTATGAATTTCTAGCAATCGAATCAATAGTATAATCGATAGAATAATATGAAGCATTTAATTACATAATCTTATTGCTTCCTTACGTACATACACACACTGTAAAGTACAGATTAGTAAAAGAAGATCAGCAGGTTTGTTGATCAAGACACAGTAGAATCTTAGGAACATCTTGAAGTTAATTATCAGTAAACTGATTGCTACGCTTGAATCAAAGTGGTTTGTGGGGATTTACATTTAAAATGTTGTTTGTAATAGACACAGATTGATTTCAATTGGATGTAATCGAAAACTAGGAAATACTTAATAGTTGAGGAATCCGATACTAACACAAAACGGCTATACAGTGTTCAATCAAGATCAATCCACAACGAATACAAACAAACAGTATTAAGTACCAATCACCATGAAATCACTTCAACTCAACTAATATATATGTAATTGGGTGCTGTTGAGATTGTTAAATAATAGTTCGATATCGTGGATTAGTCTAAATTACACAACTGTTAGCCACCAGGAGTCACTAGATGACTGTTTCGTCTCAATACGAGACTCTTTAACAGTACACATTCACGACCCCACCAGAAATCGAATCCAGGATCCCTCTGGCTTCACAGTTAGCCATTAGACTACTTGGCCAGATTTCAATGGATCATATTCCTAACTTAGTAAATTCCCGATATATTTTTAATATGTTCTAATTTGTATGACACTAAGAAATAATGATTTGTACCTAATTCAGTAAACAATATGTTTCATGTAAAAACTTGTTCTTCACCGTCATCATTAATGTTTAAATAATGTGTGTGTGTGTTTGTGTACATAATCATTAACCAAGAACATCAAATAATGGATCTATTCATTCTACTAAGCAATGTAAACAAGTCATATTTATTTGTTTGTCTGACTGTTGATTCATTATTTTCACACAAAAGATCATCATAATCATCATCATCATCATCATCATGTGATTGTTGATACTTAAGTACTGAATATGAACTTTATGGATAACCTTCGAGTTAATGTTTGTTTTATCTGTATTTTTTATTGTTTTTCTTATTAAAGGTGTTAATCAAGTATTCAGTTTTTTTTTATATTTCTTCTTCTTATCAATGAATACTACTTATATACAAATGATTTTTCAATTGTGAACTAAAAGTATACAACTATAATTATATTACTATGAAGTGAGATAATTGTTTTGTGATGAATACATCGATGTCTATTGATATACTCATACAATTTAAACAATTATCACTTTAGTTGGTTGAATTCATCACAGATAGATGTTGGTTAGGTAACATTAAAACCAGAGATCACTGGTTAGCTGCTTCGTCCTAGTATGGGACTCATCAACAGCGCATACTCTAGATTACGCCCTAGATGCTTCAGGTTGGAGAATGCCCAACCCTTTGCACCACTGGATTGACATTCAATGGTAGAATTTCTACTTTTGTCAATTTGTAATACAGTCCGACGATCATCTATCATAATGATAATTGCACTACATAATACACTAAACGGAGAGAAAAATGGTCAATAGTGCTGAATAAAAACATACTCAGGAACTGAGTTTGAGTCTGGATGAACATAAACGCTGTAGTGGAAGTGCACCCTACTGACGAGTCCTAAAAAGGACCAAACACGCGTCATGGATCCCACTCGTCAGCTACAATCCAACTCGAATCATACTCAGTAACCATTGGAAATGTTGTAAAGTTTATTGGTGTACAAATTCTGCTTCATATTATAAATTTTTATTCTAAAAGGCTTTTACGATGAACAAATTAGGTTTCACACATGACTGAATCTGGATTATCTCATTGAAATTTTTTACCAATGGTTGTTTTACTTGGTTCTCTGTCTTGTCGATTGTTCACTTTTAATCACAAAATCATTTCCTTGAGTCAACGATTAACTACTTGCCAACAAAATACACATTTACTATCCTAAAAAACTAACATATCTGTCACCATTACCCCAGTAACAAATCATTCACTTTTACTCTCAGATATCTGTATTATCTTTCTTTGTTACTTCTTGCATAACTAGCATTGCCTGCTGTTCCACAGTTGATGAAGATATGCTATCCACAACACAATCAAGCTGATATTCAGTCACAGTGAGAAGAGTGTTGTGTCGATGGAGGGTACAGTATGAAATGTGCACAACTGAACTGAGTGTAGATTTAAATGTTGCATATGAGTGATTCTGGACAATCTCATTTAAGTTTTGTTGGTCGTTGTTTTATTTTTCTGATTTTCCACCATACTGACTTGTAGCCTCCCCCCTCCCTCAAGATTTCTCTTTTCGGTTGTTGTTCGAATATTTACCATCACCTTGGAAATTGGTTTTCCACAAATAACAAGAAATGGGAGTAATAGGTAAACATTACATATGTTGACCTTACACTTACTTGGAATATTTTATCAGAAGCATGTTTTAGGACACACACACACACACATAAACATGCATGACTATGCATATAAATGATTTTCTGCTTCATTTATTCATTCATACTACTTGTTGCTATCATTTCTATGAGTAGATCATCTACATGAATAAATGAGAAAATCAAAGTGAATAAACGATTAACCTATTTCACTATGTCAAATAAATTTCCCTATTCTCCTGTTCATGATGAATTGAAATATACAAAAAAAGAAGCCATAATACCGACAACACGAAATGAATATTTTCTTCAATATAAATTGCACAATGTAATTTATACCGTTTGAATGTAAAGTTGAGGCGGCGTGGTGGAGGTGGTGAAAAAAAGTGTATGATGGGTCATTGCATTTGTTGATTCAATTCATTAGATTACATCATCATTGATTATCATGATAGAAGTGAAATAAATAAATCAATACTTACGTCAT
This sequence comes from Schistosoma japonicum, assembly GCA_025215515.1. NCBI lineage: Eukaryota > Metazoa > Platyhelminthes > Trematoda > Strigeidida > Schistosomatidae > Schistosoma > Schistosoma japonicum. Next base: position 32,695,308 of record CM046063.1, read on the forward strand.
TTATCACTATGATATGATTGATTCTATTCACTTAGATTTAAAGTCATTTATGTATGTTATTCACCATAGCAACATGTGAGTTATTTTATTCAGTATTAGTTATTATTCTTTTTTTTTTTCATGAAAAGAAAACATTTCGACAATTTTTTTTTCCTATACTGTAAGATATGCTTATGTGTGCTCGTGCTAATTTTACAATAATATACAGAACTAATGAAATGTTATCTTTACCAAATAGGCATGTACATACTATTGAAACTAGATTATGAGTATATTTATGTTGATACATGACTAACATTGGAATTTAATGAATGCGTGTTTCATTTTATGTTATAGTGTTAATGTTTATATCGTGACTTGACGATGTATACTTCAAACTCTAATCTAGTTAACCATTGAGTTGGTTAGTTTAAATAATAAATTATTTGGAATGTTTAGTTCTTGTTTGTATAGAAGTGTAATTGATTAAGCACTGTTCTTATATGTGTATTGTAACAGGATTGTCTGAATTGAGTCAAACTAAATATTATTCATTATGCAAGTAAATGAATACATGGACTTATTACATCAATGGATAATATGATGGTGTTCGCATCAAATACACTTAATGCTTCACCTTATTGTGAATATTGACACTTGGATACAAATAATAACTGATGATGAGTTAAAATGAAAGCATTCAGTTTATCTGCATGAATCCTCTCATTTTACACGTTAATCTTAATAAAAATGAAATGACGCATTATTCAAAGTACGTGGATGATACCTTCATCGTATGCAATAATGAATAACATGCTAACTACTTATTGAAAATTTTCATTCAAGCACATAAAGATATTCAATTTACTGTGGAGTTGGAAAAAGACAATAAATTTCATTTCCTGGATATTTCCATGCAACCTCAAGAAGATGGTTCAGCGCGACGGTCGATCTACATAAAAACGACGTGGAATGGATTGTTCTTGAATTTTAATAGCCTCTGTCCAATCCATCACAAAATAGCATTAGTGAAAACATTGTTTCTCAGAGCCAAAAGGATTTGTTCTTCAGATATGATAGATACAGAACTCACTAACATTAAACAGTATCTTAAAATGAATGGCTACCCCGAAAAATTCATTGTCAAATACAGTTAACAAAAGCCTGATAAACCAAATGAAACTACAGTCCACAAGAAGTCTATTTTCAATCAACTCGATTTTAAAGGTGATGATATTGCTGAAACAATCAGAAGAAGATTCAGCTCAGCTTTAAATAGAGCTTGTTATGCCACAAAATTGTTTATATCATACATAACAACATGTTCACTGAAACAATCAAAAATCGACAGGTATCCTTCTCATGCTACGGCCAACTGTCTATATAAATTTACGTGTACCTGCAGTAGCAGTTATATTGGCTGAACAAAAAGAAGGGCCTACCTACGATTTAATGAACATGTTCCAAAAAATCTACGACTCACAGGAACAAAGACATTCAACAGTGCAATCGCTAAGTATCTGATTGACACAGGACACCAGATTGATATTAACAAATCATTCAAAGTGTTCAATAGACAAAAAACTTCAAATCTTCTAAAATATGCCAAAGCTATTGCCATTAAACGATTGAATCCAAACTTATGTGTCCAAAAAAACTGTTATAAGCCTTTCGTTATCCTGGTAACTTAACTTTTGTATTATTGTTTTCATAGTTATTATTCTCTCGCTAAGTTTCTTTTAATACGTTTTCTCTTTTGATCAGATTTAACAATTCCTTTTTTGATTTTGGTTACGTCATCGTTTTTTAGATGGTTAAGTTCAACTTTCGTGTTTAATTAGGTCACTTAAATTTTAATAACTGAGTTTTATTCACTTTATTCTCACATATTTCTAACCACCTCTTATTGTGTAATCATTTGACTTCTGATCTCTATTTTGCCTTCTAGTACCTTCTCTTGGATCGTATAGATATTCACAGCATTTTCTCCAACATTTTAAGCCATGTTCACATGTTTATGTAATCTTGATTTCAACTAACTTCATCCGTTCTCATGAGTATGTTAAAACTTGTTTCAAATAATAATTTTGTAAAAATATTATTCTAGGTTGTATGCAGCTGATGAGAAACCAACGAAATAAAATGAATCGTCATCTTATTCTGTACAAATATTTGTTCTTGCCCTCATGAAAATAATAAAGGGAACAAAGTGTATGAAAATTCTTAAAAATGAAACAGTAATTCAATTCGATTTATAAGTACATGATATAACTTTATGAAATAACAATTATATTTTTTTAATCATAACATTCCTAGTTTATTGAATTCGTCACATGTTGATATTTGTAGGGTACCATTGAAAACCAGGGAGCACTGGACAGCTACTTCATAGTCATGGAATTTCTTAGAAGTTTATACTGTCGATCTCTCCAGTGAATCCAATTGAGGTTCTTCAGGTCTCATAGCGAATACCTAACCATCTTCACTACTAAAGCTTCTGGGATCCAATAATAGAATTCTCACTTTTATCAACCTGCGATATAGTGTGATGATCATCTATTATCATTGGTGATAACTGTCTCACTTTCAATTAATCTAATCTTCACCGATCATGACTTCTCCCTAGAAGTTCAGGAATATTCTAGAGTCATCGACGAGCTGCTTAGTGCAACTGAAATGAGGTGATTTGCGGTGATTGATGTTAAGTCTTAGTTGATTGAATTCGTCACAGATTGTTCATGCTTAGATACCACTAAAAACTAGGGAGCACTAGATACCAGTTTCATCCTAGTATGGGATTCCTCAATAGTGCGTACTCTAGATCCTGCTGCAGGGGCTTCAGGCTGAGGAATGCTTAACACTTTGTACCACTAAGCAACCATTCAATAATAGAATTCCTACTTCTATCAATTTATAGTGAAACAACTGTCCAATGTTCCCTTGTTTGATTGATACCCTACCAATATCAATCTGTGACCAATTCAATCAACTAAACTTAATACCAATCTCACAAAGCACCGTTAATTTAATCATTCATTCGTCAGTTATTCTCAAGCTCAAAAGTGTTAGTTATGTTTGTGAAATACACATGCTAAGTATGTACCTCTACACGCATGTAAAGCATGAAAAAACTCCAATCTCTCAATACATTCAACTTAAAGACGGATGTGAGAAATCGATAAAGATCGAATGAATGTGCACGTGTGGGAATGGATACTGAATATGAATCATCATAACAATTGATGTTGAACAGTTAAATAGGCATTAATATGGTTACAATAGTTTAGCATTATGAGATCGCTACAAAAACAATGTTAAATGATAGTTATTATGTTCTAGTATTGGATGTCTTATTAATGACCATCCATCACTAAGTTCAATATCTTCATGTCTTACCAGGAACTTGTTGTTATATAGTAGACGACTGAGTAAATATCTACTAGGTCATATTTCGAACTTTAGTCAATTCACAGTATTCAACAATTTATCATTCATTGATAGTGATGTGATCTGCCTTATTTCTGATACGTTTAAGCATTATCAATTAAAGTTCTAAACTGGAACTACAAGAATTGAATATTATTATTACTAATATACAAAGTATTGTGACTAACACTGAAGATGTTAAATTATCGACCGACATGTTAACTGCTTAAATCTAACCGACTTATCACGGGAAGTTGATGAAACTGTATGTAGTAGCTCGTAGAATCGTAATTATCTACTATTAAGGAGTTATTTACTAAAATGAAACATCAATCTAGAGCTACTTATTATTCATTTGCTGAACTTATTCCACATTGTAAACTTTGAAATGAACAATCTCCACAAACCTCCTTTCAGTTAATAACAATATTAATAATTGTCTCACCTGATAAAATATCCATCACATCTCATTTGTTTTAGTTCCTACTATATCAGGTTTGACGTGATATAAGAAAATGAATAGGTGACTCCAATCATCTTTGAAATATATGTACTTGTGCATCTGGTTTCATTTTTCATTATACAATCGATACGTTAGAGAACATGAATTGAAACCAATTACGGAATTCAAGAGGGGTGTTTTATCCTATTTGAGACTCAAGCTTATTTCCAATATTGAATTTTTACAGCTGAAGGGTTTTTCATAAAGTGGCTTATACAGTAAATGATATTCATCTGTGATCGACGTCAATTAGACTTTTGTAATATAATTGTATGTTCGTTAATGATTTAGTTAGAAATGAGTCTCTGAGGTTCTGGTTATAAGTTGTGACCGAAAGAGCTCAGATACAGTGGGCTTAAAATAGTCGTCACATATAATGGAATTCGATTGTTCTACGTCACATACTGATGACACAGTTAATGTAGACTAATAGATGTCGACTCATATGCCTAGTGATTAGGTGATCGCCTAGTTTTAATTCCTGATAACAGGTAGGGGGGGTGCAGGTGTTCATTGCTGATGAGCAACAAATGATTGTGAGAACTATCATCACGATTTCATTAATGTCTGGAGTTATTTTAAGAAACCGTGAACAGTGAACATCACTTAGAATCAGTTTTACGCGATCACCCATTAGTGACAATATATATAAGTTCAAAATATCTCCAATAGGTTGGAGGTAGAAATTTAAGGCACTGTATTCCACTTAATGGTCAAACTTTATAGCGCTTATTTTAAGGTCTGAGAATTCTAGGTTTGATCTCTTGTAGGGTGATGAAGGTCAGCCTGCCACTATGAGGTCACATACCAAGACGAAACAGTTGTTCAGTGCTTTCTGTTTTCATAGGTTATTAATAGATGATTATCTATAATAGGAATCGAGATGGTTTGTGGAGATTGGTATTAAGCTTAATTGATTGAACTGGTCAGAGATTTATATTAGGTAAGGGTACCACTGAAACTAGGGGACACTTGACAGATCTTTAATCATAGTATGGGACTCAGCAGTGGGCACTGGAGATTCCGCCCCAGGATCATTACGTTAGAGAACGCCTAACCCACTGTACTACTGGTCTGACATCCATTTATAAAATTCTCATCGCGACTATCATTCATTATCATTAGTGATAACTGTCTCATTCTTGATATGTTGGAACTCCACTAGTCATAACTTCTCGCTAGAACTTCAGGGACATTCTGAAATTCAGCCAACTCAGATTATTCATAATTTATAACTTCAAGTATGGTGTATCTAGTCAATACAGTTCTGTTCTCAATAGTTATTCAGGTTATTGTCTACTTACAATGTAAAGCTTATACATGCGTGTAACTTACCCTCTTAATATATACAAATCCATCAGATATTCATGCGACACATCAATTATCTACATTGTCTTTCATACGATAGTTTGTAATCATTTTCTACAGTTTCCCTCAATCTTCAATAAATTTATCATACAACAAAGTTAAAATCATTTTTCCACAAATTTTATCCATGTTAATTGAATATTTTCCATTGAAGATTTTTATTTCAAGAGTTTGAAGTTAACTTAAATTGTCTGTTATAAACACGTCAATTGTTGCTTAGCAAAACATTCTTGAAACATACACATACAAAGAGAAAAAAAAAAGAAACAATAAAAGCCAGAATGTATAAACTAACATCTTAAATGAAAATTATACTACACTATCCTAATATTCCCCTCTAACTCCTCCCCCACCTCCCTTCAATTAAAAGGAATGATAAAAGTAAGCGACACCATCTGAATACATATCAAACCTGATGAACATTGAATACAAATTAAGGTTAACCAAAGTACAATCTGGACTATTTATTCATGATATAAAAATAGTTTCTTTTGTTTTATATAGAAGAAATAAGTAAAACAAAACTTAAGTTTAGTTTCTATGTCCTGATAGATTTAATTCAACTTTTTTTTTTCAACGTTTTAAATGGTTCTATGAAATCTTATTTGTGTACAACGTGAATGCACGCAATATTTTGTCTACTTCTTTCAAGAAGTTTTTCAATGCATGACATGATAAACAGTTTTTCAGATGGGATAGGGGTGGAGTTCATACATGAACTATATTTTCTTGTGTCGTTTATTTTCTGTGAAGGAAAAACAAATAAACAAACATTCTTGTCGTCATTGTCTTAACCTGATTACTAGACATGTTATTATTGTAGTTAAGTTGTATTGAATACCTATAAAGTATATTCAGTATTCTATTTCTTTCTTATTGTTTAGATCAAATACATGACTAATGAATATAGGACATTTTATAGTTTAAATGTACAGTGTATGGTTAGTTGAGAGATAACTTAAGTAAAGTAATTTGTCCAAGTTAAACAAAAATTAACTGTTGGAAACATTTGAATTGTGGTGATTTCGTGGAGATAAGTATTAAGTTTGATTGTTTATGTTCTTCATAGATTCATGTCAGTTGGGTACCATCGAAAACCGGAGAGGAGTAGACTGATGTTTTATCTTAGTAAGCGACTCCATAGGAATGCGTACCCTAGATTTTGAAAATAAATCGAACTAATCGACCCTAAGTCTTATGACGAATACTTCATTTTCACCACTGGACCAGCCGGTATCCAATGCTTACTTCCATCAGTTTGTGATATAGCGCAACAATCAGTCAGTACTAGTGGTGATAACTGTCTCACTTTCGATATGGCTAAACTTCTGGTACCCTCGGGTTTTCAGTGTAAACAACCTAAACCTGAAAACACTTATCAGTAGTATAATTTTGGGTTATTTTTTATAAAACAAGGAGTATTTAGAAATTGATTATTGTCCCTATAACATGAAAACTAAATGCATTCCAGAAATTCATTACAAAAAAGTAAACATTTACTCTTATGAAAAGTAACTATCTATTCACTTGCATTAAGTAAACATAATTGAAAATATCGAAAGCTTTTTCATTCTTCACTAAGTACAGCATCACCAGCAATTTTAAAGTCAACTTCCTGTTTATTTAAATGGATTGGTAATATATATTGGAATTTTAACTGTTCGCGTCTAGTCAGAAGACACTTTGTATTTTTAAGAGTGCAGGATAACGTGAGTAAGAAAACCTGGAAGGAAAGACAGTTAAAGACGAAGTTGAGTTAACCACTTAGTGAAAACATCAGGTACCCTAACACCAAACTAATAAATAAATAACACATTCCTCAAACAATGGCACAATGAAAATAGAAACTGGAAATCGGAAGTGATTTGAAATCCATTACACAATTCTTCCCCCCCCCAACCTCCCACAGATGAAAAAAACACCATCTTCGTACTTCGCATCCTAATTCGAGCTAGGAATATAACCTTACTTACTGAAGTCATTTACCCGCCTCTAGATTCGTCATCAAGATGATAGCTCCCTAGTATATATGCATCTTCTGGCCTATTCTGGTAGGCTCGCTAAATATGTAATGATTCGTGTCTAGCCACAAAATATATTGTAATAAAGAGAGTGCACGGTTGAGTAAAAAATCTGAAGGGAGAATAGTAAAATAAGAAGGTTAGCCTAGAAGCCAGTAAGGACATCTGGTGTATTAATTTTATAATTAGCTTCCTGTTCATTTAATGAATGAGTACCATTTATGAGAGTGTAATTTTTTATGAATTATTCGATTATAAACATGATCCTTTACTGCATTCATGTTTTAATATAATATATTGGGCTGTGCTGCACTGAACGAATTCATGGTAGAGACAGTTACGGTGAACTTATATCCCGGTGTGAACATTAACATAGGAATGCAGGTGCATCCAGTCGACGAGCCCCAAATAGGACGAAATGCGCTTCCTGAATTATTATTATTATTATTATTATTATTATTATTATTATTATTAATATCTAGGGTATAAACTGCAGGGAAGTCCAATACTAGAAGGAAACAATTGTCCAGTGCTTCCTGGTTTTGATTGGTACCCTACCAATATCAGTGTTTGATGAATTAAATCAACTAATACGAATCTCTACAAACCACCTCAATTCATTTACAATAATCAGTTCACTAGTGACTGACATCCAAATGTTCTTGAAGTTCTAGTAAGAAATCATGACTGGTGACTCGTGGATCGGAATGCAGGTACCTCCGGCTGACGAGTCCCAAATAGGACGAACAAAGCATCCTTGTTTCTGCTTGCCAGTTACAATCCAACTCAAACGATACGTGTGAACTATCGCTATATTAAGGCATTCTGCTGAGGATGTACATAAGGCAATCGAAACTAATCAATTTCAGTTCATGATAAATCACCCAGAATGTCCGAATATACTGTAATTAAATAAACAATCATTTAGTTTAATTCAGAATTGTAAACTACGTTTAAGAAGAGATAAATGAAGATGATGATGATGAAGAAGAGGGAAGAAAAAATGAGTAAGGAAAAATAATGAATAAAATAAATGATAATCACCCAGATAAAGTGACGTGTTAACAATCATTAATATGATTACTTTCCATTTCCACTCTAACTAACTAGTTATGATGACAATAAAGATTTTCACAATCATTAAATCTTTCTTTTTTTCTTCTTCTTTATCATATTGTCACTAAATTTTTGTCATTCACATTATGTTGTCAACTTTAATCTGTTTCTTGAGATGGTGTTTTTTCTTTGTTTTTCTAATAATACTACTAATAGAAAAACACTTTTCACTTGTTTACCTGTTCATTCTCAATATGATCACCATTACTTTTTAACATTATAATCATGTATATATCGCTTTCTATGGAATGAATTCATTCACCACTCCCTTGAAGTTTTCTTGAGAAGACTCTATCCTTTAAATGTGAATTCATATAGCAGTGTATAGTACAACCTATATAATGTATATGTAGTAATGAAAGTGACAGTATAATTATTCATTTGGTTCTTCATATTATTTTCTTTCATTATTATTATTATTATTACTATTATTATTATTATTATTATTATTATTATTATTATTATTATTAGTAGTAGTAGTAGTAGTAGTAGTAGTAGTAGTAGTAGTAGTAGTAGTAGTAGTAGTAGTAGTATCGTTACCATTATTGTTAAGTTAATGACAGTTGAACATGTTTGATTGTATGTATACAACAACAAAGATTAGGATAACAAAACCAAACAAATCACATTAAGTAAATGAGGTGTAATTGAAAGATAAAGTATGCTGGTCAGAGATAAAATAATCGGCAAGTAAACAAACTGTAGTGGTTAACTTATCATATTCGACTTTCTTTGTCTCATATTGTACACGCTATTAAAGCATTGTGAGATTATTGTAAGAGAGATTCATGAGTTATTTGGAATTGCTTGTTGTTTTCCTTAGGTGACTATAGAAATCTTAACAGCTCAAAACCAAGAAGGAAGAAATTGTAGAGTAAACTATTCAAGACCAAACTCAGCATCCTTCACAACACCTAATTGCCATTAATATCATCTCATGAATGTCTAACTTCAGGGAGTAATTTTTGGAGTTATAGTGAGATGTGACTAATCGAGTTCAGCCATGTCTGGTGTCAGGCAGTTATCCACCTATAGCAATGGATAAGATTGAGAAAACGTATCATGAATTGACCGAACTAGAAATTTCAACCGTTGGAAACTGAATCGATGGTCTAATGGTGATGTGTTCTCCACGGAGCCAGAGGGTCCTGGCTCCTATCCTTAGTGGACTGCACTGCTGAGAAGTCCCATAGTAAGAGGAGACAGCTGTCCAGTGGTTCTTGGTGATCAATGGTTTTTTAATTCAGACCAATTCACGATATCGAATTAATGTATTTCTTGAATTGAGTTAATCTCTAACTGTTTGTTACAAATGTATCTAGTGTAGTGTAATCTATAAAATCTATATGAAAAACGTGATTATAATAAAACTTACTGTTTATTATCAGATCCTTAAATGAAAACTATACTTACTGAATGAATGAATAAATGTAAATATAACTGAAAGTGTTCTGTCAGACAATTCCAATAGAAAACCTGACCACAAGATGTAAATCACTGTTATCTTGTATTTAGACGATAAGTATTAACACAAGCCTGAAGCAATATTCATGATTTTCTACCACATAACTTTTGACAATATTACATAATACACAAGAAACAACATTGACAACTTGTTGAATAGCATTTTTTTCATGGCTACTTTATTATTCTGTATAAGAATTATTATAGTTAATACATCAGATTCAATGAGAAGAAGCATAATCATAGTCATACTTAATAGTAAGACCTTACTTCCTTCTTTGATTTTAAATAATTATTTCTTTTTAATTCTACACATGTTAGACAAAATCATTACACTACATAGATGTTCATGAATTAACTGACTTACTAATTAAAAGAATTATAATCTTGGCTTTAAGTTACATTGTTTTATTTGTGATGGTCAGTGATAACTACCGACTACCGAAACCTTAGTAAATGAAGTGAAATCTGAACTTATAACCTATCAGTAATAGTATCTGACTACCATAATCTCTAATTCATTCGCCAAAGCTATGGAAATATTAAGTTTTCAGAGGGTATTTAAAAGTGTTAGCTGAATATGGATGCATTGGATACCATTAAATATCATTAACGTTTTTTTCATGGTAGCTAACTGCTAGCGGTAAACTCGGTAAAAGATCAAAGGCATTTTTATTTTTCTCTAGTTTCTATGAAAGTAATTGATTATGCTAAAGAATGTCTACATTGTATGTGAATATAATACTTTAAACATAAAAAACGGGGGGGGGGTAGTTGCCAAAATGTATTATCACTAGGTTGGATGAATAAGTAACTGGTTATAAGTTACAATAAAAGTTAAGTGATCTCCTTCTTGAAGTGTTCTTTTTCAAACATAAATCGAGTAATTTATGCCAATTCAAATTAGCCGAAATATAATTTAGATGAACATTGGTGAAGTTTCCACTTGATATGGTAATATTAAACATATCCATTGTCAATATGAATTTTAGTATATTTCCCCATTAAAGTGATACATTACTAATAATTCTATTGCACCACCTACTTGAACTTCTGTTGGATACATATTTAATTCATAGTGTGCATATGTATGAATAAGGGCGGTTACTGTTCACTCTCTCTCTTCTTCTTCCATACACACATGTATTATCCACACAAACAATTCAATGGATAGCAACATAAAATGAGTGAAATTTTTAATGAATGATCACTACTCTAAAATTGATGCTTTCATTTATTAGATTCTCTCTTCATAAACTGTCATAATATGAAGAAATAATGTTTCAATTATGCTACTAATAATAGTGTCTTCAGTTGAATTAATTGTTAACTTGACCATTGATTATGTTAAGTACCACTTCAATTTTATGGTAAATGAAGTTAGTTTATTTTAACTAAAGAATTTGATGAAGAATAAGATTCAAACACAGTAGGTAAGTTGAATTGATGAGCGAATGAAGCAAATCATATGTGTAATTGAGTGTTGTGGAGATTGTTGATCGTCAATTCGACATCATAAATTAGTTTGAATTAGATAACCGTTGACCACCAGGAATTTCATCCTAGTATGGAACTCTTCAGCGGTGTACATCCACGGCCCCACCGAGGATCGAACCTAGGACCCTCTGGCTCAGCAGCAAACACATGAACATTAGATCAGTAAACCGGCTTCCAACGATTTATATTTATTATTCGGTCAACTCATGATAGGTTTGCTTGACCTCATATATTGTCATCTGTGGGTAACTGCCTTAAACCCGACATGGTTGGACTCCACTGCTCACATTTTCTTATTATAACTCCAGAAGTTACTTCGAGAGGTTAACCAGTAGTGGACTGATATTGATTGTCATTGGGTGATGTGAGGATGTGGATGAGCACTGATAAAGTCCCATACTAAGAAGAACCAATTGTCCAGCTATTCTTGGTGCCCAATGGTTGTTTTGTTCAGAATAATTCGTCATATCGAGTCAAAAATCACATATTTGTTTCACTTTATTATTGTTATTGTCCTCATAGGAAATATTAGTAAAAGTTTTATCAGGCTGAGGCTATTCACAGTGTTCCCAAAGTTAGGTAAGTGCGCCGTAACCAGAACTTATAGTCATTTTTTCAGTTCATTTAGTGAGTGACTACTAAAAATTAAAAAAATATATTCCATTAAGGATTTTGTTTCTTGAAGCAAGAGTTAACCGAAACTGCCTTCTATGAACATATGAGTCTAGCGTAACATAACATACCGATGATAAACGTAAGATTGAAAGTGTCGGTTAATAAACCCTGAAAACTCTGCGCACTATACATCGGACAAAAAAATCTAATTAACAGTTACATGAAGACGATTTTCATGACATTAGTTGGTGACCTACTAAAGTTCAAATAGTACTGAATAGCTACTTTATTATAGCATGAGACATTTAATTGTGTTTATATGTACGGGACCGAGTACAGGGCCGTTCAAATCTCTAGAAGAATTACAATTAAAGTCATTCAAGTCAACATATCAACTGATTTTCAGTTCATTTGTAAACTGAGAAACATAAGTGATTACAATTCATTTAATCACTATATGAACAATGTACAAGCACACAAAGATTGAAATAATTTATCTATAAACATGTTTCATTCGAGCGATGTCATCAAATTGTTTTGTCTAATAATAATAATAATAATCAGAATGGTGACAATCGTCTTAGAGGAACTATGCATGATGACATATTTGCTGGACATGATTTATCGTTATGATTACATCACATCATTATATTCAATGTACACAGAAAAAATGATCATTTACTCGTTAATAGAATACATGGACAATAAAGATGTTTAGTTATATGTACACTTTATCACGCACACTTCTTCATCGAATAACACCGATTACATAAATACGAGTAACATGATTAAACTAGAGATTGAATTAATTTCACACTAACCAATCTATACTGTAGTTAGCAGTAAAATGAACATATGTACTACAATGATTGTAACAACGTCATTTTGTCTGTAAACAAGATCAATTGTACGAACGATTATGTAATCAGAAGAAACGAATACAATTAATGTTATGTGATAATAAAATTAGATGTTGTGGAGATTGTTGGATTTTAATCTGATATCATGAATTGATCTGAGTTAGATAATCAATGAAAAACAGGAACTGGCACTGAAAGGCTGTTTTGTCCTAGTATGGGACTCTTCAGTAGTGTACAACCACGAACTCATCAGGAAATCGAACCCACGGCCCTTAGGCTTCGCAGTAAAGGCTAATCATTAAACCACTAGGCCAACAGGCTTCTAACGATTATTATATATTCTTACTCAATCAATCTATAGTTTCCAACCGACGGTAATTGATGAAATCTTGAAAATAGATCACAAATTAATTAAATTAGAAATGTCAACAGTTGGAAGCCGTCTTAGTGGTCTTATGTATAAGGGTTTGCCACAGAACCTAAAGGTCGTAGGCCCGATTCATCGGTGGGGTCATTAATGTGGGCTGCTGTAGAGTCCCATACTAAGACGAAACAGCTGTTCAGAGTCAGTTTGTGGTTTTCGATGGCTGTTTAACTCACATCAGTTTGTGATATTAAATGAATGTGATCATACTTGAATGTTTCAATACTTTTTCTTTTGTTGTAATATGTGTCATGTGTATTAAATTCGAAAAATATAACAGTACAATAGTAAACATAGTAAATGAACAACTTTAAACTCTTCTATTTCTACTCAGTAGTCTAAAGCTTAAGTGCATGCCTCATAGTCTGAGTGTCATAGGTAAGGACATCGGTGGCGTCCCAGACGCTTACTTTTACAGAGTAGTCCCATTCTATAACTTTCTAATATTTAGTGGTTATCTAACTAAGATCAATCCGTGATGCTTAAATGAAATTTAAAAATATCTGTTTCTAAGGAGTTACATAATAAAATGCAATAGTTATTAAGTATTATTTCCGATTTTCAGTGGCTATCTTGTTGATTATAAGCATATCGTGAATTCACTGAAATACAAATTATAGACCGTAGGATTTCAAATCAATAGCCTAAAAGTAAGTTCCCTGAAAAGAAGTTTAAATATTCAGGTTTACATTAGAATGATTCTATACTTAGGTATAGTAACTGACTTTTAGTAATTATTTAATTGTGGTCAATCCAGTCAGTGTTAACTAAAGCAATATGCTTAGCACCACCTCAAAAAGTCCTAATTAACAATTCCCCTGACTATACTTTCGAGACTCTATATTCACAAATCAATACAAGATATATTTCAACTAGACTGCTTACATTACAACTTTGCTTTGCATAACTTAAAAGGGAAGCCAATATAAAGAAAATATATAAGGTCATAGGTAAATAACACTTTAATATTCATTACAAACCTCATTAATCCCACTGTCAGTATTACATTGAAAAATTTATGCTAACCAGTTGTCTACAGTCTCTTCTTCGCTTTCTTCTCTCTCATTCAGTCATAACTTCTTCTAGTCTTTATCAGCTTGAGATTAGAATTAGAGATCGATTTTTCTTAAAATGTTCATCATTCTTCTTTGTTTCACTTGAAAAATCTCTTTACCTGTGTCTACATCATTTTTACTGTCAATCATTAAAGTGTGGTTTTACTTAAAAGAAAATACATTTCATTTCAAGGAGGGTTTGTGTATTTGTGCATCCGCCTTCTTCTTCTTCTTCCTCCTCTTCTCTCCTTTTCTTTAATCATAGTTCATTCATGCTAACCAGTTAAATGTCAATCAATATTATCACGTGCTACCAGAAGCTCATCATTTTGCAATAGAAGTGGTTAGGAAATATTCACTTGTCTAGGGTTCTTTTCCCTTTAAAATAACCATTAAATTAGTAGAAAAATACAATTAGAACTTCTATTTTTGTATTTAGTTTATAATGTGTTATTATTAACGTATCCAAGAATATTTGTGTAGTGAACATTTTCAAGGATCTACCAAATTGATGTGTCTTGAACTAATAATTTGATGGACAGAATACTGTGGAAAAATTTTTGAATGCAGCCACTAATTACCTTCATGCAATGCACTGAACAGGTCATTATGCATTCGTTTTTAAAGGCTTAAATTAGTAAAGATTACAGAAATTTCTACTAGAAACTATAAGACACATTAAAGAGTTACTGCTATTGATCTTTGACAAGTGTTAAAGTGCTACTGGTTATTTTAGTAAATTTAGATTGTAACAATTGGATTCTGGATGAATAGTTCGTCAAATTTAATGCTCGTTAGATGAATATGCTTATTATAATCCTTTGTTGATGTTCACAACAGGACTTAAACTCACTATCAATAACTTCATATCCCAACTACTATTGAATAATTGGTCTTATATACAACGAAACTAGCGTTTTATTTTTCGGTGTTGTCTATAATTTACATATTCCTTAATTTATTTCATTAAGGTTACATCAAAGCAATTCCTTTCAGAATGTATGTATGGATATAAGACCTGTCAGATGGGTATTCTTGATTCTTATTGTCGATTCACGAACTTGGTCCATTCATTCAATACGTTGGTATTTGATTTGACTTTATCTAGGAATTTCAAAGATGATGCAAGTATATTGACAGTGGCTGACAAATTACAGCTCCTAACATCACTAATGAAAAAACACACAAGCATGTGCCAAATGGAAATCATTTATTATTTCAAATTTCTATCAAAAATGGAGCGTCTTACATAGTAACATGAATGAATACTGAATTGAGGTAATTTTAAGGAAATAGGCATCAAGTTTAGTTGATTGCCTTTGTTACAGATTGATATCGGCTGGGTACCACTGAAGACCAGAGAGTACTAGACAGCTGTCTCTTCCTAGTATGGGACTTCTCAGCAGTCCGTACACTCGATTCCAACAAGGCAACTAACCCAATGTCTCAAAGTCAACACTTAACTATCTGTTCTACTGAGTCATGGTCCAATGGTAAAACTTTCACTTTCATTGCAATTGCAACAACCAGATCACTGTCGACTAACTTTAGGGTGTTTTTGAAGTTTTAGTGAGAAGTCGTGACTGGCAGAGTTCAAACCTGTTGAGAGGAAAAAAGTTACCACAAATCAGAATGAATGATCATCGCCACATATATCACAAATTGACGGAAGTGAGAATCTTACTATTGAAAGCAGTTCTATTCAGTGGTGGAGAGTTCGATTCGCTGGTGCAATCGTGGATGAACACTTCTGTGGAGTCCTACACTAGGATGAAACAATTTCCTAATGCACAGTGATATACAGCGGTTGTCAATCTCTGATGAATACTAATAACTAAGGAAGGACATTCATTGTGTAAATACTTCTTGATAGAAAATAATTATTCAAGTGTCCATTGTCTACTGAACTGTGTATAAATGCTATTTTTCTTCACTTTTTATAAATCGATTTAGTAAAATTATTTAAGTTAAGAAAAACATGTAAGATAGTTAGTACAAGTTATTTACGAAAATCAACTCTACTAGTGAATTCTATCGGATTGTGGTTGAAAAGTTCTACTTCCCGATATTAAGTTATAAGTTCGAACCATATTCCAGTTATCTACATTAAAACAACTAGATTCGTATCATTAACCATTACAATCAAAACGTGACTCGATTTACAAATATATACTCTTGTAAATAAGTTAGTTATTCGATTAGAAAAAGCCATCTCAATGACTCTATTTCTAACTTAACAACATGGAATCACTTTTCATTTATCTATCATGATTGACTGACAGTAGATTGTCAATTCGTAATCTAAATATAATTCTTAATTGTATTACAGAATGCTTAATGAAGAAAACAGTATTGACCGTATACATATCCAATATCAAATCGGTAAAGTATTCATGTGTTTTGTTTAAATCATGTAATTACTATGGTGATTTAAATATAAAGCGCCACACTTCAGTCAAACAACGAATAACTACAAAAAAAAATTATGTGAATTTATTTAGATTCATTTATGAAAGTATTTTTGTCTAGACAAATAATCATGAATGAAATATGTCACGAATAGTAAACAAAGGGCCAAATGAAAGGAATTACAGTCAACCCTCCCCCCTCCCCCACACACACACATTGCCCACCAGCCTTATACAGCAAACATTGATAGTTTGAATGTTTACTGGTGAAAAATGATGATACCGCCAAGAAAACTCTTTGAACATGATCATCCATTTACTTTATGGTTGTACTTGATATATTTATCTAACTAATATGGAATTACTATCAATGGTGTTGTTGTCATGGTAGACAAACAGTTTGTGTAAATGTTTACTAATTTGCATAAATTAAAATTTTCATTTATTCATCATTTAATTTATCATAAGAAACTGATGGTTTTGTTTTAACCAAAAAATAAAAATATCCACGTGAACATTAAATTGAATCAATAGTTCCCATTTTATATTAAATGTTCCTATATTGATAAAAGAAAGATCTACTCTATGGTTACAGGGATTAGGTAACTACACAGTAAAACTGTTAATCTATGCATTTGAATATGACAAAAGTTTTACATCATGAATTAACTTTGATTAGATAATCAATGCAAAGTAAACAGTAATAACAGCAGCTGTTCTAAAACGTTTACACTATAATATTGTATACTTGTAAACATTATGTGTTGATTAGTGACTAAATTTAAAGTGGGATGCCAATGAGAAGTTGTGACTAATCGAGTTCCTACTATACTGAGTATAAGATAAATCACATCAGTGGAAATGAATGAGACGTATATTAGAGCAAAAGTAGTAACTGATGATAAAATTTGATTATTTTCCTAAAGAAACTCGGAATACGTTGCCAAGAGAAACTCTGAAATTTCTTTGATTTCATTCGATGATACTACTTACAAATATATTCTATTTATATGTCTTATATACACTCAATACTCAAGTTTTTATGAATCTACTTAATTCTTTTCTGGATGAAAATTCCTATAAAATGATAAAATTTCTGTTCCCTGAATGCAAAACTATTTAATCTTATTGAGAGACTTGAATATGCATAGTTCTATTTTTAACAGAGTTGTGGATCTACAATGCCAATAAAGAGTCCCTTACTTGGATACAATATTTGTTTACTCGTTCTTTGTTTCAATTTATCAACCGGTAATTGTAAACTATAGAAGGTATGAAAAATGTGATTCATTCATTTTCAGTTATATGTACACCGCACTAAACCTCTTTTAACACTGTACTCTATCAGATCATGTCGATAGTGTTATTGAACGAATTATAGCTTAGTGTATGATAATTTTGAGCACCATTTGTGATCCATATCCAGTGATCTAAGATTTCAGAAAATGCGAATATACAATTCCAATAAGGTTACCGTTTATTGAACTACATATGAGGACATTAATAAAGTTGAGTTGAATCCAAGAAGTGAGTTTCATCTTACTAAGGATTTGTTGGCCAGATGTTACACTGAAATTTAAATTGAGCATTTACCATTACACATACCAAAGCTTTATTCACTATACAGTTATATCCAGGCAACAAATCCTAAATAAGAGAAAATTTTCCTTATGGACTAGAATGTTAGTCACAAATTTATCAAATCTTTTAAGTAGACACCAATATCAAGGTAACCTATTCAGAATGTACTTATATTAATAAAGACCGTCACTGAATTGAGATTGTATGTAGAAATTGGTGCTTTTTTAGACTAATTACATCAAAGATTGATTTTGGAAGGGTACTCTTGAGTAATCGACAGTCGTTTCATCTTAGTATGGCACTCTTCAGAAGAGTGCACCCCAAATTCCGCCTGAAGTTCTAGTGAGAATTCGTGACTGGAGTTCAGATATATCAGGAGTGAGACAGTTATCACCACTGACAATAAATCGTTGCGCTATACACCACAGATCGATAGAAGTGATAATTCTGCAGTTAAATACCCATCTAGAGTTAGACGTTCACCAACCTGAAACTTAGGGTGTGCAACGCTGAGGAGTCCCATATCAGGATGAAACAGCTGCCCATTGTTCCCTGGTTTTCTGTGGTACCCTATCAACATCAATATGTGATAAATTCAATCAAGAGACTGTAATTGTTGACATCGATGATGCAAAAATATGCCTCTATATAAATACAAATTGGGATTATTTTTTTCAAACTAACATAATTATTAACACTATATTAGACAAATGCTGAAATTTGATAAATACTACTATTATAACAATGAAATTCCAAGCCCACTCTATTCATATCACAATCACTAGTAGTGAATGGAATAGATAACAAACTCCAATTCAATTATATGATGTGAATTACAATAAACTTGTTCATTCAGGAAAGTGATAACGATGTTCACACTTACTAAAATTGTTACAATGCTTGACTCTCTATTCATGTATATAGGTTCACAAGTTGACATTTTTCATATCATTCTGTGTAAATAACTGTTACCTTCGTTTAATCCTTATAATTGATACTCTGTTGAATACATCTATCAACAAATCAGTTCACTCATTCAGTCATAATGAACAATATATGTATATATTGATGTATAGATATGATTGTCCGATCTTCACATAACAACAGTAATAATGATATTATGTATCTAATTGACAGGTCGATTGACAGATATTCTCCTCAATCTATGTAACATTATCAACAATTTGCTAAAATGAAGCTGGTTATTACCAACACCAACACTATTAGTCTGTTTATTTTGAATAATAACAAATGTTTACTTTCAGTTGCTTTCATAGAGATTTTTCACTAACAATAGAAATTATATACATTGGATACATGACAATCCCTTTGATAAACAACATGTAGGTGTTGATTGCGTTAACTACTTGATAATCTCTATAGGAAGTTTGTGGAGTTTATCGACGTTTGTAATTTACATTACAGACTAGATATAACTAAGAAGCACTGAGTGGAGTTTACTATATAGTATATGATTCATCAATTATAGTCCGCATCTAAAACCCACTAATAATCAAGTCCAGGACGTTCGGATCATATAATAGACGCTTGGTCTTCAAACCGCCCGTGATTTGTATTTCTAATTGCAGTCAGTACTCTATGCTCCTTGATCATCATTGATGACATATATCTTACGTTAGACACAGTTGAATTCCATTGGTCATAACTTGTCACCGCTGTGATTTAGAAGGTTATTTAGAATGTAAGTGTTTTTATTTTAGAGAAGACCAACTTTGACTTAGAAGCTAATGATAGTTGTAGAGCTATTCTTCCCAAATTTAGGATTTTTTCACAATATACACCTATGATATCACAACAAACTAAAGTTTGAACCTTTACTTATTTAGTGTCGTACTCATTATCTAACTTCAGTGGTAAGGGTAATTACTTGCTTTGTCCGGTGTCAGATGGTTTTCAGCTTTGTTGAAGATGGAAATTGCATGATTCTGGTTCGTTATAAGACGTGACCGTTCTGATTTCGATTCCTGTTTGAATCGTAAGTGTATACTGTTAACGATTCTCATGGTAAAATAAATGATTAACTAAATCCACATAAAATAATCTCATAATGAATGTATCCATAACAGTCTATAATACTATAACTCCTAATTATTATATATATATACCTGTTGCTTAAACGAAGCTGTTTGGACTCAGTAGCCTAGTAGTGAACTCAGTGGGGTTTGGTACAAAAGTTCAAATCCCGGCATGATCATCAACACTAGGACATAGGTATATCGAGTTAACAAGCCCTAAACAGGGTGAAACGCGCGCTGTGAGTTCAACTGCCAGCCACAATCCAACCCAAATAACTCCTGATTATTGTATATCATTGTTTTCATTAAGCTTTACTCATTATAAGACAAAGAGACCACTTGACAAACATTTTATTTGATAAAAAGGATTTGTAATCCCCAGAATCATTAACTTGTGAATATAATCCATTCATTCAATGTCTACTAACTTAATTCTTATTTAATCTAGAGTCTGTATACCCACATCGTTATCAGTTCAGTCAGTTATGTGGTTACAGATGCACACAATCACAAACACATACACAAACCTAAGGATAAAGTTGTTTACTTAAGCCTCTGACATTAAATCATTATAATTATAGTATTCATGAACTGAATAACAAGTGGTTTACACTAATTACAATCAAGATAAGTATCCATCGAATGCAAAGAACCTATAATAATTATGGATTAAGCATAATTGTAGCATACATCATATTGATAATGGCAATAGACACTACTTCATTCATATTCACTTGGATAAAGAGAATTCTAACATGTATAATATCAAGTTGTGGTTATCCTCAACGTCTTCTATTATTTCACTACCTATTTAATAAATAAGTATTAAATAGTTGAATATAAATTCCATTCAATATTTCATTACAAGCAGTTGAAATAAGAACATGTATGCAGAAGTCCAATGTAGTGTAGTCCAACATTCTAGATGGAAGACAACAATATAGCAAAAGTTGGAGTTTAAAACGAAAAAAACTTAGTGAACAATTCAAGTGATGAGAATAACTTCATCCCCATCAAATTTACTGTTTTACATTTATTCGGACTGATGAATAGCTAGGAATGCTAACTGTTGTGCATGTATTCATGCTCCAGCAGGCAAATTATGACAGTCATAAGTACTGAAAAACCTAACCATAAACACCATCATTGTTGATTTGACATGACGAATTGGTCTGAATTAGGCAACTATTGACAACCTGGGAAACATTGGGTTACTATTTTGTTCTAGTAAGAGACTCACTAGTAGAGTTCACCAACAATCCAACCAGGGACCTAACCTAGGATAATCTGACTCCGCGGCCCAGGCCTTACTAGTAGACTACTGTAATTGATGGTCTATCTTCCTACTTCTATCTCCTTTGCAAGAACAAAACACGATTTCATTCAAAATGCACAGGTTTTTTTTAGATAAAAACTGAAGTGGTAAAGAAAAATTTTATGAATAAAGATAGGCAGTAGGTAATGATCACAAACAACCTTCATAAAATGTCGTGAATAATTGTAGTCTGATTATAGTTGGGTTGTGCAATATATTACGAATTGATTAAACTTCGAAATATCAATTATTGAGTGTCAGTTCCAGTGGTCCAGTGGTTATCCTGGAAGTTCTGGGCTTTATCTTCTAGTGAAGGTTGTGTATTCATTCTGCTAAATATTCTCACTCTAGGACTATTACGGGTAGTGTAGAATTCAGCAACATTGGACAGCTTACTCACTGACGGCAGTAGGTGGAGTCGTACAAACACTTCACGGATTGGTTGAAGTTAGAAAAATCAACAGCTGAATACCAACATGTTCAGTGGTCCGTCAGTTAGGCGTTCGCCATGAAACCTTGAAGCTCCTGAGTTAGACATCATAGTAGGAATCGTAGGTTCATACTGCTGTTAAGATGAAACAGCTACCTAACAGAGCTAGTTTCCACTTTTCAATAGCTGACTAAGTCAGGTTGATTTGTGATATCAAATTCAAATGATAGTAATTGCTTTAAACTTGATTTTGAATCGAATAGTGAAAATTACTTTCTAATCAACTAACGCCTTTATGTAAACTATCTGTTATGCAACATAAATCTATTCATCTTTTTTCAGTTATATAACAGTCTAATCAGAACAATTTAATTCATCATGAATAATTTGATCCGTTGATAGCACAGATCATAGTATCAACAATAATTACTTATTCCTTATGTAGGTGTGATCATCTCAAACAAATATTTCACATTCGTTCTTTACACTATAAACTAAATGATAAACAAGCGATTATCACTTAGGTAATTCAAAGTTAATTCATTAATTGGTTTTGATAACGAATGAACAGTTTCATCAAGTAAGTAACTCAGTTGAATTGAGATGGTTATTTTGTGGAGAATGGCATTTTTATTTAGTTGAATACAGTCACAGATTGATGTTCAAAGGGTACCAATGAAACTAGGGCAGCATTAGTCAGTTCGTTCTCGTCCTAGTATGGGACTCTCCAGAAGTGTGCACCCTAAATTCCGCCTGAAGTTCTAATGAGAATTCGTGACTGGTGGGATTCAGATATATCAGGAGTGAGACAGCTATCACCACTAACAATGGCTGATCGTCGTGTTATGTCGCAAATTGATAGGAATTGGGAATCCGATCAATTGATGCCGATCCAATGATGTAGAGGGTTAGATGTTCGCCAACCTGAAGCCCTTGGGGTAGAATCTAGGGTACTCATCATTGAGGAGTTCTACATTAGAACGTAACAACTATCCAGTGTTCCCTGGTTTTCAGTGCTACCCTACTAACATCAATCTGTGACGTATTCAATCAAATAAAATAGCTCAATTACTGATATATATTTTTAGGTTTGAACTACAACATAGTCAGTTTTAAGTATCAGGATTATTGGGTTTAATTACACTTGACAAATAATAACAATGGAGGCAGTAGTGCTGGTGATGATGGTGATGGCGATAGTAATAATAATAATAATAATAATAATAATAATAATAATAATAATAATAATAATAGTCAAGTCAATCAATACCTGTTAACCCACATGGAGTATAGACCACCGACCATCATTTTTTCAACTAACGCTATCTTCAAATTTCCCTTCCAGTTATTCCCAAATGCTATTTATTCTTTTCATGTTGGCTTCTAATTTACAAGGCAATATTTTCTCTCGTCTTCGTCTTTTCTTTTGGCTTTCATGATCCCAAGTTAGTCCTTGTCTTGTGATTCAGTTTGATGACTTCCTCAATCTGTGCCCTACCCACATCCACCGTCTTTTCTTCTCCTGTTAGAAGTTGGTTTGTTCTCTACCACAGAAGGTGGTTGTTGATAGTATACGGCCAACGGGTCCGAAAATTCTTGCACAGACAACTGTTTATAAATACTTGTATTTTTCGGATGACCCTTTTCGTAGTTCTCTAAGATTCAGCTCTATACAATAGAACTGTAGTCACGTATGTATTGAAAATTTTGACTTTGATGTTGACTAACATCTGGTTTCAGTTCTAGATATCTTTCAACTGTAGAAATGCTACCCTTGCCAATCCGTGCCTTCATGTATGCATCGGATCCTCCTTGCTTATCGATGACACTGTACATGGTGTGTAAAAGTTCTCACGTCTTCTAGGGTTTCTCAAGTGTAGTTAGGGCTGGTGTTCTGATAATCTTGCTTTTCACTATGTGTATATTGAGAACTACTGCTACCAATGCTGCTGCTACAATGTCCGTCTTCACCTGCATTTGTTGCTGTGTATGAGATTGAAGATCTAGGTCATCTATAAGGTCCAAGTCATCTAGCTGTATTCATGTTGTCCACTATTTTCCGTCGTTGCCTTGAGATGTTGCGGTTTTTATAATACAGTCAAACTCCGGCAGAAATAGAAATAATGAGAGTATACAGTCTTGCCTGACACCGATCTTTACTCTTAAAGTAAAATAAGTAGAACTTTACAATTATTTTGAAGGAAGATAATGGTACTTTACCACTAAACCACCTTGCGATTGATCAACTTACAAAATGATGTAGATAAATGGTTAGTCTACTTATTTTAATGAAAGTGATTGCTTATAAAATAACATTCTTATTTTCTTTCGACTATGCTTAGAAATTAAGTGGTTAGAATTAGTCGACTGAAAATTTTGTTTTATCCTGGTTTAGTGTTAACTTGTTATTCATTAGTATAGTGTTTTGACAATCACAAGGAAATTAGCGTTCTCTATGGAACTCGAACTTGAGTTACTGTCCCTCCTCCCAGGTTCATAATCTGAAATTCCATTAATGACTTATTCAGGAAACTGATTAACTTCCTGTACAATTGAGATAATTAGATAAATTGATCAATCAGTAATGACCAACTTAATATTTGTCTATTTCCCAGTTGTGATTGAATTCCATTTTCACAGGAAGTTATTAGTTTAAGTGACTTGACATCACATAGATAATAGTTTGATGTTAGTTGGTTGGTAGTAGTTGACAGTAAACCCTGTATGATCTACGTTCCTGCACTTGCTAGTACTTATCTACAAAGGTTACAAACAAGGGTGGAATTGGATATAGGGTCTTATATTGTTTAAATCAAATAAAGTTCATATCTTTAGGCAAAACGACTATTTGATTCTATTGTGAAAAGGGAAATTGTGAAACAAAAATGAAAAAGGTTTAGTTCATCAAGTATTAATCAGCTAGTTGTGATTACAAATCTATTAAACAGAGGTGGTTTTGTGGAGATCAGTATTAAGTTCAGTTGATTCGATCCATCACAGATTCATGTTGGTACAGTACCATTGAAAACAAGAGAGTACTGGTCAGCTACTTCAGTCTTAAAGTGGGGGCTCTTCAGTAGTGCGTACCCTCGATTTCGTCAAGGGAATTGAACGAATGGTATTTAGGTTAGCAAACATATAAACTTCTGACAACTGTGGTGACTGTTCAATGGTAGAATTCCTGCCTCCACCATTTTGTGGTATAGTGCGATAATCATCCAATGATATCAGTGATAACTGTGTCTCACTTTCGAACATGTCTGAACTCTCACAAATCAAGTCTTCAAACTGGAACTTTGGGAATATTCTGAAGGTAGTCATTACGAATCCAATTATTACAGTTGAATTGAAATGGCTTTGTGTAGAGTGATATTAAATTTAATTGATTGAATTCGTCACAGAATCATCAGGTCTGGTGTTTTTCGTATGTCTTCACGTTGACTGTTTACATCTGACTGGGATGTTTGATGTTTGTAAGATTAATCCTAACTAAATCAGTCGTCTATCCCTCTCTGATCTTAAATGGTCACCAAGATATTGACAAACTAGCTGTTCAAAATTACTCGCCTTAACTAGATATCAACTCTACTTTTTTAATGTACATGACCTAGACATTGGTCTTATGCTTATTGGTACTGGTTAGCAAAGTACATCTGTAGTAATGAGGGGATTGATCATACCAGTAATAACTGTAAAATTATTGAATTTAACCGCTATATGTATAATTCAAGTTTTCATGTAAAGTCAAAATATTCAAAGAGAAATTGTATTGGAACCATAGTATTCCCAGTTTCTTGTCATTGAAAAGTAGCGTATTATTCAAGATTGATCATTATCTAAGATATTTTTCAACAAAAGAATAGATATGACCAAATTCAAGATGTTCCTAAAGTTGTAGTGAGGAGTCGTGACTAGTGGAATTAAGACTCATCAGCAGGGAGACAATGATCAACAATGACATTATATTGCCGTCGCTATGTATACCATAAATTGATGAAAGCACGAACTCTACCATTAGTAGCCGGTTGGTCCAGTGATGCTGAGAGTTCGATTCTCTGGCTGAATCAAGGAGTCACACGCTATGATGAAGTGCCTGCCAGGTGTTTCCTGGGTACCAACCCAACCAACATCAATCTATAACGAGCACAAATAAAATATATACAATTATTGTTTAGCTGAATGATTTTTGGAGAACTAACATCATAAAACTTGTAAGTGTTAGTTTCGATCCTATGAAAATTCGTATGTTCCCACTGCTGAATAGTCTTGAACTACGATGAAACAAAAATCAATATTAACTTACTTGAGACTAATTTTAAGGTGAAATTCCTTAGCTGTTACAGCAATCTCATGATTAATGGAGTTTAACTATGTGGAGTATGAAACGATTTTCAACCAGTAGTAGTGAACAGTGGTCACAGAATATAACTGTGCATACAGGACTAAATGCTAACTAAGTAGTATAAATGTTAAGTATTCAGAATGAAGTCTTGATTTATCAAGGTTGATTTCTTAGTGGGGTTGTAAACACATACCTCTAAAAATACTCATACCAGGACGATACTTTTTGTCCGTGGTGAACTATTTAAATTTTAGCGAAAGTCATGTCATTACGAAAGTATCTTAGGTGGAACTTTATAAGTAGAATGACAATTAGAATTGACATACATACTAAATTCCTGATGGAGTTAACAGTATCTACTCTTATTATACCATTCAACTATCCCATAAGAGAGAGAGAGAGAGAGAGATAAATTACTTATTAATAGAACGTTTTAGTGAATGAAGAAAAAAAGCCGGATAAGGTGTATCAGTGTCAAAAAGCTATTTGGAGCTAATTCTAAATGACAGAACAATGGTTCCAACTAGTTATAATGAGTAGTTATATATGTCATATAATGCTGAATAGATCGTTAACATAATGGTAGATAAATAGTTGAAACCGTAGGACTGTGGGGGGTGAGGAATATATATAAATGAAATACCGGAAGCTTACTATCCCATTAGAATAATAAAGACTACGTAATTGATACAATTAGCTCGTTAATGTATTTTCTGCTTACGAAAATAATAGATCATAAGGGCGTTTAATTGATTTCCGCTTTACATTGTCTTTTCTTTCTTTCTTTCTTTAGTTTGATTAGATAAGTTAATCAGATGATGTGAAGTTATAAAGACTATTCAGGTGTGAAGTATGTCAAATACAATTCAAGATGATTTATATTTGATATTTGATAATTGACCAAGTGAAACTAGTGCATAATCATGATCTTGATAATTTATGGTTGTATTCTTGACAGATTAGTAATAGATGACAAAGACACAATTTAGATTTACGATACCAAAAACTTATTATGTATAAATAATATCAATGTAAAAGTGACTTCAATGAACACTTTATTAATCAGAATATAAATTGTAGTAGTTTTATGGAGATCGGTATTAAGTTTAGTTATTTGTATTCCTCATACATTGATATCATTTGGGCACTACTAAAAAAAGCAGAAACCACTGGTTATCTGTTTCATCATAGTATAGGACTCCCTGGTTAACCAGCACAGTGATACAGTGGAATTGGCATTTCTTAACTAACAGATCTTGGGTTAGATTGAGTGGCAGTATCGAGTATTGCGAACTTTTAAGGAGTCCCATACTAGGACAAAACATCTGTTTCGTATTCCCTAATTTTCCTGATACCCAACCGATATCGATCAGTGACGAATACAGACAACTAGATTAGAAAAACCTTCAAATTAATAGATATACTTAGATTAACAGTTCTAAAGTGAAATCAGCATATCAAAATAAACGGATAAAGTAGGTGAATCAAAGTAATCATCAGTGCTTAGTTGTAACAGTATACTAAGAAATATGTTGTCTATCATTAATATTCTATTTATGTTTAGGTGAAACATCTAACACTAACAATAGAACATCATATGAATGATCTCATTTACCACTATTTTAAAGATTTCACAATGATAAGAAACTAAATGAAGTTAAATTCATTGTCACAAATTCAATTGACTAATCGTTTGCCTATCTCACTGTAGAATAATATGCTGAAATCAACTGTTTATATCGCCTACCCCCCCCCCCACACTTCGCAGCATTTACCTTAAGAAAACTGACTAAGAGGTTTCCTGTTGATTTTCTATGCCTTAGGCAGAAACTAATATTTTGGTGTAGACAGAGTATTCTCTTGAATTTTTTTTAATTAAAAGAATAAAGAAAGACGAATTGATGTTAAAAACTGATCATTCATGATCACTTCTACTGAAGTGGCTTAATTTTGTTTATTTTAACACTTTTTTGAAGTGGATCAATCTTAGTAAATGATCGTTATTAATTGCTTCATATCGTTGTCTGATTCACATTAGACAACTATTGGAAATCAAGAAACAAGCAACAGCTGCTTACTATTAGTTTGTGTTAGATACCTCAATAACAGAGAGTATTTATAACTCAATCATGAACCTAAATCATAACACACTAAGCATCATAGTAAGATTACTGAGTATAATGGTTTACATTTTTTATTGTAAGCCATTATCAATATGTTACATCAGCTTATCTAATGTTATGGTTGAATGTATTGCATTCTACTTGGTTGAAGTTAACTTGATTACGTCTCATTACTAAAGTTCAGGAAGTCAGTCGCTAATAATCCCATTATTATTATTATCGGGTATTCTGGAGTCCTACCTGGTATATGCTGCATAATTGTTTTACCTTCAACGAAGTTAACTTCAATGATTAGAGTAACACCTTAAAACTCCACGAAATCCATTTAAATGTTATCACTTGAAGTACACCCAGTATATGACCAAGTAACGTTTGTCACATGTACAGAGAGACTTCTAATGACTGAACTCACACGTACAAATAAAAATAAAGTCAGAAGGTAGAGAAAGATGGAAGAGAATTTATATTTGATCGTGAGTGGAGCGCTAATGGGATAACAACGTTTAGACTGGCTTACTAATGAGCGAGTTGCTTTCTGCATTGTATCGTGTTGTTATCTGGTGGTAATGCTTTACCAAGCGCCTGCAACTAGTTGTGCCCGATAAAACAAACATGATTAGTATCAATAGCGACAGCTTTTACAACTATTTATTAAGCGAATTATTTACCGCTACGTACTATTGATCAATGCAGGCATCTGATGAATGATAGTGTAAATCAAATGGAAACTCATCATCTGAATCCTCTTAGGTAATTAAGATTAATATTTTCATTTATTTACTATGATAACACTTAAAGTAGTCTTTTTCTTAATTATTTATTAAATTCTACTATGAAAGCTATTCAATTATTTACAAACATACCTTGTAAACTCAAGGGAATTCTTAATCAAAGGTGAACACACTATCTCGAAGTTAGTCATTCAATTTTATATACACATTCATTTCCTTTGTTAATCCCCATAGAGATTGTAACTTTTTACTTCCTCTGTCTGTTGGGTATAAACATGCAATGAAAATAAGTTATCTATGAGAGCAATACCACCAAACATACATTAACAATGAAGTGACCTAGTTACTAACTAAATATTTTTCGATTTTTTAAAATTTTTTTCGGCTTTGTATCCATTAATTTCAAGCATCGAAAGAAAATTAATATTTCTAGTGAAATGCAGATCTTCGTCATTTAGTGTTACAATAAGAAATATTATCAGTAAATTATTCAAGAAGTGATTGATTGTTTTGTGGAACCGGAACATCTTTAACTTCTTAATCATTTATTGATAGTCAGTGGTGTACTTGCATAGTCCTTAGGGCTATTAGAATTCGACTGAAAATATTCACCTGAATAGAAGTGGTTTAGTGGAAATAGGTATTAAGGTTAGTTGTCTATGTTCCTCATAGATTGATGTTAGTTGAGCACTAGTGACAACTGAAGAGGATCAGACAACTACTTTGTTTAACTATAGAACTCATTGACAGTGTATAACCTCAATTTGGAAAGGAATCGGACCCAGGACTTTCAGGATGTTTCTTGAGTTCTAATAAGAAGTTGTGATTGGCGAGGTCTAGATTTGTCGCGATTAAGATATTTGTCGCCGATGACAATAGGTGATTGTAGCGATATATCACACATTGATAGAAGTGGGGATTCTACCACTGGATGCCGGCTGGTACAGTAGTTCAAATGGTGTAAAGGCCTAGATTATCCATTTAGACATATCAACCCTTAAACTGTACAGTTTCTTTGTGTGCTTATGTTCAGAGTATGATTGAACTTCATCTCTCTCTACCGGTTTGACTAGGCTTGTTTCTCATGTTAGATTTTACTGGTTCCAATTATAGTGTCATACATCTGATATGTTGAATTCTTGATTTCAAATACATGTGGTCACTGGTATATGCATGTAAAGTAAAGGTGATATACGCAGAATTAAGTAACCTAAAGATATTTACCTAATTAGAACTTAAGTAACTGTAATCCAATGTTGCCAATTCTCATAGCAGGAGTCGTAAGTGGTTTTTCAGTTACCTGACAGTAGCACTTCCTACAATGGTGAGAAATAAAGGTGGTGTGTTAGATTTCCTTGTAGAATGGATAGCATACACTGTTAGGGAGTCGAATACCGGGACTAAACGACTGTCGAGTTGGCTGTGGTTTTCAATGTTACCCAGCTAATATCAACGTGTGACAAACACAAACAACGGAGCTATTTATTCGTTTACTGCATCATCAATTAGAAATGAACTACTATTAAACTTTCCACTTGAAATAAGTGGTTTTTTAAGCTACCATACTAATTAACTTGTTATCTTCATCTCGAACACAAGTGCATAAGCATTCTCGATCGTATTGTAAAACAACAGATGGATGTTCATCATCTATGCAAGAACTTTAATGAAGGAGGGTAAGGGAGAAGGATTAGGCGTAAAGATTGATTAATGACTTTATGCTGATATTATATCTAGTCGGTAGAGATTATATCACTGTTGATTAACTCGTTCTTAATTTTCTTTTTAACAGTCAGTGGATGCATATAAAAAAGTCAACAGACGAAACACTAAAACAGCAGGATAAATAATTAAAAGAAAAAAAACGAAATGATTCAAGAGAGAGAAAAACTCAAAGGTTAATGACGAGGTCATAGTTCAGAGTGTACAATTCGTTAACAATGTATATCTGCAGTTATTAATTGAGGTAAACAACACTAAAATTTTTTACAACCATCAAAGGTCAAATTGAAAAGAAAATTAATCAGCTGATTAATTAAATTGAAGTTTCTTGCAATATAAAGAAATACTAACTTGATGGATTGGTCTAAATTAAACAATCATTGATCAATAGGAAGCACTGGACAGCTGTTTCATCAGTTATTCATCGATGGCAATGTATGAGGTCGAGAAAGCATATCATGAATTGGCTGAATAATAAGTATCAACTTTTGGGAGCTGGCTTAGTGATCTAAAGGTAAAGTGTTCGCCAAGGAGCCAGAAAGTTCTGGATTCGACCCTTGATAGGGTCGTGGATACATGCCGCCGAAGAGTCCCATGATGAGACAAAAAAGTTGTCCAGTGCTTACAGGTGATCGATGGTTTTACTATTCAGACTATTTCGTAATATCAAATTAACATTCAGCAATCTTCACAATACCCAGTTACAAATAAAATATATTTTAGTAAATTAGAGACATTCATTATTCGCCTGATTTTCATTCTACCAACTGTTATACATTCCAATAATCATGAAAGTTCAATGTTCTTATGTTCCATTCATGCGTCTTTCAGATATCTAACTAAATAACATAGCAAGTCAACAAAATAACAAATAAAATTTACAGATGAACTCAAATCTTGAACCTTAATACGTATTTGTATTGTGGTACTATCAAGTGAACATAATTTCTCGTTGTTAATATTCAGGACTTGAACGGATCATTAATTAATGATATGTGTTCATCTTGGGTGAATGGAGTTGTATAGCTGCGAATAAGTTGGTGTATGAAACAATTGATGTTAGAATTGAATTTCAATGTAAATATCATCCAGATAGGATGAAAAGCATGTCTTAGATTCAATTACTAGCCGGAAGTTAGGTATAATAGAAAGTAACTTTTGTTGATTTAGTTTTTCATAATATATTGATGCGGTTATGCTTTCTTAAAAGGTTAGATCAATAGTGAATCATTTATTATCTTTTTAAGTAGTGTTATCAACTCACACTTGAATTTATTCAACGACACTAAAATCTACTATCTACTGTAGTGAAACTATAACAGTTTGTCTTCGGTTGATGTTGGATGAATGGAATTAATCGGCAAGAAACCGTGTGCTTAGGCTTGTATTTAGTTGATAATCATCTGAAAGCCCATAGAATAACTGAGTAGTAAAGTCTGTGACTGTGAAACGGAGTGATAAGTACTCGAATCACATGGTTTGATCTTCCTTAAGATAGCATGTAAACATTACTAACGGGTACCAAGTATCACAAGCCTGTGTTAAACAAGTTCTTTAACCGACTACCTCCTATTACTTGACAATAACTGGGAAGTTTCGTTTAAAACTCATATATAAAGAGCACCTAGAACATCACCAAGGGATTACACAGATCTTCATTTCTCGTGGTGAGTACGATGTCTTATTGACTTGGAATTGTTTCATCCCAGACACTTAAATTCACAATACATTATAACAATCATCGACCGTAGATGTTGCACAAATACTGCACTTTCAACTTAATCAATTCTAACAGATACTAAATTCCACTGAAAGTCAAACTTACTGTTTATCATGTGATTTTCTATTTTTATAGAAATATAATACAGTCTAGTTGTTTGTATTCGTCATTGATTAGTGTTAGTTGGGTACCACTGAAAACTAGGAAGTAACTGATGCCTGTTTCATTCACTTATAAAACTCTTCACTAGTAAGTAACCTTGATTTTACCAGGGACTCGAACCCCGGGTATTTAGGATGGCGAACTCCTAACCCTCTGAACCACTAAACCGGCTGGCATCAATTAATTAAATTCCCACTTTCATCAATCGTAATGCTTATTTCTACAAAATCCTCTCAATTCAATTACATAAAACAGTTATACAAACTGTCTTACTTTCGAAATCGAATAACATTTGTTATTATTTATTCAAGTAATCTATAACACTTTGTCTGTATAAGTGATAACATTAAGACAAGTTACTTCACTTTATAATTCTTTCAATAGCTTACTACTACTTATTGAATGATAGAGCATAATAACTGAATGAATATATCCTTGATGTGTTGTTTTATTATTATACAATAGATTGTAAATATTTTGTAAGCCTGCTGTGTTAGCATCATGTAAATATCAAGTTGTATAAAGTGTCCATTTTACTTAACCATGTAGAATTATATGCATCAAGAGGTTGAAATGATTGAAACATTAAAGAATATCACTTGGAAATTTTTTTCTTTAACTATAGGTTAGATTATTCTAATTATGATGTTGTTCGTATTGAAGACGTTCTTGAAGTATTAATGGGGATTCGTGACTAAGTATGGGGGGGGGGAGTTCATACATATCTTGAATGAGACAGTTAAAACTATTGACAATGATTGACCATAATGAGATATATCACAAATTGATTGAAGTGAAAATCCTACTACTAGACACAACCCAATTGATTGGTGATGATAATTAAGCGTTGACAAAGTGACTCGACGGTCCTGGATTCGATTTCGTAGCTGAATGAAGGGTGTATACTGCTAAAAAGTTACGGATCGGGAAATATATCTGTTATTCAGTCCTCTCTGGATTACAGTAGTAGTCAACTGAGATTAATCTGCGACGAATACAAAAAATAACTTAAATACCGATTCTCACAAAACCACCTCAACTCAACTATTCTGATAATGGTGTCGAATATACACTACATATATTCAAACTAACATCCATGTTTGTAATAAGGAAGGGTTCGTTATATGTTGTTGTTGATATTCAGGATTGTAGTTGATTAGTCAATGCTGCTATATAATCATCCTAGGTAAATTACTTCATTATCACCGTTAAAAATGAGTTTCTTTACGGAATTATAAGATTTTTACTTGTTGTCAATCAACAGACACATCGACATAAATTTATTTACATCAATCGATATGGGAGAAATCGATTAGTCAAATGTTGCCTAGATCAACTAAAAGAGTCAGTCAATAGGAACGCAGGTACGAATCAAAACAACAATATCTACAAAACCAACCATTTACAAATTGATATAGTGCTTGCGAAATGACTGAACGTTCGTCACTACATGAGGTAAACGGTAACGATCCTATAAAAGGATAATCATCCTTCTGAGAATTCATTTGGGCTTCAACACATTTACCTGATTTCACAGTTTTTTAATCCATCCCCTCATTAGAAAATCAAGAATTCTAGATTACAAGTACTATATTCTCAATGAAAAACATCAATATAACTATCAAGATCTCTGTCATAAATTTTGTATTTTGTTTATCTGAATAACTAGAAAATAGTTAGATGTGTCATTGTGAGAAATGCTCACTCTCAAACATTCTCATATTTCTCTTTACTTCTATTAATAAAAAGCACTTAGTAACCCACTGACTACTTTGTTATTAAATTAACCCATTTCATTAAATCTACGATCTTACTGTTTATTTCTTAGTGACCGATAATAGAACTAAATGTAATCAATGTGTAAGGTTGGCACTATGTTCTCTAAACTAGATGGATTAATCGAGAAGTTATCATTGTTATACATAACTATATTATCACAGTTTACATTCTTTGAGAAAAATATAAATCATGTTGAGATCCTTTAACCCTCTCAAAGGGCAATTGATCATCATCATAAGAATCGTTCAAACTCTCAATAATGAGAATAGCATACTTCACCCGAGTCATAAGCTTGTAGATACTCTTATGGATCGTAAATGTATATCTGTCAACAAATAAGTTCATATTCTATTTTCAAGCAACTTTGAGTAGATAATTTGTTGGGAGTGTTGAGTTGTGTAGCTAGTAATTCATGAATAAAGTCGAACCTGACATATGGGCATTGGTTCAACTTACCATACCACATTAGCGCGACGAGATCAAGTTTAGAATATTAACACTACAATATAATTTAATAGGAAGCAAACGTATGCACAAAATAATAATTGGACTTAAGGTATAGAAGAAGGTGTGAAGTGAATATATTTGTGCCACCGTGATCGATTTTAGACCACGTTAGTCAGTGTCCCCAGCCACTCATCATGATTATCACGCTAACTGCGACCAGGAAGTCTGCATCTATTTATTGACCATAGGTAAATAACAATTCATTCAAATAATATAGGCCACGTTAATACGATGCATCCATGAGTAAACAAAAGCCCCTAATGTAAAGTCAGTGAATATCTGTATAATGGACTTAATATCTTATACTGAAACTCAGATGCTGCCAATTATTTTCGTTGTCGCTGAAAAGGATAACACAATTATCTAGTGTCTACTAGATACCAGTAATTATCTAGTTATAGCAAACTTATGATATACAGTTTACACAACTTCACTATCATAATTGATTTATATAGATCTAATCATTAGAATAACAGATTGGTCATAGATTGATATTGGTAGGGTACCAATCAAAATCAGTGAGCGCTGGACAGGTGTTTTGTTCTAGTATGGGACTCTTCAAAAGTATGTCCTCTCTAATCTTTCCAATGAATATAACCAAGGGTCTTCAGGTCTCTCGTCGAACTCCCAACCATCTCCACCACTGAACTTGATAGTGTCCAATGTTAATATCCCCACTTTCATCAATTTGCGATATAGCGAGATTATCGTCCATTGTCATTACTTATAAATATCTCACTAACAGATTAGTGCGACTAAATTGAGGTGATTTTTCGCTGAAGATTAATAATACATTTAATAGGCCCTGAATTTGATTTCTTTAGTTTTCAATGGTTCATTACCAACATCAATCTGTGATGAATCCAATCGACTAAACTTAATACCAATTTTAACAAAACCACCTCAATTCTATTACAATAACAATGATAATCAACCTATACACAAATGTATACTGTTTTATAATCTTACAATGATTCCCACATAACTGTCATACATCAGTTGTTTTCAATGACAATAAAATATCATTCAATGCATTAAGATGCTTCATACATGGCATATCTTCTGTTCTCATTACTATGGATAATTGTTTATCGTATAAACAATAATGATAACAGTAATAATAATAATAATAATAATAATAATAATAATAATAATAATAATAATAATAATAATAATAATAATAGTGATCCCCATCTGTTGAATGCTACGCGAAATGTCATAACAGACATTAAACAAGAAAACATGTTTATCATTTCCAGTTTGATGTAAAGTAGGTTGAAACATTTTAGAGGCGAGAACATGAAACAAACAAAAAAACACAATCAAGGCCATGTCTAGTCATTTCTCTCCTTTTTTTTTGGCTTCTCTTTATTGATTGATTTATTTTTTTTTTGTGTTCGAAATTATCAATAACATTTATGTAAACAAAAAAAAACAAAATTTACGTGAAAAAAAAAACAAACAAACCCAACAATAAACAATAATAATGATAATTACCTCATTAATAGAAAAATAAAATCAATAAAACTATTATAAATCACCGTCTGTTAAGTTTATTTCAAGTTTATTGAACTATTGAAAATCAATTAGATAAAATTGAAGATTGAAGGTGAAATAAGAGGTGAAAGGGGTGGGGAGGGAGGGTTCTTGGAACAAATAAATAATTAATTTTAGCATTAAATCACATTATAATAAAATGATGTACTACAGAGAACTTCAAACACATCAATGTTATACAAGGTATATTCTGATGTAATATACGGGTTACAAATAAATATTTACATTGACAATCTATTTGTTATTTGTGCCTTTTTTGTCTATTGTATGTAAACAGAAAAGAAATAAGTTTATTCAAGAGTAAGAAAATCAGCTGATTGAATAAAAAGTAAAAAAAAAAGAAAAAGGAGACAACAACTTGAATATGCAGTACAAATATGTTTCTATCTTGCCTTTTTCTTTCTTTAGTTTTTTTTGAAAGTTAGATTAATCAATGAAGAAAGAATAGAAGGATGAGACAATGAAGGATAAAGATGATGATAACTATGAATAATACATTCATTATGAAATGTATAAGTAAACAATCAATAATTACATTATTATTATTAATAATAATACTAATGATTATGATTTATTTCATTTATTTACATAATTGAAAGAAATGAATAGGATGATTTGGATTGATTTGATTATTGTAACTGTGTTTCTCTTTATCTCTCAATGTTGATATGAAATACAACTTCATCTGAAGAGGAACATAAAAGGAAAAAAATACACATAAGTTGAAAGTAGACAATTGAGAGAATAAGAAAAAAAGAAGAAAACACGACTAGACAATGTTGTTATTAATTAGACTTAATTAGACTTTATGAAGTGAATATGAGTACATTGATTCATAAACTCAAACACTTCATGTATGCCTAGTTATAGTTAATAGTATAGAGAAGAAGTTATAAAGAAAATATTTTTCAATAGATTATTTTGTATAGTTTTGATTGTATTCATATACCATTTATCCATTGAAGTTTTTATTGAAATGATTAGTTGTTATTATGTCATTAAAGATTCATGAACTTGATCTCCTTATAAATACTTATGGTTTTATAGTTGTATTATTCTAATTGTATCTGTATATAGTAGGTAAAATGATGTATACATAAGATTGTTTGATATGTATGAATACTGGTATCGGAGAATATGACCGATTGACTTCAAGTGTTTTTTTTGTTGACTGGAATGGGGAGGGGAGGATGAGACTAGACAGTATTACAACAGACTTGTAAATGTTAATATATTCAACTATCAAACATAGACTGATTATTAAGTAGGGACTATTATGAACCTTGTATAGTCTGCTATAGTAACTTGCAATACAAATATTAATTTACGTGATTAAACTTTTTCGGTATCATGTCAAAATGGAAGGCATTTTCGGAGAACGAGTAGTCTACACCGAACCCTAGAGTTACATTTATTTCTTTTGGCAGTTGTTCTAAGGATGATCAATTTTAATTGTTGTAGTAACAAGCTGTAAAACTAGAACACCCTGGATTAAGTTCCCTGATGGATGTCAGTTCTCTGAAGTTTACAACTACACTTTGCTAACAAGTACCAAGTAGTATGAAACTTAAGTCATTCAAAACACAATATTTTCTGTTACTTTTTTCTTTGCTTAATACTTGATAGATGCACATTTATGCAATTCTTCAAACATATATTTGTGTTTCTCATACAGTAATTAGTACTTTGCTACTTCTCTGTATACATAGAAGACAGTTTCATGTTACGAGAAAAGCTTGAAGTAAAATCGTTGCACAAAATTACACTCTGATATATGGTACTTACACATAAATTGAAAAATGGTACTGAATAACTTCAGTTTACAATCATTAGAAAGCTAAATGAATCAACTGATTCAATTGAACCCACTTTGTTTATGTCTTCATGAAAATATAATCACTGGGAATAATTCATTTAGTTCATGTTATATTCAGTATTTGAAACGGATTAACTTAACTCCCTTGATAAAATCTTATGTATACGTATGATTGTAAGTGAACATGAAGGTGCATTGTATTCAATAGAATCGAACAACAACTGAAGAGTCATGTTCCAAAGATACTTACCTACTTTCTTACTCCAGTTACTAATCACAGAGGAACATAGGCCGCTCACCAGTATTCTTCATTCAACTCTGTCCTGAGCAATCCTTTCCAGTTGTTTCCAGTTGTTGTTCTTCCTTTTAATATCTGCATCCAGTTCACGACACAGTGTTCTTAGGCATTCCTATTTTCCGTTTCCCAACAGGATTTCAAGTTAATGATTGTATCGTGATGCAGTTTGATGATCTCCGCAATGTATATCCTATCCATTTCCAGCGTCGTTTCATGATTTCCTATTCGACTGCGAGTTGGTTTGTTCTCTTCCATAGTAGGCTGTTGCTGATGGTTTTCTGCCAATGGACATTCATTATCTTGCGAAGACAGTTGTTTATAAATACCTGTACCCTCCTAAGGATATTTTAATTGGTTCTCCACGTTTCATCTCCATGCAGAAGAATTGTCTTGACTTTCGAATTGAAGAGTCTGACATTGAGGTTGATTGACAGTTGTTTGGAGTCCCATATGTTCTTCAACTGTAGGAATGCTGCCCTTTCTTTGACAATTATTGCCTTCACATCAGCATCGGATCCTCCTTCTTCATCAATGATGCTTTCCAGGTACGTCAAGGTATCCACATCTTCCAGAGTTTCCATCAAGTTCAATGGGGTCGGTGCTCTCTGTGTTGCATTTGAGGATCTTGCTCTTTCCCTTATGTATGTTCAGGCCTAATGATGCTGAGGTTGCTGCTATGTTGGTTGTCTCCACTTGCATTTGTTGGTGTGTATGGGTTAGAAGTGCTAGATCATCCACGAAGTCCAAATCATCGAGTTGCATCATACTTGTTCATTGAATTCCGTACTTCCCCACAGATGTGGAGGTCTTCATGATCCAGTCAACCACTAGAACGAAGAGAAAAGGCGAGAGTAGGCAACCTTGTCTGACTCCAGTTTTCACTGGGAATGCGTCCATCAGTTGTCCTCCATGCAAGATTTTGCACTGTAGTCGATTGTAAGAATTCCGGATGATGTTGACGAGTTTCTCTGGTACGCCGTAGTGTCGAAGAAGTTTCCATAGTATCCTCCTATCTACGATGTCAAATTCCTTCTCATACTCAAGGAAGTTGATGTACAGTGACGAATTCCATTCAATTGATTGTTTAGCCATAATCCGTAGTGTTGCGATTTGGTCTGTGTACGATCGATCCTTACGGAAACAGCCCGTTGATCTCGAAATTGAGCATCTACGAAATCTTCTTCTAAAGATAAGGAAGTGATAAAAATGACAATGGTTAAAGGAAGGAAAAGTATACTTGAACATACGAAGAGATACTGTAGAGTGAAACATTTAGTCTGTCTGTCTAGAAACAAAATATCTCATGTAAACTATGCAAAACAAGACCTTGATATTTAATTGAATACATCATCATCAAAACCAAATGTCTACAAGTCACTTTCTTTCAGTGGGTTATTTACTACAATAAACATTGCTAACTAGTCTTAGACTAGGACTAAATAGTTATCCATTGATGTCTAATATTAAATGTTTCAATATGTTATGTCGGTTCTGTATGATTTACTCATGTATTCAGTAGTATGTATCACTATGAATGACACAGTGAAAAAAACAACATCAACAACATCTCATTTTCTCACAGTTAAGTTGATTTGTATCAATTTAATCGTATAATAATGTACAAATCACCCATTTACCATGATAAGTACCATCATAAAGTTAATAGAAATGCTTAGTAGTGTATACACTACCATGTACTGTTTTATGAACGTGATGTTCCTTTTTAACTAGATTATGTATCTAGTCGTGTTATTCTAAGTGGACACAAAGCTTTACACACACACACATAGATCATCATTGACATTTTCAATGATCATTAAAATACGTGATTTTATGAAGGTTATTTCAGACATTTGTTTGTTCATGTTTACAAACTACCATAGAGTCTACAAGAATAGAATCTCAACAATCATAAAATATCTATTGATTTTCAATGAATCTTCTGTAGACATCAATCCATTGAATATCAATCTATAATAATAAAAAAAGTAAGTGATTTTTTAGAGATTGATCTAAGGTGTACTTGATTGAACTTATCATAGATTGATTGTTACTTGAGTTCCATTTAAAATCAAAGAGCATCAGACAGCTGTTTTGTTCCAGTATGGGACTCCATCTATACATACCCTCGATTTCGTCAGTGAAATCAAATCCATGGCCTTCAGGTTAGTGAATGACTAGCTCTATGCACCAATGAGAGTAGAGGCGTCCAATGGTAGAATTCGCACTTCCATCGATTTGAAATACAGTGAGATAATCATGCATTGGTATTGGCTATAACTGTCTCATTCCGGACAAGTTTGAATTTTATCAGTCATGGCTTCTCACTGGAACTTCATGAACATCCTGAAATCAGTCATTAATTAGCTGATTAGTGTGATTGAACTGTGGTAGTTTTATGGAGATAGATATTAAGTTTAGTTGTTGCATACTGCTAAAGAGTTCCATACTCGGACAAAACAACTGTCCAATGCTTCCTAGTTTTCACTAGTACTCAAACAACATCAATATTTGACAATTACAAACAATTAAACATAATACCTTTTTCCACAAAACCACCTCAATTCAATCATTTATCATTTGTATCAATTCATGTTGAATTATAATTTCATTAGTGAAAGTTCATAATATTTCAAGCCTTAAAATTCATAAATGATAAATAGATAACAATGAAATCTATAAAGAAAGAGCTGACAACTGATTGACATTACCAACCAGTGATCTAACTCATTTAATCTTTATAAATAAACATTAGTGACAGCATAATTCTCACTTGTCATAAATACAATTCACTGTATTGATATTATGTAACAATATAATGATGAGTAGATTTTTCGAAAAGAATTCAATAACTTTATTGTTGAATGTTGGCATAGTAACAAATATTTTATCAGGTAGTGTTTTTTTCTCACCTTTAATGATTCAATACTTTTGTTCATCTTGACATCGACATAACATTATGTATAATCTCACTAATATTGCATGGTGATCATGTTTTATGTAGACAGGTTAACCAGTATTACATTCTCATAGAAGGCAACAATTATTCAGAATTCATCAATCTAATGAAATAATATGTGTATGTGTAAAATAGAAATAAGAGTTGAATTTGATTGAATATGTTACAGACTGATGTTAAGAGGGTACTATTGAAAACCATGGAGCATTAGACAGCCATTTCATTTTAGTGTGGAACTCTTTAGCAACGTACAACTCAGATTTCCCCCTAAGGGTGTCTTCAGGTTGACGAACACATAACCCTCTGCACTATTGGGTCAGCATCCAGTGATAGAATTTCCACTTCTATCAATTTGGATTTATTGAAATTGCAATTGTAGACTATGAAGAGTAATGTACTTGAAGGAAGACTATTGAAATTGACTAGTTTCATTATCTTGCCATTTGTGTATTCTGTGAAGGTTAAATCAATACGGTTAAACACAGAAATATATTTAGTATGTTAGTAGAAGTGGGATCTATGACGTGTGTCTCGTGTTAAACTTACCGTTGTGAAACTCAGTGTTATTCACGAAAAACTTCAAAGAATGAAATATAGGGATTATTTAGCTAATTGAGTCCAAAATAGGTCAAAAGGAGAATCATGGATTACAGTAATAGTTATATACCATTTATATTATTACGCCTAAATATTTCATTTCTACAGGTTTATTTGTTTCACGTTTATTCTCGTTATGTAAATTATGTTTGTCAACTGGAAAGTGTACTTACGCGGTTTCAGAAACTGCTTACCACCTATCTTGAATCTAATTATTCAGAAAATCAAGAAGTTCCACAACGACAGTTAATATATTCTCCTCCTCTTCCTCTATTCT
This sequence comes from Schistosoma japonicum, assembly GCA_025215515.1. NCBI lineage: Eukaryota > Metazoa > Platyhelminthes > Trematoda > Strigeidida > Schistosomatidae > Schistosoma > Schistosoma japonicum. The sequence continues at coordinate 32,737,995 of CM046063.1, forward strand.
TTAAAGAAACTAGTGGTGATTGCGATAGAATTGATACATCAGATACACTGAAGGTTGAAAACAGATATCGCAGTGTCAGGGATTTATGAATTAATCTGAATAGAATCTAATCATCATTTTAAAAAGCTAAATACTTATATTGTAACTATTCACAAACGAGTAGTATTATTACTTAAAGTTGAAATTATCATCATTCACTGTCTAATCGTAGACACTTCTCAGTTGTAAATTGTTATTAGAATAATTGAACTATTCTAGATGGAATCGCTTCATTCATGAAGTTGACCATACACAGTCATGATAAAGAAATATTTACACTAATCTACTGAAGATTTCAACTTTGTTGAATATGCCTTACTTTAGGTACATTCTCGGCGGAAAATACAAAGAATCACTAATTTTCCAATGAAAATGAGTTAATACAATTTAGCTATAGATTACAGTGTTTTAATATAAAATGGTCGAGAGTAGCGGGTAGAAAAGCTATGATACTACCTCTATTCACTTTGTTGAATCACTGAGACTAGGCGACCACAATTTCAACTTGATCAGTAGAATGCGGCTGGCACTTATAATAAATTAATCATGACAAAACAACTGTATGAAGTGACTTTAGGTGGTTTTACGACAATCGGTAGAAAGAAAATGGATATTACAGATCAGTTACATACCAAACAACTTATTAATACCGTCTCTGAATGTTACACTTGATGAAACATAATGGTGTACCCATTCTCTCAAGATTACAGATACTTTGTATTGGTGAATACAAACTAGCACGAGGTCTATGTCGATTCGTTTCAGTCATCAAACAGTGGACCACTATGAAATTTCGAGTTGATTAGTCTAGAAACCAAATTACAGTTTGGTCGGTAGAATGTAATCAACACTTAGAAGCGAACAAGCATTGATTTTATTTGATGTAATTGTACTTTTAACCGTTTCAATTAAATTTAGCCAAGAAGAAACTTTCCTCAAATGATCCATTCATTTGAAGTATAGTAAGTACATCGTATGATGACGCAAGTTACCTAGAGTAGTGGTTAGAATTACAATAAACTGAATTTCACTTCTTATGTGATTGTGAGAAATCCTAAACCCGAATTTCATTCCGGCTGAGATTCAAACACTAGACATTTATTTTCAGAAAATAGTGATGTACGTCGTGTAATCGAGAACCGACTTCATTCAGTTCCACTGATAAATAAATCGGAGGTAAACTGTTCAAACTATGTATAATCTCTGGAAGAATTTCTGTTTACACTTATTGACTACCGATTATTTGTGTCAGAACTGCTGCATAGGGCTTACTGAAAGTTTGCATAATTACATCCATTCTTAATGAACGTCACAACCAGTTTATCATGTATCAATGTGATCGACCAGAAAGGTGAAACTGAAGTTATCCACAACGTGTTCATTGTCCAATACCTGTTTCATATTCATTTACTGACTATTTTCTGTTCATTTAGTAGATGAGTGATGCATATTAAAGTCTAATTTTACTAAATAAATTCATTTCAAACTTCCAGAATAATCTACAATAGTCTGATATGAACATTTCAGTGTAACACAAGAAGAAAATCACAAGTATTTGAAGTGAGATCCTCAATGTATTCACCAAATAACTGAACGAAAAATTTCTAGCTGCGACAGATGGAAACTCAGCTTTAAATAACAGTCTTTGAAGTCACAATTAGAAGTATATTATATCTGTCAAGCAAAAAGCAAGATCAGCACTTCGTCCCGTATAGGACTCGTCAGTTGAATTTATTTACTATATACTATACTATTGATACTTATATTGCAGACTTGAACTCTGTTCATATTAAACAACATCATTTAGAAGATACGAATACTTTCAAAGTCATTGAAGTTACTTTGTATATTTACTTGTTATCTAACAAAACAGCATACAAGCCTAGTTCCTAAAAGTACAATCCTATGGACAACATAATCTTTGATTTAGAATTATTTTCAAGTTATACATGAAATACTTTGTTAATTTTGTAAAAATCTTCACCTAACTTGTACATAATAGACATTAGATATGAAAATATGGTTGTTTTTAGCAGATAAGACAATGCAATGAATGAATGTTTCGTGTACTTATATGTAACTATTTTGTAACATTCATGTAATAGTACATATTAATATAATGGTACTTAGTGTCAAGAATGCAAAATCTTTTACCTTTCACCTCATCCTACTTCCCAATCACCTCTGCTTATCATCAATGTAACAAAAACAAATGAAACATCAAAGTTTTAGATTCAAATTACATGTATGACACTGTATAAGTAAGATTAACAACAATTGATCTACAAGGAAAATAACCAAAAGCTTAATAAAAGGTATGGGAGCTGAATTGACTTTAAGTAGTAGATAGGTGACCTTAAATTAGTTTCCGCTCCTCCTCCCCCTCACCTTCGAATTTTCATGACTAACCTTTACTTCAACTGTTAGATGAAAACAAACAGTATTTCCTCATCAATAAACTGTTGAACTTAGATTATCTTCAATATTTAAAGTGTTGACATGTGTATTGTATCCGATTTGTGCCAATAAGGACGTACACCTAAAAGGTGATTATCAATAAAGGTAATCAACTTGCATATTATAAAAATACAGAAAGTTAATTTTGCAATTCAGTATTAGGAAACTTGTTGAATTTCATTAATCGACTTAAGCTAGACAATCACCGAAAATTAGGAACTAACACTTCTAAACATTTATTTTGTCTTATTTTGAGAATCCTCAGAGGAATAGATCTATGAACCTACTAGGAGGTTGTGCCTATCACCCTCAAGTTTTTAGGTAAATGATCAACCGTTAAACCAACTAATCGGGCGATATCCAATAGTTCGTGTTACTAACTTCAGTTAATTCGTGATGTATTTGAACCATTCTATCTATAGGATTCTAGCACATCCGACATGACTGGACTCCAGTGATCACATACAGTAATACCTGGTTTTCAATGAATCTCTTACTTAGACCAATTCGTACTGTACTCTCTTTGACTTGACAGGATTTACACAATTCATACTATGCAATTTATTATGATTATTGGATTAGTTTTCATTCTAATAAATAGTAAATGAATATATTCATATTTGTACGTCATTAAATAGTTGAACAAATCAACCTTTGTATAATTAATCAGTTAATATGTTAATGGGATCGATTATATAGTATTGTAAACTATGCTTTATTCCGGTCTTAATCTAGTAGCCTTCATTAATGCTAACTGTTGTGTACTCATCGTTGTATCTAACACTTTTGATTGTTCCCTACCTACTCTGACTGATTAGTAGACGAATACTGCATATACTGATGTAGTTTCCATTACATATTTCATTCCAAACTCTAAATTATACTATATTTCTGTTTTTACATTCAAGCATTCTTAGTAAACAAAAACAGTGACTAAAAACACTGGGTACAATATAGGTAGTTGATAATAAAAACATTGCTGATAACCTGAAAGTTGTATTCAACTGATTACCATACAGAATGAGTTTGTATTTCCACGTTGATTAGTTATGGATTGAAACTGGTCAGACTCTTGCTATATGCGCATCCTGAGCAGATTGCCTTGATATAGCTATTAATCCCAAGTGATGTTTAAGGTGGATTGTGACTGGTAAGCATAATCCAGGACACGCATTTCGTCCTATTCGGGACTCATCGGCCAGATGTAACTGCATCCTAATGCTGATGTTCACACTAGGATCCAGGCACATCCTGCCGATGAGTCCCGAACGGGACGAAACGCCCGTCTTGGATTATGCTTACCAATCCCAATCCAACTTAGACATAAACAGAATAATAGTAAATTAGTTGAAATAAACGTAACTTGAAATCAACTGATATAATGAACTATCTAATTACTTTTTGTTTGTTATTCTTTGTGATGTTAATCAAGTTGTCCTGTTTACAACAGATTTGATCAATGTCTATCAGTGTCTAGACAATTTACTTATAATATCCATTCTGAGAATCCATATCAGTATGTAGACATGATTAGGTCGGCACAAAAGGGGCGCCAATACTTAGAATAAAATAAGGATATATCAATTAAAAAGACATGGTTCGTGTCACATATTTGTCAATAGTATACAGCATAAAATGCATGGAAACTGTATAACCAAAAGTGAAATCTTTATGGAGTACAGTGTAATTATCAGAATGTGCATAGAGGTAAACATATAATCATCACCAATAGATGATGCATAATACCCTAAGAATGTTACATGAATACATTGTAATATTCATTTTAAAATGATAGATGTTACAGTTTATTCACTGAATATACCACCTTATATTTTCCAACATTTCACTATTCAGCACCAACTGGTTTTTACTGGTGCTATTTATTGACACAGTACGTTCCATGATGCAGTGTGTTTATTTTGCGAGGGAGAGTACTAATAATGTGGCTGATATGGTTCAGTGAGTGTTACATTATATTCAGAATTTTTGATTGCTACCAGCCTTAAGTAGGAGCATTTAGAATCCAGCATTTTTTGGTTGGAAGACTAAGGTATTAACTTTACAGGCGGAAGAACAGCTAGCTGAATAGTTAGCGGTTCTAGTTCAGTTATAATGTCCATACTAGAATCTGTAATCAGGGAGATGAGAATGAAGGTTGTTAGTAAAAAATGAAGAAAACAATGTGATAAGTTCCCCTTTATAAGCAGAGTGTTTTTTTATTTCTTCAATATCGATAAATAATCAAGTATTCAATTAACGATGTGGTGGGATTCATCCATACTGAGGGTGTGACAAGCGTCACTAACAACCTCAGATAATCAGCATGCTGCATTACAAATCGGGTACTAGAGGCATCACACTGACTACACTGATAAAATATCCTATGTTCTATTTTTAAATAAATCATGAATCACAACCGATGAAGAACCCTAAACTGGAAAGAATTATCTCTAGGGGGGGGGTATGAATCCATGTCAAATCAACCCAAAACTGAATTCATCTCCACAACCATTCAGTTAACTAAGAAAACTACATCTATTTGATTGTTTGAAATACTCATTAATATTCATATGTTCAGTTGGTTTAGTCAATAAATATGTTGTTTGGAATTTCACTAGAAAAAGTGGACAACGTTTCCTTAGTATCCTGATTTGACTGAAGTGAGAAATGGAAACTACTGGTTGCTAACTCGTTGCCTTGAATATTTTCCATTCCCGAGAGAGCTTACAGTCCTGAGTTCAGTATCGATTGAGATTTTGTGACAAAGACGGTCGAAAAATATCGTGAAAACGTAACTAATTATTAAAACGAAAGTATTAACAGATATGCAATTCCACTTCCATACCCTACGATCTTGAAGATTTTACATACACAAGCAGAACATCTGAACTTTTATTGTCATTGACTCTTATTTAATAGTAAAATAGAATTAACAATTTTCGATTGCGTTCGTCACTTGGGAATACTGGGTGGCGATTTCATCCTAGTTTGTGGACCTTCAGCAATATACAACCTCAACCCCAGTAGCAAATGGTACTTAGGAATTCGAAGTCTCGAAACGAACCCTTATCTAACATAACCATTTGTTCAGCATGCACTTAAAGCAAATGCTTAAATAAAGTCATAATATATACATGCATACATATGAGTGAATTACTTAATGCAATGATTCAACTTACATGATTAATATAATCATGTTCTAGTGAATAATGTACTTTATATCTTCTACCACATCTGTAAAACTACGTTCCATTCAATTTCAACTTCATTTATATATTTCAAGTCTCTTTATTCCTCCCCCGTCCATACTTCAACTCTGCCATCTGAACGTATTCATTGTGAACACACTTTATGCCAACTTCTACTCGTTAAGTAGAGAGTAGGAAATCAACAGCATATTGTTGCTAACATATATTTATCAAGTTCATATTTTTGTGTGAATCAATGGCAATGAATAAGCGTGTTCATATGTATGTTGAGAAAGTTAGTATCATTTGCCTTTCAGTAAAACAGAATAAAGTAGTTCTTCTAAGTAGCAAAAGTTGATCTCATACGTTTTATTATTGATAGTGAAGAACAGTATAGAGAACACTTAGTGATATGAAGGTATTATGATTTTCATAAAATAGGGAGGCATATAGTTCAGTTCACCTATATTTTTCAGGAAGTAAATGATTAAGCAGTCATTAGAACAGAGCAATAGATCAATGCTTACTGTTTCTTAGTAGATCGTCAGTTTAGACCAACATATAATGAGGATAATATTCGTGCTCGAAATAGTTGTTTCATCAAGTAATCACTAGTAATTAACTTTGAGAAAGATGTGTCACAAAGTTTCAGTGAGAGGCCATTAATAGTGTAATTTAATCATGACGAGTGTAAAAAAAATGTTATGTGACAATGGAAAGAAGCCGCGGAATATCACGATGTTAAAAATGTATTCCAGTTGATGCACAACTCCATTGTTTGAAGGCTGTGTACAGACCAAGTATTCATTCCGTGGCGATGTCACTTTGTAAAACTACAGCAATTTTCATTCATTATTGTACAAATTCAATCAATTCCTAAAACATAATTAAACTAATTTCACTAAAAGAAACCCTCTCTACTAGCACTGATCGTAATAAATAAGTAGTATGTTACACTTACACCAAAATATTAATTTAAAATTTTCTATAAAACGTATGCACTAATTATCCCATATCCCCCGCCCTCTCAGAATTTTTATTCCGTTTCATTCACTCTGACCGTGAATTCGCTAAACATTTATCCGCTATCATAGAAATTGGGCATTAAGCTGTAACCGGTTCTTTAATAAACAAAAAGTGATCCATATACTCATGATATCATCTGATATTTGATATTCAACAGTCTCCACAACACGCAACTACAATCAATATCAGCTCACTGGTAACATACTAACCAGTGAGGTAATTCCTGGAGTTCTAGTACAAAGACGTGACCAATGAAGTTCAACCGGTTCGGGTGTGAGGCAGTTACCCATCTATGGCAATGAATAAGGTAGCGCAAACTTATTATAAATGAACTAAATTAGAAATATCAACCAATAGAAACTAACCTAATGGTCTAATGGCAAAGTGTTTTCCGCCGAGCCAGAGGAACCTGGGTTTAATCCCTTATGAAGTAGTGGATGCGCACCGCTGAATAACCTCATACAAGGACGAAACAACTGCCCAGTACTTCCAGGTGATCAATGTTTGCCTAAGTGAGACCAATTCATGATATCAAAATGGTATCTCATATTTGTCGAAATTTTTTGTTAAATTCCAGGTTTCTTATCACGGACTGATTTAACAACCATTTAAAACCAATTTAATGGTTCAATCGCTCGAAGGTCACCTCATTGCTAGAAGGTTTTCGGATTGATTACTGATTAAAACGCGGATATACACTAATTGGGTGATCCATACTATGAACGTCTCATTCTTTCTGATATTCAATAGTTTTTTGATTGAATGTTAGTTTGTGGTATGAGGCTTCATTTTCTATGAAACTGATATGAGGTATTCTTGATTGCAAAATAAGTGAAAATAATATATTTACTCAAGGAGTCTAATATATAATATTGAATTGAGGTGATTTGTGCAGATCGGTATTAAGCCTTTTTATTTCTTTTTAGTTGATGAAATTTGTCACAGATTGATGTTGACAGGGTACCAGTGAAAACTACAAGAAACTGGACAGATGTTTCATCCTAATATAGGACTCCTCAGCAATCCGTACCCTAATCTAATATTCTCTAAGGTTCAATTATGCATAATATTCATACATATGCTTACCATTATTATTACTTATACTTAGTTAAAGTAACTATTAAAAGAAAATGTAACAGTTCATTATCAATGCACTAATGTCTTTTCTTTCAGGTTAAAAGAATAACATGATATACTTGTTTTAATGAATTGTTTTGTCTCATTCATGTCGATTGATTTGATTAATGAATTGTATATTATTTAATGATAAATGAAATAGAATAAGTAAGTAGATTGTTAGATTGAAAAGGATATTAATCTTCTCAATTAGTTATCTAATGAACTTGTGCATGACTGATTCTTGATTTCGTAAAATATTAATGTCTAAGTTATGATTACTATTATCATTAATATTATTATTACTGCTACATTATCAGATTAGCCTGATTCATATTGAAGTTATGAAGTATGACCTATTTGTCATAAGCTCAATGTATTAATAAATAGACTACATAATAATGATATTGAAGATAAAAGTATGCAATGAATAGAAAGTCAGTCATCATTTCTATTAAAAAAGTACATACAGGATCATTAAATGTATGTATGATGGGAGGAGTAGTGAAAGACAAATGTAGGATTATTTTTTTTTATTTGGCAGCTGAGATTATGTTTATATTAATTTCGAATACGTGTCAAGTGGTCTCTTTTTAACTTAGAGAAGATTTAAGGTAGAAATTAGTATTCAGTAGGATGATCAACATTTTTTTATGTAATCAATTTGTTAGATGGGGATTAGTTTTGAACCTAAGTAAAAGCTTATTTATGTGGATCTACACAAAGTCAAATAGTGTATGATATTTGAACTTCATTCATCTATGTTTTGTCATTATAATCGGTTATTCCCATTCTATTGTAACTGGGTGTTATGAAGATAGTTGAATATGAATTGGATATTCTAAATTGATATAGGTTAGATAAATGCTGAAAATCAAAAAGAACTGCGTGTCGGTTTTATCTTTCTATGGAACTACTAAGCAGTATGCATCTATATCTATATTCCGTGTTCTTATCGATTTCTAATACTGCTAAACTCCACTGGTCACATATCACTAGAGCTCCAGGAATTACCTGCTGTAGCTAATCACTAGTGATATTCACTTAATCCATAGAACTCAAGTGAGATATAATTAGTAGTGTATTAGTTGTTCATCAATGATAAAGGTTGAGATTATCCAATATATATTTTGAATTGATTGAAGTTCAAATTATCAACGTTGGAATGTCGGCTCAGTGGTCTAAAATTTAAGCGTTTACCACTAAACTGGACTATCATGAAGTGAATTCACGATAAGGATTCCGGTGTGCATAGATAAGGATTTGTATACTGGGATAAAACAGCCATTCGAAGGTTTCTTAATTTGTACTGGTTGTCATAATTACATCAATTCATGATCATATATTCAAATTCAACAATCTCCACAACATGCAGTAATAATAACTATTTATCTAACTATTTCTGTGTATATTGTAGACAAGGATTAATCAAAAATCTTCCTTTCAAGTAAAGCATAACTAGGTCATTCGAAATTATTAAAAGGAAACCATACCGTGCTACTAACTCCTCCTGGAGCCCCTCTAGGGTTACTGCCTGTCCCAAGCCCTGATAAAGGAGGAGGGTTAAGCATGGGGTTAACAACCGCATCCCGTAAAACAACAACCTCGCTAAAAACACACTAACCAGTAAAAACCTTTATAATCACTTTAACTCTGCCCTGGGAGTTGGATGGTCTATTATGACGCCTCATGATGAAAGCTGAGTTTCTTCGGAAGCCAAGAAGCAGATGTCGCTTCTAAAAACCAGAACAACCATTAATATAGGTATATGGAATGTCCGCACAATGTGCGAGACAGGGAGAAGCATACAAATTGCCAAAGAAATGAAAAGATACAAACTGAATATACTTGGAACGAGTGAAACCGATTGATTACAAGCTGGACAACATAGATTATCCCTAAGGAGAAGTTCTTTTATACCTCTTCCACCTGGTAGAAAACGCCCCACACACAGAATGAGTAGCACTAATTTTGTCCAAAGAAGCATAGAATGCGCTCATAGGAATGGGAACTTCATGGACCTAGAATCATTAAAGCATCCTTCACGACGAAGAAGGATGGGATAACAATGAATGTCATCCAGTGCTATGAACCCACCAACGACAGCCATGAAGACGACAAAGATCAGTTCTACGTAAGGCTGCAGTCAAGTTTAACACAGCCCTTCTCCTGAATACTAACAAACGCAACGAATTTAACATAACTCTCAACAACAAGTTCCAAACATTTCATGATTTGCTAGAAGAAGGTGGTACTGATTTGGAGGACAATTGGAAAGAAATTAAAGAAACAATAACTTCAACATGTCAAGAGATTTCGGGTCGTATGAAACAACATCATAAAGAATGGATTTCTGTCGATACTCTGGACAAGATCCAAGAAAGGAGGAGCAAAATGTTGGAAATTAATAACAGCCGGACAAGAACAGAGAAAGCCAAAGCACTGACCGAATACACCGAAGTGAACAAGCAAGTGAAGATAAGCAACAGGTCGGATAAACGGAAATATGCTGAGAACCTAGCAATGATTGGCGGAAAGAGATACAACATAAGGAGACATGAAGCGCTTATACGAAGTAGCTGGCTGGGAAATTCAGCAAGCCAGATCGGCAAATCACGAACAAGGCTGGCTAACCAATCACTGAAGTGAATGAACAACGAAACAGGTGGGTAGAACACTTCGAAGAGCTGTTAAATCGACCAGAACCACTGAACCCGCCAGTCATCGAAGCAGCAGCAATGGATATTCCTATAAACACCGACCCACCAACAGTCGAAGTCAAAATGGCCATCCGACAAATCAAGAGTGGTAGGTCAGTAGGGCCAGACAACATACCAGCCGAGTCACTGAAGACAGATATAGAAGCAACTGCAAAGATACTCTACACTCTCTTCAGAAAGATTTGGGAGGAGAAACAAGTGACCTCAGACTGGAAAGAAGGATACCTCATCAAGATACCAAAGAAAGATCTCAGCAACTGCGAAAACTACAGAGGCATCACTCTTATTTCTATACCAGGAAAAGTCTTCGATAAAGTGTTAGTGAACTGAATAAAAGATCCAGTCAGTGCCTAATTTCGAGACCAACAGGCCGGATTTTGTAAGAACCGATCGTGTATTGACTGAATTGCTACTCTATGGTTCATTCAACTCTTCAGAAAAAACAAAACATCACATCGTTACTATGATCGGTTAACAGATACTTACAAGAAATACACGATGATGTAACAATCAAATTAAGATAAACACTAATAATGCTTAAATACTGCAAAAAATTAATCGAATGACTGAGTAATCAAGACAAAGTATACACTTCAGAATCTTATTTATTAGTTCTAAGTTAATGTAGTGAAGCATAAAAATAAGGGAACATCTTACACAGATACAATGATGTGTATACATTCATAAGTTATATACTAATCATTTTCAATTAAATGATCACAACTAGTTCAAGTAAAATATCAGCTTTGAAAAATTATAGTATGATTGTTGCTAAATGATAAATAAACACTTGAAGATATAATTAGTCTGGTCCGTTGAAATGGCTTTCCACCGTTTCCCCTCCCATGAAGAAAGTAAGACTTATTGTAGTACACACAATGGTGTCACACATACATACATGTATGTTTTAGATTCCAGTACTAAACGCATTCAAAGTTAACTAAAATTTGCGACTAAAAGTCATTGTCATGGCATCTGTCAGGTCAATATAAACTGTTCAATTCTTGTGTTAAATATCGTTTATGTGAACCTACAAAACATTACTAACTGAACAGTTCATTCATATGTATATGGATAAAAAACTAGATAGCTGATTATTAAAGTTTCTGTAAGTAGTACCGGTGAATACGAAGTAATCGAGTGAAATTGGTTACTTTGAGGAATCACTTGCTTCCTGATGTAATTTTTTATTCTTCTTTATGAACTACACTACTTATAACACGAATGAACATCAACTAGTAACAAGTTCTTACTAGAACATCCTTAATTAATCTCACTTTTTGACCCTACTGATTATACCATTCAGATAGTTGTAAATGTGAACCAGTAGATTATTGACCCTAACCCTGTATGTGCATACATGTACACAATGATGCTTATTAATGCTTTAAATAAAATGACCTCAAAAACTTAGCTCTACCCTGATTTCCCCTAGTTCACTAGTTGATGTTAATTTCAGATGAAAATTACTTTAAATAACATCACTTCGTAAAGAATGTTCAGGAGAACCAATATAGTCCATTCACTCAATCCTTTGTATAAAACTTGTACCACATTACACATATAGAAATTCATCTGACCATCTATTCTCATGTATGAATTAGAACATAATATTAGTTAGGTATCACCATTAATGACATCATATTATCACCATATTTACAATACAATTAATAGTTGTGTTTTTTATATGTTGCATATAAACTATTTTCTCGCTTTGAATGAACATAATATTCATATGAATAAGTTTAATGTTTGTTTGTTATTTCTCTTTTTTTATAATTAAAGTGATTACATCATCGTTACTACCCACTTCTTCCTCTTCCATGGAAAATCATTCATGCTTTCATTTTGACATAGCAACACTTGTTTACTTCCTATTCTTCCTTTATACAAATCTATAAGTTTTTATGCCAGTAGTATCTAAATACTCGTTCTCTTTACAAGTGAATATTATACATATACATAGATCGTCTTTTATGTTTGCGTAACAATGACATTCACTTAATTCCTATGCAACAGTCTTGATCATTAGAGTTCTTGCCATAACTTCTCCAACTCATTCAAGGAATATTATGTGATCTATCATGCACCAATCTATTCGATGTAAAGACTTGTTTATTCTGTTTAAATGGAAGCATGCGAATCGAATATCATGAATTGAGCTGGGTTAAACAATCAGTGAAAACCAGTAACTCGGACTAGTAGATATCTGTCTTGTTCTTGTATGGGAATCCTTAGTAATGCGCATCCATCCACGCACTAAGAAATTGAACCTATCACCTTCAAGTTACGCTACAAGACTTAAGTGTCAGTCATTTTGCAACATATTTGCATGATCTCGCGTACTGCCATTGGTAGGTAACTGCTTTATACTTGATAATTTTGGGATCCACTTGTCGCATCTTTTCACTAGAACTCCAGGAATTATCGCCTGAAGTTGGTCACTAACTAACTTGTAATGAGTGAAATGGGGTGTTGTGAAGATTACGAATTCAACTGTTAAGAATAGTAACTAATTTTACATTATCTGACCCTTAAACTCAACCCAAATCTACCAATCGAAACCCCAATGTGATCACTGAGTCAAATGGTTTAACAATGTAATGCACTTTATTTAAACAGATTACTTGAAACTTGAATTTTATTAATTTTCTACTAAAACTGATAAGCGATGGAATATAGTTTCATGCTATTTTCGACCGGTCACATGAATATACCTTAATTCCATCGCTAATAATTTTAATTACGAGATCAGATGGTTCCAGAAGGCGAGTCCCAAATATGATGAAATACATCTTTGGGATTTTGCTGTAAATAAAACATCATCTGTTGTAAAAACCTGTGAATCATTGACAATATCAAAGTAGTCTACTCGTCACGTATGTATGTAGGCATGTAAAATGCACATCATAAAACTTGATATATGTATGCATTGGCCCAAATTTTCATACCTAAGTAGAATTGCAAGATTAACACCGAATCAGCAGTTACTTCAATGATAATAATAATAAAAACTAAAAAAGGACGGACATAAAGAATATAATCTGCGGGAGAAAGATTCAGTTTGTGAAAAGTAAGGTATGTAATAATTTTGAGCTCAAGGTTTAAAGAAAGACAAATAGTGAAACTGCCTGCACTATTGTAACAGGTTATTGAGCATGTCACCCAAAGTCTCCAACTACTGGTCGGAGCATTTATGCAAACCCCAACCAGGTAGTCTGTATTTGCCAACACGACTCAAACCATCAATCAGTGGCCTTATAGACTAATGCTCTGTTTTCGTTTGGCCACTTCCTACTTTCTCCCATCCTATACTATTAACAGTTAGCATCGTGCACCGAGGCAAGCGGTAGTTAGACATATGTAACACACATCCCAATCACTTAAGTCCGCTAAAATTCTCAAATTATTTACCATCTTTTTCAAATAACCAGCTTCTAACCTTATTTACAGTTACCACTATCATTGATGAGTGATATATAACTATATAAATTTTGTATTTTCATTAGACTCATTTCTTACTCACCTAATATTACATAATCCAATTGTCTCTCGCATTACTATTCACTTCAAGGTTCACATCATTCATTCTTCAAGTTGCTTTATTCGGGGGGGGGGGGTAATTGTATCTTATGATCAGTTACTAAGCTGAAATGAACAATATGAATAAAATAGCCATAACATTACGTTATTTATGCATGATTTAATTTCTTTTCCATTTCACCACGTTTCACATTTTACTTTACTACTAATTAACAGATTATACAACCTCTCATTTCTCAAATGAATATACATAACACTGTTAGTTCATTGTATTATTATTTATGATTGTGTCAATAGTATGTTGAGTCCCATTTAAAATTATTTTGAGGTAAACCGAATAGAGGAAAGAACATAAAATATGAATGAGTTGAACGATTCATGATGTTGATCTACGCTCCAGATCGTTATTGGCTACGGGACCACTTTAAATCAGGAATGACTGGACGGCAATCGACCTTATGGCGCTGTTCCAAAAAATCATAAATGGTGTCATTATTATATGAATGAGTCCATATTTCTACTATCGTAGCATTCACTATACTAAAGTTTGTATTACCTGTGAAAAATTACCATTTTCTAACTTACCAGACTATGAGTATCTTGAGAAAAATCATTAAGATCGTAGAGAAGATTTGTAGATCAGAAGGATGGTTTTGATTAGACTGTGTCACTGAGCCAGATTGTTCAATTGTGGAGTTTTTATCTTCATTCTAAATGATTTCATTGTCTCAAACTTCTGATAAAAGAGAACTCAATCTAAGCAGGAATCATTAAATTTACTTTACACAAATTTAATGTTTCGAATCTTGTTGTGTTCTGTGGAAGGGGGGGGGTGGTTGATGGTTTAGTCGCTAGTTTCTTATGGCCTTTATGTTAAGCAACGTTATCAGGGTTAATTAATGGTAAAATAAACTTTTTAAATAGTCTACAAGCCTGTTCATTTAATTCTTTTAGATTGCCTTACCTGTGATTAACTGTCTAAATAAGTGTGGTTTGTCTTCTTTTCTTCGGATTCCAGTTGACTGTTTGTATGCTGACATAATCATATAACTTATTGACGTAGTTCACAAGTAATTGGATTGAGATGGCTTGTGGAGATTCGTAATAAGCTTAGTTGATTAAATTCGTCTGAGATTGATGTTGGCAGGTTACGTACTGCTGAGGAGTCCCATATTAGGACGAAGTAGTTCATGTAAGTTAAAAGAATGGATCTACTGATTGGTAAATGACGTGAATTGCATCCTCCCAGCGATTCTCTGTAATTCGTGAAACTATATTGGTTCAGAATTTAATTAGGAAACTACACAACTTTAGTTGGTTATATTCATCACAAATTATCACCAGTTAGATACCACTGGAAATTAGGGAACATTTAATAGATGCTTCGTCCTAGTATAGGATTCCTCAATGGTGAGCATACTCATGTCCGCTAGACAATAGATTAAATTAAATCAACTAAACTTAATACATTCCTCCAGAAAACCGCCTCCAACCAACTACAATAATTAGTACACTACTGATTGATTTCAGATGTTCCTGCGGTCTTAATTGGAGTTCAGATATGTCAATAATGACATTCTAGATAGATCATCAATCGTCTCAAGGCTATATGGAAGTAAAACGTGTAGACACCTGTCAAACAGTTGCATGTGAATTATTCACCTGGAAAAAAGTCACTGTCCATAAGACTTGATAGCTGTAGTATTAATGGGTGTATATGAAAAGTTTCTGATTCGACTTTATCGTTAATGCTTCATATACACTTTTATTTTTCTATCCTTACACAGTTGGTTCCATGAAATGTAACTTAGATTGTTACTGAATAGGATGAGATGTTATAGCTAAATCCCACCAATTAGACATTAGGCTTCTAGAACATTTTAAAACAATAATACTTGACTTTAATAATCGTCTACAAATAGTTCCACGTATTGGAAAATAGTTCTGAAGTAGTTTGAAGGTTTAGTGCAATTCGGAACCCTTTAATAGTAATACGTATCAGTAATTTTGAAGAAACTGATGCTCCTTGGAGGAGTACATCTCGAACCTCTACAGGCACACCGTTTGCAGCAGTTACCTCTTAGCTGTTAGGTCCGCGACCAACTATAAAACCACCTATATGATGATAATGCCAGTTATATTAAGACACTTTGACTAATAGCTGCATTACGACCAGACTATTAGAATTCGTTCATCACTATAACGGATTTCGTAAATAAGACCTTGATCACTACAAGTTTTTATGTTACAAACTATTCTATTTTGTTTAAGAATACTAAACAGTTGCATTAATCATCAGTTATCTTTACTAATAAGAAGTGAAAGAACCAAACATACCTACTTTCTACAATACAAAACACATCTGTTATCATCATCTTATTTTACTGAAGAAGACCAATAACTTCAACATTGTAGTTGAATGCTAGAAATGGTTGATTATGTACAAAAAGATAAACCAATTTCATATGATGATCACATCTATTTTCATTTCTTCTTCTGAATAGATTTTGACAATGAAAATCTATGATGAAATCACTAGTTGATGAATTATAACATGATACAATGGTTAATTCCAGTTAAATTTCATTATGAAAATTCTTCTTGTTTTAATTAATCATTTGCTTATTTTAATGAAAATGTATAAGTAATACAAGTATACTACTGAAATCTATTTAATGTATAACAATTGAATTAATTATGCATTAATTGTAATAATTGACATTCAATTCAATATTTTGATAAGTAGGGTCATATTGATGAAGTGACATAGAATACAATTGGTTCATTGAACAAACAAATGACAAAGATGATGTGAACAACTGACTGTTATCATCAATAATTGTAACTCTTCTAAATTTATTGAGTGTATCATATGAGAAATTGCCAATGGAAATCATCTTATTTTTTCTATCTATGACATTTATGATTCAGTTGACTTTATTATTACCGGGGTCAAATATAACTTGGATTTGAGAAATGTTATTCTACTTGTAAGTAGATTATTTCTATGTATGAAGTAAAAAGAAATTGACAGATAACCACAGATGATTTATTGTTAGATTAAAAAGTAGTCCTGAATCTATTACATTCTACGCATACAACCACTTACTGTCCCTAGTTTTTTTTTTTAGTTTAATGTAACAATTTATCTTTAACCTGAAAGCAAGTGGTGTACCATCGAAGAGAAGCATGTGGAGTAGCTTGTATAAGCGAATCTGAAACAAGGACAAGGTGAAATATGTCATGAAAACATAGGATACGCTTAAGTTTAAAAATAACAACAATGGATAAGTAAAATGAAGATAATCTATCAATCGAATGGGGGGGGGGTATACTTTATCCTTATCTGATTACATATTCGTCTTGCACCTATAACATCTATTTTAATTACTAAATATATTTGATGTATGAATTCTAAAGTAAATCATCTTTTTGTTGTTCATAAGGGATAGAAGCGAAGGAAAAAAAACTGAACGAAACACTCTGCCTGTTCGTAACTAGTGATCACTGTACATTATGATTAGGAAATAAAAATCATGTCAGGTATGAGGCAAACATCACTAATGATAATGGGTAGTGATAGTGAAATGTTGAGGATTAATTGAAGCTGGAAGTAAGTACCCTTGGATTTCAACCAAATAGTCTGATAATCAATTCCTCACAATATGATCTGAAAGTTATTAGTTCGATCTTTGTAACAGTCATGGATTCATACTGCATAGAAGTCTTATACTAGAAAGGAACAGTAGTTCATGCCCCCCTGATTTTCATTGTTTGTTTAACTAACCTTTACAACACAGTTTATTAAAAGCATTTATTGTTAAAGTACAAAAATTGTTAAAGAAGACAAAGTTGATACTTCAAATGTTTCATTTCAATTTACATACGGTTGTCGTTAAGGAAAGTTGAAGGCAATGAAGACACTATTGAACACATAACAATCTTCATATAGCAACAGGAGTTGCACTTTTTTACTTGTAAAATGAATTTCTTCCTGAACTTTTAAACATCATTCTAACACTTTCTCATCTTATACAAAGGAATCATTCAATATAATCACTTAAAGTTACTTCATTTTAGATAAACAGCATTTGTATTCGACTACATTTTAACCTGCTGTGTTACGATAAGTGTATGTGTTTGACACTTGTTTATAACAACAATTGGCATAAAAATATATGATCGTAACGATCTAATATAATAAGTATTGTGTAGTAATAATGGAAAGTTAGTCTTAAAAGTTATAATATTTCAAGGTGATCTTCTTCTTCTTCTTCTAAGAAGAAGATACGTTTGAATTCTGAATAACTTTTGTTTAAATGATACAACATAGTTCCCAAGACTCAACTATACATAAATACAACAAGTGTTCGACTTTTTTTCGGACCCATTAGCTAAATCCATCTTCATTCTAATGTTAATGTTTATACTGGGATTCTTAATCGGCTACATAAGTGAATAGTTGTTAGACTCAGTAGCTTTGTGAATGCAGTGAAAGCGTTTGAAGCAAATGGACTGAGTTCGAGTTTTAGTATGAATATAGTAAGGATATTCATCTGACATTTCCCAAATAGGATGAAACGCTTGTCCTGGATTCTACTGAATTATAATATTCAACTTTGACAAAGTGTTTACATATTAAAGTAATATCTTCAGGATGAACATGTGACATCAGTTATCCACCAGCTCCAGTCCCTCATCGGATAAATAAGAAAACTTCTACAATACGTGCCTCCTTAATCTCTGAAACCCCATATCTTTAGTTCATAGGAAAAGAAACATGATTTTTAGTTGGACCTATACAAAATAGGTCATATTAATTACACTACATGTTTAAGAAGCTTAATCTAGTGTACGATTAATCTCAAGGTACTGTTAGTTGTTATCAAAATGTTATTGTCTATTAGAAGAAAATTTAGGACAACCAGATTGACGTGATGATCCACGTTGCTATAACAACTAAGAATCGGATGTTGTATGAATAATATGGGCTTTAAAGTGTAAGTTATTGAATAATTATTAGCTAAACAACTTTATCCAGTTAGAGGTCTCTAACTCCAGTCAAAGCTCGGATGTCATATAAAGGTTAATCATAGAATCTGTATTTTGATTGTATACAGACTTAAAATGCTAGTACACTACTGAGAGATGCAGTAAGTAGAAGGAAGTTTTATGTCTTGAATTAATATGAGGAAGATTCAACTTCTAATTGATAACACCATAAGAACTACTGTAAACAGGGGAGAACTCAGCACCCTTATCCTTCTGACTTAAAACTCAGTGGTACATACATTTCGATATGAGATCACTTCAATTATCATCAGATCTTGAATATTTCATAAAACAACACTGCCATTCATTTAAAACCAGCGGTTCACATCAATGTGACAATAACTTCCTGGTTATGAGTTATATGGGTTACTCTATGTCACGTGGTTTCATAAGCCGTTGATGCTATGGCATTCATTAAAGAGATAATTTTGCTGGGCGTAGGATCTTCAGTGTGGAATTTCATAACAGTTTCATCTCTGAGTATAACATAATTACCTGCTTACTTACTTACGCCCATTCCCCCTTCACAGAGAAGCATAGGTTGCTCACCAGTATTCTCCATTGAACTCTATCCTCAGCAATCCTTTCCAGCTGTTTCCAATTGCTATTTATCCTTTTAATGTCTGCTTTCAATTCTCGACGCAGTGTGTTCTTTGGCCTTCCTCTTTTCCGTTTCCCAACAGGATTCCACGTTAATGCATGTATCGTGATGCAGTCTGATGATTTTCTCAATGTATATCCTATTTAATTCCAACATTTTTTTCCTGTTTTCCTCTTCGACTGGAAGTTGGTTTGTTCTCTCCCATAGTAGGCTGTTGCAGCTAGTTTTCGGTCAACGAACATTCAGTATCTTGTGTAGATAGTTGTTTACAAATACCTTTACACTCCTAAGGATGTATCACTCGATATTTCTTATTGTATGCCAGAGTGGTTGTTTCATTTCGTTGGTTCTTTTATAAAATTTTAACTACATTTACAGAATTAGCTTGAATAACACATGTTGTATCCGTTAAAACTGACAATTGATGCACCATTTGGCAATATGATCATCAAAATATTAATCAAATTACTGCTTTTATTCCACCAAGTGAAAGTTCTTGGAACAATGTAACATGGTAATCATGCTTAATAGAGTAAACATTCAAGAAAATCTTAAGTTATCAATATTAATAATGATTGACATCGTCTAAGATACAACTGTTGAACATGTTTAATTAATGCTTACAATGAACCTAGTAAACACTGTCCCCATGTGTCTAATTCTCAAATAGTGAAAAATACTTAGATGTTGCTCTTGTCTACTGAATACACTTGTAGGCTATAAATAACAGGAATCCATCAAAACATAATGAGATTGTTTGTATATGATGTGAAATCAACATTCCCATGTGTATAATATCAAAGGAACAGCGTGAATCTAATGGATATGATTGATAAATGTTTTATTCTCTTATGAATACACTGATTAAGCAATAATACACAAATGGTTGATTCCAAAGTCTATAAAAATGTAGCAGATAATGATGCCTACACGTCAGAATGTAAAAAAAGAAAAGTAGCACCTATGACTGCATTACTCAAACTGCTTGGTTATTAGGCGGTTGATGAAGCTGTTTTGTTATCCCAACTTATTTACATGTGTATAGTTTGCTCTTAGATTGTTGTTTTTCCATTGACATATTAAGGCTTCAATAATCACCTCAGGAGAATACTTTGAGTTATATTCCGCTTTTGGATATTACAATGGTTTATGAAATTTACATTAATGTGAACAACACAAAAAAAAGTTACCAATTAATGAATGTAAGCTAATCAAGCCATTTTTATCAGTTGGTGATCAGCTGGTGGAGTGACCTTTTTAATAATGATACACATGAACAATAGCTGTCATTTAAGAGAAGTGAATGGGAATGCAATCAAATGTTGAACAATTTATGTGGTAATAGATGTTAATTAGAATATGGTTTAATAATTCTATGACAGTCTTTTAATTTGATGTAAAATGCCTGAAAATATTCAGATGGGAATTTCGCTTGATGTAAGTATAATGTTAGTTCTCATATGTCAGCAAGGACTGACTACAATCTTACGGGAATGAATAGTTTTGGTAGGATTCGATGTCGCACCATAGAACTTCAAAGTCTGAATAAATGTTGGTGAAATATTCGGTTCGTAAACGACTAAGAATAAAATGTAATGATTTATCATTGAATATTGACTAACGTGATTCTTGTTTCGTCCAAAGTGTCGACTGAGTTTTATTTTTCAAAATTACGTTAATTTGGTTACTAGTCTAACTGACTTGATATGGCTAGAATTGTGAACTAATATTAAGTTGTTGTAGATAATCAACAGGATGTCCCATTTGGTTTAGACTCTATACTTATTGGCATTCTACAATAAAGTGTATTTGTAGTCCCGGAAGAACTGACGTTTTCTTACTACTAGTCATTCTAGTCATTAAGAAAATATTTTCAACTATACTGACATAATTTGAGAAAAAGATACTAAACATGAGAGCTTGAATGATTGAAGAGTAGCGTCATCCATTTCACTTAGTACTAATCAAGAGAGTTGATTTTTATCTTATTTCGACTAGATTCTATCTTACACTTCTTTGGTATGCAAGTGATATAGTTTAGTGGAGAGACATGACCAGTGGAGTTTAACCATATCGGCTGTGAGGTCGCGAAATATTGCGAATTTACCGCATCTATGAATGTAATATATTAGACATTAACTCAGTCGTTTATAGGTTAAGCGTTCATTTTAAAACGTGAACGTTCTGAATTCGACGTCCACTTGAAAGTAGGCAACTATTAAAGATACACTTGTTCAGTGACTGTTGATTATCAGTATTCGTACAAGGTTAATGTATGATATGATACTTTGAAAAAAAAAATCTGCCAGTGGATGAAAATGGCAGCGTCGTGAATGTGCACCCTTGAAGAGTCCCATACTAGGACGAAACAGCTATCAGGTGCTTCCTGATGATCAGTGGTTGTTTTAATTCAGACCGAAAATTTACAAGTCAATAATTCAATCAATTTCCTGGAGCTTTTTCAATGAAGTGACTACGCAAGACTAGTCATTTTTCCGCGTTTAGTTAATGAAGACAGGTAAGTAAACGGTTGTTCATTTTGTAAATGTTTCCTTGATGAGAAAGTTATGTCAACTGCAGCCAAATAAACAGACTATGAAGTAGACGAAGAAAGACAATGATCAATTTTCTGTAGTTTGCTCAACTAAAAACAGGTTTATACGAATCAAATTAACTGAAAATATCACCTTAAATACTTTAACAGGTCTGTACACACAGTATTTTTTGGTCTCAATTTTACCTTATATGAATGGGAAGTTCACAGATGTTCTTCCTAGTTCTGATGCAACGAGTATTCATTAAAACTGAGTCGTTTCTGAATATGGGTTATACGATCATTGAAAATCTAAAGGCACTGTTCTAATATGTGACTCATTGGTAGTTCGATCCATTTCTTGACCTGGAATTGGATTCAATATTTCCGACATAACCGGTGAATATAAATCCTTATATCATTGAGATGACATTCAGCAGTTGACGTTTCTAACTACAGTTATTGTTTAAAATTCAAAACACGATTACAGTTAACATAAACTCACTAGTAACTAATTTCACAGATCTGATAAGATTACGTAACCAGTAGAAGCATGTATACCATTTAGTAGTTACCCACTAGCTGCAGAGAATCAAGTCATGCAGTATACATCTCAAAATGAGTGAAGTTAGAAATGCAAGCTGTTAAACGTCAACTTAACGGTCTAAACATTAAGCATTCACTGAAAAACGTTATGGCTCTAGGCTCAATTCCTGGTAGGGTATTAGATACTTGCTGTCACTAAGGTGTGAGATTCCGGGAACCAATAAGTTATTAATTAGTTCCTGGTTTTCAGCCGTTATCTAACTATACTCAACCCTAAGTGTAAAACTTCCATTTCAAGAATGTTGACTAGATCTATTGTTATTACTAACTCAGTTAATCTACACGAACAATCTATCTTAAAGATTAATAAGATTTACATGTTACCGATCTATTGAGAATCAACATTCTGTAAAGAAAGACATCATATGAAAAATCACAAGACAATTCCACGAATACATACATTACTTTGACATAAACTAGTCATATTATACAAAGATCAAAATGAAGTAATTCAATTGAAATGACATACAACTACAGTGATCGACAATGATATGAAAATGTGCAGTACACTGTAGTACATTGATAACTATACACGTGACAGTTGAATAAGAAGTATGATGAATGTAATATTTGTTGTTATTGAACATACACATTTGCTTTAAAATGAACAGAATTGTTTATTTTTAACTCTTGGAGAGTAATGTGAATGTTAGATGAGATTCAGATTATGATAAGATGGATTTTACTTACATAGTATGATAATAATGCACAGCTGCTAATAGATTTCAGTTGGATTCTGAAGAAGCACATTGATATAAGGAAATATACATGTGGGTGAGGGGGGGGGATAATAACAGGAAAATTGATTTCCGCTCTGCTGATATCAATCCAACGGTTCTTGATGCATCAGATAGGTAATAATAGAAGGAATGTAGTAATTTGTGTTTGCACCTGTTTACTTTAATCTTTCAAGCTAAAAATAAAGGCCGGGTTGCTTAATATCAGTTGATTAATATCAGTTAAGGAACAGTTAGAAACTAGAAATCGAAAGAGAGCTGTTTCTTTCTAGTAGTATGAAACTTTTAAGTAGTGCGTATCGATGTACATATTTGAGATTTTATTTAGGACTTATAGATTTATCAGTGTGCACTTAATCTTTAGACTCTGTGGTCTATACTTTTCAGCCAGTTGGAAATATAGTTTGACATCATCTAATTCCATTTGGTACGTAATAGCTTCAACACCTCGGAAGTTGCTGAATTCTATCAGCCACAACTCATAGGATTTTGAGGAATTCATCTCAATATCAGTCACATATGAGTACAGACAATTATTTTGAATAACTCTGTGAATATAATAATGTACTGGAGAGGTACAATATTTCCCAGATCTACTGATTCAATTTTAAAGTGTAGTCATTTACTGACGTGTATTATTAAGATATCTTATATTGTCTAAACTATGTGATTCACAAGATACTCCTCTAGTAATCGCAACTTTTATATCGCTTGTCTTGATTATAGGCTTGTTTAAGAGAACGCATCAACCATTTTAAGGTTTTTGAACTGTCTGATTACTAACTTACTTACGCCTGTCACCCTTCTCGGAGGAGCATACGCCGCTCACCAGTATTCTCCATTCAACTCTATCCTCAGCAATCCTTCCCAGCTGTCCCCAGTTACTGATCATCCTTTTAATGTCTGCTTCCAACTCTCGACGCAGTGTGTTCTTTGGCCTTCCTCTTTTCCGTTCCAAGTTAATGCTTGTCTCGTGATGCAGTCTGATGATTTCCGCAATGTATGTCTTATCCGAACTGTCTGATTACTGGATGCAAAAGTCACATTCCAGCGTTAATGATCATACTGGGACTCAAACTTACTACTCATCTATTCAAATGACCAGTACTTTATCCAATATGGAACTGACGTTAGATAGATGATGAATTATTTGAAAGGATGCGTATCATGACCAGATAGCCTCAGATCAGTGGCTATCAGAACTCCATAGTGTAATGGATATTGTGGTGCTATTTGAAGAGATTGGCTTTGCATTTGAATACTAGTGTGAACATAGTGTGCGATTCCTCGATTCCACTGATAACTGCAACCAAAATATATTAAGATTTTTAACGAAAGTAGATAAACTGAGCCAGTCCTTTCAAAATGCGCACACACCTATAAGATCCGTTCAGTTACATTCCTCACTATCAACAACAGTATACTACAAATTCTTGATTATAGACCAAAGAATCTGACATGAATAGGATGATTGAAACTGAAAGATAAAATGTATTAAATGATATGAAGATCAAAAACCCAGTAGAAAATTATAAGAATGAGTGAGTCTACACTTCTATAACAATTTTTTAACTGTAGCACTGAATCGCACCCATAAAAATGGCTCAGCACATGAATCAATAGTTTCACCAATTGATGTAATTTACAGAGATTCCTAATGATCTGTCTTTTGTGTTAGTAGTCAGCGATTATCAGTAAACAGTAACCAAAATCGTAATAAATGTCGTATCTGAATTTTTTAGATTCTACATGTTCTCCTGTATGATTTGTTTAATACTGATAAGCCGTTAAAAAGTGTACTTAATGTGACCTAAGACTAACCAATTTCTGAAATCTTTCATTTTACATTCTTTAAGATAATGTAAAGAAGTTACTAACAAAATACTTCACTGTATAGTCATTCAGGTCAATGAAGAGGTTAACGATGGTAAACTGTTGAATATCTAGCGAAATGATTAGCCTTTGATTATATGTGTCATGCCATAAATCATGCTGTTCATGTCGTCGATTTACAAAATCTTTGAGATTATATATTAATTTCTACCTTTATCAAAAAGCTTTCATCAAATGATAAGATATCACACTGAATCAACAAAATTAAGGACAGTGGTTAATGATTATAGTATGATAGTTAATGATTTCATCATCGTATTTCGAATTCAACTCTTTGATGTAATGCATGCAAGAATTACAACAAAACTTTGCAATAACCACTGTCTAATAATGAAATATGAATGTTTTCCAGAACCTACTCTGAATTACATCTACAATCTATGATATGTAGAATTGAATCAGTAAAGTAATGTCAGTTTATCATGAGTAGAATTAATGAAAGGCTAAACAACTATGAAATGATTAATAGAACAAACAAAAGTAGATAAATACTCATGAAATATCACCTTCAGTTGAACATGCTAATTTACATGTACGTACAAAATGACAAGAGTTTACACAATTGACTTATGGCATTTCAAAAATGTCTATTTCTTCAAGGATGGATTATAGGTTACACAGTTCAACAGCACTATCGTCTAGTAACTAACTGATACAATGGTGGCAATAAACTA
This sequence comes from Schistosoma japonicum, assembly GCA_025215515.1. NCBI lineage: Eukaryota > Metazoa > Platyhelminthes > Trematoda > Strigeidida > Schistosomatidae > Schistosoma > Schistosoma japonicum. The sequence continues at coordinate 32,764,180 of CM046063.1, forward strand.
CATCAAAAGTTATCAGTGAACCATGCAACATTTAGAGAAAATCATTGTGATTCAATGATTTATAAATACGATCTTTGTATTCATGATTAATCTTCAATTGACTTGGTAACACAAATGAATTAAACATTTCAACGTTCTTTCTTTTTTCAGTTTTCATCTGATTATTTAATTGATTGCAGTTGCAGGTTAATGAGTTAAACCGCTCATGTTTCTTTCTTCTATTAGAAACCACTGAGGTTTTTATTTGATACTATGTAATGGAATTCTCGTAAATACTTAAACAGGAGGCGATTTGCATAAAGAACTGTTTTAAAAACTAAATACGTTGACATTCCAAATAGCTTGTTCTTTATGAGCACAGGATTACAATAGTTTTGTGTTTATATGGACATATGAATGTACAACCTTCAAGTCTCTAAGTGAATGCCTAAATATAAAAACTACTAGATCAACTGGTATCTGATGGTAGGATTCTTAATTTTAATAATTTGTTATTTAACCTAACAAGAAGTCATGACTTGTAAAGTTCAAGTAAACCAGAAGTCAGACAGTTATCACCAATAGCTGAATTACAAATTGATTAATGCAAAATTCTGTCAAGTAATGCCAGTCCAACTTCGAGACCAACAGGCCGGATTTCGTAAGGGCCGATCGTGTATCGACCAAATCGCTACCCTACGGTTCATTGTTGGGCAGTCAACTGAATGGAATTCACTCCTTTACATTAACTTCCTCGACTACGAAAGAGCACTCGACAGCGTGAATAGAAGAGTATTATGAAGCCTTCTACGACATTATGGAGTACCCGAGAAGATAGTCAACATCATACGGAACTCCTATGACGGACTACATTGTAAAATACTGCATGGAGGTCAACTCACAAATTCATTCGAAGTGAAGAACGGTGTTAAACAAGGATGCTTACTGTCGCCCTTCCTCTTCCTGCCGGTAGTTGATTGTATCATGAAGTCCGCAACATCTCAAAGCAATCTCGGAATACAGTAGACAACATCGATGGAACTAGATGAGTTAGACTTTACAGATGATCTAACTCTCCTATCTCACACACAGCAACAAAAGCAGATGAAGACGGACAAGGTAGCAGCAGCCTCAGCAGACCACCAGTTGGCCTCAACATACACAAATGGAAAAGCAAGATCCTCCGATACAAAACGACCAACACTAGCCCAATTCCACTTGACTGACGGAGAAATTCTGGAAGATGTAGAATCCTTTAAATACTTCGGCAGCATCATCGATAAACAAGGAGGGTTCGCTCAGTGGCAGATGGGAAGGTGGGGATCGAATAGGCAAGAGTAGCATTTCTACAACTGAACGAAATCAGGAAATCAAACCAACTGTCAGCCAACATTAAAGTTAGAATTTTTAATACAAAAGTGAAGACAGTCAATTCTGTTGTATGGAGCTGAAACTTGTACGGAGAACTACGAAAAGCATCCTTCAGAAGATACAAGTATTTATAAACAACTGTCTGCGTAGGATACTTCGAACCCGTTGGCCAGATACCATCAGCAATAACCTCCTATGGCAGAGGACAGATTAACTTCCAGTAGAGGAAGAAATTAGGAAACGACGCCGGTGGTGGATAGGACACACAATCAGGAAATCACCAAATTGTGTTACAAGACAAGCATTAACATGGAATCCTGAAGTTCAAATGAAAATAGGAAAACCCAAGAACACACTGAGTCGGGAACAAGACACAGACATGAAGAGAATGAAGAACTCTTCGGTAGAGCTGGTAAGGACAGAATCGGTTGGAGAAAGGTGATCGGCGGCCTATGCTGCACATAGGGTAACATGCATTGATTGATTGATTGATTACCTAGTTGATAGTTAAAAGTTTCCTGTAAGATCTGCAGGTAACAAGTGTAAACTGTTATTGAGGTGTCTCATACTAGGACATAACACTTGCCATTCAATGTTTCCTAGTTTTCAACGGTACACTACTGACAGTAATCTCTGACTGACACAAACAACACAATAATATCAACCTCTACAAAATCACTTCTTTTGCATAATGACAAACTGCATTATTCATTACTCTAACTCTTTTCAAGATGATATGAAGGAATAAACGGTACTTATTGTGTCAACGGAAAGAAACAACGCAGTATGAACACTGTTTTCATAAACTAAGCAAATTTCATAAAAGTTTTATGCCAGATGTCAATCTCTTAGTCATAAAAGTATTTACTTTAATGTGTCTATGAAATGAAATACACTAATTGGAAAGAATCACTATGTATAACTGAAATATTTCTTCAAGAACACCTGTATATTACGAGACAAATCATTAAGTCACTTTGCTACTTAATAGTTTATTCTATGAAATGAACAATGATGATGTTTCACAAACATCTTCATGTCACCTCAGCAACTGTAACCTACATTTCGTTAACATTAAAAAAAAAATCCTTCCTAATTAACACTCATTAGGGTGACAACTTAAAATAGTTTGTATAACTCAAGAAGAATATTCATGATGTGAATACTAAATTTCAAATGATTACGCAATCAGCAAACATGATTACACTGAATAAACACAAGTACAAATGTATGCTACTTTAATGAATTACACATCCACAAATCAATCACCATCTGTGAACTTGTTGGGATAATTAAAATATAAACTAACAAAAAATAAAATAAAACCCATTAATGTTTTTCATTCTGTTCTCAGATTATCAACCTTTTAATTGATTCTTCTCGATAGTCAAGTAGATTGATTGGGAAATTCTCAATATTTTGAGCATAGATACCTAATGACACTCTGACATATGCATATGCATTCAAGTTAGTTGGTAGTAAGTTATAGAAAGATTCACAAGAAGTCAGTTATTCATTGAAACATTGAATTGATAACATTTTTAAATTTGATTATGTATAACAGGAATTATATTCACATAAGGAATATCAATTGTTTTAGGAAGTTCAACGATTCCCTTGTCCTAAATGATAACTGGCATGAATAAAGCTAAAAGTTGACTCCTTTTTTTCAATGTTCATTAATGAGGCTAAACTAACCATCTTTAGCTGACTTTCCTATTCAGTCAGTGACAGAATGCTGCATATTAGAGTGTAAGTCTTAGTGAAAAACATTTATTATAATCAGATGAAATTATTCTCAATTGTTGTCTATGAACATGCTTAATACACTGTAGCCTAATTGACCATATGGAAGGAATGAAATTGTTACTTTGAAGTTCCCTTTAATATACAGTACTCACTTATTAAATGAATGAATGCAAGACATTCAGTAAACATTGAAATATTTCCGATTAACTTCAAACCTTAAACAGTACTTCCTACCAATGATCTTTAACGCGCTTAAATCAAAAGATAACATACTTTGTATTGAATCGTTGAGATCAGTCGTCAAATTATGACTTAGTCAACAGAATTTAATGGTTTAAATAAGTAGATACACGAGAGTTATATAGAGTTATCATTAGTAAATCTGGGAGGCAGTGGGGGATGCCACAATAAAACAGTTTTTAATCACAAACTGATGCTTTCATAAGTTCGAATCCAAGACTCTTAAATCTTGTCACTTGTTATAAATGATCATGTGCACTTTATTTCAAGTTAACCAGCGTTGAAAATATGAACCGTTGAACTTTCATCAACTAGTTTAAATACATAGTTATTAATCGTAAACTTCAAAGCCTCAAGTTCAAATCCATGTAAGATTGTTAGTGCACATAAGAAAAAATAGTTCATAATTATACTGAAACTGATATTCAATGTTTTTTTGGTTCTTAGTGGTTCTATAGTTGGTATAAGTTCTTGATGATAACTGTTTACAGTTAGTGTATTGTATCGGTGACAGATTGATTAGTCACATTGAATTTTGAAGTAAATAACTAATTTCTTCTTCAATGGGACTATCCACTAGTAGGTAGCCACTACTCTTACTCTTCTTCAGGCTTCGTGGGTAACCTGTTAATTCTAGATCAGTGAGGTGATATCTAACGCCAGCTAAATCGTGATTTCTTATGACAATTATCCATTGCTGTTGATGACGTCTCCTACACCTTGCATACAGTTGAACTCTAGAGGTTTCATCTCATTAGGAGATGAAGTCATTCGGTGTTAAATAAATTTACCAATTACTGTGAAGTTAAGATTTCGTTCCTGCGAAGTGCAATGTAAAGACACAGTTTCATCCTTATACGGAATTCCAACCCCTAATGGCAATCTTCAGTCCACAATTCCAACAGTGATCAAACTCGAAGTTTACAACAAATATTCATCGTTTAGATCAATAATCCATGTTTCTGACTTAAATCAGTTCACAAAATATTGAAAAGCTTTATTTAATATTATTGATGGGTAACTGTCTCATACTCGACATGTTTGAATAATACTGGTTAGCTATTTGCGTTCTGAATAAGTTGTCTTCATTGAAAAACCTAGATTATACAAGTTACAGATTGATGTTGGTTGGGTATCATTTAAAACCACAGAGCAGGTGGACAGCTGATTCATCCTAGTGTGAGACTCTTCATTGGTGCTCACCCTCAATTTTCACCGGAGTATCGAACCCAGGGCCTTAAAGTATCACAGTGAACACTTGGCCATCTTCACCAATGAACTGGCTGAAATCCAATGGTAAAATTCTAACTACCATTGATTTGTGATCTTTTGTAAAGTTGCCTACTGCGACAAACAGTTAGTTCAATGTTCCTTTATTTTTGTTGGTACCTAGCTAACATCAATCCGTGATGAATACAAACAACTCAATTTAATACTTATTTCCACAAGGCCACCTCAAGTCACATCCATCTTTTGTTAAGAAAACGCTATAATGATTTCTTTTATCGTTGCTAACGAAGGATTAGTATCCTTTAAACCTTCTTTTTCTCAATAGATCTTTTATGATGGCTTCATTTATTACCATAAATAGACAGAAATGTAAACTTTTACAGCTTAGTTATGTAATAATGAAATCAATCCATGATAATTATAGACCATTCATATTTTGATAGTTAATTGTATATGCCTGTCTACATGTCTATTGAACTGTATGGAGTTTAAAGTCTTACATAATGATAGTCTGAAAACTGGGGTATAGATAACAAGATTACTTCATTACTTGTCACTAGGTGTTGATCTAACACAAAACCAAAGTATATCAGTATGTGATTTATCAGCTTGAGGTTTTTTTATTATAAACTATAATTCTCGTTAATGAAATACTGTTGTTCTCCTACTTAACCTACTTTTAATTACAGTTGACAGAAGATCGAGAGTACTTAGGGAAGTAAGAGTGTAGCTATGTGAAACTGTTGTAACAATGAATTGATTCAGCTAGACAATAGTAACTAAATAGATTAAATGTAGGGCAAATCTACTGACAAGAATACTTATAATGATAAACAATTAGAATTTTGACTATGAATGTGATAATTAACGGATAGATTGATTTGTAATTTTTTTGTGTTGATTAAGATGGTATCCTGACAATGAGATTTGCTATGAAGAGTTAAACGATGTTTGATCTTAGTAATAAAATCACTCGTTTACTAGCCCCCGAGGTTTATTGATTTAATGGTAGATAGTAACATTTGTGAAAATGGTGTTACGATGCTTGTTCAGCTAGAAGGTAAATTGTATTCCGGAATGTGTAGGACTCTATACACATAAGAAAATCTAGAAAAGAGAACACTAAAATAAGTAAGTAAATCAGGTGCGCGCACATTTAATTTGGAAAAAGAATGACACAAGCGTGAAACGAAATTTATCCGGTAGTTGAGACTGGAAATCAAAATTGAAATTCATTACGACGAAAGTCAACTTTAATTTCATCAATAATCATTGAACTGTTAGTGATTGAACTGTATTTATTGAATTTTTTGAAGTTCTGTTGAAGAATCGTTACTAGTTGGGTGTAAATACGACACAGGTGAATTAGTTTTCAATCATCAGTATATACCATATTAAGGTTACCATTTTACACTGTTAAAGTATAAGTAAATGGTCATACAGTAGAAACAGCGAGTAGGGTTAATTAATTTACAGTTAGAATCAGTGATTGTAGCCAAAAATTATTCAAAATCAGGATATCTTGAATAACTGTCTTGTCGTAGTATGTAATATCTCAAAAGTGCGTATTCAAAACTCTACAAAGGCATCAAGACCAGTGGTTAATCGTAATACGATTATGTTATCAACCAGTGGTTTACATTTATAACCTTCAGTCAGTTAGCAATATTATACCATTATTGTTCACTGTCATCTAATCTTAAAGTCTGTTCGTAAGTTAAAATTCTCCACAACTCCTACCTTCTCCCATGCTGATAATAATGTACTCACTTGATACTTATTTCACTAGGTATCTTCGTTGTTTCAAATGGTTCCACGCTCGATATCATCCCATGAAGATGCCAGAAAAAAAGCGTCTATTTCTCTCAGATACATTATGTTGCCTTAAATGTTACTCAGTTTATGATGGAAACAAATTGGAAGTGCTGTGTTGTTCTCTGTTGATTTATCTTCTTTTTTTTGAATACATTTTTAGGAGAAACTGGAACTATATACTCAGACCCAAAGAATTCTACATTCTGACAATTATATGAGAAAGTCAATATTCAACTGACTAATAATTGATTTTGAACTAGTGAATTTGCCTACTTAAGACTTCAACATAACAAACCCTACATACAAAGTCATTATATTACTATTATATCTACCTAATCTGAAAGTGTTACTTCTTGACGAAAAGAGTTTCTGAACTTCTAATAATAACTATTACATTGTAGAATACAGTAGTTTTCATGTTCTAACTTATTATGACCCTCCTACTAGATTACTGTATATTTAAACTAATGACAATACAATATTTATCTATTATGTAATCATTTGTAATTGTAAGTCCTGCTGAAAATTGTCTTATGGTTCATTTAACATTAGCCAATTTTTAAAATAACAATCTTTCAATATGAAATTATCCATACACATTTAAATTGAAAAACAGAAAAGAATAGACAAGGTACAATATACCCAATTTATGGTTTGCATGTTTTACATGGATAGATAATATAAGTTTAAAGTAAGCGCTACCTTGACAACATAATACAATCACTTGTTAGTAGATTTCCATTTGTATTGTGTATGACATTGTTATAATTTCATTAATGACTTGTTTCTAGGTTATATAAAGTTGTTTCATTCTTTATAAGTGCTTGATTTCTGTATTGTCATTTTAAACAACACACCCCCACCCTGTACCCTGCCTTCCATCCTCAGTACACGCATAATCACACACACACACACACACACAAATAGGCCAATTATTTTAAAAATTACAATCCATGTAAATGATATTTATCATTCATGTTAATGACCTGACATCTCTTCTATCATATTGCCAAATTTTAGACATGTTCTAACAAAAAAAAACTGTTGTTTCAATTCAATTATATGGTGAACAGTTAATGATAACATGAGATACTAACATTTCTATTTACATGTTTAATGTTAGTTATTATTGACCTAATAGAGAACAACACAACGTATAATCCACATTAATTAATGTTTTATGACTTTAACAGTATAAATCATGAGATAAATTCCATTGAATTGAGGTGATTTGTATTGATAAGGATGAAGTTTTAATTGATTAACTTCATTACAGATTGATTTTGGCAGGGGATCATTGAGAAACAAGGAGTACTGAATAACTGTTTCGTTCTTGTATGAGACACCTTAGCAGTATACACCCTACATTCCATTGTTGCTACCGGTATATGTGTGTTGGGATGTTATCTACAGCTGCTTTTTTGAAATCTTGGGCTACAATGTTCGGAAAATATCTTAACAAGTTACATTTTCGTTTGTTGTTTTATTTCAACTGTTCAATCATGCCCCAAAATCTCACTGTGAATTCACGCGCTTATATAAAAAGTCAACGACCTTCGTGAGTAATACAGTAATATCTTAGCGAAGACATCACAATGGCTGGCAACACGTGTTACAAAGAATCAATATTCACTAGATGTCTATTCCTGTAATTTTCATATTGAAATAGTGGACTACTCACAGTTTCTGCTTAATCTGAACAAATACAGTAACTGTGGTTTAATTACAGTTCAATAATCTTGCCTACATGATGTGTATGATGACAATTTGATATCGCTAGAAAGTTTCCAGATTTTTCATTAGGATGATTCTATCATCAATGAAAAGCGTAGTGGTGGCAGTGTTGCTACTTCCGTGAACACGAACTGATATGTGTATATGGAAAAAGAGTAAGTTGTTGAGACAGTGTATACTGAAAATCCATATTGTACTGAATATACTATTGAATGCAACTATTATTATTATTATTACTATTATTATTACGATGATTTTTGATGTTCAGTAAGTGAATTCGGTTATTTATCCATTCATTCAGTAGTTGAATAGTATTTATTCAATAATTTCACTTTTGAACATCTAGAATTTTCCATGACTATCTACTATGAATATGTCTAGTGTAAAACAGTTCAATAAAATGAAAACTTTTGTAAAAATTACACCGTCTTATGCAATAGTTACTTACTAGATGAACGAGAAACTAATCAAAACAACTAAATAACTTCAATCATTTTTCTACTTAGAAGATGAACTCTTGATGTAGCCTCTAAACATGATACCCATAATTGAAATGTAACTAAGAAACATATTGCTGCAATAAAGTGTAAGTCAATTGACTTCGATTTAAATGTTCATAAGAAGACTAAGTAAATACTGGATATTCGAAATGAATTACCTATATGCAACTATTTGATAAGAATTTACATATATTCTCATTACAATGTAGAAATGGAAACATGATTGTATGCTTCATGATATTTGGAACTTGTCAACTAGATGTACCAACATTCATTGATATTTGTACCCAACAACTAAGTATAAAAATGCCAGTGAAACTGTAACCGTTATATATTTACATGTACATATAATTCACTTATGGTGGAAGATTGAAAGAAAGTTAAACAAGAGGAAAAATAGTACAGTTTAGCATTTACAACACTTTAACAGTAGTATATAGCATTCATTAGTAAGTTTTTATTTTTGGATAATTGAAGATAGTTGACAAGATACCTTAGGTCTGAGTTTGGTACAAGTCTATACCCATCAGCCTGGTATACCTGCAATCTCGAGACTCAATTATCTCACTTATAACATCTCAAATAATGAAACTCAGTGATGAATTCTCAATCTTCGCGTAAAGCAACTATTTACTAAAAGCTGGAAGTATATATTGATGACAGGTAACAAGTAGTACTTAATATCAACAATATATTACATGTAACACTGAATCATTTAGACCAGTAGCCACATTACAACATGATCGTTTAAAATTTAATGAACGTTATAATGAATAAACGTAAAATTGAGGTGGTTTTAATAACATAATTATTAAGTTTAGTTACGTGTGTTTAACGCAGACTTGATGTCGGTTGAGTACCTAATGAAAACCAAAGGGCACTTGAGAGCAGCTTCACCGTAGTATAAGACCTTTCAGCAATGTTAACTATCGATTCTGTCACTCAGTCGAACCCAGAGAACTTATATTTCACTGCAAGTATATAACTATGTGTGTTGTTGAAGCTACTCAGGAATCCTGATCACATAATTTCCATTCGCATCATTCATTGTCACTAAAGATACACATCTTACTCTCGACAAGTTTGATCTTAATCAGTCACAACTTCTCATTAGAATCTCAGAATCATTCAAGATTAGTCACTGGTGAGCGGGTTGTTGCAGTTAGACTGATGTGATTTTATGAAGGTAGGAAGTAAGGTAACCTATTGTGTTCCGAAAGATTGATGCTGATTAAGGACCCGTGAAAACCAAGGGGTTCTGAACAACTGTTTAGTCCTAGTATGAGATTTATCGAATGTTTTCACAGGCTAAAAACCTTCAAGTTTCATGAGAACCACTCAACTGTTGAAGAGTTCCTTATTAAGATGTAACAGCTCTCTAGTACTCCTTGGTTTTCAATGGTACTCAACCAATAATATTCTTTGATGAACGCAAATATCTAAACATAAAATTGGTCATTTACCACTTCAGGGATCAATGAATTACTATTTGCTTGAAAAATTTAAATTACCAGTTCATGTAAATTTATAAGTTTTATTTCTATACAAATATTTCGCAGATGTTCCATGTTAAGATACTCATTACTGAAGTGTAAGCTGTGGTGATTCTGTTTATTCATATGTATTGGATCAGCAACTGATGAAGGCGCTCTTGGGACCAGAGATGAGCAGTCTACACGGTAGAAAACAGAACAACACAACTATGAGTATAAGCCTAATCAGATCACTTAAAATCCCTGACATGCAAAATTTAAATTGAAGCTCGAATGTATCGTATAAGTCTTACACTGCATCCTCTAGGAAAAAGCAGTGTTTTCAATATGACCGAATATGTGGGTGGCTATATGATGGTAGTAATAGCTTGAGAAATTACAGAGTATAAGACTGTAATCTCAGATCGTTGTTGTATGCATGCTGCTGTTACGCCTGTTGTGTGTGGCGTAGCTCTGGGAGAAAACGGTGGCCTATAGGAGGAAAAGTGACTGATTTCTTCGTACGTGGATCCTAGCAGTAATAACAGCGGAAATCGTAGAGTATAGAACAGTACAGCATAAAAATGTCATTTTATGAACGTTGTATATTACATCTATGGCGTGGGAAGTAGCTCTGGGAGACAACACAATCGAATGATAAGAAAGATGATTATTTTCGTAACATGGATCACTACAGATTCACCATATTTTGTAAGCTGGGCTAAATTGGTGTCATTTGTATGTATTCGATCAGCAAGTGATGGAAGCGATCCTGGGACTAGAGGTGAGCAGTCTACATGGTAGAAAACAGGAACAACACAACTATGAGCATAAGCCTAGTCAGATCATTTAAAATCACTCATGTTCAAGTCTAAACTGGAGCTCGAGTGCATCGTACATTGTCTTATAGAAGTACATATTAATCTACATTAACTTAATTGTAATTACGTGCAAACAGTTAACATTCAATGTAACATTGAATATTACAAATAGTTAGTACCTAGTTCATTCATTTTACACTTTACATCCGGATAGGGTGGTAGAGAGAAGTTGAAGCTGGATTAGATAAAGGAGCTGAGAAAAAAGAAAAAAACAAGCAAAGAAAATCAGTTTACAAACGTACAATTCCTTTTGATCACCTACATGAAACAATTTAAGTAGTAACAAATAATTGTCTATTTGTACTAATTAAATAATGAAAACGAAACAAATTTTTTTAGATTTTCCATTTTAGTTGATTGAATATATCACAGATTGATGTTGACAGGGTACTATTGAAAACCAGGCGGCACTGGACAGCTGTTTCGTTCTATTGTGAAACTCCTCAATAGTGAGCATCCCAGATTCCTCACCAAGGGTTTCAGGTTGACGGCCCTGTCAACATCAATGTATGCTATATTCAATCAACTTAATTACCAATATCCAGAAAAAAATAAAGCAATGTCAATTTTCTGTTTTGTTGAAAACAATTAAAACTTCCGGTTGATTTTTATCTCTTTTTTTTTGTTTTTCCTTTGTTTTTTTTTCTTTTCCTGCATTTCTAACTAAATGAGAATTTATGTCAGTGTCTTAGAGAAATCTATGCCTTTGATCTACATTAATTTGATTTCAAATGAATTACCGTCATACACACTTATTGATATAGGCATAACTTATATACTGTGGTTTTCATTTAGTTATAGATCCAACAATAAAGTATCTTTTCTTCACTAGTAGATAATCTTCTTAACATCAATTCTAATTGACAATTGAATGTTTTTTAAACAATCGATATTTTCTTTCATTATGATTGACAACAATAGAAAATGATTAATGAGGTTTATACAGTGATTGTTATGTATAACTTCAATAGATTGTATATTGTGAAGTTTGTTTGAATTTGTTAACATGAATTAATTTGTGTTGGATAATATTTGAAAACTAGGAAATAGGATTGTTACACAGTTGTTTCGTTATAGTGTACATTCATAATGTTATACAGAGATCAAGTCTATGAGTGTCAGGTTTCACAGAGGACATTTAACTGTTATACTTCTAATATTCGTGATTTTGGTCAATTCGTTTTATATTTTCTCAATTGCACTTATACCTATTGGTGTATAATAATCACAAACAAGAAATGATTGAACCTCATTGGTTGCATCATTTAATTACAACTATACGATTCATATCCTAAAGTTAATTGAATTCAACTTCGACTAATCTCCACAACATTCAACCATTATTAATACCAGTTTACTATTGATTGACTAAATTCAGTGAAGATATAGTCCATGGAGAGCAGTTGATACTGTTGGCAATGAATGAGATCATGTATATATATGGTGGATTCATTAAAGCTAAAAATATCAACCGTTGAATGTTAGCTGCGTAGTCTAGTGTTCAAATGTTCACCGTGAATCCTGAAAGTCGTAGAGCAACGTGTATGTGTGTTATTAATTAGTGCTTTGCTAAAACTAGACAATAGTCTAGCAGTATCAATTCCCGATGTTCAATGGTCTAACTCAGATGTCAAAGTCAAATAGCTTGATTTAACCATATTTTGTAACAAGTTGTAGCATATTTAATGAATGGTTAGCTGTAAAATCGTCTTCTTGAAGAATTATCAGCCAGATTTACTTATAGCATTGATGTTCGCACTAATAACTGCAGTACGTACCTATCGCTTTAAAGTTTAACGTGTTGTTCAAGCAGTCACTAACTTGCTCGATGGGTGTAGTGTTAGACAAATCTTGAATTCATTATCTGATAGCTAGACATTTTCAGTTTAGCACACCTTCATTCTACAAAGGTTTGATGCTGTCTGTGAGGTTTAGATTCGCGTCAGTAGATGTCACAATCTGATATTTCATGGGTATCACATATATATACAAGAAACTGATCTGTAGAAAACTAAATCAGACGGTGGACTTCTGATAGTTGCTCCCAACTGACATAAATTAAACCATAGTTCATATGAAGTTTAGTTACATGGACTACTTGTAACTTAATCCATCCACATGTCAAGAATGAAATTGGAAATCTTTGCACAATTAACTCATAGTTTTTTTTCTTACAGAGATCGAAATAGAAAAAATAAGTTAAGAGAAAACTCATTGTAGATGCTTAAAGGTAAATGAATTCTGACAAAATGATTAATCACGTAATCATGAATGACCAATATTTGTTTAGTCCTGCTACATGCTTTTAGAATTATATAAATCAAGGTGCAATATAGCCACCAGTCTAAACGACTGGATATAGTGTGTCCAATCTTGTTAACTCTACACAGTTGTAAACAGTCGATAGGAAACCCTTCTCGACCTGCGTGCTTGAAGCTCATCAACAAGGCATAATAAGAGTCTTATGGTTAGTGATACTCCTTGAAGGATACAGTTTGACGTCACTCGGTTTTATAATCGGTTCCTACAGAATTTTAACTACACCTTACTGAATAATGTCATATAACATGTAACTCAAGTGAGGTAGAGTCTCCTGTCGACTACACCCCCCCATCAACCCCACCTACCTCACATTTGCTTAACATCAAATAGTAATTGGATAAGTTGCAAATTATTTTTATGGTTAAAAACTGACCTCAACTAAAACATGGTTTCTACGTGATAGTCATAAATTATTTTTCTCACGCAAACACATCAACTATTTTGTTTCTAGTCATGTGAATTGATTTTTAAGGTAATCAATATCTGTTCCGCAAAAAAAAAAGACAAAACACCTAATAATGTCGAGGTTAAGTTACTAAAACTGTTATGTTGGACGACTAAAGAAGACTAACAAACTCCCAGAATTATGCTTTAGAAGACTATGTCAATTATTTTAGTTGTGGGTAATGTTAACATTTTATTTCTGTTCATTATTATACTCCCCTTGCCTTATCCTCCTGTTTAGTATAATTACTGTTAGTACATGGTCTCTTATTTGTGAACTATAGTTAATTAGTTAGGATGAGTTTGTGTCTTCTCGTTGATTAGTCGTGGACTGCACAAAGTATGGCCGTCTGAACTCAGTAACCTGGTGGTGAACAGCGGTGGGATAAGGCACGAACAGTACTGAGTTCGAGTCCCAGTATGGACATCAACATTGGGATGCTGGCACATTCAGCCAACGAGTTTTAAATAAGATGAAATGCATGTTTCGGATTCCGCTTATCAGTCACAATCCAACTTATACAATTAATACGTTTTGTAAAGGTTACCTCTATTCACTACTATTATCTCCCATGATTGTATTAATCTTAAATTCCCTAAATGATTGACTGAGTGGTTTCGTTTTATGTATATATAAAGGAATGCCTAAAATATAATACGATTTTGATTGGTCAGCTCAGTTGTCTTTTCTTCTTCATTCCTGGCTTGGGAAGGATTAGCAATCACAGGGCAGACGTGTGGGTATATAATGATTGGTCATACTTTCTCCAATCATCATAACAGCTCTTTTTTCTGACGCAATAACGAAACACATCTCAGATGATTCGTATTGAGAAGAATAGATACTATTCAGTTGAGATTAATGCAAAGTTATTCATGTACTATTCATTAAAAATAACAGAACGATTGAATTGTTAAACAGATTTCAAATCGAAATTAACGCAGAAATGTGATGACTGATGGAATTCAACAAGGTCATAGTTGATATTGGATGATGGTAGTAAAACTATAATGAATCGACTGAAGTTAATGATGTAGACCAGTAGATTTTGATTCAACAGCCACAAGATAATATACTCCTTAGAAAATCAGGATGTCATTGACTTCATACACAATGAGTTCATTGATGTATATAGTCGACGAATTCTACTAGATGATGAGCGCAGCTAACCAGTGATTCTGAAATGTTTTTTTTTTTCATTCTTCACTTTAATTTATTCATCAGGGCATTTCACTTGAACGTAATTAGATACAAACTATAGTGAAACTGTAACCTCTTTACAAAACTCATGGCAATTCCCATTATGAAACGATGTCAAGCAAATAGACCTTGAGAAAAGTGGTGAATGATCAGTTACTATTTCTTTCTAGTTTGTGGCTAACAAAAGGGATCTGATAAATCTGACTGGTTTTATTCACTATTTGGCTCACACTTACAATCAGTGCATACTGGAAAATAAAACAGAGGATCACATAAATGTTAACCAGTCAAACATTTGAAATCAAGAATTATTTAATAACTGTCGCTCCTGACATGTCTGTACTCTACCAGACACGACTTCTCACTAGAACTTTACTAACAACCAAAAGTTAGTCACTAGTGAGCTGATTATTGTGATTACATTTAAGTGATTCTGTTGAAACAGATATTGCGTTTAATAGTTGATTAAGCGTTAGCCATTAATCCTGAAGACCATGGGTTCGAGTCCCTGGTGAAATCAATGTTGTTCACTGCTAAAGAGTCCTATATTTGGATGAAGTAGCTACCCAATACTCCCTGATTTTTGGTGGTACAAAACCGATATTAATCTAAGACGTGTGCAAACAAGCGAAAATTGGATGGATTGTTGAATCTCTTTCCTTTGCATCATTGATTGACAATAACTAGACAACTGTGAAGTACTGGACATCTATTTCATTTTAGTATATGACTGAAGTTAGAGATGTAGACCGCTGATTGCTGACTGAGTGGTTTGAAGTTTAAGAACCAAGTGTTTAGCTCGAATATCATGGATTTGACCCCTGGTGCAATATTGAATCCAGACTGCTGTAGTATTTCATACTAGAACTGGATCACTGTCCAATACCTTCTGATTTTTATTTTGTCATTTAACCATAATTAGTTCGTGATGGGAGCTACAATATAATCCTGGAGGCTTTTTCTTCTAAAGAACAGTCAGCGCAATCATAGATATAGTTCCATTCACACCTAAAGCATTCATAATGAGTTGATTTCCAATGAATGACAGTAATGCCTTAAATTTAGTATGTTCGTGATGTCCATATATTTTGATTTCCGTCAGTTCTTTCATTAATTGTGAATTAAGGAAACACCGCATTAAATTTCTTCAATTCAAGATACTTTTTATCATCTTAATCAACAGACATTACCAAAGTTATGTGCAGCTTCTTCAGTGTTCTTTACTTTCAACTAACTTTCTACTCATATATTAGGCAACTACTGGAGATTAATGCGCTGTTTTTCAATAAGAGTTTCATATCTAGCCGTAAGAGATTTCTTGGTATAAACAAATTTAGTGTAGTCCAACTTGACACATAACATGAAATGATAGAAATGTCAAGTGATTGTTTGAGATGGAAATGAAGTCATTTAATGATAATCATACTACAATTAATAACACTCATCTACTAAGTGAATGGTAAACTAATTGAAAGTGCTGAATACAATACACCTTAACTGTACTACTTAATTTTACCAGTTGAAAAACAGAAACCAACATTACTATTACCTACATATCATTGTCGCGTAGAAATTACAAAGATTATAGCTTAAGGTACTAATTGAATACATCCGGAGTTATATGTCATGCATCTAACACTGGAATTTATTGATAACCACCCCTCATCACAAGCTTCCAACCCCCCGTCCCTTCCCTTAATTAATGTATATATTGGCTACAAAACAAAATTGTTCTGTTTTGATAAAAGATAAGAACAGGCGGAACAATTTTGAACCATTAAAGTGAACTGATTTCAATTAGTGAATAGAATTGAAACTTTTCATATTAGCAGACATGATATCAATGTCATTTTTAATCCCATCTATCATTATCAATTAATTATGTAGTCCTCCTTAATAACATTAACATGATATGGTTTAGTTCAATGAAGCCAAGAAGATCAATCTAATATTTCTTCTCTGAAATGATTCTATACTTCATTGATGAATTTCATTGTCCTTTCTATGGTTGGAACATCTCACCAACTCTCTATCCTTCCTGATAGAATAGCTAAGCTTTTCAATATGTTTATTATGTCCAGTAAAAAAAAAAAATACAATTTCTAGCGGTTGTAATGTCTAAGTTTCATTTTAGTGTAGAGCCAACTACTTAAATATTGTAAAACAAGTAGACAAAGCTAATCAAACCAAAAAAGAAAACCAGTGAACTGAATGATATGAACTCCACAGTTTATAAACACAAAAACAAAACTATGACATTCCAATCTCTCAGTTTGTACAACACGTTTAGATCACAGAATTACAATGCTGTAATACACAATTTCAAACTCAGCCTTTTACAATATTAGCCTAATAATCATCATCAGCTATATCTCACCGTTTACCTGTATGACTGAGGTTCACTGTCCATAGTTATATGAGATGGAAATGAAAGATAAAAGCTTCAAATTAGTACACAATATTGATATACTCAAGTCATTGTTGACTGAATTCAATTAGTGAAGCAAGCTATTTTACAAAGATATAGTCTAACTTTAATAATGTCTTCTTAGTACATCCATAAATTAAACTCAACCGACTGTAAAACTAGTTTTTATTGTGAAATTAATCTACAATAGTAGAACGCCACCATATTCAGAAGAACCTAAATTTAAAATATAAATGAATTATTACTAGCAATGGTTCCAAAGACATACACTTGGTTCTATTTGGGATTCATTAAATGTATATTGAGAATGCATATTATATTATTTGTTACATTGGAAACCAAAAAGCTCTAGTCATCTGTTATGTCTTATTATGAGAATCTTCAGCACGGCACACTCATAGACCTATCGGAGATCGAACCATGTACCTTCAAACTTAGTAGCAAAATATTTAACTTATCTAAGTGGTCATAAAGTTGAGTGTTCTAGGTGAGTCTCGAAAATCCTTGGTTTGGTCCCTCGTAAAAACATGAGTGAGCACCGACAAAGATTTTGATATCAGAATAAAAGCAGTGTCTAGTGATTTCTGGCTTTTACTAATTATCTAACGCAAGTCAGTTCGTCATAATAAATACAAGTCCAATATTTTTCACGACATTAAATCATGACCATTCATAAAACAAACCCCATCCTCTTTGAACAGATTAGTGAGTAACTATACTCTCTAGCTCACTGGATAGATCGTTGTAATTCAGAACTACAATTATGGGTTTCGATTACATTTTCACTGCGAAAATCAAAGATGAAGTTCAAGTACATCCAATAATAGAGTTCAAGATAGAATGAAATACGTTTCTTGGATCCCATACCAGCCTACATATATACTAAAACTTGTTAAAATATGTTTATGTCAGGTTCTCTTCCGCCCACCACCACCACTAGCAAGGACTGATCAAAACCCAATTCACTGGATAACACAGTAAATCGAACTGCGTTGTCCTACTTTAGATCTAAGAGAAGGGAGTTCCTGTCTCAGTTGAACAATTCCATAATACTGGTTTAAACCTTTAATCAATAATGTGCTTCATTTACAGTTAGTTAGGTCCTTTTTAGTTAATTTCCTAACTGCTTGGCTTTCTTCAGACGTTGATGAAACTAGAATAGTTCTTTAGGTGAAACTAGTGCTTACAACCCCGAGAAAGCACTCTACATTGACTGAGTTCCATTCCTTGACGTGAGAAGATAAATTTCATAATCTGGAAACAAACGTACCTACTTTATAAATCAATTTACATTTATGGATAAGCCTTTGATGTGCAAGTTGCGATTCAGATCTCAACTAATAAATATACATTTATAGACATCATTACTAACAATCACAAACGAAATGGCTCCTGATTATAACATACTTATTAGAAATCCATTCACCGTTGTATTTATCTCAGTGATATATACATGTACGGTTAATCGCAACGATTATATTAATGTATGTTGGTCTCATCTTTATATGATGTGTCATGGAATGCATCAACCTCGATAATCATATCTTCAGTTCATAGGATTGTGAATGCCTAACAAGAATCAGAATATGTTTGGATCTTCTTGTTGATTTGCCACGGACTAAAATTGATCACTCTCTGTTACCATATGTGTATCCTGAGTGGATTGCTGTGATATAGTATTGTTCAAGTTGAAATCGAACAAGGATATTTTGTATCTAAGTGTATAATATTAGACAGCTTGTTATCCCGTCTTATAAAAACTATTCATCAAAAGTAGGGTGTACTGCATTCATAAATGAGTACTTATTACTCGGTTACAATCACTTCAAGTAACCATTTTTCTGTTATATAATCGATACACATTAGGCTACCCCAATCTTACATTACTTTTATATGTATTAAGTATTCTCAAATTAAGATGGCCTCTCGAAACCTGCTAACGAACTTCAGACCAGTGACACAACAACAGTAAGCTAAGCTATTCCGCACAGCCCCAGCCCAGCTAACTAGAGTAAGAAGTCCAAAGTTAGCAAGAAACGCTTAATTCCACAAGCAGTCTGTCAGATAACATCAACACACACAACTCATGCGTATATATACAAAAAAAGATAGCGTTCTTGGAATGTCATAAATAGCGTACTAAAATAAACAATGAACCAATAAGATCTAGCGTCTTACCAAGTGGAAAACACGAAATGAAGGTGAGAAAGGAACTTTTTTGGCGCGAAAACAAGAAATTTAAATTCACACAATAAAATCAGAAAAATCACAGATTTGTCAAGAGAATACTGGAAATCTAACATCCCAAACAATATGCCACCCAGTTAATTTTATATTTTGTATTCAATTAACTTTTTAATTAAAAAGTTTACTCATTTTGTTTACTTTATAGGATAGTAACAGAAACTTTTTTCTCAGCTTATCTTAAATGTTACATTAAACATTAAGATAATATCATGTCATTTAATCAAGTACCATAAGTTTCAATCATTGTTGCTGCTTCATAATGAGATGAGTATCACATTGATTAGGAAATGCAAAAAAAGAAACAGAACAAAACAGAACAAAGAGAAGAGTACTAACAGAGCAACTGTCATCTTCGTGTGTACAAAAAAACCAAAAAAGCCACACACATCATTTACCATTGTGAATATGTACATATTTATGCCTGACTATGATATACACTATTCAACTGATGAAGTAAACTTTACTAATATAAAAGTGTATATCATAGATCTATAGGTTGATAATAGTAATGTATACTTAAGCAACAAAAAAAACAATCAACGTTTACATGTTAATGCATGTTAAACCTTCATAGTTGAAGTAAATAAATAATATTTCAGTAGATTGTAAGTAATAAACAAACTTTTCAAATAATTTTCTTTCTACTTTGTGTTATTCAGATTATTCCTATGAAGGTATTCATCTATTCCTTCTTATCGATTAACTGATAATTTCAGATTTATGTGATGAATTATACATTGACACTGACAACAATAAAAACTAATAGATTTTTCTATGATTGACTAGATAGAATGAAATTTAAGTTGAAATAGTTTCATGGAGATTGATTTTAGTTTGTTGTTTTTATTCATCATGAATTTATCTCAGTTAGATATCAATGAAAATTAAGAAGTACTGGATGACAACTGATTTGTCTATGTATAAGATTGTGTAGTGAGAATGATCATCTATGATCTCATCAAGTATTGAATCTATACTGACTAGCCGGTTAATAATGATGGAAAGGTGTTCATCAGACAGTTCAGAGTCAGTAGGTCTCATTCCTAAAGAGGTTGTGGGTGAGTATCGCCACTAAAGAGACCCCAAGTATTCACTAGTTTCCAATGGTACTCAACAGAGCTTAATCTGTGATGAATACGAACAATAAATTTCTGAATAATTCTTCACATCTATCTATTTCCTTATTTATTCAAAGATGTCTACATTAAAATGTATAACAACACGTTTCAGTTATCACTTACAACATAAACAATTCATTTTTCAATGATTCATTTACACATAAAGTAAGTGGAATAATAGAAATAGTCATCAGCTTAAGTAAGTGATTTTGACAATCTTATGTCTTCAGAATATCGGCTTATTAACACTGAGATGCGGGTACATCGAACTCGGTGATCCCAAATAGGACAATATGTATGTCCTGGATTTCACGTGTTTGCCGTAATTCAATTTTAATCATAATTAATCAAGGTTGCTAATATGACTTAGTTATCATTTGTAATAATGACAATTCTAAGTAAACATCTCATTACCCGTAAAATTATAAATAATATCAATGGGAGGATTTGGCGGTGATTAACATTACTTGTAGGTAATATCCATCAAGGATTGATATTTATTGGTGTGACAATAAAGACGATTGAGGGGGGGGGGTGGATAATAGGGATAAAATTCAGCATCTAAATGAACATGTTTATAAATTTTGTCTGTTCATGGAGTAACCTAATAACCATATGCTGCCAGTGTAGATGATTATTTCACTCTCGACGTGGCTGAACTATGATGATCATTGTTATACTTTCAATTCTTCTCAGTTTCATTCTGGAGTGAATCAACTACCCAATGTCACCCTATTCACAGTAATATCGTGATTGAGTTTAACCTGTAGTGGATACCACCTATCAGTAATATTGGATGAAATTTCTTATGATACATAGGGATTTTAGAAAGTCAATATATGGCAGTAGATAGCAACAGATTATTTTGATTCGATGTCACAAATTAGTCCGAACTAGTAAACCGTTTACCCACTGGTGCCAATGAATGAGTTTACCTAAATGTAAATTGAAAACTGACTGAATTAAAAATATCAACCGTTGGAAGCCTACTTAGTGAAACGTCAGCTACTGAACCAAAACGTCCTGGGATCAATCGCTGGTGAGGTCATGTGTACGCACTGCTAAAGAGTCTCATAACAGGACGAAATAGTTGTCCAGTGCTTCCTGGTTTTAAGCACTTGTCTAATTCAGATCATTTTTGCGATATCAAATTAAAAATTTATGGTTAATTAAACATATTGAGGGAAAAAAATGTCCTCTGGGCTATATTGGAAAATTATTCCTGTAATATTTAAACCAAACCCCTCTGTGAAATAAATATTAACCAAAAGATCATATTACTGAAGTCCACCACAACTATACCAACAGCTCCAAGATCAAACCACTCAGTTAATTGAGGGATCGTTATAACAAAACCCTGGTTGACTTAGATTTTAAACTACCAGTACTGGTTAGCAAAGCATATCTTCTCCTTATGATTCCAACTGAACAAATCAGAGGTAAACTTTTAGACAATAATTCTTACTGACACGAGTTTAAATCTCGCATGTAGTATCACTGTCCCCTCAAAACTTCAAGTGCATCTTGTTGATGAACGATACTAAGCCAACAAGAACATGATGAAGGCATTATTATTGGTTTGTAAACTACCTGTCATTTGTATTCGAGAGAGAAGTTAATCAGTCTTTTCCACCTTAAGTTACTAATTCTAGTGTATTTAACATTGAGTTAACAATCAAATCTACTTAATATGTTTCGTCTTATTTGGAACATGTCAAATGAATTTGCCTTCATCTCTGTGTATCTAATAGATTGCTCTTTCATTTCTTTATATTGCCCTTTGTTCACTTTAATAAGCGTTAATCCCTATTGTTAAGGTAATTACGACTAGATAGATACTTTCTTTCATGGCACCGACAACCGCATCTTTTCATCTCTCTCTCTCTTTTCAATACACACACACATATATATACAACTCTTCAGTATGATAACGGAATACTTTGTCCCTATTTATCACTGAAGTTGTAATCTGTGTAAGTTCATTTAGTCACTGTGTAAGTGTGTTATTGTCATTATTTCCCATTTGGGATATAAAGGGGATGATGGAAAATTTTAGGGTGAGAGAAAATAATTTTCACATTCCATTCTATTGTCACAACAATAACAAAAAAGGAAACGGGAAAGAGGATGATTTGATTAAAGGGTACAAATATTAGATTTTCATTTATTATCACGTGGTTAATTTGAAGCTGATTTTCTGTCCTTAACACAACTGTAATATTCTTAAAGAGAATGTACGTGTTTCAATCTTCAGATTAATTGTATAGTTGAATTTAAACAGGTCGGAAGTGAGACACTTGTCAACAATGACATTAACTAATCGTCAAGCCTTATTACGTAACGATTGAAGTAGAAATTCTATCATTGGACGTTGATTTAGTAATGTTAATAATTAAGCAACCATCGAAAAACCTGAGGGTTGTGGATTCTATTCCCTGTCAGGATCAACATTGTACACTGGGGAGAAGTCCTATACATTTGTGATCACATATTGTTTGGTTTCCAGTGTTGCCAATGGGAAGTCAAACCGTGGACGAATATAAGCAATAAATTCATCTTGTAAAGGACTGTATTTGATCAGCCTACACTGCTATTTTGGCATTCCTGGCCAATTACTTCTGTATAGCTTTAGGTTGCTTAGGTTGATTACGATTAGATCTTGGCTAACATGTGGAGTTCATGGTTTGTATTTTGTCTTGTCTAGCACCCTTCAAATAAATGTACCTGTCTAAAAGATTTTAGTAGTTACCATCAATTTATCTTAATAAATTTAAGTAGTCTAAACGCTTGTACATTTCAGAGTGAATAATCTGAATAGTGACATTAATAAGCTTTATACATTACTACAGTATGTATTGTTATAGTTATGGTTTTCTCAATACTTTATGTGAAGTATTGCAACAAATTCATTCAATGTGGTAGTATTGTAAGGAAAGCTCTTTACAGTCAGTATCTGGAATTCATCTTCAGCAGTAATAAGTTTTTCTGTACATCATATATATAATACATTAATTCTAATGGATATATCACTATTTTCAAGGTGTACACAGTATTGATTATACTTCATTCGCTTAGCTTGGATAGTTTGATTGTTGAGCTTTCAGTTGTGATTCTGGACCACTTCATCGGCGTAAAGTTCTAGAGAGATGTGCTTTTAAATTTTTTATACAAGTGACCATCATCCTATTCTGACGATAAGTGAACAAATGACAATCAAAGCGCAGCAATTAAACTATCCAGCTGAGAGAACTATCCACCCGAGATACAAATATTCTTTATAACCTTAAAATCGTACGAGAATAACACGCAACCCATTAATCGAAAATGAATGAATTTCACCAAAAGGTGCTTTTCAGTGTTTAGTAAACTTTAGGTAAACACATGAACACATACAGCGACCATTTATATCTATACAGTTAAAGAGGACTACACAAGGAAAAAGTAGACTGTAATATATGCTCAATGTTTTGTTATAATGGTTCTTCACAGTGTAGTGACTAATTTGATGCTCATCAAGTCCTTTATAATGCTAATCAAATCCCGTCTATCCTAGTCGTTATACGGCCACAAATCTAAGTAATTCGATATCACCAGCACTATATATATTGATGAAAGGTGGCTGGGATTGAACCCTTCAGGGAGTATAAGTTATCTAAAGATTACAGATACACATATGATTAATGAGTGCTAAATAGCGCGAAACTTATATTCAAGATTTTCTGCTAACTACCCCCCTCCCCAAAGAGACCACCTTCCATCTCTACATAGTGTTGTACAACAGAATATCTTGAAGTTCGATGCTCTGTGATATATTGATGAAGCAGTAGTCAGAAGTACTAAACTAGAAACTTTCCTTATTGAATAAACATGAAACATTTTACTTCATATGAATCAAAAGAGATAAATCCATTCACTTGTATCTACAAATAAAGCACAACATCATTGAAAAGTTAACAAACTAATTGATCAACTTATTGATCAAATCTATATATTTGAGATCAACTAGAATAAGACTAATCAATCTCTCTATTCTCCTCTTTTTATGCCTAATGGAACATGTTGTGTATAAGTTTCTTCTGAATTTCATCTAAGATCTATAACTTACATCAATATTTTCAATGGAAATGTTTAATACACAATGTCTTTCTATATCTTTGAATATAGACACCTAGAAATTCTATTCTAAGACATATGAATCATACAAATTTTCATCCTGTTTAAAGGCTTTTATCAATTCATAGAAATCAAAGTAGATGAGATTCTATTCAATAGAATGCAATGAATAATGCATCTTCATTCATTTAAAATGAATATACACATGTGTGAATGTGAATAGTTCAATTCTATGATCTGATAGTGTTAAATAATTCATGTACACAAATGTAATTGGTAATCAATCAACTGATAGTGAATGGGGTATTATGTAATTGATTTAAGGTAACACAGAGTTTGTTTGTTTGTTTGATTCAATGTAATTTTGGATGCATGTGTTCCACTTTATTGGGGTAATGATAGGGAATAAAAAAATACAATAACTAATGTAAAAGGTTATATTTCATTACACTCAATCACAATTGAAACATAACGCAATAATAAAGTCTGAATGAAGTACCTGTATGTACAAGCGAACATACACAGAAACCTAATTAGATTAAAACATGGAATAAACAAATAGATAGATCAAGGATAGATAGATAGATAGGTAGATAGATAGGTAGATTAGATTAGATAGACAGATAGTAGACAAATATTGCAATGTAGAGAACACTTACAGCTCAGTAGGAATTTTATGATTATACTGATTTCTTTGAGTAAACTTCAGATGGCATTTATTAGGAGTTTGTGCCAATGTATAACGATGAGTACTGTGTAATTATACCATCCATACCAGATAACGCTGTACAACCAAACTATAGACAGATAACTGCTTCTTTTGGTTACATAACACAAATATTTTGAAATTTCAGGGAACAGGATATAAAATAAATCGGTATTACTTGTGCAAGGGATGGGGTACTCGTCAGGTTCTTAAACGTAAGCAGGTAGTTTTGTTTAAATAATCGCCCTAGACGTTTTACTGTAGGATCTAATCTACATGGTAATGGGAGCAACATCGGGAGGGATAAGGCTATAATATCCTATGAATGGAGTATGTTAGCATTCCGTTCATCACTTCAGAATCTTAGCATATACATAAATCACTAGTTTGAATTATATATTGACTAATCTCTTTTTGCCTGGCAAATTATATTAAGTAACTGGACATTGGCTTCCACTACCTAGTTTGTTCAAAAACATCACTCTCATATGAATCAGTTGTCAGTCTCTTTTTAATATTCCATACTTGAAATGATTATAAGTGTGTACTCCTAAACAGTGTTATACAAGAACAAAATCCTTGTTCAGTATTTCTCGGTATTCTGTGATACCCTAGTTTAACTTGATATCGGTCAGTATACAAGGGCTATCTTCAATACTTAAACAACTATAGGAAACTTTTCACTTAATCGATTACATAACTGAACTATCCTTAATAACTTCATTCTCTCCATGATTTATATCATATTTATAAAACCATACCCATAGTAACTGTATTGCAGAAAAGCATAACTTGTGATCAGTATCTACTCTCCGATAGATCATATGTTACATAGATTGTGATCAGTCTTTATATGTTGTTTGGCTTACTTTACATTTCAACATGTTTCACTTTATTTCATCTGTAAATAAGGCCACGTATCGCATTACTGATTCTTTAATTCACTGAAGAATACTATTTATTGGACTAACGTCTACTTTCACATTTTCTAATGATGCTGCTGCTAACGGTCTAAGTGCTGTATAGAAAACTATTTAACGTTCGATTACAACTGGTAAGTGGAAACCGGGTAGAGTATTTTGTTCAAACTAGGTTCAGTTAGCTAGACGTACCTACTATTTCCGTGTTAGTCTAGTTTAACTTAGTCAATTGGTGTCAAACAGCGCTTAGTTACTGAGTTCCGACGGTCACACTTGTGCAGTGGGTATGTAAGCATAATTTGAAAGTAGTCCCTCAGAATTTAGATACTGCAACAGTGGTTGACAAGGGCGAAATCGTGGTGAAACCAATTGAAAGATACAGGAACTATCAAGTTATCAAGAAAATATTCTATTTATAGAAGATGAAGTTTAATTCAAACTATATCTCGCAGATCAACAATTTGTTATGTCATGTAAACCCATTATAGTGTATTGCAACTGGATTTTTATTAAATTCAATGTAATATCATAAATAGATGATGTAGCGACGAATGAATTTTAATTCGATCTTAGTAACTGACCTGAATCAAACAATGATTGAAAACTAGGAAACATTAAACAACCGTTTCGTTTTAGTACAGACGGTTTATAGGTATTCACCCACGTTTCAACCGTTGGTAGTGGCGAGGACTTTGAGGATTAGCGGTGAACACTTAGTTCATACATTACTAAGCTAGTATCCAATGGGTGACTTTTCTAAATATATATATATATATATAGCCTGACTTCGTCTGTTGCTAAGTGAGGGGAGGCGGGTATATAACTTATTCCTAACATGATTGGACTCCAGGAGCAAAATCTTTCAACTCGGATTCTAGAATTGCATTTTGAAGTTATTGAGCTTCTATTAATTATAACAGTGAATGACGTTGTGAAATATATCACGCATTGATTGAAGTTAGAAGTACTAACCACTGGATATTAACTCAGTCGTCTAGATGTTAAGAGTTTGTCACAATAAACTTATTGTAAGCATCTGAAGATTAAAAAATAAAATAGGTATCACAAATGAACTCATTACGTTGTGGTATAATTAAAGAAATAATAAATTAAAGTCAGTTGAAGATTAATCTCTGACTCCTTTTGGACACATTATCAGGTTTACGCCTTCCAAATTTGATAACTTTGACGAATCATAATGATGTAGAGTTGTGATATTTATTGACTATCTCAGATGTCTTCAGTAGTGTGTACTCTCAATTCCACCCGGGGGTAATCAAACCTATGGCCTCCATTTTGGTTAACTTATAACCTTCTGATCTAGTAAGTAAACTTTCAAGTGTTGTCCTCCATGAAATGCTCATTTGAACGTGAGGACGCCCATCACCTCCACTAGAGATATATTAAGGTAACATAAGACAAATATCTGTTTGCTTACTGAGCATTTTGTGATTCGTTATGCTACATAGTGGCATATCCGAATCTGACTGTTTAATGGCTGTAGGCAGCCGATAGGGATAGGCTTCAAGATTTATTTTCCTAAAAGTTGACAATCCTCAGCAGATATTCAGATGTTTATACTGATAACCGTCGGAACGGCTACCATAAACCTCAACGAAACCTTCAAAACCCCTGAAGAAACCGGAGACATTCCATCCAGTCGCTGTTCAACGAAACTTTCCAGTATCCCAATAGTGTGTGTTCCAACTGGATGGACTATAATAATGATTTTATTGTTTATACACGAATATTTCGTGCACATTATACACACTTATTTGAATAAAGATTTCTTCCCAGTTGTTTTTGACTTCGGAATTAAGATCGGGGGAGCTCAAAACGTTTGAGTGCTGAAGTTGTACGCTGTTAGTTAAGCAACGAAGTACCAGTTATTATAATAACTCACCTAACTTATTATTAGAGGTTAGATAAGAGTGTAAATCTACAAAATTGTATAGCCATGACTGATAATTGAGTTTTATTCGAAGTAGGGGCGTAGGTGGGTGTTTGGGTGGGTGGAGAGAATGAGAACTGAGGAGTATGAAACTATTTCTGCTAAACTTTGTTTCAAATGATAAGTGACCTTTCATTCGCATCAGTGTATTCGGATAGTTAGAAGTAATTAGAATTCCTACTTATATTATTAAAGATATTGAGACAAGACGACACACTGTAGACTAGAAGGGTGTGGGGAAGAGAGTGAAATGGGTTTCAGTCTATAAGACATTTATCCATAAGTTAGAAAAGAGTCACTTTGATAACGTATTCATAACCTTTATTCCTTGATATTAGTTACTTTCCCATCGAATATCTTACGTCATCTTCTTTTCAGGATTGGTAAATTATCCTCTTCTAGTCAACGTTGTCTAATAGTGTGTCTGTTGAACCTCAGGTGTTATCAAAGTATTTAGTGAGATTGTTATTAATCAACTTTGCAGTTCAACCGTAACATTTTCAGTAAAGTTTAAGAACATTAAGTTACTAAAAAAGGAGCATATTCCAGTTGATATTCTCCAAGGAATAAACTCACTGATGTTAGTCTATGATTCTAAGTTTTGACACAATCAGATTTGATAGAAAAAGGTATTAACAAGTATGTTTGTCATAAAAACTAGCTATAATTGGGTGTTGTGCAGATTGCTGAATGTCAATTTGATATCACTGATTGTTCTGAATTAGACAACTATTGATCACCGGGAAGCACTAGACAACTGTTACGTCCTAGCATGAGACTCTTCAGAAGTGTGCACCCACGATCCTATCATGGACCGAATTCTAAGCCACCTGACTCCGCGGTAAACGCGGTGCCATTAGACCACTTAGTTGGCTTCCAACGGTTGATATTTTTAACTCAGTCAATTCATGATACGTCTGCGTGACTTCATTCGTTGCCATCTGTGGGTAATTGCTTCACACCCATACTAGGACACAACAGCTATTGAGTGCTTCTGGATGATCAATGGTTGTTAAATTGAAATCAATTCGTAATATCAAATTGATAAAAATTAACTTTAGGCCACTAAAAAATTGTTTGTCGCATGATTTCTTCAAATACTTTGACAATACTCGAGATTACAAGGAAACAGCTAATGCTAAATTTTCGAGCATACAAATTTGTTTTAACCATCGACAATTGCAAATCATTACTAATACCTTCATACCTGTTAAAAATGTTAGTGGCTGCATGAACAAAGTACTGGAAGAATCATCGTTGTTTGAAGTAATAAGCACTGGTTTGGAGTTTCACTGGGGACATCATCAATGAAATATACATCTGGCTGACGATTTCTACAAGGAATGGGGGGTGTCTCTTAAATCTTATTGTTTTTATTCAAACAGTTATTATATGATTGTAGAGTGTGGTGGTGGTAGTGGTGATGAGGGGTAAACACTGCTAAATAGACATGATGACAGTGACTGATATTTTAGTTGTATCTAATGTCATGTCTGTTGTTTCTTCGGTACTCACGAAACTCTATTAATCAAAATGCAAAGTGATTCAATATCACCTATAACATATCACTTATAATACGTGGTTGGAGGGAGCTTGTAGAAAGCTCTATGTGACCTAGATGTTGCACTATTTGACACTGGTCAGTAAGACATACCTACATTTTGAATAAACTGACAATCGTTGTAGGGGTAGTAACCGCATTAGTTAGTTTCACCACTGTCACTGAACTTTTTAGGATTCATTTCTACTTATGTAGAATTGATATGTCTATGTTGACTGATGGTTAAGTTTTCTTGTTATTGAATGGTAATATACCCAGCAGTACTGAATATTCCGTTTATGTTATACTGACATAAATGTAATTATTGTAAACATTAAGCACTAACATTTTCGTCTCGTATGTTACAATATAGTTGGACATCTTGAGTGACCAAGTTCAGATACTGTGGAAACTGGATAACACGAATTCGAATCGGTACATGGAGCATTATTTTCATTGAGAATAACAGGTAGATCTTGTAAATGAGTACCATTCAACACAAAATCTAGATTCAGGATATTCTTGTTGACTATATCCAACCTAGTGTACACAATATAGGATCACTCAGACAGACAACTATATTAACATCTGATTGATAGATTATGACAACAACTAATGACTAGATAAACATGACATTAGTTACTGTTGAATGATCAATCACTATGAAGGATTAAGATTTCCACAGTTTATTGATCAAAGAAGATTTCAGCAGACTAACCTACCTCGTTCCCATAATAATAATAATAATGAAGTTCAACTAATTCCATCATTAAAAAGTACTTGCATCACATTGATAAGAATGTAAAAACTGGTAAACAAGAAAGAAAAATTCCATCAAGCACCTGTTTGTACTTCAATTCTTATTTCAATGTCAAAAAGGTTCCATGTTTATTTTGTCTCGGTTAATGACTGTTAATTAGTTTTTTTGTTTAACTGATTTTATCTGTTACACTTTCTTTCTTTACTTCAATGGAATCAGTCTCCAATGATTTTATCAGCGAAATTAATAAGATTAAATGAAAATGAAATATTCTAATCAATTGTATCAGAGATTAATGAGTTCACATGATACACTGGAACTGTTTTTATTTTAAGTTCTTTTGACCTTCTTCTATTTTAATGATGATGATAATGATGATGATGATGATGATGTTAATGATGATGACGATGGCTACGTCATATAGGTACGTAAAACTCAGCTGTAACACATTTCCACTTTATTTGACAGGTAGATTTATAAGTTACATAACATAAGTTTCATTAGCAAACCACCTAGCTCAAACAATAGAATACAACCAAAGTATAAGAATAATTTAAATACACACGAATTGGGAAAAAAAAATTATGAAACTTTGTAGATATCCAGGTTATAAGAGGATCGGATGAAATTCGTACACTAAAGACAAACAAATAATAAACCAATAAGGTTGGATGGGTGGGGTGGTAATATTTAACTGTAGACTAAGATAGTGAATTAAGATGCTTTAAACGTGACTATCTAGAGGAGGAGACGAGTCTCATATAGGGCATTCGACAGTATGACTATAATGCTTCTCCGAACACTTTCAGCCAACAGTGTCCATTAAAACTAATAATGCCAGTATTTAAATCCAGTGTTCATAAATTCACCTATTTTAGAAAGTTATGCAGCACTGCATCGTGATGACTGAGTATACTATGAAGAAAATTAATCATTCATTAGAAAGAATATTTCATAGAAGAGTTTCATTGCAAAACCGATGCCAGCTGGAGAACTGATAAACATACAAAGAAGTATTGAAATTTCCTTTTAGTGAGCAACAATGACTTCCTGCTGGAATAGACATAGAGCCTTCAGATTCAAAAGAACTCCAAAATAGAGTGAAACATATGTCAAGCAGGTCTTTGATTTCAATATTTCAATAAGTGTTGAGTGAAAAATAAGATCGAAATGTGACAAATGATCCTTACAGCATCAATCTGCATCGCTGCCCCAAAGTTATGTGGTTGGAGGTATTCAGTAGAAAACTATTCCTCACCTTAGTTTCGTGCAACTTCAACTGAAGTTCTGAAGGAATTCATACATCTTGGGGTCCACAGCTTGAATAGCCCACTGGTTACATTTCCTACTGTTAATCTCAGTAGAGGCCTCGATTCTGGCAGATAGTATTAGCTGTTTCAAAATTTCTGTCAAGAAATCCATATGAATCAGGTTTTTCTATTGATAATGTTGAACCATCTGACATCATGCCATGTATATTTTAAGACATCATTCATTGTTTTTAAGTATAGCACAATGAGATGACGTAAATTGTTCACAGCATTTTATTAGATTCACATAGTCAGGTGCTTCCTTCATAGACGCTCTACCTAAGTGATCAGTCAATCAGTTTTACGCCAATAATCCCATACATTGGTTTCCCAAATGGTAAAAGCTAATGGTTGATGTTACAGTCAGGATATTTACCACTAATTCAGAGAACATCACATGCGGCACAAGTTAGCTGCATTCCAGATAACAAAGTAGTAGACAGCAAGCTAAACCAAATCACTTAAACATTGTAAAATTTTCAAAAGAAAAGTAGGATTAGTTTTCTGAACAGGAAATCATCAATGACACTCAATGAAAGTTCACAAGCCTAGAACTATTCATCTTCTGTCTGATTGTCGACTATCTGATTAAATAGTCAATACCTGTTTATAACTCCATCTGTTAACACATTCAAAACGAAGTTCAATCAAACAGAAGATCTCCTTAACCCCTCTATTTGCCTTCCCCCCCTAGTTTCTAAGACTAACTCAGGCAATCCCGCTTTCTGTCTTTATCAAACTAACCTAGATTGATTTCATTCGATATGCTTCATTTTTAATTTAACAAAAAAAAATAATTCTAATCAAATCTAAATGAAATGAGATGCTCATCTAATAAGAGAACTGAAATATTGTTTCTAGTCAATGTAAATAGTAGCCTATGGGTACAAATCTAAACTATTCACCGAATTGTTATGTAATCTTACTTTTATTTAGTTAAGTAATCATATTGATCCATTCATTGTATGCATTACTCACAATCAATTCATCACATATTCATTATTCCCTTTTCTACAATCTATTCATAAGTGTCCGCGTGTATCATTGTTATTTTCATTTCCGTCTAGTAACTAAAAGAAGCATATTAAAAATATGAAAGAGACGAAATAAAGTAAGATGTTGGATTACATTACAAGTAGATGATAACGCTAATTCTATTCATTACGTTGTATGATTTGTCTTAGTAACTTATATGATGTAATTTAATGCTATTTAAGTAAATTGATTAGAATGTAACTATGTAATGAATGGATAAATATACACGTTCTAAATGAAATGACCTTATTTATTTCTCATGTAGAAATAAAATGGGAAGTAGGTAGAGAGGTAGATAATTGAATTGAGATGGTTTGTGGAAGTCTGATATTAAGTTTAGTTGATTGAATTTGTCACAGATTGATGTTGGTTGCATACCATTGAAAACCAAGAAGTGTTGGACAGTTGTTTCATCTTAGTATGGGACTCCTCAGCAGTGAGTGCTACAGACTCCATTCCAGAGGCTTCAGGTTGATGAACACCCAACTTTCATCACCACTAAACCGGCATCCAGTGGTAGAATTCTCACTTCCATCATTTTGTGATATAGCGCGACTATCGTCCATTGTCGTTGGCGATAATTGTATCACTCTCAACAAGTCGGAACTCCATCGATCACCACTTCTCACTTCCAGTAAAATATAGCCAACTGCTTCAGTATAGTATGGAATCTGTTAATAGTAGTGAATATCCTCAAGCTCACCAAGGAATAGAACCAAGAGCCATCGGGTCTTGTGGCAAGCGTCTAACTATCAGCAACATTTGATTGACTATATTATTCAAACTTTGACCTTAATTTCA
The DNA here is from genome assembly GCA_025215515.1 of Schistosoma japonicum. NCBI lineage: Eukaryota > Metazoa > Platyhelminthes > Trematoda > Strigeidida > Schistosomatidae > Schistosoma > Schistosoma japonicum. The sequence continues at coordinate 32,798,047 of CM046063.1, forward strand.
ATAATCAACTCACAAGATACCTATTTCAAGACTCTCTCGAAGTTCGAGTGAGATGTCATTGAAAATTTTTACTGAAACTGGTTATAGTGAAAATCCTGATATTCGACGCTAATCCAATAGTTCTGACAGTTAAGTGTTTTTCCGCTAGACCTAAAAATCATAAGATCATGACTGAGCATTGCCCATTATGAGTCCCATTCTAGGATGAAAACGCTATAGAGTGTTCAATTAAGACTAATCTGTGACGAATACAAATTTTAAAAAATCCATCTTCACAAAACTATATCAGCCTAACTATTCTATCGAATTATCTAAAATAATGCTTTATGATTTATTACATAATCGCTTTGATAACTGATTATAAAGTAGTTATTCCAATGAGTTTGGATCTTCTCGTTGATTAGTTATGGTCAGTCTCTATTGTCATATGTACATTCTGAGTTGATTGCTTAGATATAACGGTAGTAGACAACTCAAAAAGTGATAGTAAAGTTATTAAAATAATAATAAACTACTCTAAAGAGAAGCTCAGTAGTCAGGAAGTTAAGTGCTTACTATGATGACTAACGGTTCATTGTTCATGCTAATGAAGATCATGGGTGCTTATTATTAAGATGTCCCATACGGCTAGGAGATAGCTCTTTGATTTTCGACAGCCCACCAGTTAAAGTCAAATGATGATGGTAACAATATGAATTAGTCAGAATGATTAGATTGGTAAAATAAAATTCAGGATTAAAAAGGTAAATTGATAAAAATATTTCACAACACATTAACTTGATTGACATAGAAACCTATAAACAGAGTAAACATCTAAAATGCTTAGCACAATTCATTCTCATTTAAAGTTGAATACACTACGAAGTGGAGTGAGGGGCATATTAGTAAATAAAAGCCTGATTCATATATTCCCATGTGGTAAATCAACTGATCTTAACAGGTAGTTAGTTTTGTAAGTTGAATAAAAGAAGTGCTGTACCAGCCATTTTGTTACGTCGAACGAATAAAGAAGAGTAGCGAACTCTCAGAACTGTGTTTTAGAACACTATTTCAATTATTCTAACTGTGGGTAATGTAATCATTTCGTTTCTATGACTGTTACGATCCTCTTACCCTATTCCCCCCCCCAATTGATATATTTACTCTTAGTATATTGTCTCTTACTATGAACTACAGTTAACTGGTTGTGTACAAGTTGTTCCTATTCACTGCTACTATTTCCTTTGTTCTGTATTAATGTTAATTTCCTGATTGGTTCACTGTGTGGTCTGGTTTTAAGTATATATAAAGGAATGCATGAAATATAAATCGATTCTGTTTGGTTGGTCTGTCGTTTCGTGTTCTTCTCATTCCGACCTGGGACTCAAGTGGGCATAGGGCAGACGCGCAATTGTCGACTATGCACGTCTAATTAGCATTCTGTCAACCAACCAAAACTTTCTCGCGTTATAACACATTTAATAGATTAATACTGAATAAAATTGTAGATAATATCAGTAGTACAATTTCCAATATAAAAATAAACATAAAAAAGCACTTCAAGAACTAATCTGAAAGTGACAGTGTTTTAAAAGTATTAAGTAGTTAAAGGTGGTTAGTAGGAAACAAGGCTTGATCTGGGTTTCATGCTGTTTGACATTCATTGAGAAGCCCTACTTTCAGTTTTGAGGAAACTGATGGTTCCTGTGGAATTCAAGCTTCAATCAATTTTACAATAAAGCAGTTAAAGACTGTAATATATGAAAAGCAACATCCCGGAATGTGAATCTGAATCTAAAATCATAAGAAACATGTGTTCTGTCATGATTTCAGGTATACTCTGCGGATAAGTGCCATAAGAAACGTAGATAAATCTACAATTCTACTGACTACCTTCAACAACCTAACATTTAAAATAGTCATTCCAGCGTTTTACCTTAGTAACTCAGTTTACGTATTCTTTAAACAAATTATGCAATTTTTTATGTAATAGATACATTCTATGGGATTCGAACTACAAGTAGCCAGCTCTGCAGTTTCAGACTAACCCACACTAACTCCAAACCTAAATCAAATAAGTCTTCCTAATGACTGTTTCCAGCACCTACCTTTTCAGCATCAAATCAATCTACAACTTGGTCGTTAGAATTCAATGAATACTAAAAACTAACCATATACCTCTTATTTTAAGAACATTTCAATTCACATTTCACAAATTAAGATTCAAACCCAGTATATGTCTCATTAAACTCTAGTCATCTTATCTACTCCAGTGAATAACAAATATGTGTACATATAACACTCGTTTAAAGAAATTACTGTGTATCAGGACTCAGTGGCTTACTGAATAATGTGTTTGGTGTTTCACTTTAAAGGTAGTGAATTCGACGTTTGAAGTGAAAAACAACACACTGACGAGTTTCAAGTCAAATCACAATTCGTATATGTTATAAAACATTATGTTTGTCATTGAATAACTATAAAGAAAGCAAAAAAGGGTGAAATTTAAACTGTGTACTGATCATATGTTATCAAGAAGTGTTAGAGCCATATACACTACACTACACTGACGGACTATCTTAACAGTTATACCTTAAATTGAATTGTACTATAGGCATTGATCACCATCTCTTGAATATACACTGAAGTAATCTAAGCTTGAATATAACTTGTTGAAAGATTCAATTCATTGATTCATAAATATCTCACTGAACGATAAGTATCAGGAAGATAAAATAGGTATTGTTAGGAAAATGAAATGAATTACAAATTATTACTAGGATGATACAAAATTTCTAGTGAAAAGTCGAGACTTATGGAGTTCAGACTTGTTAGGAGCTAGACAGTTATCACCAGTGACATTGACTGATCACACACTAATGAAAGTGGAAATTCTACCACTGGATGCCAACAGGTCTAGTGGTGGGGATGGTGAGACCTGAAGGCCATTGGTTTGGTTAGGTGGTAGGATAAAAGGTAGTAACTGTAGAGGAGTTCCATAGTAGAATGAAAAAGCTATCAAGTGCTCCTTGGTTTTTAATCTTTTCCAACCGACATCAATCTGTGGCGAACACAAACAACCAAAAGGCTGATTCGTTTCTTTCAAGTGCAGTAGTAAAGTTATTATTAAGTATTTGTAATTACCCGTTGTTCATATTTAAGACAAGAAAAGGTCAATTACAGATATTATATAACCATTCTAGGAGGACTTGCAAATATTCTACGTAGAATATTAGCTATATGGATTAAAGTGGAATCGAATGCTGACTTAAGACAAGACTTACTTGTCACATCACAGTAATGATGTTTGCACTGAGACTCAAACCAAGTAAGTGTCTTGTCGAACGTTAAACGTGTTATTTACTGAGCAATCATATTAATTAATGGTGAGATTTACTAACAGTAAATAGATAAACACTTATTTCTATGATTGCTATCTGAAAACCTGCGAATAATTGATGCTTTTGAGGTTTCACATCATAACATGACCTTAGTTAGAAACCTAGAAAACTCTGGATGATTGTCTCAACCTTGTACGGATTTGGATCTAGAGAGGTAAGTCCGTATCTAATATCATTGCTTATTGTTTCACTTTCACTCTAATAGAAATCCGCTAATCATGTTATCTCAGTAAAATTCCAAGATTTACTACTCGAAGTTAGAATAAAATCATCATTACGTTTGGTTCTTAGTACTTAATGGTCGTCTATCTAAAGACAGTTCTGGATGTGAAGCTTCAAATTCAGCAATCTCCACAGTATCAAACAATAACAACTAAAGCTTTATTCTACTTCAATACATATGAATCAATCTAGATAAAACAACAAAATGATAATATTTTGTGAACGATGGTTAACAGTCGAATACAGAATACGTGTTTCAATTCAGTTAAAGCTCATCTGTTGGATGCATTAAGGATTACAACAAGTAATAGAATCAGAATCATTGAGTTCCATAGTAAGCGAAATGACATTTAGACCGCTGATTAATTATTTAATGGTTCTTATCTTGGACTTCAAATTATCCTCGAAATACTACAACCATGTAGATCGTGTTTAAAACTTGTTGAATTGATATGAATAGATGATTTTACATTTAGTTAGAACTTTATCTAGGACACTTAGCATAGACTCTATTGTGTCTGTTTATCGGGTTAACATAATATGGAGACATGGTTGAAATCTTGTCTAATTGACTTTATATACACACACATAGACTAAGACACTGTTTGTACAGTTCAACAACAATCGATCATGATATATTCATATTATGGTGGTAATTAGAAAGAAATAACTCATGTGAATAAGAAACTAGTTACTTATAAGTAATGAATACAGTCTACGTGAGGTTATTTGAAATTATAATTTCCAAAGAACAAATGAAACTGGCAATTAAATGGACAATAATAGACAGGCAATAAGCACGTACAATCTACTTAAAAGAAAAGAAAGAAACACATTATGATGAATACCAATTTGATAGACAGTAGTATGAAATATAGAACGGTAAAAATAATGATGAGAGTCAGATCTTATCTATCTATCTATCTATCTATCTATCTATCTATCTATCTATCTATCTATCTATCTTATCTATCTATCTATCTATCTATCTATCTATCTATCTATCTATCTATCTATCTATCTATCTATCTATCTATCTATCTATCTATCTATCTATCTATCTATCTATCTATTCTATCTATCTATCTATCTATCTATCTATCTATCTATCTATCTATCTATCTATCTATCTATCTATCTATCTATCTATCTATCTATCTATCTATCTATCTATCTATCTATCTATCTATCTATCTATCTATCTATCTATCTATCTATCTATCTATCCTATCTAGCTATCTATCTATCTATCTATCTATCTATCTATCTTATCTATCTATCTATCTATCTATCTATCTATCTATCTATCTTCTATCTATCTATCTATGCGAGCGAGCGAGCGAGCGAGAGAGCGAGCGAGCGAGCGAGCGAGCGAGCGAGCGAGCGAGCGAGCGAGAGAGAGAGCGAGCGAGCGAGCGAGCGAGCGAGCGAGCGAGCGAGCGAGCGAGCGAGCGAGCGAGAGAGCGAGCGAGCGAGCGAGCGAGCGAGCGAGCGAGCGAGCGAGCGAGCGAGCGAGCGAGCGAGCGAGCGAGCGAGCGAGCGAGCGAGCGAGCGAGCGAGCGAGCGAGCGAGCGAGCGAGCGAGCGAGCGAGCGAGCGAGCGAGCGAGCGAGCGAGCGAGCGAGAGCGAGCGAGCGAGCGAGCGAGCGAGCGAGCGAGCGAGCGAGCGAGCGAGCGAGCGAGCGAGCGAGCGAGAGCGAGCGAGCGAGCGAGCGAGCGAGCGAGCGAGCGAGCGAGCGAGCGAGCGAGAGAGCGAGCGAGCGAGCGAGCGAGCGAGCGAGGAGCGAGAGCGAGCGAGCGAGCGAGAGAGCGAGCGAGCGAGCGAGCGAGCGAGCGAGCGAGCGAGCGAGCGAGCGAGCGAGCGAGCGAGCGAGCGAGCGAGAGAGCGAGCGAGCGAGCGAGCGAGCGAGCGAGCGAGCGAGCGAGCGAGGAGCGAGCGAGCGAGCGAGAGAGCGAGCGAGCGAGCGAGCGAGCGAGCGAGCGAGCGAGCGAGCGAGCGAGCGAGCGAGCGAGCGAGCGAGCGAGCGAGCGAGAGAGCGAGCGAGCGAGCGAGCGAGCGAGAGCGAGCGAGCGAGCGAGCGAGCGAGCGAGCGAGCGAGCGAGCGAGAGAGCGAGCGAGCGAGCGAGCGAGCGAGAGCGAGCGAGAGAGCGAGCGAGCGAGCGAGCGAGCGAGCGAGGACGAGCGAGCGAGCGAGCGAGCGAGCGAGCGAGCGAGCGAGCGAGCGAGCGAGCGAGCAGCGAGCGAGCGAGCGAGAAGCGAGCGAGCGAGCGAGCGAGCGAGCGAGCGAGCGAGCGAGCGAGCGAGCGAGCGAGCGAGCGAGCGAGCGAGCGAGCGAGCGAGCGAGCGAGCGAGCGAGCGAGCGAGCGAGCGAGCGAGCGAGCGAGCGAGCGAGCGAGCGAGCGAGCGAGCGAGCGAGCGAGCGAGCGAGCGAGCGAGCGAGCGAGCGAGCGAGCGAGGAGCGAGCGAGCGAGCGAGCGAGCGAGCGAGCGAGCGAGCGAGCGAGCGAGCGAGCGAGCGAGCGAGCGAGCGAGCGAGCGAGCGAGCGAGCGAGCGAGCGAGCGAGCGAGCGAGGAGCGAGCGAGCGAGCGAGCGAGCGAGCGAGCGAGCGAGCGAGCGAGCGAGCGAGCGAGCGAGCGAGCGAGCGAGCGAGCGAGCGAGCGAGCGAGCGAGCGAGCGAGCGAGCGAGCGAGCGAGCGAGCGAGCGAGCGAGCGAGCGAGCGAGCGAGCGAGCGAGCGAGCGAGCGAGCGAGCGAGCGAGCGAGCGAGCGAGCGAGCGAGCGAGCGAGCGAGCGAGCGAGCGAGCGAGCGAGCGAGCGAGCGAGCGAGCGAGCGAGCGAGCGAGCGAGCGAGCGAGAGAGCGAGCGAGCGAGCGAGCGAGCGAGCGAGCGAGCGAGCGAGCGAGAGCGAGCGAGCGAGCGAGCGAGCGAGCGAGCGAGCGAGCGAGCGAGCGAGCGAGCGAGCGAGCGAGCGAGCGAGCGAGCGAGGAGCGAGCGACGAGCGAGCGAGCGAGCGAGCGAGCGAGCGATGCGAGCGAGCGAGCGAGGAGCGAGCGGAGCGAGCGAGCGAGCAGCGAGCGAGCGTAGCGAGCGAGCGAGCGAGCGATCGAGCGATCGATCGACGAGCGAGAGCGAGCGAGCGAGCTAGCGAGCTGATATCTATCTAGCTATCGATCGAGGGCCGAGCACTATCTAATCTAAGTTATCTATCTATCTATCATAATCTATCTATAATCTATCTATCTATATCTATCTATCTATGTATCTATCTATCTATCTATCTATCTATTACTATCTATCTATCTATCTATCTATCTATTTGTCTGCTTCTCATATTTATTTTACCGTCTATGAAAACCTATATTGCCTTTTATTATTGCACTTATCACTGAATCGAATTTTTTTAATTTTGATCAATATTTTGCAGATCTTACTTAGTGGCTATCATATTAGTGTGACTAGAACAGCTGAAGATGATTTTTTAAATGCTTTTTATCATTCTTATAAATAGAAGAAATTTTTCAATTTTCTTCGCCTAGTTACTGTTGTTCTGGCTTGATTCACTGAAGTATATTTTCAGTTTAAATAGACATGTACGCTTTTAAGAGATGAAGTTCTTAAAATCCATTCATAATGATTTCATCGATGCTGATTAACACTGACGAGTTTCATACTAGTACGAAACAGTTATATAGTAGTTCATGGTATAAAGATTCCTTCGCAAGCATTATAGGAGTCATTATCTTGATGCGGTATAACTATGTAGATATGGAGTTGGTGTTTAAAGTGGTATTATGCCATATTCAAGTCCCAATTTGTACATCATCCTTATGTAGAATGAAACATGTATAATAGATTATTGTACTACTAGACGTACCATTTATCATAGAACACTTGGCTAAAAGGCTATCTCGAGGATTTATTCAAAGTATAATTCATGAGGTAAGTTGGCAAAACTTTATTAGTATTATTGATTCTTGTAGATAAATAAGTAGTAACCTACAACTTCGAATAAAGAATAGAATGGTTAATGAGAGAAACCATGATGTTACAGTTTACAGTGAATTTAAATTGAAACATCCTGTCAGATATAACGTCAAGTTATCAATAGTAGGCTCTTGTAACGAAATCTTCAGTTGCTGAATGATTTTAGACACCATTTAGAACATTGACAACTTGGTATTCATCACCTATACCACAAATCCCAATTATTTATAATTCTATTATTATGTGAAATGTGGATGGCACTAAATTATTACTGAACGTAAATCGTGGTAGATCCTAAATATTTCTTAATTATTTACAACATATCTGATTTAGTTGTTCATTTTCTTCACAAATTGATGTTTGTTGAATACCACCGAAAACCAGGGAGCACTGGAGAGTTGTGTTATATTAGTATGAAACTTCTCAAAATTGTACAAATCGATTCGTCCAGAGAATCTAACGCAGAGTCTTCAGGTTTCATGATCATCGCTTAACCATCTGTACTACTGAACAGGTCGATATCATATGGTAGTATTTCTACTTGCTTTAATTTGTATTATAGCTCGATGATCCGTCATTGACACTGGTGATAACTGTCTCACTCCCGATTTAACTGAACTCTACCAGTCACAACTTTTCATTTGGACTTCAGTAACATCCTGAAGTTAGTTACTAGTTAAGAGATTATTGTAACTTAATTAGACGCCAGTCGGCCTAGTAGTGAAGACGGTTAAGCGTTCATTGTGAGACCTGAAAGTCATGAGACTGGTTCTATGAAAGAATCAGAAGTGAACAATGTTAAACAGTCTCCTATTAGGACGTTACCAAAGCAACATCATTATGTGACGAACACAAACTAGTCAACTTAATATCTTTCTCCACAAAACCAACTCACTTTAACATATCTGTTTTGTTTTGTAAAGTTGTATATCTCCTCTTTATTTGTATTAATGATTTCATCTGGTTAGGTACTTGTTACTGATATGTATTGTGAAAATACACAATGCCCTTGATAATTGCCAATCAGTATACGGACACGTCTGCCCCGCAATTTCCAGTCCCCAAGCCGGAATAGTGAAAAGCAGCGATTGATGATCAAAGCAGACAGAATCGGATCGAATTGTATATCAATCATTCCTTTATATATACACAAAATCAGACCACACAGCGAACCAATTAGGGATTTTATACTAATACGTAACAGAAGAGATTGTGGCAGTGGATGGAGGTGACTTGTACGCAACTAATTAACTGTAGTCAATAATAACAGAAAATATACTAAACGGGAGAGTAGGATAACAGGAACGTAACGATAATAGGAATGTAATATTTACATTACTAATGACCAAAATAAATGAATTAGCCCTGAAAAAAACACACTTCTGGAAGTTTTTCGCTCTTCTTTAGTGGTTCGACTCAACAGTTACTACCAATATATACAACATAAACTGATTGCTACAATGTAACATGTTATTTATGACACAACAGTTACCTATACCTAGTACATCACAATGTCGGTGATTATTTCAAAACTTAAACTCACTTCATTCACTTTAAGTAAACACAATGTAATGTATTTTCTTTCTTCAAGATCATGCTATAAAACACTTTACCACTTCCCCCCCCCCTCCAGTCTCTACTCTCATAGAAAGTTAATATAACAAATTGATTGACATGTACATTTTTCCCTTAAGGGTTATTCAAATGTTCATTAAAATAAAATGGAAACTTCTATTCTCATTTGATCAGTGTTTGTTTTTCATTCATCTTTTCTTTTTGATCTGTTTTCTCTTTTTTTTCAGATTTTCATTAATTTCTTTTCTATATTTTTGAAAAATTGTTTACATTGATCAATCAAAAATCCTCAACATGAATAGATGGGAACAATCTGTCAATTTGTATTACATTAAATTCATTTTACATTAGTGTATTCAATTGAATACAGCATTTAATGTGATGAATAAAGAGAATCTTGTCTGTATATAAGATCAACTATCATGTTAGAACTTGTCATTATTCTATTTAATTATTATGAAATTATAGATTATGTATCTCATAGGAATGATATTTAAGTTAGATTGTGACTGACAAGTGAAATCCAAGATGCGCGTTTCGTCTTATTTGGGATTCATCGGCTGGATGTACCTGAACCCCGATGTTGGTGCTCTCACTGGGATTCGTTCTCACTCCACTTCGTGTCAAACGCCACCGCGTTCACCATTAGGCTACTATATTCAGGTATATCCAGCCGATGAGTCTCAAATAGGACCAAACGCGTGTCTTGGATTCCACTTGCCAGTCACAATCTAACTTAAATATTACTTGTGTACTATCTCTATATTGAGGCAATCTGCTCAGGATGCATATATGGCAACAGAGGCTGACCAGTTTCAGTTCATTACAAATCAACGGGAAGATGCAAGCTTATTCTAATTCATAGAAATGATGTTAAATGTTCATTGATGTTAGTAAAATGTATGATTAGATGCTATTTACATTTGAAGAATGAGCATCTTTTTGAATTGTTGAATGATATGTGGTTTGCTTTGATAAATAACGATAGTGTAATACATAAATGCAACATCCGAGTGTCAATTTAGATTTCGTAATTCTAAATAATTCCACTGGAACTTTGTTAATGATTGTATTGTATTCACTTCTCTACTTTGTACGCTGTTTACCTTTAATCTCAAGATCGTTTCTTTTAGTTGACAACTGAATACATAAAAATAACTCTGAATTAGCCCAGCTTACAATATTTGTCCTGTTGTTATACTGTGAAAAAATAACTGAGTTGAGTACAGTATGAGAATGAGTCAATGTAATATATAAATGACTGTGCAAAATATCCTAATTAACTAATGTTAGATGAGCTATTTATGTTTAGGTTGCCGTAAATTTGAACTAAAAGTATATACAACAGACAAAATATTATAGCTAGAATTTTGGTTACATTTAAGGTTTCAGAGTTAGAAGTATTATTTATTGTCAGGCTTCAAGGTAGCAAAGAGGTTTTATAGTAAGAATAGTCGACGGGCGGAACTCTTCACCTCAATACTGAGTTGCAGCTCCATCTGTCGATAAGTACAGAACGAAGTTAGATCACCTACGAAACCCCTATCACCAGGAGAAACACAAGCCAGCCATCTGCCTTAATCACACTAGGAACTGTAACTAATCCAGCGACCCTGAACGTTGGTGTTTGTCACATAAGGTTGAGGAAAACAGTATGCAAAGCATTGGGAAAAAAATTATGAAAAACACACACCTTCGCGATATGTGATCGTTTCTAATGTTACTGTATTTTACCCAACGTTTTGCCTGACCTTACGTTACGTTTTGCCTAGTCTTATAGAACTGCTGAACTTAAGTTCAAAAAGCAATGTAATTCTGGAATTAGTATGGATTTGTTGTAAAATTAGGAGGTAAATTTGCAAATAAAGTTATAACCCGATTGTAGTTTATTATTTACGAATAGTTGCATTGTTATTTGATAATGGGTTTGTCAACAGCTAGTGAAATAAGATTCATTATATCACGCCTCCCGACATCGAAACCCTACGAAAAGCCAGACTTCTACAGACAACCCGTATGCACATATATGGTTTACGGTCAGAATCATCGTGGTGTGCATTCATCTGTAAATAAGTCATTACCTTTTAGTAAGATTTTCTTGACAGAAGAGTGGAATATCATACAAAGTCCTCACTTCAAATTCTTCGTAACATAAACTGAAGTTTTTCAGTCAAATAGATGAATTTCTTTGTCGTCGTTTCTGTGGTCGAACAGAGAAAAACAACACTACAAAATTGTGCTTCCTTTATCTACCATGGAAATATTTATATCCCTTCTAATGTAATTAGGTTTTTATCTTGATAAACTATTCACTCATAAATGCTATCTCCTCTTCGGCTTAAATTAGCTGGTGAAACAAAAGATGATAAACCTATTCGTAAACTGAGCCCGAGCTTTCCAAGTATTGCATTTACGTGCTTCTATACTGAAGTATTCTGAATCTTAGTTAAAATTACCTTTTATAAACTGATTGCAAAAGAGCTGCATTCCTACTAACTCTTCTTACGATGATACAAGGTCTAAATTGTCTTTTAAATGTATCAATTTTCACATAGTATATTCCCTTTGTGTATTCATGTTCAATGTAAAGTTAAATTTCCTGTCTCGCTTTCGAGCTGTCTGAACTTTTATGACTTGTTGAATTATTTTGGGTCTAATTACATTCCTGTCTAATTCTTCGTATCGACTTCTCTATTTGCGAGTATCTAATCAACTGTATATGTGCATGAAGTCAAGAGAACTAAATGAACATAAGTTGTACGTTCAGTTGATTCTAGATCAATCCACAAACCGACACTACGCAGTGATATATAATGCTAATGATGATTTTGATAACTTCTCAAAGCATACTCTTATGCAAATACTCTAACGATTGTATAACTCAATGCATATTGTAATTGAGTGTTGTAGAGATTATTGAATTATATTTCGATGGCATAAACTGGGCTAAGTTAAATAGCCCTTATTAATTAAAGCATCAAAGAACTAAAAACGTCTAGACTATTATCAGGTTTTAAAAAAAAAAACAGAACCCAGTATGACGTGTACATATCAATAGGACTATGGAGAGCTACACAAGTGACCACATGGCAATCTGACTTATGAATTTCCATCACTGTTCAATAATCAAATGAGGTAGATATTTCAAACTTACAGGAGAACACTTAATGCTCAAATAGTTCACTGATAACGTCTAGGACTATAAATTTCACAAACTTCATAAAGGAGTATCAGTTATCCGACAAGTGTAAACTATCAAGGAGATTAGGTTCGGAGAAGTCCTACCAGCCTATGTTTTGGATACATTCAAGAGAGATTAAATTTAATGATTTACTTATATCAGCGTCCTATCACAATCTACTAACTAACGTCACCGTTCTTAAGTAGCTAGCTTAAAGTAACATCGAAGCACAAAGCGATTATCTATCATAGTTGGACAATACATCATATACTGAATGGTCGTTTTGTCATTAGAGGTATTGACAGAAATTTTGAATAATCTTTACTGGTACAAAAGCATTCATAGCCTGATTGGATATCATTTAGTAAGTTAATATTCAGTCACTAACGGCCTAAGGGGCTTTAGTAAACGGGTTTCTCCGCATACTTTAGTGTCACAAGCAGTGTAATACCAATTGCTTTTACAAAATAAATGCGATACAAAGTTTGTTATTGCTAGACTCTACTTACGTTGACATATCCAAAAGGAAGTATGAGGCAATCTATCGTATGCATAGTTTTGCTTACATCTGTAAATCTATCGATATCCTCCTCCAAAATGTTGATCAGTTAAGAAATTAAGCATATAAGAATGAAGACCCACATATACTGCATGATAGATTGAAAATATGATATATCCACAAACTGTTGAAGGTAACTAAAGTACAGTATGAGGTGTTATATTTTTTCCTGCTGGTACTAACTTACACAGAATCTGGACATCATGAATGGGTATTGTGGAGAGTGCTGAACTTTAAATTACGAATTGATATAGTCTAAGTAACTATTGAAAATCAAGAAGCACTAAACATGTTTCATCCCAACACAGAGGTCAGCATTACGCATTGTCATTTCTATTTGGAAATGAGCTAAGGGCTTCCGAGATTCATGGTGAACACTAAGCCTTCAGACCAACGATCCACCACACAGTGGTTAACATCATGAACTTAAATCAGTTTGTGATCTCATCCATAGTTATTGGCGAGTAACCGCTGAATGGTTGACACGATTTAACCTGTCATATCGTCTCAAAAATTTTCTGGAACCGAATCATGAAATTAATCACTAACTGGTTCATCGATCAAGATTGGGTGTTTTAGAGACTCCTAACTGAATGATACTTAATCATATGACAAAAAAATACCACATGGAGCTAAGCATTTGTATAAATATGCCTATTTCTCCAGTCTAATGCCACAAGTTCAACGAAGCTAATGCTATTAATTTTTTTAGCTTGCTCTTCCACCGGTTGACTTTTGCATTTTATACCACACTACTTACTAATACTCAGTAGTTTAAGTTGTCACCCTATATTTGATTTACCTACAATCGTTCGTTCTTTTGTTCCAACAAATTACCCAGTACATCTGTTTGTTATTTTGATTTGTAAAGGTATTTCCTTCTTAAGTCGTTGTTCAATCTTCCTGATGAACAAGAAATAAGTTCAAGAGTATGGTTGTTTCTGATCAGTGAGATCATGTAGTAAACCTTGGGTTTATGGAAAGTAAACAGTTTTTAATGTACTCACCCATAACTAAGCGTTTGATGATTCCAATTGTAAGTGAGAACACTAACATAGGCTGTTTGCCATTTCAAGAGCTATTTAATCTAAATCTAAAGATTACAATCGGTTGTATAGCATCTTCAGCAAGTTATAAGATTAACTTAAATCGTAAAATATAATGCATTATGAACTACCCTATTCGCAGCTTATTAACCGATACATTGTCATCGAACAGTAAAGAGACTATTCACAGATTGCTCTTATCATACCTTAATATTTACTAACTATGTATGGGCTGAAATACTGCTCAAACCCTGAAAATAAGTTATCTCAGGAAAACAGTTACAAAGATAATATTCAGTCCTTAATTACAGTGATTTAAAACTCATTAATCGATGACAGGGAACTTAAGCCAACGTCAAAACAAGACTACTAAAAATATATTTCATAGTCTGAGCTAATGCAGTGGCATATCTACTGATACAGTAAGTATTTTCTCTCTAGTTATGGAAGTGGCTTACAAGTAGTTACAAATCGTGTCCTTATTCATAACATAGAAATTCATAAATAACTTCAAAAATACAACACAAAATGTTACTATGAGAGCATTCAAGCTGCTTACAACATGAAATCAATTTAAAAGTATAAGCCAGAAATAAATTCATTACGATTGGAATTTTGATTCCATGAAAATGTTGAGAACTATTTGTACTGGTGATAGGCATTATTGTATAAATCATTGATAAACCAAGTGTTACTTAAAAAATGAATGACAATAACCACCTTTAAATCATTTGAGTGAAAATGCAGAAAACGTTTAAATATAGTTACATCAACTGATTGGTAGATTCAAGTCGACACTTTCAAATACAAACTATCATGGTATTAAACCAGAACACCTAACAAAATGTCATTTAACAATGTATTTATCGGAAAAGAAGTCAAGTGATTCACATAGAAAACTTGAGAGTAGATTCACTATGCAGAAGTGATTTAAAGAAAGAATCAACTACACATTTTAATAGTCAGGTAATTGATATAAATAAAGACAAAGTAAAATATACTTCACAGCTAGACGATGTAAATGTAATCTGTACCGAAAACCAAATTTAAAAATCCTGTGATTTTATGAATTTCCTCCTAGATCATGCTTAGAATAAGTTGAAAACGTTGAATATGAGTTCAAAGATTCTCATAAATTCATGTAGGGAAAAAGTTGCACCATGATGCTATTCAGTTATTTACAATGTAAATAAATTAAAAGTAAAACCTATTGACTAAACTATATTGAACCCATACATTCTTAAGTTAAGGAAGTCTATAAAATAATCTTAAAGTCAGGGCCAAGATCTTCATCCGAAGGTAATTGAACTTGAGAAGCGGGAACAAGATCTTTATCCACAAGAGGTAAACCGTCTCGTCTTCGTCTTTCCAACTCCAAAAATGCTTCTCTGTGTGACCATTCAGTAAGACTAAAAACAGTTTGACAACAATCAAGGGAGTAATATTACAACGATGTATTAGATGAAAACAAACAAATAATTTCGAAAAGATACAGTAATTTAAGAATGAAATTCATGAATGGTTAAACCAGTCCTACAGAAAAGTTGACGGTGTTCTTCTAAGTAAGCGGTCAGTTACAACGTAGAACTTGGTACATGTGTACATCAGTTCAAGTTACCATGCCCCAACTAGCAGATACAGATTAAATTGTCGGACCAAATACCAGAATAGGGGAGATAGTAACAGAGTTAGTATTAATGGAAAGGAAAAGAGATCGGAGATAAGATTTAAGAAAATATGATTCAGCATAAAGAAAATTATGATAAGCTCAAAACTTAGAATTTGGAGGAAGACGAGGAGTGGATGCACCTGCGCCACTGCAAACGATTTTCAGCCATATCACCTAAAGTCTCTAACCATTAATTACGATCATCACGCGGATATCAACCAGGTAGTCTGAACCTATTACCATAGCTTACCCAAATGTTAATGACTACATGGCCTGGTGCCACACCAGACAACATTGCTCGTCGAGGTAGGTGGTGGTCAGGCATACGTAACACAAGTCCTAACCACCTCAGCTGATGAAGATTCACAACTTCATCAATAGACTTACCGTATTTACCTAGTACTCTATTCCTAACCCATGCATTGCTTACTCGGTGGTCCCAGCAAACACGAGCAATGCTTCGAAGACATCTGTGGTCGAATACTAGGAGCCTACGAATATCCTCCATGTTTCACATCTACAAAGTAAAATGTACAGAACCTCTGGGCAGTAAACGCGATTTTTTGGTCCGAACATAAGTCTCGCCTACGCCACAAAAGGCGCAAACTGGCCTTATGCATGCGAGCCGAGATTTCAGCAGACACCAGACCGTCAGGACTGATGAGGCTCTCAAGATAAGTAAAGCGGTTGACATATTCAACTGCACTCCCTATCACTAAATTCGGAGGCGAATCAAGCCAATCCTGAAGCAACACTTTGCATTTGGATGGGAAGAATCGCATCCTAAACACACTTACATTCATGTTTAAGGTAGGACAACCCCGGAGGAATCAGACAATGATAATGTTATCTCTAAAAGTATGTCAATGATAAAATTAATGAAAATGGAGAAAGTGGACAACCTTGACTAACACCACTTGAGGTAATCAGTTCCGACGACAATCTGCCATAAGCTCTGATTCGACATATGGTGTTTGAGTAGAGAGCCTGTGTAAAGTTAATGTACTTCACTGATACGCCTTTCAATGATAGATACTGCCACATAACCTTACGACCGATAGAGTCAACCACCGTCTTAAGGTCAAGGAATACAGCTATTGCTGGTCGTCTAAAAGTGTGTCTATGTTCCAGAACCTGCCTAAGTGTCAATATTTGGTCTATACAACCACGTTTAGGTCTGAAACCACCTTGGTTTTCTTGAGTTTGCTCTTTACGAGCTTTAGTTAAACGTCGAAGTATTATTGAAGCCAATATTCTCAGCACTATATTCGTTAAGCCGATTCCTCGGTAATTGTCACAAGAGAGCATGTCTTTTCTTATAAATAGGGATGATTAGTGTTCGAGACCAGTCAGATGGGATTACATCCAGTTCCCAAATTCTAGTCAAGATCTCAATTAACCTCGCTACTTAAACTGGACCATCGTCCTTAAATATTTTAGGGGTTAATCTATCAGGTCCTGCTGCTCTCGCCAGCTTTAGATCCCCTATAGTCTTCTCAACCTTACTAAAGCTTGGAGGACATATATTAATTTGCCATTCAGATTGGCTTGAGGATGATGGGCAACTGAGATGAGGCCTGAGGCCCAGTTGAACTGTTCCCTAAAGTGTTCTGTCCCATTAGTCTAATCTGCTGAATTAATAGTAATAATGGTCTTATATTTTTCCGAGATAGTTTCATTTACAGTCGGATTTCCGATACCCGTTTCGTTGATAAGTATGAACAGTTGCCTAATGTCGCTGCATTTTTCATCTCTTTGGCTTTCGCCTACACACCACTGCTCACGATCATTGCGTAAGCTTTTAACTAGCTTGTGTTTAAGTTGCTTTCCGCTTTTCATCGCGTTCAGAATCAGACAGGATGTATTGCCGAGCATCTATCAGTTCAGTAGATGCAGCTGAAATCCATTAAGTTTTCTTAACTTTCTGGTTTACTTTACTAGAAGATATTACTGTTGTTTTAACAGCTTTCTGGATATCATTGCAAGCTAACTCGGGAATGGTAGTTTCTGATATATTTTCAGTAACATCCCTTTATATTTAATAGTGGACAATGTATCGTAGAGTTACTTTAACTAGCACTATTTTTTCCTACTTTAAAGTAATACATCTTACAGCTAATTTGTTGTAGCCTGCTCTGGTTGTACTTTGAAGATTAGAATATTTCAGTGTACATTCGTGATTTGCATCAACTAGTAGTCAGATGAGGCAATTAATTGCTTTTAGATTACAAGAGGGGTAGTGTTGCGTAATGTTGTCAGTTGATCACCAAATGATTATCAAGAAAGGCATAAGTTGAAGCATATGAGTATAGCTCCCAACTTACGTCCATGATGTCAGTGTTCACTATTGCTAATAGAGGTAAAATTGACATTACTTTCGGATTTCGAAAGATTTGCTTGACTGCTCAAACGGATGATTTCTGCGAATTATTATTAGTCGTCTGACCGCCAATTAGATCAATATTAGTATGTATGTCACCACCATCACTTTCATTGAACCTAGTACCATAGTCATAGCTATCTGTATGATGTCATTTTTTATAAGTTAGGTTGTACTTATGATGATGGCTATTAAAATGAGAAAATAAAGCATACAAGGTCAATGGCATAAACTTTACTCCACGACTCAGACTAATTATTGTCCTAACAGAGATGTCTTAAAATGTCTATGGAAACTCCCCCACTAGACCATTAGCCGGCGGAGAGCACGACGTCGTGCTAAATATCCGGCGATCTGGTTAGCTCACGAAAAAGTTGCAACTGGAACTAAGGATTACTGTCCGCTGTAACAATGGTGAGTACTCTAAACGAAATGGTTCCACCGACCAAGAAAGAACAAAGAAACAGTTTGCGTAGATACGACAGTTATAGACTATATCATGATTCATCCAGTCAATCGATTAATGGCTATAAAGATGTGGATGAATGACTACAATTGTGGCAAAGGGCCTACGATGTCTATCATAGACGTGTGGAAAGCAATTGTCAGGTAGTGGGAAAGACACTGAGAGCTACTGTGTAGGTAGAATTTACTACGCTTGTATTTTAAGCAAGTGTACAAGCAGATATAACAATCAAATCCAATGATTATACACTTTACTAATCAAGGTAATAGAATGAATTATGACTTCGGGTTTACAGGATAGTAAAAATTGTCAGGACAAATGCATACTTTCATGTACTCAAGCTAAATATATTAGGGTTGGGAAGATACTACTAGTAGAAAATTTACTTGCTGATCATTTTGAAATGACTTCACTTAATACATTCAGAAACAAATGTACTCCTTCTCAACGATAATCTTTTACTTATGCACACTAGACGTTTAAGACCCTATTTAGCTCGTATGCTTAGAAAAAATTATCAATCTACGCATAGTGACACCACTTACCCACTGTCAGGAGCATATAGGAAAAACAATAAAAGTGGGAAAGTTCCGAGTGTGAAAAGAGTAAAAGGTATAAAATGTGATCCGAAAGTGTCTTCATCCTTATCGGTTTTATGATAGCCAGACGTAGTCCAATCCTGTAGAGAAAATAGGAGAAAGATATACAGAATTTTAACCAACCTTTGTCAGTTCCTCAACCTCTTTCTCGATTTGCCTTTTTTCTGCCTCAGGAATATTGTTCTCTTTTAGTATATGTTTCATTGGGTTTAACTCCACATGCACTTGCCATCGTAGTAGTATATATGTCTTTTTATATTTGGAGTTATAAGGGCTGCAATATGATGGAGATTACGAAGACTTGACACACTCAAAGCAGATAGCTTTAAAGACGCCATTCAAATGTAGCAAACCCTAGCCGTCGTAATACTTATATTTCGAGCCGGTGAGTGTGTGCCTCTTAATTGCCTTGACATTGGTTGATAAAAGCGAGTTGTACGCAAACTTATCATACATGTGATATGATTTGTGAGATTGGCTAACTTAGAGAAACAGTGAGGCTGTAACCGCATAATTAAAATCATGTTTCTTAAAACTAAGTTTTGCAAATAAGTATCAATGTATTGGTTCAAGATTATGCACTTAGTCAGGTTCAACATGAAGTAGTTCAGCTTCTTTAACGAACCTAGAGTAACACTGAGGTAAACCTGCATGTTGATTGTATTATGGGTAGTACAGTTGACTATTTCACTGACATCGTTGATTGTAAAAGTATGCAAGGTTTCATAAATATACCTTCTACATGACCAGATACGTGTGAAAAACATGTATAGTAACCTTGTAGTAAGCTGTAATTGTCCTCGAGCATAAAATCTTCCATACTGCGAATTTATATGTTATTATGTATGTTTAACAGCGAGACTTGATACATATGACCTTTGGCGGCTTGTAGGTTTTTTGGTCATTTGTGCATCCTGATATGTCCTAAATACATACTTGTATAAATCGTAGTTATTGACTTCTCTATATATGTATGATATGTCTATTCCACATGCATGTCAAGTCAGTGGGCATACAAGAATTTGAGTGCTCTCTCTGGGTGTATATGTGATTAACGGAACATTGGTCGGTGCCTTCGCCTAAAACTAACTCCCGCTATGGGTAACATTTCGAAAAGACACTTAATAATGATTGAATACAACTCTATTGAAAAATAACTATATGCACTTAAATCAGAAGAGCACAAAGGAACGTAAGGTGCTGAAAAATAGCAGATAACTAGCTACCACCCGGTTTTTTTAAGCTATTTTAATGTTTTATTAAGATTAAAAGTCTATATGAATCAGGAGATCATTAAAAACTACGTATTTGCACTTCAAATATAGTCTTCTACACCGGTTTTCAGGACGGCCGATCAACTGATTTGCATTTTTTAGACGCTTTCCGAATGTAAACTTGGCTTTATTGAACACGCCATAGAATACTTCAGTCTTCAGGTGCATATTAGTTCTGAAAATAATTTTTTAAAGGGGTTCAAACACTAAGTGTAATTTCTAAATAACTATGTGTGCATCATAAACACATAAAACGGGTTTCAACTTCAAATTATTCAAGTTATCTAAAAATATTCGACAAGTTTCTGCTTGACGATTCGTCTAACACAGCAGGCGTGGTTTCCATTCAAGGATGAATTGAAGCCTTAAAACAGAGCAGTATTATTGTTTTATCTATGTTGGCTACGTTAAATTTTGGAAGAAAAGTCAGCAACCATGAGGATAAGCTGTCGCTACAGAATGAACCGAATCTACTTCAAGGTTTGGCAGACAAAAATGGGCTAGCTGTCAACTTGACAAAAAGGAAGGTTGTCTATGTATGGCATACAATGGATCATATATAGACTCTAAATAATACCTCGTTACTCGTCACTAGTAGAAAAAGACTTTAGTGTCTTAGTCACCTACAACCTTAGAACGACTGCCAACTGTGATGAAAATTCATAAAGAGTCAACCTCGTGTTTTTAACTCAGAAGGGTACTTATGTTCAGCTTCATAGAAGGATCTTCCAAGCAATTTTAAATAGTTTGGTTTGCCGTCGCTAAGAGTATGTAAATTTAGTGTTTCCCCATCACCCTAGAAAAATAGGAACATTTTAAAACGCATTCAATGAAGAGCCAGGAATTCCAGTTAGTGAATATAAGTTCAAATTATATGAGGAGCGATAGTTAACTCTAGACTTGTGTTCCTTAAAATATGTGTAGCTTAGAGGTAACCTCATAATTACTTGCAAGTTTCAAAATTTTTCAGTGCGCCTACTGAAGCACCTATTTGAGGTGAATTTAAACACCTGTCTTCGAGGGCTCGCCGAAAGACTGGAGGTCCAATACAATAGGTAAGATTGTGGGCAACGTTTTTTTCGATAATAAAAGTCTAATTCTGGAATGCCCTACTGGTGGAAGTGATCTATTCAAATTCTACCAGTATTTGTAACAAAACTCCCATTAATTCTAAAGGACACAGACCAAATTCTTTTGGTAGCCTGCTAACACTTCTTTTGTCTATATGTTTTTACGCACGTAGATCCGTACCTCGTGAAACTGGTGATCTGATTCCACTAGACACGGAAGTTATCAAAGTGAAGGCTTTTTTCATTCCGCCCACAATTGTTTGAAATTATTTGAATATCGAAATTCGTCCCAGTAATCTATTAGGAGTCTTACTCAAAGAAGTGACATTTTCTAGTGACAGTAAATATGGTGTGTGAAGGGTTTCAATTCGCAATAATGGTACTAGTATTGGTTTAGTGAAAGCGCGTTTTCTGCGTGTTTGACTGTTTCTCCAAGTTACATTCACAAAACCATGCTAAAACACCTATCATTTTCATGTTCCTTTTAAACGGATATTATATCAGTACTGTTGAAATTATATAAAATCCCCAACTTTTGTGCAGTAATTTAATTAAACTTATCCTTGTAATTGATTTTAATTGATACTCTTATTAATATGTATTTTGTCAGTGGTGCTTCAATACGTCAACAATGCCTTTGTACTAATGGACTTTTCTTCAGCTCTGTATACTGTCTATTTGACTTCAAAAATAATCTCGTTGTATCGTCTTTTGTGTTTTCGTGGATTTGTAACGGATTATTGAAGTATACTTGAAATCGTTAGAAATCAACAGTTTGTAAGACTTACCCTGTTCATATTTAACTCCTTAGATAGATACTCATGTAAAAATCGTTTACATGACAACTAACCTAACTAAATCTTGCAACAGTAACTGAAAAAGTAATCTAACCTTGGGTTTCCACTGTAGCCGATCTAGCAATATTAGGAATGAATTTCTAACTGACACTAAAAAACGACGTTTGACATTTAAAGTGACTTTGAAATACACAAAAGGCACAGAAAGTTATATCACATCTCTACATTTAATACAAACTCCGCCAGTAACAACGGGAAGCTTCCAAGATATACTCAAGGAATTTCCAGAGCTGACAAAACCAAACCCACAACTTTTCACAAGTAAGTTAAAAGTATGTCATGTAATCTAAGCGGAAGGAGCACCTGTTTTCGCTAATCCAGAAGACTGGCACATGATAAGCTTAAAATAGCTATAGCCGAGTTCGATTACATGCTACAGCTAGGCATAATACGTCCATCTGATAGCTAGTGGGCTCCTTCTTCTGTACATGGTTCCAAAGAAAAACAAAGGCGATTGGAGACCATGTGGGGATTACAGAGCCCTTCAACTATCAAGCGGTATTAGACAGGTACCCGATACCTACATATCCAAGACTTTACAAATGGTTTACAGGATACGAAGGTATTCACTGAAAATCGACTTAGGGCATATCACAATATTCTTGTAGCTAAAGAAGATATTCCGAAGACAGCTATCACGACACCTTTTGGACTATCCGAGTTTGTACGCATGTCATTCGGTCTATAGAACGCGGCACAAACATTCCGAAGAATTATGGATAATATACTTTGAGATATGCCATCTACACAGGAGTACACAGACTGACTTATTAATTGCCAACCCGGACCAAAAGTCACATTAACAACATATGAGGGCAGTATTGAAACTATCAAACGAAAATGGGATGAACATACATCAAAGTAAATGTGTTTCCAGTTTAGAAACACTAGAGTTCCTTGGGCGTACCATAAGCCCTGAAGGAATTACACCAATCAAGCAAGAGGTGGACACTATTAAACAATACCCTATACCAAGCTCTCTACACAACTTATAAGTTCTCCTGATTTAATATAATTTTATCGCAGATTTATACCCGGTTGTGTACAAATAATGCAACCATTGACGGATTCACTTAAAGGAAAACCTGAAAGGATTCAAGCTGACCTCTGAGGCCGTCGAGGATATTAACCAATTAAGGGATAGACTTCTTCAAGCATCTGCATTAACTTATCTTAATTCTCACTACCCACTTACTTTGATGGTAGATGCTTCTGAGCGAGCCGTAGGCGGTACTCTTAACCAACTAGTTAAAAACGCATGGTAACCGATTGTATTCTTCTCAAAGAACTCGCCCCAGCAGAGACGAAATATTCTACCTTCGGTCGAGAATTCATCGCAACCTACCTAACCATCAAGCATATCCGACACACGCTCGAAGGCAGATAATTCATAGTTTATACGGATCATAAACCTGTTACCAAATGCATTAAAATCAAAAGCCAATAAATACTCACCTCGAGAAGTTCGACACCTGGACTACATATCACAGTTCAGCAGTGATATACGTCACGTAAAAGGTCAAGACCATCAGGCGGCAGAGGCATTATCCCGATTAGTAATGAATATAATACAACAGTCAACAGTAACTTTCGAGACTTTGAAAGACATCCAGGAAGATGATCAAAAATTACAAAACCTACTGTCAACTAAAAACACGTAGTCTCTAACTAAAACAGCTCGCATCACGTGTGGAAGATGTTATGATTTACTAAGACACAACGAAGGCGATACCCCGACCTTTCGTTCCTAAAATTATGCGACGATTAGTATTTAGTAACTTTCATTCGTTGTCACACCCAGGAGTGAAATCTTCGACAAAACTAATCAATTCCAGATACATATGGCCAAATCTCCAGAAGGATGTACATAGATGGGTTAGAGAGTGTTCGGCGTATCAACAATCATAAGTTAATCGACACACAAATTCACCAATCGGAGTTTTTCCGAAACCGGATGCACGTTTCGCACATGTTCATGTCGATTTATTGGGCCCTTTACCACGTTCAGATGGTTTTACGTATCTACTTACATGTATAGATAGGTTCACAAGGTTTCCTATAGCCGTTCCAATCACAGCCGAAACAGTTAGCAAAGTCTTCATGCAGAACTGGGTGACCATTTTTGGTACACCTATAACAATAACGACAGATAGAGGACAGCAGTTTGAATATAAACTACTCAACAACTTAGGAAAACTTCTAGGCTCCAACAGAATACGCTGCATAGCATATCACCCTCAAGCTAATGGGATGGTAGAACGGTTTCCATCGTCAACTAAAGGCCACTCTTATATCTCATTCAAACCCTAGTCAGGTGGACATAATTCCTGTCATTAGTTATGTTGGGATTACGAACAGCTGTCAAAACTGACTCACAATGTTCAGCAGCAGGATTAGTCTTTGGGGACTACTCATAGACTACCAGGTGAGTTTAATAATCCTCACACTGACCGTAAAACACTCGATTTAGGAACTTATGAAGACCAACTAAGGGACCAAATATCTAAATTTAAACCAATTAACACTCGTAAACAATAACGAGCGACATTGTTACATAAGGATCTAAGCAACTGTTTGCACGTCTGCACAAGATGTGACAAAATAAAAGCACCACTTAGCCCTCCTTTTGAAGGTCGATTTAAGGTTATTTCAAGAAAACCTAAATAGTTTGTAGTTCAGAAACAAGGAAACATCTACTCAGTAAGTGTTGATAGGCTAAAACCGGCTTATTTAGATAATAAACCCCCATACGTGTTGTTAGATCGCTTGCCCGACCAAACAACTACGGAATTAAGAAATGAAAAGTTTAAAGGCTGTAAAAGTAGCCAAAAGCGTTAGATGGGCACAACCGAATATCCAGGCAGGGATGCCCAAGGGATTAGTTCAGTCTAAAAGGTAATCACGTAATTTCTGAAATCTCAAGTTTATAAATATTAAAAAGAATAAATAAAAAACAGTATTTTTCTCGTTGCCCTATATCAACAAAACGTTGTCGAAATAGTATTAATAAAAAATAGTAGTAGTCCTAAGTATTATCGTACACACTTCCCCACGGACTTTATCTTTTGATGTATGAACAATATAGTCAATTGTTTGCATGTATAAAATAAACCTTACTTAAGGAATATATTCATAAACAATCCGTTTAGTACTATAAGCCGCAAACATATCAACAGAGGTAAGTCACTAAAGAACAGAAAATCTTTAATTCAGGTGAGCGTTGTGAGCAAGCTTCGCCTGCTGGAACTAATCAATTTTCTAGGTTTCCCTACTATTAGTAGACAATATTTACCGTAAATAACACAATGAATCCTAACAATAACGATGAATTCCGAAAATAACCCAGGCGAGTTTAATTGTCTTTACCAGTTGATTTAATAAACACCACACTATTATTTAACATGTGTGTAATTTTACTTAGACTAATACTAAAACCATTTTCCACTTGAGATGCATATTCTTAATAACTTTATACGACAACATACTACTACGAAAAAGTGTGTTGTTTTCAGGAAACATATCACATACCATAGTGATTCAATCGTCTTTCATTTCTAATTATTTTTGTCAAAGATATAAATAGGCACTAAGCTGAACTACAGCAAGTTATTAAACGTCTATATTATCTATAGCATCTTTCCAAGTGTTAGTAGCATAAGTCATGTCTAAAATTTTAAATGTTGTTGGTATGTCTTCTAATTTTTGATAGTTTATATGAACTTACATGACAAATTAACTTATATATGCGTTGTATTTTCTCTATGCTATTTGAATTTATAAATATTTTTTGTTTCTGACTCAACCTTCAATTTGTAACGTAACCTGTCTTAGTAGTTAATGCTGGGCATATTTACTCTTATAAATCAGGCGATCGCAGCAGTTCCCTTAAAAGATGCTTGACATAGTCCAAATTATAAAGTCAGCAGCATCTACGTATTACAGTACTTCACCGATATAATGAGTAAGCTATCATGTACTTATTAGTCAAATTAACTCTGAAAGCTAACCTTAAAAATAATCCTAAATAAACGATTACTTCTGGACCGAAAAATGATAATATAATCAGGCAGCATGGATTCGTTAATGGCTAAAAGCATCTACTATCCGTGAATAACAAATATATATATATATACAACCAATTTTTTCTTCCTAGCTTATCGTAAATCAATACTACGACTAGTTATTCATAATAGTTTCGGGATATCATCATAATCCATTGTCATGACTTGGCAAGCACGTAATATGATTGATAAAATTAATAAAACTGTTAACAAACCGGGTCGATAAACTGACTTCCAAATTATCATTAAATGGTGCGATTTTCCCACAGTTAGATATATACAAACTATTATTATAGATCCACACCATTATCATATACACTGCGTTTGAAGTAATTATTCCCTTGGCTAAAACCTACTCTCTCTCGGATAATCGCATAGGCTTGCGTTCACCTTATCGACATTTGAACCACTTCACTATACCTCACGTTGGTCGAATCATTACCGACACTCATGACTAATAGAACTTACACACTTGTAAAGTTGAAATTTACTCATTTCTTAGTTGACTTTAGAAGATACAACTTCACTATGGCTTTCATACCAACTACTCATCGAGTGAGTAATCTGTAAAATGCAGATTATATCCTTAACCTAATAAGACTAAGCACTCTCATGTTCTCGGTAATTCCTTTTCTTTCTCAAGTATCGGCTATAATTTTCCGTCCTAACGGGTACTATCAGTACCCACCGTTACAAACCCAGTCATGAAGGGCGGTCGTCACATGTTCAAAGTCGCCTATTGGGTGTGACTCCTGGCAAGTTCAAGCACTTATATATATTTTTAAATTAAATTGATAAACATTTTTTAAAAGTGCATTTGCACGCACAGATATCTACACCATGTCTATTTTCTTCCAGGTTATCAAACCATTCTGGAAACCGAACACTTACGTAGAAAAAAACATCCATCAACTATAATGCTACCTGAGAATAAACTTTTATTCTTCTTATTATTATAATTGTACATTTTATTCTTATACTTTAACTTTTTATACAAACAGTGGAGCGATTCCTTAGGTGTAATGGAGTTTCAGCAATATTTTTTGAAGTAGATTCTTCTTTCATTTTGACTTGAGGGCGACTCAAGAGGCAGGTGAGTAAATACCTGATAACTGGACAAAACATGGGGAAATCGTACCTCACCAACATGGTGTTGGGTAGCCCGCTCGCGGTTCTGCTTAAGATATTCTTGCTTCGTTTTCTTACTTTCTGTTATTTTCCAAGCTCTGGTCACAGTTAGGAGGTTAAGTTCCCCAAGTATCCAATCATCATTTATGGGAGAATGCAAACGCTACAAGATTAGATAACAAGTTCTAAAAGTAAATGTAATTCACATAGTATCGTCAAATACCAACAGACTGTTTACCATTGATCGAATGTCAGATGCTGGACGAGCTAGGAATTATCTATTGAGCTACAGTGGCAGAACCAAGATAATTTTACTTGTTAAGTTGATCGAACTGACGTTCCTATGGAAGTCGATTCTAGGAGGAAGCTAATGTAGCAACTTAGGTTGACTAGTTAAGAGTTGACTTCAAAACTTATGGATACACTAAAACAAAAAAGCTTAAGTATTCATTTACTTCCCTATTCTTCATAGGGATTATATTTCTTATTATCTTATGTTAAATGTTGAGAGGTAATGTGTGTTTGAATGGCTAACATCCAGCTCCACTGTCTCCTGCCCACGATACTGAAATAAAGACCTATTACCAAAGATTTTGGCTTCTTCTGTTAAATAGAATGGAATGTACCTAAACGCTAAATACGCACATAGGGGGAATTTGGTCCGTCCAAACAAACTAGGTAGTATCAATATCACAGCTTGATCAATACTTCTCCGCCGCCAAGAAGATAGGTAACTTCCTTTTCCTAGAGTGAGTTACTCGATACGGAGCCAGTAACAAATAAACAACTACACTCAAATACACTCTAGGACATACAATACACACAAATAAATTCTTGAGCATAGACTGCTATCCGTACGAAGAGCGCTAACTATTGGAAGCGAGCATATACAGACTGACGTGGTCAATAAATGTCACTTAAGTATCTAAATACTCAAAGTATGTTGTCATACTGACGGTTAGCCTTAGTGATTCACATCAATAAGCTTGAAGCTACTGATCATGTACTAAAGCTATATCCTAGATGAAACGTCAAGTCTTCGGGCTTCCGTGGCTCCTGCTTAATGGGGAAATCAAATATTCCTTTATCACAACACTTCACATGGACACATTTATAGAGATTAGATTCCTCCATTATTCAGTAATGGCTATATCACCGATAAGGTGGTCCATATTATCAATCAACCTAAAAGCCACTTCATAATTTAGTAAACATTAGCTTATAACAAAGTAGCTATAGAAAGGTAACAGAACAGTACTAAATACAGTAGTCAAATGTACGCACGGTTTGTGGACATTTAGGTCAGCATTACATTCAACTATATTCGAAGTTAATGGTTCGACAAACTCATGGCGTTCCAACCGTTTTAGAAACATTAGACTGAATAATCACTGAGTTTCAAACATATTTGGCTTACTACTGAACTTGCAGCATCCTATAGCTAGATTCATATTTAGACGATATATAATACCACAGTCCTAATCATAATACTAAACATTCTAGATGGAAACATATTATAAGAATGTCAATAACTCTTCTGTAAATACCACCACTACCTCAGTCCACAGACGAACAACGTACTATACCCGGCTATAACAACGATTAGCTACACAATCGTCTTCCGTTGTTTCTTGCTATTGTAATATGAACATCCGCCGCCAACAATTTACTCCTCAAAGGGGAAGACTGTTCGTGATTTCACCAACCAAAACACCTAAGAGGTCAACGATTATATGTTAGTACCGTCAGTAGTTCCTGAGTGAAGCCCACCAATGCATTAAACCTTATACCTTTATAGTAGCTGACAGTGGTACCAAGGAAACTTGTAGACCAGGCTGTAGTGGCGGTCCAACTCATATGAAAGTTATCAACAGTCGACATACGCGTTCTTGACTCCAGTATCTACTTCCCGATAAGCTAGCAGTGGAGGAGAAGGAATTTAGTCACATGCTGAGCTCATGAATCATCTGCCCTCCCAACGCCATGTAGGCCTATATCTAGCACTTTGCTCCCTGGAAAAGCCAAAACTGGTGCCCATGTGAAGACTACAGACGACTCAATAGTGTGACCATATCCAACTGGTACCGAATACTCCATTTACAAAACCCTTTTCAAGTTTTATCCAACAGGAACGTCTTAACAAAATAATATTTTTCTGAGTTTATCACCAAATACCTGTAGCATACGAAAACATGCTGAAGACTTTAATTATCACTTCTATTGGTTTGGTTTAATCTAAATAAATAGCATTCTGTAAGAAGAATTTTGTCGAGACATCTCAAAAAGTTCTTCACTAAGTCACCGGTGGTTTTGATCTAAAACTCATGTTTCATGCCAAAACTTGATTCACTTCCCACTTCAACTAAAACTTTAACCAAAGACACGGACAATGGGCCTTATTTTAGAGTCACTACACCTAAACACGAACGAAATCACACCGGCCCCAGGGATGTTTCTTCAGAGGCTAAAGTTACTACGCCTAGGAAAAAGTATCAGGTTAAGACAGCACTCTCCCTTTAGTCTTTAAAACAGTGAACAAAAGCCATATAAAATACCAGTGTTCAACCAACTCAATCATTTATTGAAAAGACTCCTACTTGCTAAAGGATGAACGAAGTGTTTTCTGTCACCAATACTTGAAGACAGGGATAAAAGATCATTAAAGCTACAGATTGATGGCACTGAGACTTATACTACCTAAGGTAATAGATGATTCTATTAATAATCAGATGAGGAAACAGTAGGTCACATAATATCATAGAAGACACAGCATTGGTTTAAAAAATACAGACATTTGCCACCAACCTCTTCCTATGATAAACAGCTGAATAGCTTGCTAGGAACAGGATGCGACAGTACACACAGCACTCTTGAATCTGAAGAAGGCAATTAACACTGCTACAAACAACCCTCAGGAAACAAGTAGCAAACGAAGGATTCACAGACTTCTTATTCTTCTAATCAATAATTATTTGGTAGACCAAGCATTTCGCAGCAAGGACAACCTGCTCACAGAGACTGGATGGCCCTATAATAGGTTGTAACACGGGCTTCAGTCCTCCTGAAGTGCACCATGTATATGACCAAGTTATGCTTGTAGTATAACTAGAGTAGTTTCTAACATTTAAATGCACATGTACGAATAAGAACGAATCAGAAGGCAGTGATGAACGCTGAAGATATACTTCATCGTGAGTATAACGCGAACTGAACACTAATCTCGATGCTGGCCAACTAGAAGAGCTGCTTCTCACGAGGTGTGATGTTGTGATCTAGTGGTGGTGCTTGACCGAGTTTCATCAACTATTTAAACCTACTAAAGTAAACATGGATCAGTATAGATTACGAGAGTCCGCATAACTATTTATTCAAGCAATTATATACCGCTGCATTCCACCCTTCCATCTGTTCTTCATCCTTATGAACGACCAGACAAGCAAAAACGTCTCATCAGTCTTAATGCATGCCAACTGAGTTGATGCACGGAGGACAATAGAAAAAGATGGAATCACAACTCTCTAGAATGAATTATCGGTGACATAACAGTGAACAAAAGAGAACGGTATAAAGAAAAACTTTAAAAAGTGCCATAAGATGAACATTCAGTCTCAAAACTCATATTAAGTAACAGCGCACCCTGTGTGATCATCCGTTCTCGAGTACTTCAACAGAGCATGACTTAAGTCCGGCTTTCCTAATATGTTGGACACCGAAGGAAAACATAAGATTAGTGAAACCAAAGCCAACCCCACTCTTCGTCTGTCGGAAACTTGGCGTACCTTACTTAAAAAGAACTTCGTCAGTATACTGGTATTTTTTCGTTACTATATATATCACAACTTAGTGATTAAGCAACATGCTACCTAGTACTGGACTATTGTTAGCCACAACAACCTCCATGGTTCAAAATACGATTCCCAATAAATCAATAATTTAAGCTAAAAAATAGTAATAACCGAATCTAGGACTGTCACATAAAACTGACTGATAAGCCTAACTAATTTTCCCTCCAAAGGGATCAAGAACCGATATCGAGTGAAAAGAAGTCAAGTTATTTCTACTAGCTCAACTTACAGATATTAGATATTGGACATTTCACTTCGTATTTTTTCCTTAGGTCATTTAGCCTCGGTTTATTTGATTTACAACAGTTCACAATGTATATTCGTTGCATTCATTGAGGACATGCCTTCTGATTGTTGTTAAAGCGTATAAATTAACTGCTGCAACCGTACAGTATTACACAGTTGTCCGAAATAAAGGGAGGAAACGTAAAAAAATTCGTCTTCAAGAAATAGAAAAATGCTTCTTAAATTCGTTTGTAATAAGTCTGAATGTGAGGCGATCCGTCCCAAATAAAATGGAAGTAAAGAGAAAACACGGAAGAATGCAGCTTTAGTGTTTCAATTTCCTTTTTCTTCCTTAACCATTAGGATGCCCTACCCCCGATTTCCACGTTCATTTGCCGTATTTACCCTCTCTTGGGATTTTGCGTAAACTTTCTTCATAAGACACTGTTACAAACTAGGAAACACATTTTAATAACAAACTTCTAATGTAAAAGAGTCAGTTGGCTAAAACTAGTTAGTCGAATTCACTTTAGTTATTTGGGTTTGGAAAAATTGTTAGTCATTTCGTTTTGATCCCCCTCTGTTACTAACTTACATATCTGGAACAAATTACTAAGGAAACTAAAACATATACGTAGGCTCTACACAAACGTTTTTGGAGTTTGAGGTTGCTAAGCAGGACTTAGTAGGAGGAAAAATCTGTTTTTGGCTCCGACCGACACTTTTGGGATCATTATTATACTTGTTTTTATGTCAGAAGAAATTATGTCATTGTTTAGATTATTTCCATCACTTACTACTATCAGTTTCATGTCGTAAATGTCTATTAAGTGAACTCGTTTCCTTCAGGGGTTCACTCTATGCTAATACTGTTGTAATGCTTGTGTGCATTTTGTGCATGCACATTTGGTTAGTATATGGCAAATATAGTACCCTGTGTTATGAATAATTGGACATTTAGGTTGTGAAAGACAGCGCGTCTCTACCGAGTTTTTACTGTTTTTTACAATTACTATCTGGGATACTTTTTATTTCTTTACTGTGAAGTATAGTATGTCGGCTAACTTGCATTGATTCTTTCTGTTCGATTAGATTTACGGTTTTGCATTACGAGAGTTAATTCTGGAAACCCTGAGTTGCTTTAATTTCAGCCTCTAGGACAGGGGTAGTTAGCACCTAACATATTAATCTTTCTTTTAATGATCACGAACAAAGTTGATTGAACTTGTAGTACGTTTTAGCAGTTGAGTATTTCATAGAAAAAGCGGAATATTGACTCAAATATATCCTGATGTTGTGTAAACTCGCATGTTTCTAGTTACTAATCAATAAATGGTTTCTGGATATGAATTCAGCTTTCATAAGACGCTCCTAGTGTGTTTACATGCTTATCGACCTTTGCCCCGAGTAGCTAACTCTGGGGAAATATTGCTACCCTCTGGGAAGATTTTGGGCAGCCGTGGAAAGTCTGGGAGGAAGAGCGCTTAAAGTGTATCATCTCAAAATTTTCCTATATTTCTCCAAAGTTGACTGTTAGGAATGTAATAAACTACTTTGGACGAAACCTCACTTTCAAAATGTCGTCGTGGTCATACTAATTGTGATTACACTTTGCAGCTCTTAAAAGGGATTATAACACTCAGTGGCAAATATGCCTGCGGCATCCTATCATTTCTTTTATCACAAGTTACTATTATCTCTACGTTTCGTGACCAAGTATATGTCGTCTTTTTGTCCTGTAAAATTGTTAGTTTAGTGTAGTTATTCTTAAGCAGCAAAGTCTCGATCAATAATTCGTAGTGTTTAACTTTATTTATGTATCTACGTATTCTCTAAATTTCCACGTCAGTCGCAAACTGAAAGCATTAAAGGTCCAATTCGGTCCCAGCGGTGCATTGACAGTATGGAGAATGAAAGTCGTAGAGTCTTTGTACGTGGTAAAAGAATCGAAAATTAGCACTCAAGCAATATCTCGTACACTTACTTTATCTCATCACGAAGTGTTTCTTATCCAAGCTTTTAGACGTCAAGATAGTTAGTTGTCACGATAAATTAGCCCCACGATATTTTAGTAATTTGTCATCTTTGCTTAGTACTTTGTACTCCATCCTCATTTTTCTTACTTGGTCTGTTCAATCTAAGAATATCTTCCACTTTTGTTGCTCATGTTTGGCGAAAATCAGACGTGCTTTTTGGGTTCATCCTAAGAATTCGACAGACACTAATTTACGATGGCTGGTGAGACTTCCAAGATAAGTAAAGTTTTCGACACCTCCTACTACCTCACCTCCACTATAACCTATCTGGGCTGCAATACAAACAAGTTTTATACTAGTATTTCGCACTTATAGATAAAAGAAACTCACTCCAGACGTTTTCGCATTGTTTCTCAAGGCGTTCAAGAGACTTCATGTCAGCACCTTCACGTAATATAACTATAACATCGGTAGATTCTAAGTCGTTAGGTGAGCTTTATAGTAATATATCATTCCTCAAAAAGTCAGGTGAAGAGTATAGTGAACACCAGCTACGGTTGAGAATTTTAATGATAGTCCCCTTTAAGCCTTAATTCGACCAACAGCTCTCGAATAGAGAGCCTTCATGCGATTCACGTACTTTTGAATTACACCTTTAGATTAATATTCTAAATGATTTAACAATAATGTCAGCTGCATAGTCTGAGCGAAAACACTTAATTTACCAAAAGCTATTTCATTTAACGCGTATTTTATTAAGCGCTAATATTCAGATCAAATACAATTTTTACCATGGCTTTTGGTATCTACTAAGCAAACGAAGTAATAATTAACCTTTCAAATAGTATTTTAATAGAAAGTTTAATCTATCACTGTATGGTTGTTCAAGCTTATTTGATCGAAAATCAACCCTCAAAAGCATTACAGTTTCCTAAACTTCTTACTTTCTCTTACATCTTAGATCTTTGTCCATCTGTTAAAGTTCTACCTGCTGCACGTTTTACCAAAAGCGTACTCACTGTCATAATGCCTATCCCAGAATTAGCTAATATAATGGTTGGGGAGTTTAAAAGTTTCAGAGTATCAAAATTACACAAAAGAGCTGTTATTATTGATGGAGAGGACTTTAGTAGACATATTTATAAACATTCGAAGTCGCCTATGATATACGGTGGTGAATATTTAGCCTATTCTGTGCAGCTGAAGCAAGTTTTACATGAAATCAAGCAGTGTGAAATCTATCCATCCTTTGTGTTTGGTTCCGATTGCGAAAGAATTGTAAGTTCTCGATCTAATGTGGTGATATTTTATTTACTTTAGATGTATACCCAAAAATTTCCGAGTTTAGGCATGTTTCCATTGAATCGAATGTAAAATACTCCAAACCCTTCTCATTGTTTTTTAAACTTTAGTCTAGCACCTCGAACATCACTTCGAATCCAGCAACTAAAAATATCACATCGTAATGCACTAAGTAATTTCACTTTTGCAGGACTGTGAATATTTAGATAACTATTGCAACTAATTGCGGAAAGAAAATAAGTAGGTGGAACATGGTTTGATAATGTGACCAGTCTAGCCAAAGACATCAAGTATTACTACAACTCTTGTCACTATATTTACATGTAATATCTTGTGTAATTTGTGTGGGCATAGGCATTTTAGTAATCGTGTACTTATTTTCTACCTACACTGAAAGTGAGGTATGAACACAAATGTTTTATTCGTGGTTGTTACTTATTAAATTATGAATTAACTCGACCAGCCATGTAGAACCTATTTATAATCTCGTTGAAAGTACTATAAATTATGAACATGTTCAGTCTTGTCTACTCACTGTTACGGCTGACACTAGAATTTTATTTATCTCGATACAATTAACAATTTTTAGGCGAAAATATAGTACAATAACTCTGTCTCTCCTTTTTTCTTTAAATAAAGATTGCTATAGCATAGTGCGACTGAGTTTTATCTCACTTTTCCCAGTTTCCTTGATCATAATGTAATTAAACCGAGCGGTAGCCCGTTATTAAAATGTACAACTTTTTAGTCATTAAATTGCAGGTTCTAATATCACCCCACCCACATTAGTTTAGACAGCTAGGCAGTATTATTAACAGTAATATAACTCAAAGCTGGATGCACAAATTTGATAAACAAGTTAAATACAAACAACAGACTAAATTGTTAATCTCTTATACACATTTTTGTGTAGAATTTCTTGCTACCAAAATAGTAATGTTGCTTTCGATTCTGCTAACTTATTCCTAGTGTATATCAAGCAGTCATAATTTTTATCGATAGGAAAATCTCATGAAATAATAATATTCTACGACACCACGAAGCTTTTACTACTGATCTAGACAACATCGTCTGCTCTTGCTACATTGATTACTTTTAGTTAATTATTGGAAAATCATATCATTTAACCAGATTTTAATGTTAAAGAAAATTCATAATTCGTGGTTGTTTCACATGGTCATTAATAACCTTATTGTGTAAAATCCTGTAAGATGCTTTATCTAACTTTTAATACATATTTAAATTTCCTTTTGTCAGAGTTATTAGGAATACATTGTTTATGTTTACTGTTTTTCTTTTTCAAAATTTCAGGGTTTTCAACTTGCAAGTCAAATTCATGATGTGGCAACGACATTAAAATCACAGTCTCTTTTAAATGATACTAAGCAGAAAAACACATCTGTTCCTCATTATGTATTTCTCCAAAGTGTACTGACAGATGTTCTTAGTGACATGGAAATAAAGTTTCTAAAGTCACCGTTTCCTCGTATACTAAGTTGCGTTTCATTAGCTGCTTGTCTAAATTATCCTAATCATTGCTAGTTCTCCCGAATATTTCCTGGTTGATACTCATCAAAAGTCATCGCATACTTCCTCTTGTTTCATCCCATTGGCGCTATTAAGATTAAAATGTTTAGAATTCAAAGAAAGTTGTTTTTGTGAATCTACAAATTCAAAACCACATAATGTTTCAACTCCGTGTAATTTCCTAACATCCCATGAGTTTATTTCTGCATCATCTCATTTATCTGCAGTGTATCCAGCATGTCGACCATTGGTTGGCTTGTTACTTGGCACAGACTCATTACCTCACACAAAACTCCCCAACTACTTGTATCCGATTATGAATAGTATAGAAAATAGAAACTGTAAATTTAGACGCTGGCTTACTCTGGTTTCATGGTTCTCTCAATCCAGTATTAGTCCAGAGGCTGCAATTGATGAAATTTTGAAGTGCTACACTTCTAAAGAAAGGGGTAACTTCTTAAGAGTGCTAACAGAATCCCTAGCAGCATACTTTCCAAATGTGTATTTAGGTCAAAACTTATCTTTCCTCCTTCATCCAGAAGCCGCAGTTTCAACCCAAAATGAATCAAACCCTCCAATTTTTGTATACACTCTCCAGGAACCGAATTCCACAATAGAATCAGATTTGTTGAAGAAACGTCTATCCAATTTGTTGAAAGGACAATCAACTATTATATTTGGTAGTATAGACTTTACCCGAGGATGGCCAACAAAATTGATGCAATTTTATCTTCAAAATAAACTTGCTCCATTGATTTTAACCCCTGTTTATTGTCATGGCGGCGTTGTTATGCCGTTGCTAACTGAAAACGCAAGTATTGAATTGTCTGCTTATCGAATCTCACTACCGTTAAGGTGGATTCATTATCGTTTATTATCTGGACTTGAACATCATCTATCGCAAAGACATAAACTAATAGGTTTAAAGCCTCATGTTTTAGAGCACATTCGTGTGAACGAAACACTTACTACATATCAAATTCATGTTGATCCTTTAATTTTAAATCCGACTGAGGATACAACAGATGCTATACTTTCGAATGTGGTCGGATTTTTATTTTCACATTTGAATGCTGAAATGAAGTGGACAGTAAGTTTAGCACTTACATTAGCATTTTGGTTTCGTGCTACTACCAGTAGTATTAATAGTACTATGGAAAATGAAGAAATACATTCACAAGATAATGATCTACGGAATTCTTCTGTAGTTCTATCTGCTGCTGCTATTGCTGTCACTAATTATTTTAATGTTGAAGAATCAGATGAGAAGTCAGTTGAACATTATGGTATTTTGATTAAATTTTTAAAAGATCAGATGCCTAAACAATTATCGTCTGTTGATCTGTCTATTGTTCATCACTTTACTTCAATTCACACTGTGTATAATTATCTACGATCATTAACTTATTTGATTGATGGACTGTTACCATCTGGTCAGAATTCTAATTCTTTAAGTTTCCTTCCTTCATATGTGTTCTTTCCATCTGGACAATTATTTCATGCTCTTGTAGTTAATATAGAGTCTCTTAAACCAGAGGATAGGTATCGTTTAACTTTACGCTATTGGCTTCCACGTCTTTATCGTATTCCAAAGTTAAATTCTGAATTTGCAGTGAAATTGAAAAAGTTGGCCGGGATTTATAAATATGTAATAGATGTTGTAAGTGAAATGATACATTCACCAATCTCCACTCCGGATATTAAATACATCGAAGAACCAACGTCTATTCCTGTTATTGTTGCGCCAAACAGCAGAAAACCATCAAATGAGGCAAGTTCAATTACAACAACAAAAACGGGGAATAGTTTACAAAGTAGCAACAAATCAGATTTCAATAAGGGATCATGTCCCACTACTAACAAACAGTCAGTTACTGCACCTTTATCTAGACAACCATTAAGTGAGTTACCTAGGCGTTGTTACTCAGAAAAAACATTTACAAATCCTAAGAAACATTCTCAAAAAGTACCATATCACTTACGATCTACCGGTTATGCTGCACGTCTACGTGCTAGACTTGAAGAAACGTAATAAAATATTACATATTTTTTGTTATTACTATATTTTCAACTTATCGATTTCACTCACCCCCGTGATTTTATTATGCCTTTCAAATTAAAATTATTCCAGATTTTTTTTTAATTAAAGATAATTTGTTCATTATATGTTCATGCATATATTCCAAAATATCAATTTTGCTACTGAAGAATATCGAAGTTTTTTATTAGTTGATTACACTGCATGCTTTTAAATCAGATTTACATTATTTAAGAATGTATATCCATCTCAGCTGAAGTGGATTCTGTTTTAGAAATACGTAATTAGCACCAAGGCCTTCCTATTTGTTTTCAAACCACAAATGAATGTTATTGATGAACTTATTGTTTAATGGAGTTCCAGTTAACCTTGTTTCAAAGTTAATACTTATATTTTAACTAATTTAATTGTGAATACGACGTTAGGGATCTTATTTAGTGCACTAATATCCTTTCATTATTTAAATCGTTAGAAAGTATTGACGAAACTTTAGTCAGCAGTATCTTTCATGCTTCTTAAGTGTTGTTTCTCATTCAAGTCTCATCACTTTTCAAATAGTCTTAATTATCCATCTGTATAGGTTTTTGTACCGAGTTTTTTGTAATTAAACTTTTAACTATATCTAAGTTTGTTTATATTCGTACAGCATGGAATCTGGTATATGTGTGGATTGACCTAAAGTTGCCACTCCTCAGCAGTTCAGCAAAATTAACACCAAATTGCTAAAAGTAGTAGTTACTTCAATGTTAATGTTAATAAAAACATAAAGCAATGAATGTATAAAATACGGTCCAAGGAGAAGAAAATAGTTCATAGAAAGGAAGGTATGAAATAATTCTAAGATAACGATTTAATGGAGGACAAAGCGTATACACCTACACTAGCGACTAATTTTAAGTTATATCATCTAGAATCTCCAACCACTGGTTACGGCATTCGCACTGACCCCAACCAGATAGTATGCAGCTACCGACACGACTCAGACCAGCAGTCAGTGTCCTCCTAGACTGGTACCATGTTTTGGTTTGGCTACCACCAAGTCTGAGTTCAGGTCCACTGGTTTGAATAGTATCAGTTAACGAATCGTGACTGAGTTTTCCGATGGATTTCATTTTACCTATAATATTTTCTATTCCTTTATGTGAAGGTAGTTTGTAAGGTCTTTTGGTTTCAATGCCATTAGTCATTTCTGGAAATTTCCGGTCAGTGATTGGTTATTCGAATTCCTGTTGCTCTATGATTTCATTTTAATACATTTTGTGATAATAGTTAAAAAGGTTCTGCATACTACTATACCATAGGAAAAGCCGTATATCGACTTACAGCAGGTTCGAAGTTAATGAAGCTCAACCTTGTCAGGATGTACTGACTGTCTTCCTAATGCTTTGTAGAATCAGAAATAGCTCATTTGCCCGGCAAAAGTTTGTGTACTCAGCTTTCAGTTACTTTATGTGCGAGGACTAGTGATATTATCCGGTTGCCTAAATCAAAGTTTGGAAAACATTGTTCTAATCTATCCACGCATTCATCTAATGTATAGTCCTATGCTGTTCTCTGAATTAACGCAAATATCATTAGTAGTTATGTATCAAGTGAGCTAGATTTCCACATATAAATTAATGCTGTGAAATTTAGACATCCCCCTATACTCAAGTTCAAGTTACTTATATAGTTTCTGTTACTACATTTATTTGGTCTTTTGCATTTGTGTAAATTGTTATAGTATTTGACTAAATTATCCGTTATATAGAATATAAGCAAACCTAATCACTTTTGCCATACTACTAAAAAAAAGTCATCCGACTATTTATTGGCATTCACGTTAACGGAGATTTAATAAACTGCAAAGATATGAATTCAGAGGGGTTGTCACTTTCAGATTTCCCGCACTATGGGATGGTACCTGAGGTTTCTAAATAAGAAACTGAGTTTGTAGTGACTTGTGTGCATAAAGATTGTAAAGGCAGAGCTCATAAACAGTTGCTTTAAGCCGGTCAATTACGGCCTTTGTCAAGTAGTTCTCAGTGTTTTGTCTCAGCACACTATTGGTTTTATTGCAGGCGACGGATGTCTGATGGAGCGAAGGGAGTTGTGTTGTTTCTATGGTCAACATTTTCTTATTTCCGTTGTGAAAAGACGCCACTGCCAGAGTTGCTGATTGTCCGATAAAAACAACGTACGGCTGTCACACTTGTGTACACTTGACGGTGCATCACTCTCTAATCCGGTGCTTTTAGTCTTACTACTCCCTAACCAACCTGGCTGACATTACAAAACTTAAAGTAGCGATCGTTCCAGCCAGTCTAGCTTGATTGGGTCGTCACGATATCCAAGCGTAACCAATACATCAAGGCATCAGTTACATCGGGCTTTTTTATTTGACTGTTTTTCGATTCCATTGAAAAGCGTAGTAATCAAAGCTAAGTGATTGAGAGTTGGGTTCTCATTTCCAATTCGGATAACTGGATAGTATCACTAACCCTCGTATTTATAGTATGACCTAAACATAATTGGTAATCTGAACAACACACGGTTTAAAATTTAGATCGAACGGACTAGGAATTATTTTTAATAGAGCGGTATGAAAGATATCAGATGTGGTTAGATTTTTATTAGTTATTATTTAACAAAAAAAATGCAAGAACAATATCTAAAATAATACAATTATGTTTACATGTTTGATAGCATTGAGTGAACTATGAATTCTTTCAATGTTACTTACCACAATTGTTAGTTGTCATGCTTTGAAAATGAGATACTGTTCACTTATCCTGTCGTTTTAGATTTAGCAAACAAAAGTAAGACAACGTTTTCTCAGTGTTAGTATGTTTGTGAGCTACATGATATGTAATACTGTGTCTGATACTTATCCAAACAGCATTAAAGTTGGCATATATTTTCATCCGTTCACGTTACCACATTGCATCAACATGGCGTAGCAAAAATATCAATCTGAACACAAGTAGAGGAAGACTAGCTATGAAGAATATAATTCAGGAAGAAAGATTTGATCTTCAGAAAATAACAAGTAATCATTTTGTAATTGCAAGTTCATCTACGTCATCGCGAGCTAAACTGAGCTATTACCTAATCATACATCACTGTTTTTTGCATAGATCTAAACTAGGTAGTCTACATCTACCAACATAGCTGTCATATAGTTGTCAACTAATTTGGCATTTTACCTATTATCCTGTATCTAACTTCAGAATTACTCACTAGGTGGTCTGATATTGTCTCAATCGGTTTAAAGTACACCATTCTCACAAATGTGTGTGGTTACTGATAGCTGCTGCACATATGTTAAATATACTGATTCACTTTTAAAGGGCAGTTTGTTGTACTAAACTGCGTATAACGATTTACATAAATTAGTCTCCAACCACACTGTCTATAGGGAAGCTACTGATATTACCCAGTTTCCAAGTTAAAGTAGACGGAGTGAAGTTCTTATCTAAGACTTAGTGGCTGGAAGCTAAACGACATAACCACTCAACCTCTTTTTAAGCTTGTAAAAGTTTCTTTATTATGAATGTAAAATTTACTAGGAACTTTGAGTAGCATGCTGTTACCAACTTTAGTTGATTACAGACTCTTGGTTTTGTATTTTATTCGGTCCACTGATAAGCAACATAAATACTGTTGATGAGCAGTATGTGAGAACAGCATACTTAAACTGTGTTGCCTTATCTTTCATGTTCCCCAATAAATATGAGGTCAGGTAAGAAAGTATTTACACCAATTAATCACTGATGACTAGTGACCAATCTTATGTTCGTCTAGTTCTTTTCAGTACAACATTTCATGTTCTATCGGTAAAGTAATGTGGACATTGGTCTAAGCAACTCAACATCGTGTTTACTATGGTTCGATGTAGTGTTTGGAGATGGTCGGCTAGAAATCATGAACGTATATGTCGTGTGTTATGGCGGGCACTTAAAGAAGGTTGATTATCTTCTAGAACTGTTTTTTCTGTTAACGATTCATTATTTTTGGTTGTATACAAAGTAAGCATTTTATTATTATTATTGTGACGTTGCTCTTATCCTATACTACTGTTTAAGGCATTAACTGTTGTTATATCGTTTCTCATTTATGAACTATGGTTAATTGACTGCGTATACGTTACCCCAGTTCACACTCACTATTACTGTTATTTTGTATTAATGTCAGTTTTCTAATTGGTTTATGATGCGGTCTGATTTCGCATGTATATAAAGGCATGATTGAAATAAAAACCGATCTGATCTGATCTGATCTGTCTGTTTGACTCATAAGTCGTTGTTCTTCCTCTATTCCGTTTTGGGACTAGTAGTCGAGGGGCTGACGTGTCTGTACAGTGATTAGCGATTATCAAGGTCATTATATATATTGCACCAAACATAACAATCGGCGACGGGGTTAGAAGTGAATCCAACCTACGCAGTCATTGGTCATAAATTCTACTACAATTTATTATCCAATCAGCACTAAGAATCGTTTTCAGTGTCATAAATCGCATTTAAAAAAAATCAATCAATATGACTATCACATTTGAGCAAATGAAATTATGTCTGCAGCAGCAACAACAGCAATTCCTAGCCTCTCAAGAACAAATGCTCGAGTCATTAATGTCAAAAATCGCTATCCAGTCCAGAATAACTCCCGAAGAAAAAGGAATAGAGTTATCACTCAGTTCAGTTCCAGAATTTATTTTTGATGCAGAAAATGGTCATACATTTGAATCATGGTTCGGTAGAATCGAAGATCTTTTTCAAGTGGAATATAAACATATAGATGACGCAAAGAAGGTGCGTTTATTAACACAAAAACTTGGTCAGCATGAATATTCTAAATACAAGAATTATATCCTCCCACGACATCCAAGAGATCTGACATTTAATGAAACTATTGACATTTTAAATGCGATATTCTGTGAACCAGCATCCTTATTTCATATTCGTTATAAATGCCTCCAATTGACAAAAGATGCAGATGAGGATTATTTATCTTATGCAAGCAGAATTAATCTACAAGCC
Source organism: Schistosoma japonicum (assembly GCA_025215515.1). Lineage (NCBI taxonomy): Eukaryota > Metazoa > Platyhelminthes > Trematoda > Strigeidida > Schistosomatidae > Schistosoma > Schistosoma japonicum. The sequence goes on from CM046063.1 coordinate 32,841,428, forward strand.
GAACGTTTTAAATTAAATGCATTGTCAAATGATCAGTTTAAATGTTTATTATTTGTTTCTGGACTCGTCACCAGCAGATGCTGATGTTAGAACAAGATTGCTATTACGCATTGAGCAAAACGATGACATGACACTACAGATGATAACGTCAGAATGTCAACGACTTGTCAACCTCAAAAATGATACGACGCTTATAGAGACTAAAGGTAATGCTTCATTAAATTGCAATATCCATGCTGTCAAATCCAACAAAAGTAAGAGTGTTCCAGTGAATGATCAACGTCAAACTAAATTATTCAAACCGCCTTCGAAGTGCTGGTTTTGTGGATCTTGGCATTTCGCGAGATTTTGCCGTTATAAACGTCATAAGTGCAACATTTGCTATAAAGTTGGTCATAAAGAAACAGTGTGCCGACAACAAAATTATTTGAAATCTGGACCACGCATAAAGTTGTCCCGGAATCGTAAGAGTTGCATACGTAGTATATATTCAACATTCACGTGTAATCTTGCTGACAAAAGAAGATATGTAGATCTATTAGTTAATGACGTTCAGATTCGTTTTCAGTTGGATACAGCATCTGATATCACACTTATTTCTACGAAAACTTGGGAATTGATGGGTCGCCCTCCATTACTGCCTACTGAACATACAGCGCGTAATGCATCTGGAGATATTCTAAAACTCGTTGGAATGATAAATTGTGCTGTTAAATTCGGAGTACATTCTTTTACTGGAACTTGTTATTTAACAAACAGATATGATTTAGATCTTATTAGTATTGATTGGATAGACAAATTAAATCTTGGGAAGGTGCCACTAGACGCAGTGTGTACATTGAAAGATCCACATGTTCCTAAAAATCTACCTGTATTAAATGTTACATCAAACAACAACGTCTTGACTACAGCTCATCTTTTTGAAAAGCATTCGAATGTGTTCCAAAATATTTTGGGATGTTGCAATATTGGTAGAGCCAAATTATATATACGTCAAGGAGCTACACCAGTTTTTCGTCCAAAACGGCAGGTACCCTACGCCTCCATCGATAAAGTTGATAAAGAACTTGACCGATTAGAAAAGCTTGAGGTTATACAACCTATTACTTTCTCATCATGGGCAGCTCCGATTGTTGTCGTTCAAAAAGCTAATGGTACTGTTCGTCTGTGCTGATTTCTCTACTGGATTAAATAATGCTCTACGAAATCATTCATATCCATTACCATTGCCCGAAGATCTATTCATTAAACTAAATGGTGGACGTTATTTTGCAAAACTGGATTTATCTGATGCCTATTTACAAGTAGAAGTTGATGATGATTCTAAGCCTTATCTAACAATCAATACTCATCGTGGACTTTACCAGTACAACAGACTACCTTTCGGTGTAAAGCCAGCCCCTGCTATCTTTCAACAGTTAATGGACATTATGATATCAAATCTTGATGGTGTTGCCGCTTATCTTGATGATATTATTGTTGTGGGTTCCTCTAAAGAGGAGTTATTATCGCGTTTGGATAAAGTACTTGCACGAATATCGCAATCTGGTTTTCAGCTGCAGAAACATAAATGTGAATTTTTTCTTCGATCTGTTAAATACCTTGGATTTGTATTTGATAAACATGGGCGCCGTCCAGATCCAGATAATATACATGCTATCACACAAATGCCTGCACCTACTGATGTGGTGACTTTAAGATCATTCCTAGGTATGATTGGATATTATAGTGTTTTTGTTCCGTCTATGCAAAGGTTACGCCATCCTTTGAATCAACTTCTAAAAGCGAATGCAACATGGAATTGGTCAGAAGCATGCCAGAATTCCTTCGAAGAAATCAAGAAAATCTTATCCTCTGATTTACTACTAACCCACTATAATCCAAAATTAGAGATAGTTGTCGCTGCTGATGCTTCTAACTATGGTATTGGTGCTGTAATTAGTCATCGCTTTCCTGATGGTAAAGAAAAACCGATAGCTCATGCGTCTAGATCTCTAAATGCTACTGAAAGGAGATACAGTCAAGTAGAAAAAGAAGGATTGGCATTGATTTTTGCAATAAAGAAGTTTCATAAAATGATTTATGGTCGACCATTTACGTTGCCGACTGACCACAAACCTCTCCTCTCTATGTTTGGGGCAAAGTCCGGCATTCCAGTACATACCGCCAATCGTTTACAGCGTTGGGCAATTATGTTGTTAGCTTATGACTTTAAAATTCGCTATAAATCAACAATGACTTTTGGTCACGCTGACGTTCTCTCCAGATTAATTGCGACTCAAAAGTTTGACAACGAAGATGTTATTATTGCTACGGTGTCACTGGGAGAGGATATTCATAATATATTGCAAACTTCTATTCAGGCTACACCTTTGTCAGCAATGGACGTAAAATCTACAACTAGGACGGATGAAGAGCTTCAGACAATTATTCGCTATCTTTTGTGTGGTTGGCCCTCACACCTCAACGCAACAGAACGACAATATTTTCATCGACGAGACGCCCTTGCTGTTGTTGACGATTGTCTTATGTTTGGTGACCGCGTAGTTATTCTCCAATCTTTGCACCACAAAGTCCTGTCACAGTTACATTCTGCACATCCAGGTATCGTCCGAATGAAAGCATTAGCCCGCAGTTACGTATACTGGCCAAACATTGATACTGATGTTATGAATTATGTATTGAGATGTTCGAAAATGTGCACAAGCTGCAAAAGCCCCTAGAAAAACCGAACTTTGTTGCTGGAATCCAGCAGTGGAGCCAAGAACAGCATCATTTCTTAGGAAATCACAGAGAATTCGAAGGAAACCAAACAAAATCAAAGTCAACCCCTGTTAGGGATTCATAATCCCTAAAAATACAGTTAACAGTATTTCATTGTATTAATTAAATGTTATTGATTTCACTTAATGAATAATCATTGTAAATTGATTAATATAAAAAATCGATGTATTTGAAAATACAAATTCACTGGTTTGCTAATTGACTATTTTCTCGCCTCACTTTTGCTCCACAATACAATCTTCCTACAAGCTTAGTCTTTTGTAATAGCTGCTGGCTGGGAAGGGAACAAGTCGCGGTATACGTCTGAGGTACAAGTATCAGACATAGCGTTCGCTCACGAAACCCTCAAAATACTAGCGATCACAACAACCCCTATGATAAATCTTACCGATATTTTTTTTTCAAAAAAAGGGAGGTGTTATGGTGGGCACTTAAAGAAGATTGATTATCTTCTAGAACTGTTTTTTCTGTTAACGATTCATTATTTTTGGTTGTATACAAAGTAAGCATTTTATTATTATTATTGTGACGTTGCTCTTATCCTATACTACTGTTTAAGGCATTAACTGTTGTTATATCGTTTCTCATTTATGAACTATAGTTAATTGACTGCATATACGTTACCCCAGTTCACACTCACTATTACTGTTATTTTGTATTAATGTCAGTTTTCTAATTGGTTTATGATGCGGTCTGATTTCGCATGTATATAAAGGCATGATTGAAAATAAAAAACCGATCTGATCTGATCTGTCTGTTGACTCATAAGTCGTTGTTCTCCCTCTATTCCGTTTTGGGACTAGTAGTCGAGGGGCTGACGTGTCTGTACAGTGATTAGCGATTATCAAGGTCATTATATATATTGCACCAAACATAACATCGTGAAACTCATCAACTGCACTGTAATATAAACGTTAGATTTTGACAAACGTCATATTAGTCACTATACAGTGACCGATGGGAATTATTGTCTTATCTTTGCAGGATTTCACTTATTAGCCAACTCAGTGGCAGCGTCTCAAATTGTCAAACTTGGTGATCTGGGTTCAAACTTCATGCAGAGTATCAGCTTCCTGTAGATTGTAGGTATGCCTTGCTTATGGGTGCCAACTGGCACGAAACAGATTCCTGGGATTTCCTACTGATCATCTAATATTGGAAAGTATGTGCAAGAGAAATGCTACTTGATGGATCACAATTAAGCTTATAACAGTGTGATACAAATAACTAGCTAAGTGCACACCTCATTTCAATTAGACACTGATGAATAAGAATTTCAACTTGATTAGAAGTATACATTATATAAGGCTGACATCTAATAACTTAAAAATCGTCTGTAAATGGATTTGACAAACCACATGAATGTAAGGAATACTGTGAAGTTCAACTTACAACCACTCTTCCACTTTTAAAAAGTCAAATACAGACATATCCTGTTCTGCTAACAAGTAGTATTTTCCTTTAATCATCAGCTGTAATGCAAACACACATTCTTCGATGTTCCTCAAAATTTGCATTCATCATAGTATGCTCAATTTGATTTCGCAGTTGTATGAAAGTGGCTGAGATTACTCTCAAGGTTTTCTCACGTTCTAGTCATTTTTCTTTCATTTAGTTAGTGTATTTCATATTAAAGTTCAATATTCGCCTAAGATTTCACTTCAAGAGTTTGGAGTTACTTAAAACTATCTTCTGTGAATAGTTTAACATATTGTTGTCCAACGTAGCTAAAGGTCAAACAAAATATTCTAAAAGTTAACGATCTTAGTGCCGCAACTACTCATTAAATAGACAAGATAATTAAAAATGCGAGATTTGACACAGTGATCACTGAAAACGTCACAACTAACCACAATTAGTGGGTGACGTTGCAAGTCACTGATTGTATGTGACATTGAAGTACTATTCATATATCCAAGACATATCGAATGCACAATGATAAAGTTAAGCACAGAGCATTAGCCAAAGTATATTATTATTAATATTATTATTTCTAACCATTACAAACAGTATATTGTTACATTTTGCCATGTTAACATATTTTCAGGTTTACATACACTTCAACTTATAATCAACAACAAGTATTTTGTAATTTTCTTCATGATGAAGAACTGATTTTTGGGTCAAAAAAATTTCGAGGAGTGATGGGGGGCGGGGATGACTTGGAACTTCGTAAATTTTACTGAATGTTCCCCGAAAACAAATTAGGATTATTAGATTGTTATATGTTTATAATTAAGTTAATGGGTTGACACAATATTGTCGTTGTTGTTGCTGCTGTTGCTTCTTAATGATAGTTGGATAATATCCAGAAAAAGGAAATATTACAAAATGCTTAGTGATTTCGATACTAAAGTAAGAATATGATTGGAAATTCTATGTTGATTGACTAGTGACCATTGTTATGTTTGTTTAGATAGTGAGAACTAACAGAATTTTATCAACTAGTTTGTAATACTGTGGGGAAATAGTCTAAGTGGAGATTAATTATTCACAGCGGCTAATTAAAATTCGCCCAATCCTGTGAATCAATCAGGATCGGTAGGTTGTTTCTAGGGTAGTTGGCAGAGAAACGTGGACTTTCGTTTTGTGTTATTTGGCACTCGTCAGCAGGGTATACCCTTAATCTTTGTAGGGGAATACGTTCTATGAAGGACTATACCATATATCACTCAGTTTAACAGTTTGAGTTCGTTACAAGTTAGCTGTTCAGGGCTCGATTTATGATATTGTCTATCATCATAGATTGAAATGTCTGGAATATGTGTTAAGTATGATCTATCATCGCCTACGTCGACATACAATGTTACATGGTGTAAGATTAGGATGGAAAAAATCCAGATGTGAACAAACTAGAAGTTGACACCAGTTCATTAAATCTTTGACTGTTGGCCTGATCCGTTTCGGTAGGTAAAGACTTGTTAAGCTCTATGAGTTAACTCAGATCAGTAGTTGGAGACATTGAAAAGTGACGTAATGACTAAGAATCGATAACGTAGATACATTAACTGTTTTCCTTCTAAATGTCGAATTAAGTTATTCTTTCATTCATCTTATCCAATTGAACACGTCATATCAATATAACTTAATCTAATATTCATATAAATCAGTCTCTATGTTGTTCATAGTTGAATGACCTTAGATCATGGATAATATTATCAAAATATTGAAATCACTTTAAATTTTATCAACTATATAAGTTACCTAATGACACTAAGGTGATAACCTTCACCTTGAAAGTTATAAAACATCATGATTGGTTACTGAATAAATGCAACATTTTTAAATTTTTGGATTACTGACAATTTGAATTAATTGCCTACTCGTATATATATATATATATACTTTAAGTTATTATTATTATTATTATTATTATTATTATTACCATTCGTATTCAATAATGGCTAGTAGTCTATTTAAATCTCGTCCAGAATATATACCACCACCAAAATTTTATGGATATAAAAGTATTAGTATAGATGAAGAGAAACAACTAATTGAACGTCTTAGTAAACCAACTATTTCAATTATTCAAGCACAATTAAGTAATTTATCTAATAGTAATCAAATACAGACATTAAATTATTTAAAATCAAAATTCAATATAGAGAATAATAATAATAATAATGTAAATCTTATAGAATATGATAATCAAACATTACGTAATCCAATAATTACATCACCAACATTATCATCTAATAGTTCAAATCATTTCATAGAATCAATATCAACTGGTGATTATGAAAATGTTACAGAAAGATTACAGAAATTATCAGAAATTTGGAATAAAACTGAACGAATTAATCCATTTTTACCATTATGTGCATGTATACGTGGTGAATTATTATTAAAAGAAAACAATAATAATTCATTGATGAATACATATTGTCATTGTTCTACTGCATGTTCTAGTTTACCTAATCGTTATACACTTAATGAACCAATTGAATGGAAAAAACTTAATAAAATTGTACGACGTTTACATAGTGCAAATACAGCTGGATCTATTGCACGTCAAAAAGAAAGTCATGCATTATTAACTACTTTATCAAAACAACATTATAATCATTCAATTAATTCATCTAGAAAATCTAATAAAATACAAAAAAATATATTTAATCCAGAATTAAAAATTAATTTATTTGATAATAAAGGACAATTTAAATTAATGAAATATATTCATCAATGGGAAATATTTCAACAAGTTAATCATAAACTTATTCAATTATCAAGACCAACTACATCAAGTAAATTAAAATGTCGTGGTTATTGTATATTATGTAATAATAATAATCTTTCATTTAATATATTTACTAATTATTCCATTAATAATAATAATAATAATAATAATAATAATAGTAATAATTCATTACAATATAAAACATTTCATTTAATTAATAATAAAAAACAACAACAACATTTAATTGAACGTTTAATTCAACCAACAATTGCATCACAAGGTGATAGATGTCATTGTGATAAATTTAATTCATTCAATGTTTACAATAAACAATTAAATAATGGTGAATTAATTATGCAAAGATTACAACAATTAAATAAACAATTACCATTAATTAGTGGTTTACAAAAAAGTTCCAGTATTAATTCAATTATTAATCGTTTATATTCAGGAAAATGTCGTCGATCGAATTGTTTGTATGCATCATAATGAATAGATGAGCATCGTAGAATGTTCTTCTTAGAGATTATTTTTAAAAAAACTTAACAAGTTATATAAACTGATATTTGTAAAAAAAAAATAAACAAACAAATGATTTATTCTAATCAATATGATTATTGTTTATATACGTACTACTAATAGGAATAAGTAGTGAATACGTGGTTTTTATAATGTTAATTTTAGTTATGTTATGGATTAAAAACATGAAAGAAACATAATAAAAATCTAAAAATCTCATCTATAACATATATATATATATGTCTGTTACTCCACATGGAGCAAAGGCCGCCGACCAGCCTTCTCCAACCAACTCTGTCCTGGGCTTTCCTTTCCAAGAGCTCTTCATTCTCTTCATGTCTCTCTCCATTTACCGACACAATGTCTTTTTGAGTATTCCTCTTTTCGTTTGACCTTCAAGATTCCATGTTAATGCTTGTCTTGTGACACAGTTTGGTTATTTCCCTAATGTGTTTTCTATCCACCTCCAGCGTCTTTACCTAATTTCTTCCTCTGCTCGATTCCGGGTGATTTCTTCTCTGTCATAGAAGGTTGTTGTTGACGCTATCTACCCAATGGATCCGAAGTATCTTACGCAGACAGTCGTTTAAAAATGCTTGTATCTTCTGAATAATGCTTTTCTTAGTTCTTCAAGTTTCAGTTCCACACAACAGAACTGTCTTTACATTTGCATTAGAAATTCTAACTTTAATGTTGGCTGACAGTTGGTTTGTGTTCCAGATGTCCTTTAGTTGTAGAAATGCTGCTCTTGGCTTTCCGATCAGCACCTTCACATCTACATCAAATCCTTTTTGTTTGTCGATGAAACTGTTTATTTACATCTTACAGAATTTCTCCGTCAGTCAAGTGGAATCAGGTTAGTGTTTGTTGTTTTGTATCGATGGATCTTACTTTTCCCTTTGTTTATGTTGAGACCTACTGATGGCTGCCGAGGCTGCTGCTACACTGTCCGTCTCCATCTGCATTTGTTGCTGTGTGTGGGATAGAAAAGCCAGCTAGGTCATCTGCGAAGTCCAAGTCATCTAGTTGGATAGATGTTGTTCACTGCATTTCGAGATCGCTTTGAGATGTTGCAGTCTTCATGATCTAGTCAACCTCCAGAAAAAAGAGGAAGGGCGAGAGGAAACAGCCTTATCTGACATTAGTCTCTGCTTTGTAGGAATCCGTGAGTTGACTTCCATGCACGATTTTACAGTATAGTCTGTCGTCAGAATTTCGTATGATGTTGACTATCTTTGCGGATACGCCACAATATCGTAGAAGGCTCAAAAATGTTCTCCTATCCACGCTGTCAAATACTTTTCCGTAGGCAAGGAAATTGGTGTAAAGTGGTGAATTCCATTCAATTGATTGTTCAACAATGAACCGTAGAGTAAGGATTTCGTTGATACACGATCGGTCTTTACGAAATTCGGCCTACTGATCTCTAAGTTAGGAGTCAACTGGGTCTTTCATTCAATTTAATAACACTTTGTTGAAGACTTTTTCTGATATCGAAAGAAAGGTGATACCTCTGTAGTTATGACAGTTGTTAAGATCTCCTTTCTTTGGTATTTTGATGATATAGCTTTATTTCTAGTATGTTGGCACTTGTTCGTCTTCCCGGATCTCACTGAAGGGAATATGAAGCATCTTTGCAGTTGCTTCAATATCAGACTTTTAGTGCCTCTGCTGGCATGTTGTTTGGTCCTTGCAAACTTGTCACTTTCGATTTGTCGAATGGCTACTTTGATTTCTTAGACTGTTGGTGAGTCGACATTTATAGGGTGATTTGTAGAAGCTGCTCTGATGACTGATGGGTTTAGTGGGGTTAGTCTATTCAAGAGTTCTTCGAAGTGTTCTACTCACTTGTTTCATCGTTCTTACATCTCACTTATTGGTATGCCATCCTTGTTCTTGAATGGCTGTTCTGTCTTACTGAATTTTCCAGCTAGTTTCTTTGTATATATATATGTATATATATATATATATATATATATATATATATATATACTATATTATACTATAAACAAATTGTTATAATGTAAACATAAAACTGTAAATTCTACGATTATTTATAGTTTGTAAGCTCTATCTGAATTAAAATACTGAACGCTGTTGACATTGATTGTATTACCATATTGTATATATGTCAATGTTTTCCAGTATGTATAAAAGTGAAATCATCATCAACACTCAGGGTGACTGGATGATACTAAGTAATATCAAGTAGGCATACATTGAGTTTTTAATTGGTGATACGAAGACTAGCAATCGAAGTGAATCCGATAAACACGGAATATTAAATGAATAGAGCGATGAATCATCCTATGAATGATTTATGAATATCAGTTAACATGAAGTACTAGTCATTCTAAGCAATCCAAGTGAGTGTGAAACCTAAAGGTTTTGTTATGTAGAATAATGTGAACATACTTTTCGTGGAGTCGATTTTGCTGACAGTGTTGACAATGATAAATGAGATGATTGAGGATCGTTTAGAAAGGAAGATGAGTGAAGTGGTTGTAAAAATTCTTACTTATTCAGATGACGGCCAACGTCAAGTAACTAATGGTGGTATGACATCTGGTCTTAATGTGTCAAGGAATGCCAAAAAGCCCATATATATTACGATCACAAACAGTTTGAACAAGAAGGTTGGTACTAAAGTTAGTAAATTTCGGGTGATGATGATAATAGCTAAATACTTCAAGTAAGAGTAATTATCAGAGATCAAGTTACACCTAATGTCTCTGAAAAAGTGACTTTGCATGATTCTGAAATATAAGGTAGATGGCTAGAATGCCACACAATCGTGTTTCGTTCGTTAACTGAACTTACTAAGTCACTTCAATTTGAGGCGGTTAAATTGACGAAATAAATGTCAAAGTCATATACATGTAACAGAACTGACAGTGAGGATAATTGGACATTAGTAATATGGTTCATAAAGAAATGAATGAGTATGGACCAATGAATGCTGGAACTCAAGATTTAGAATAAAATAAATGATAAATACAATAGTGTCACTATGATCAATTCTGATCACAGTTATCGTATACACCTCTTACAAGTAGTCTAAACCTTTCAGCATGGCTTAGATCGATTGTCAGTGACTTAATGAACTGCCTCTAGATACAGTAGACATTACTCTTAAAACAGTGACACTATACGTCTAAATAGGCAGTGATTAGTCATATGCAACACAGTCACATCAAAATGATTATAAGAGTAAACAAAATATTGTAAAATTCATATGAGTTATACGTACTTGTGTCAACAACAAAAACTAATCTTCTTATAATCTATACGACAGAAATACTTCATCATTACAATAAAATAAAAATCAGTTGGATCAATGTCATCAATCATTTTGAGCTGCCCTACCTCAATCATATTTATTACAGAGAGTTACAAATAGTTACAGTCACTAAAATCTTAAGCGTCAAATTACGTAAAAATAGACAGACAAATAAACTGATCTAGTGAATACAAGACAGTGAGCAATTGGAATAAATAACTGAACCGTTAGGTTATACATTCTTGTCAGCTGAGTACAAGTGGGTCATATTAGTTTTTTAAGTTGCCAAAAGTTGGTAAACTTATATACCGCATAATAACACACTAGACACAATATGGGGTAAGATTTAGGCTACAATAAGCATAGTAGCTGCATAGTCAAAATATTTGATGAGATTCAAGGCTTAGCCAAGAGACCTTACTAAGATCTCTTCAGGTCGCTATGCCTTATATTTTAACCTTAATCCTTTGGAAGTTTTTTCATATTTCATGATGAATTATTCGTTTATGTGGTGTAGATTCTGATTGGCTAATAACGATGATACGTTCACAAGATCGTCAGTAAAGTATCATATTGCTTATTAGTGTACAGTTAAATAATTTCACTACTATTTACATGATCACTGGTTCAGAGTAGACTAATTAAACTTGTCTTTATTATTTGTAAGCTTTATTTACGTAGCATATGAATAATGAATAATCAGTCAAGCATAATTAACGTATAGCCTGAGACAAATCTGTTCGACTTAACAAATGATAATTGAACCTAATTTACTATGTACCAACTTAGCTTTGAGAGTTGCTGATAATACCCTCCTGCTAAAACCAAAGTAGGTGGAATGGATCTAAAAAATCTTCACTTAGGGCGTTAATAGTTAAAAGTGAAGCAGGATTTCTTTCTGGCTACCTGGAACCATCTAATAAAGAAGCTTATGATTCACATAGGATATTTTGTCACTCAAAGTTATATTGAAACAATCAGCTATGGATATATATATGGTAACAAAGACTGAGTTTTACATAAACAACAGAAAAAGCTACAAACTCTTCATCATGTGTAAAACTAACTACAAACGGGAACACTAACCAACTGACAAATGCCACGACAAAGTTTTACTGATATCAATGAGTGTGAACAACTACTGGCATTTGTTCGACTAAAACATGCGAACGTGAAGAAAACTATGGGATTTCTAACAGTTTGACATTCCAGTTTCGGACAAATAAATAGACATAAACTGGCACAATGTACTAGCCAGTAAGTAAAAGTAAGATATTTGGCTAAAGCAGAATATAATCTAATAAGTATACAGACAACACTAATGCAATTATGATTGATAGAAGAAGCTAGTGATCAATTATATGGAAACTTTTAATAACCCAGTTCTTTTTGAAGCACACAAATGACGTTGTCTAAGGTAACATTAAGAGATCTACGACTGAATAATTCATTTCATAGAATACAACTTGTCCGAGATTCTCCTCCTGATTTACAAATTCTGTCCATCATCTTGAAAGTTACAAACCTTTCAAAATAAATAAATAAATATTCAGTCTGAACTACATAGTTCAGTGTATAATGTTGTAGAAACTAAAGGAAATGAGTCAAATTCAAGTCTCAATATGAACGTCAGCACTAAGATGTGATGTGTACGCCCAGCTGATGAGTTTCAAGCAGGATAAGACATGAGTCGCGGATTCGACTTTCTTACCCAATCCCGGCTTTAAAATACGATAATGCTCTCGAAATAAATATGATTGCAGCTTCCTCAATCATGTTTACTTAATTCATTGTTGTTAACATTTGTATACCTCAATACAATAATACAATTGAACTGAAATGGGTCTGTATAAATTGGTATTAAGTTTTAGCTGACTAAATTTGTCACAGATCGATATTTGTTGGGTACCATTTAAAACCAAGGAGCACTAGATAGCTGTCTCGTCCTGGTATAAGACTCCTCGGAGGTACAAACCCTAGATTCTGCCCCGAAAGCTTCAGGTTGGTCAACGCTCAACTGTATCCACCACTGGGACGGTATCCAATTATAGAATGCTCGCTTTTATTAATTTATAACATAGTGACATGATCGTCCATTGCATCGGTGATAACTTACTCACTCCCAACAAGTCTAAACTCCATCCATCACAACTTCTCACTAAAGCTTCAGGAACATCCAGAAATTAGTCCCTAGTGAGCTGATTATTACAATCGGATTGAGGTGGTTTGTGGAGGTTGGTGTTAATTTTTAGTTGATTGAATTCGTCACACTGATGTTGGTAGGATACCATTATAAACGAGGTAGCGCTACATTACAAATGTATGAAAATGAGAATTCTACCATCAGGTACCGTCCAAGTGATGCAGAAAGTTAAACGTTTAATAACCTGAAGCTCCTGGAGCAGAATCTGGGGTTAGCATTACTGAGGAGTCTCATACTAGGACGAAGAAGCTCTCCAGTGCTCCTTGGTTTTCAATGATACCCTACGAACATCAATCTATTACTAATTCAATCAACTAAAATAACACAACACATTGTCTATTTTATTTAATTATATTTAGTTGTTAATCAATAAAATTGTGTTTCTTTTTAATACATTCACTTGTTTCAAATTATTAATCAATAAGATATTGATGTATCTAGTCGATATCAGTGCATACATGACTCATTAGAACTATTATTACAACATAATCGTACTGTATCATGTTGTAGTTGTGATTGTCATTTGCTTTAATGTGAATTATGTTATCGATTGATTTCAATATTAAACTTAAATACAACTGATATGTTCATTTAATCGCCAACTGGCTTCTCCTTTTATTCTATTGATTTCAAGTTTGGTTTGATAGACTACGCTCTCCTCCTTCTCCTCCCCTAACACACATGCCTGGTTACATATCGTACCTTCAGATTAGACGACAAACACCTCGTAACTTGCATCTAGTCAACATTGAAGGTGATTAATTTCTTAAAGTAATTTTAGCTGTTTGATCGAGTTACTTATTATGATATTAAATGTGGATAATATAACTGTTATGACGCGAGAAATTCCTGATGGGGTGACCAAATACCAATTAACGTGCATAGTCGATAATTGCGTGTCTGCCCTATGCCCACCTAGTCCCAAGCCAAAATAAGAATAACACAAGACCAACCAGACAGAATCGAATTATATTTCATACATTCCTTTATATATACATAAAACCAGACCACTCAGTGAACCAATTAGGAAATTAACATTGATACAGAACTAAGGAAATAGTAGTAGGATGAATTTGTATATTCCCACTGATTCGTTATAGACGGAAGCTGGTCAGTCACTGTTGCTATATGTGCATCCTGAGCGGATTGCCTCGATATAGCGAATATTCATAAGTATCATTTAATTTGGATTGTGACTGGCAAGTGGAATCCAGGACGCGCCCATTGCACAAACGTGACTGTCTGGACTCAGTAGTCTAGTGATGTACGCGGTCGCGTTTGACACGAAACGGACTGAGTTCGAATCCCACTGTGAACATCAACATTGGGATGCAGGTACATCCAGTCGATGAGTCCCGAATAGGACGAAATGTGCATCTTGGATTCCACTTGCCAGTCACAATCCAAATTAAATAAGGAAATAGTGTTCTAAAACACAGTTCTGAGAGTTTGTTACTCTTCTTTAGTAGTCTGGCATAACAATATCATAGCTTATTTGAGAATACTTTTAAAGAGCTTAGCTAATATCAGTTAATAATTGAAGAAATGAAGACAATTCCAAGGCAAGGGTTTTTATTCTGAAAGATGTCATTCAGTGAAACTGTTTGAACTACTGAATGGACAGAACTTCTGTAATGTACAAGTTATTAACATGTACTTTCTTTAAGCTAATTATTATGACCATAAAGATAATACTGAAAGAGGATTGTAGTGTGGAAACATGATCAGAAATGATAAGATGTTCTTATATTGAACTGTTCATAGATTGGCACTCTCTGTTCTGAAATATATGTAGAAAGCTCTGGCTTTAATAAAGTATATGACTCTGTAGATTAGGGCGTGAGGGGAGGTTCACTACATGTTGATCTCAATGAGCCTGGTAGGATAACCATTTTTAATTAGTTATTAGAAGGAACCATGTTGTAGTTACGTTATCAAATGTATCTGTACAGCATATTCGTTTAGCCCATGAGAAAAGAGAGCGGATTACGTTTATCTTCTAAGTTCTTGGGATCCAAGCTACGAAGATTATTCATACATTTGGTTTCATGAATAAATTTAAAGAGAAAGAAAACAAACATTTGAAATGAACAACATGAATTCATTTTACTTCACTCAGTCCACATTGACTACATACAACCTGTAATGTTTCAAAGTTTAAGTTACATAATAAGCATTTAACATACTTATAAAGTGAAACTATTCGAAAGTACATGTGTAACATTGCCATGATGAATAGATGTAAGTAACCATTGTAACTGTAGCAATTAAATATACTTAATAAGTAACGGAAAAAGGTCAAAAATTATAGAGTTAAAGCTCTCAATTGATTACGTAACAGAAGATTGGATAAAAGTAAATGATGAAGTAAGGCCAGTCAATAAAAACAAAATAAGAGATTATGTAATTGAATGATGATGCAATCAAAATAAGTAGAACATTAAAAAAAAAACAAATTAAATGATATAAATAAACAATAATAATATTTAGAATAGGCTTGTATCATCAACATTGGGATTCAGGTACATCCAGCCAATGAGTCCCAAATAGGACGAAACGCGCGTCCTGGATTCCACTTTCCAGTCACAATCCAACTTAAATGATAATATTGTTATAGAATGGAGTGTTTAACCACTTATTATTCTTTAATACAGTGCTCTAGTTTTAGAAGCTTGGTAGGTATGGCTTCGGTGAATTTTAATGTAGTTGAACTTGTTTGTCTACAAATTACTTTGAAGGATCTTCAATTACCGGTCGTATCCTCTGTGTCAATGAGGTATCTTGAGATGGAACTATTAAATATTTTCGAATCATTTAGTCGAAGACTCCTAGGAATATGTTCTTTGAATCGAATGCAATTTCATATTTTAGCTCTGTAGGTGTAACTGACTTGGCAGGTACATGTAAATTTAAAGATGCAATTGGAAATATCATGAACGGGTACCTACCCATCTTTGATTGTGATAAAGAACGTATTGTTTTATGTATGACGACCGGTGTGGATGCCGAATGGACCTTGCTTGGTGCTGTTTTCAGTCTTAGACTGATTATCACATATATGTCATTACCTTTAAATCGGAAATGGGAGAGAATAGTTTTCCTGTCAACTGTAAATTCTTCCGGTTTTCCTTCCTTAACTTTATTTGTTACTATCCAATCAAATTATATAATAATATTTCAAATATTGATAACAATTTCTGATTTCGTGTTGTTATTCAAGACTATAACTGATCAGTCTCTTTCAGTATATATACATACTGAGTGAATTGCCTCAGTCTTTTGTTGTTATATGTTTTACAGTGTTCGTCGCTTGGTTGGCAGTGTAATCCGAATTAAGAGCTTCACCTTACTTTGGATTAATAAGTTGGGTATACATTTACCCCAGTTCAGAATTGAACCCAGAGTATATTACTATGAATATTACCACGTTATCCACTGAATTATTGAGTTGAGATATCCAAACAGAATATCAATGATGGGAAATTACTAACTCATACTAATATCTAGTGTAAAAGTAAGTAACTATCTGTACTTAGAAGTTATTAAAATAATTCGTTGGATATTTGAAAAGAGATAGGCTGGTTGCAAATTCTAATCTGACTACTAATATCAGGATATGGTAGGTACATTCGGCTGAGATGTACCAAGTAGGAGGAAACGTATATTCTTAATTCTTCTGCTTGTAACTTAGTGCTGTATCAAGGCAGTCTACATAGGATGTACACATTCCAATCAGAAACTGATCAAATACACTACTTATTATATACTTATGTATTGTTTGTGCATTCGAAGTATATATATTTTTGTATATTATTCATTGTCTAAATAAACTTCCAAATAAGATTTACTGATTCCGATCTTACAGATGTTGTCTGAGGGTTCGAGCAAACTTTTCGGCCACCCATCTTTCCAATTGTGTACGAAAATTTTAAAAACCTTTCTGTTTTAGATTCGTTTGATATGTTGAATTATTGTTGTGATTAAGCGGGTAACAAGTTAATGACTGACCTAAAATACTGATATTTCGACGAAAACTTGTACGTTGACTAACTGTTCCGAATCATCGAAAAACCGGTATTAGAAAGCCGTCTGTTAGCCAGACTATTTAGAAAAAAGATGAGTCAATAATCTATTCAATCGAGAAGATTAAACGAATCGGTGTAACACTATCAGTCGTAGTTTAACTAGCCTCTAGTTACGTTTCACTTACTGACTATTTTCAAAGTACCTGAGTGGAGAATCGACGTATGTCACCCTTCCCCCAACTCTTAGTGGGTCTGAAAATATCACAAATAATGTAAAGCGAGGTAATGCAGCAGGATCTGAAAAGTCAACCCAAAATATATATAAGGATGGTGGTCTAGTTTTAGCAGGAAAGTTGATTGGTATATTACCTAAGATACGAGAGCTGATCGTAATGCCACCTGACTGATCTTGTTTGCTGATTGTTCCAGTTTATAAAACAAGATAAAAGTCCTCACGTGATAACCACAGTTGAATCAATTGGGTTAATGTAGTATCTAGAATATTAACCACTATAATCATTTGATGATTTGTGACGTTAGAGGACCGCAAACTAAAGTAAACCAGGCTTTCCTCGGACCTTGATGGGAGCGAACCAATCAATTATACACACCATCTGATTTTAGAACAATAGCATACTTAGCAACGTCCGATAATAGTGATATTCTTTGACTTTAAACTACCCTTCGACTCCGTCTACCGAGAGGTTCCATAATAGTGTTCGTTATTAAAAGATGCACCTCAAAAGTAAATAAACCTTATGTAACCTCTCCATTCGATCACTTCTGGCTGAATTACGCCATATAGAAATTGTAGTCAAAACTATCATTTCTAAATGATGTTAGCTTGAATTGCACCCTTATCGCTTCTCCATTTTTATTTAGTTTTGCCACATATATCCTCCTAAAAGTCACACTTTTATCTAACTTTCATAAAATCGGTCTTTTATCAGCAATCCCACTTATCGATTTAGAGGACAATGTAGTCTTATGAGATGAGGATACTGACAATGTAAATTCTTCTAAACACTTTGAGTAACATAGCAAGTATATTTTGAATGCGTTTTTCTCCCTCTGGATACAAAATTTTGTTTCATGACTAGTCTGTATCATCACCTAAATTTGTCATAGGGAGTTGAGTAGTTGTGCATGTGTACCACTTGAATTATCTAGGAAGTCTCATGAGCACCAATCGATCGGCAAAATATCGGCTCAGATTGAAAAACCCAACTTCCGTCACTTGTGGTGTAGGCAAAGTAAGCGTCTTTCAATAAGAGACCGAATATACTGTGAGGCAGCCAGATCTGTCATAACCTATGGATGAAAAACGTGGGTTATGAAGACAGACACGAATAGATTCATATAAAAAATTTGTCTAAAAACAAATTTCAACAAGACATTACATACACATTCACAGATCGACATCTGTCCAACATAAAATAAATTACGTAAAATGCTTAAGCCATGGAATCTTACGTATTTACTTTGATGACAGCATAACAGAGGAAATAAGTAGACTAAAAGCAACGTTAGTTGAAACCTGTTACTTCTGCTAAATTAATCAATAAGTACATACTAGAGCCCAAAGTTAGGAACCAAGTAGAAACAGAAGAAAAGAAAACTCATCTACGACTGGACTTCAGAGGCTACATAGCAAATGACAATTTTATAGGAAGATTAAATAGATCACTACGTGATGCTAAAATATTAATGATCACCATTATGTGAATTAGTACAGCACATATTAGTGAACAATATTATTCTTAGACCTTCATCAGGCCTCACTTTAATATACAGTAATACATGCAAATATGAGAAATATTAAACCAATCATTTTGATCTGGAAACAGTCCCACTAAATCTACACACAGTTCTATTTTGTTACACTTGATAGATAGTAGGCATAGAGTAGATAGAACTAAGGCATCTAGAGTAATATATCGTATACCACTAAATTTTGTATATAGTGTTCGATCTCATCTACTACACATAACAGAAGCTGTTAGAATTTGAGATAACAACCCGAGTCTATATATTCAAAATAAATGTCCGAAACCCCTATTTCTTTCGTGGTCTTATAAGGTTTAGTATAGAGTTTATCCATTTCTTTACACCCCTTTACTGTTTGTTTATTCTTACATTGCCCCTTTCATATTTCTTCCCCATTCTCTACATATTTAACCAGATTATCTCTAGTTTTGAACGACTCTATTATTATTATTATTACCTGTCATAACGTGTTTGATTTTTACATTATCTTGATTGGTTTAATAGTTTTTCGTATTTGCATATAAATATTATTAAACATATTACAGTAAAGCCTGATGAAAATTAGATTGACGAAACGATAATATCCATTTATGTGTATTGTTCTAAGTAGATCCATCAAAGTACATTCAGTGCCACCATGCTACAAGTCAGTTTTCCAACTAAGCCATTAATGACACAGAAAATCTAATCTAACTGTCTCTTTATGAAGCGAGCTACATAACCATACTCAAAAGCATGTGAGCATTTACAGGTATGAGTATTCAAAGATGTAACTAAATCTACCACTTATATCATTGCTTGTCACTTAATTGGCTATGCACCTGACATCAAGGTTGACAAAGCTTTCTCAGGTGTGCACAAATTCCATAATAATTTTCCTAAAGGTATTGGATTACATCTACTTTACGTAACTGAAGCAGTAGGCATACATTCAAAAAATCCGGAATAATGTACACAAAAGAAATATATCCAATCCTTCTGTTTGTTTTTCATGATCTACAATACAATCACATTCCTAAGTAATTTTTTTCAAATTAATTTTCAAGATTCATTTGAGGCAGTTTTTTTAGATAGTCACTGTTGTTTGTATACGCCACAGATTAATATTGGTTGGCTATCATTACAAAAAAGGCAGCATCCAACGGCTGTTTCATCTTAGTATGAAAATCCTCAGTAGCGCACACTCTCGGTCCCGACAGCGAATCAGGTTTCACAGTCAAGGCCTAAATCTCCTCTGTACCACTGGTTAGGTAATCATATTCATATCAATAATATTTTATGTTAACGAATATTTTCCCACGTGATCAATTTATTGTCTCCTCAGTATATCACTGATAACTTTGACACCACCAATTATACTAACGTTACTAGCTATGTGCCATACAACTTTGACCTCACTGATTAACTATCATCATATTTCTTAATTTGATATATTCCCCATAACCTTGACCCTTTTAGTTAGTGTTACGTAACCTTTTGTTGTTATATGACATATTTTAGTATTTAAAAACCTGATTGAGGTGTAATTTACTAACTTCAATTTACAATGTTTACATACTTGGTCATGTCATTTGCATATACATCCTTTTGATATTATCTCTGATGTAACACGGATTTATAAGTGCAGGACCTGATAAAGAATCTATCAAAACAGTTGAGTCCAGTGTTTTTTTATTTTGAATATCATACAGGGATGATTTAAATTGGTTTTCCTGCTGATAAATCCTGGATATGAGTTTCGTCCTATTTAGAACTCGTCAGCTGGATGTGGTTGCATCTGAGTGTCGATGTTCATATCAGAACTCGAACCTGATTCGTTTCGTGTCAAAAGCCTCCTACATTTGCTAATAGGCTACTGATTTCATTGACGCAGGTTTGTGCAAAGGGCATGTCAATATCATTAGAGACTAATCAATTTTCAGTACATATCAAATCAACAAGAAAATTCGAACACATACACATTATATCATATATGGGGATTATTTACAGCTATAGTTGTTTATTTTTTTTCATTTCAATAAATATACAGCCACTTAGAATACCCACTTCATTTATTTACCATTTGATATTTGCAGACAATCTACTCGCGATTAAGGAGTTACAATGATAGAAATTGAAAATAAAATGAGCATAGCATAGAAACACTTCAACTTTCATGTTAATGAAACTACTATTAGTGAATGAGATTTAATGTTAATGATAGAAACTAAAATTATACTATTTTTAGTAAAATTTGACTATAATAGGGTTCCTTTAATACAAATATGTCTTCTATTCATCTTAAGTTAACATAGATAAGATCAGTTTCATTTAACTAAATAGATTGTATCAAGAGATGATTTCAAGGAACAACAATTGACAACAGTATCATGATGAAAATGTTATCCTTTTCTGTTTTCAGCTAATAACAACATAATTATTATTTACAACAAGGTACTGAAAATTCAAACTACAGTAAAAGTGAGTTCAATCATGGAATTGAAACTAGGGTCTTCAGGTTTCGTCGGAAACGCCTAACCATCTACATCACTGGGTTAGTCAGAGTTCAATAGTTAGGAGTTTCATTTCTATCATTAAATAGCACGAAGATCATTTGTTGAGATTAATGACACCTATCTCACTCCCGACAAGTCTCAACTCTACCAGTTACTACTTATTGGTATCCAACCGAAATCAATCTATAATGAATACAAACAACTGAACCTAATTTGAATCTCTTCACAAAAATTCACCTTAATTTAATTACAATAATCAACTCACTAGGGACTACCTTCATGATGTTCCTAAAATTTTAGTGAGAAGTTGTGACTAGTGAAGTCCACACTTTTCGGGAGTGAGATAAGTATCACTGATGACAATGGATGATCGTTGAGCAATGTAACAAATTGATGGAACTGGAAATTCCACCACTGGAAGCTGAATAGCCTAATAGTGCAGAACTGGTTAAGCACTTAACATAGAGCCTAAATACTCCGGTTTTGACTGAATCGCAGAATCGAGGGTCTGGATTGTTGAGGACTCCCATAATAAGACGAAATAGACACCCAGTGCTCCTTGGTTTCTGATGGAATCCAATAAACATCATTCTGTGACGAATGCAGACAACTAAATTTTCCACATTTTAATTTCTTTACCTATTGTTCTAACAGGTAAGATTTAATCCGAATGGCAATGTTCTTGATACTCTTTGAACTGGGGTGGAGGGGATTTAAAGAATGTCAGAGATTTTCTAGAGGTATTTAAATCAATTGACAGTTATTAATTAGATTGGCATAAAATAAATCTATTAACTTTTCATGAGGTAAGTTAATCAATTACGCAGCTAAATACTAACCCGAAAGTCAAATTATTGTAAATAAAAAGCCAAATGATGACAACAACTAACAAACAAGATCAGCATAATGGACTAGATCAATATTTGTGCGTTAAACTGACAATCTTACTAGTGTTATATGAAGTCAGTGTAAATGATGCTATTGTAGGGCGACAACATAGGCTTCATTATTAAACTGTGTATCTAAGAGAGAACCACTTCATCAAAAGCATACAAGTTAGTAAACATAGAATATCTAAATTGTATGAATATGTTTCATTAACTATTTAAATAATGAGCACTTGATAAACTATGTATAATTAAGTAGTATTCACAGAAATGATAAAATAATAAAATGTGTTTATTTCTATTAAATTGAATTGAAGAATCAATTCATCCATTATAGGACAACTAAGTAGTAAAGCTGTTCCAGCTTGGATCCATTGATTTTGACTTCCTGAAGGACAAGGAACTCGTATAAATATTACCAAATGTTCACGAGTATTATTTAGATAAATTGGCAAATCGATAGAATTATGTTCATTCAAAAGGTCTTCTTCATCCTAATGAATATAGAGAAGTATAAATAAATCTTATTGAATGATAACTAGTTAATGTTGCACTAGATCTATCAGTAATAAAACATCCTATACACACTAAAAGATAAATGAATTGAGATGGTTTATGAAGACTGGTACTGAGTTTTAATTGATTGAATTCGCTATAGATGAATATTGGTAGGGTGTGAGCTATGCGTTTGTGGAACCTGAAACTCCTGGGGCGCAATCTAGGGTGAGTACTGCTGAAGAGTTTCATATTAGAACGAGACAGCTGTTCAATCCACCCTGGTTTTTAGTGGTACCCTACCAACATCAATCATTGACGAATTCAATCCAACTAAAAGATAAATAACTGAAAACTAAAATAAATCTAGATTGTGGCAAACAATGGAGTTCAAAACATGTGTTTCATCTTATTTTTTAGCAACACATCAGAACAATGTATCTGCTACATTCTAGTTTTGATATTTGAATAAGGACTCGAACCTAGTACCATTTGCTTCATTTGCAAGAGTAGGTGGTTCTAGATTGCCACTAATTAGTTCATCAAAGGATGAAAATACTAGTAAACATTTGTAATTTCTTGATACTCATATTCAGGATAGAATTTTAACTAATCACTATATATATTGTCCTTGATTAAAAACTTTCATCACGTGTTAACGACGAAATATAACTTATGACCGAATAGGCTGAAATGAGGGATTTGCTAAGAGTTCACATATGACAACGCAAACTATTCTAAATTCATTGTTGAATATCAACGAGACAATAAAGTCCCCTCAGTAACAACATAAATGTTAAATTGTTTCTAGTTTTATATTAGATATTTAAAAGATATTAAGTTCTATTCATCATATTTGAGTAATATATAACATTAATATATATATCTTCATTAACAAAGTGAAATTAGGTCATTAAATTGGTCCACATTCAAAGACTAACATATAAACGTAAATAGAGTCTAGCGAATTGGTTACATTTCCAAAGATATTCAAGGAGGTATATAGTTCAAATATTTTACCAAGGATATGTATTTCAAGTGAAATTTGACAATCAAAATCCTACTGATATGTGTTTGACTGAAACTACCAGGGTGCCTCAGATATGAGTTTCATGCTAGTTTGAATTCATTAACGATCTTGGGGAAACTTGTGTTGTTTGAGGGATCCAAATCATCCATTGTCATGATGAGATTGTTATAATTGAGCCACCGAAGTCGCTAAGTATTCCCTACAGAGCTAAGTTGACTAATCACCGAAATCAGTGTCATATTTGTCTTTACCTCACTGACAATTACATTCTATAGATCAAGTAGCAAAATTTTATGTTAACAGCTCTGATACTTTCTGTTAGCTTATTCCATGAATAATACGATTCAACAGTTACTTATTACTGAATTGAATAATTCACAAGGTAAAAAAATCGGGGAATATCCTAATTAGGGGGGTTCCACAATTGTATTAACTGATGCTTCGATCCACCTAGCGCCCCACATTTATAAACCATACTTTATTCATCAATCATAACTAGGACACATAAAGCCCCAGTAATCATACATTCCGACATTTGCGTACATCTTCCTTTTAAGAATTTCGTTTCCTCAGCTTGCGAAAGAAGCCATGATTATACAACAAAATAAGTTTTGTTAAAATATTAGTGTAACTAGAAACTTATAGTAATAAGCTGGTGGAACTGTCTACAAAATTTTATCGTCTATTTATTAACTGTGGTTGAGTGGCATTCTAAGTAAGCTAAATGGCTAAGACACCCAAGTATTCCACCTCATATTCTCATCGTAGAAGTCAATGTAAACTAGTCTTAAATCAATGCTCTATATTAAGGAGGCGAAATGAACTCTAAATATTCTTGCATTAGTACATAGTACGTTTACAAGACTGTAGTTTATCATGATCCATATGAATTTACGTCGTTTCTATTGTCTTAAACCAATGATGACAAAGCCACCACTAAATTCATTCATGGTGAGTTTAATAACTACATCAAATTAGCAATTTCATCATTGTACTTATTTTATATAAACAGGTGACTGAAATCACTGTTGAAGTAAATCTGCCAACTACATGAAGAAATAACTTCAATATGATAAATCATCCGACTATACAATAACAATTAAACCAATTGTAGCACTGTTCCCGACATTACAATGCATACATTGAAATTCATTAGTGTTAGGTAGTTGGATGTAATCAACATGAAAATTCACCTGACTTGAGTTCTATGTCAGTATAACACTCATCACCAAGGTAAACCTGTTATCATGAAGAAGCTAATGTTGTTTGTGAGATTTTAATCCTGCGACTAATTTTCACTGCCTGATAGATTATCTATCGATTTGTTACTGATTTACAGTAGATTTGGAATATTTACATATGTTGATTACAAAATCGAGACCAGTGCCATTTTGATATAGTTCTTAGTACTGAACAAGTCCTAGCAATTAAATTTTAATGCATTCATGATTAAACATATAACCCAATAAACTACATCATTATTACAAACAATCAACATTATTTACTTTAGGAATCCATTTTAATAAAACATCTGGTAATTGGATAAGACTTGGGTCATTTGAACAATTTTGACAAAGTTGTCCATTTCGAAAATTAGCACCTTCTAGTTTTAAATTTGTAACACGTATCAGTAATGAATGATTATCATTATGTTTAGATGGTATACTCTCATGATTATTTGACTCTAACCATTGACATGATAATTTAAGGGTGTCGATAGGTACATTCAACTGTCTAGCAGTTTGTTGACGTAAAGCATTTAAAAATGTAGTCGGATGAAATAAATTGCCTAAGTCTAAACATTGTACACTTTGTTCATTGTAAAGTTCACCATTTTCAACTTGTTTAGTCCATATCTAATAAACAAAAAAACCCAGAATAAACAAAAATACGGTTGACATGAGTATTATAACATGAAATTTCAGTGATTCTGGATGATCTTACACTAAGCTAATTAGATCTTGTTTTACTTTCCATAGTGTTGACTATTCTTCTCTAATCTCAAATAAGCTTACTTCAGTTGCTGAATAAATATTTACCAATTACACTGAACTTGATAACTTAACAATACGATTCAATAATACAATTTTACAACTAGGGAATACCGACAATGGATCACTGGCATTAGGTCCAACCTAGTGAATTAGATGTTAAACAATAATAGTAAATAGTTTCTTAACATGAAAGTACAAATAGCCACAGACGTGTAGAACAATCAGAATCATCCGATAGTAAAAGTTAATGCAAATAAAAGGGTATATATATATATATATATATATATATATATATATATATATGTTACGATAAACTATCCACTAGAGTATGATAGTCCACTCATTCAACTGCACGTCTTGAATAATCACAGCCTACTTAGACCTGATATATCAGTAATTAATGTAATTTACTTGCTACAACCTATTAATACACTAATTTTTTAAATGGATTTATATCAATTGACAAATTGAAAACACTGGATACCAACGAAGTGGTCTAAAGACTAAGTGTATGCTGCTAGATCAAAATGTATTGGTTACTATCTTTGATTGAATTGTGGGTTAGCACTGTTGATGATTTCCTGATTAGTACGAATCAACGATCGAATAATCCCTGATCTTCAATGGTACCCCAAAACTAATGTCAATTCTCTATGAAGACCATTTTTAGATCACAATAATACTAGTTTATGATAGGAAGAAATAGAACATTTGATTGTAAGCAGACATAAATTAAAATGAAACTATTAATTAGGCTAAGTAAAAAATGAATAATGTGAACACTCGTCCAAATTTGAACAAATAGTTTTACAAAAGTTGGACCCTAAATGTATAGATGACATTAGTGATAAGTTCTATTTTCACCATCCGATCAACGTTTCTTCAGGTAAACTAGTCCGATATACAAAATAAAAAAAAATCAAAGGTAAATTGGGTCCAAACTATTCTGAACTCAATACTTGTCTAATCATGTTGTAATGTTGAATCGAATATGTAGTAACTAAGTGATATTGAAATTCAAAATCAACAGAACAAGATGCTAGTCACTTGTAAAGGTAATCCAATAACCTACTTCTATCAGAAGTGTTGCACTGATGAAATCTTTCAGAATGGCAGTGAAAGCTCCTGAATTCACCTTAAAGTACATAGTATAAGTAAAACCATCCTCCCAAGCTACCAGTCCTCTTTACTATCTCAATAATATGGTTTACTAGATTGTCATAAGTTTTGAATTCATTTATTTAAACAGAAAATTTGCTACAAACCTGCACCAAAAACATATGTGTAACATTTACAAAAATAACGTTGTGAAGAAAATGAAGAAAGAAGGTAATTAAGGGAATAACAAGTAAAATTTAGTAGGACAACAAGTGAATTACAAGGTAAGAGGTACAATTCGGGTAGAAACACAAACGAGAAGAGTTCTATCAAATTAAGATAAGCCATCACACTTTTATGAAAATTTTACTAGGAGATTGAAGCGGGATCACTACTGGTTTCCATTCTGCGACATATCTGACAAGGTCTCAATCCACTGATTTCCATCATCTCTAAGACCCTAACAAGGAAGTCCGGATGGATCAATAGGTGCCAGCCCCATATAACTCTCCTTCATTCCACGACATGAAGCCATAAGCTGATCATCACTACAGTTCCTTCAAATAGTCCCAAGGTCGGTAAATAATTTACGATATGGAATCCTCAGAAACGACACTCGTAAAACACGATCATGCCAATGAACCCAGTGTTTCAAGTTGGTAACAACAATTGAGTTGTCATCACTGCCTCAGAGCACAGGATGACGAACCTCAGCATTACTAAAACGTTGTTCCCACCGGATATCACCAACACTAAGGACAAAAAATCGTCGAACGCAGATAGACGCCAAATATCCTCAGCTCAGGGAGGCTATATTTCAGAAACATACAGCAGAATTGTAAGAGTTGTAAACCCCACTTTTTACAACCAGCCTCAAATTACAACCGCACCAAAGATGACCCAGTTCGGTATAAACAAGTGTGGCATTTGTTAAGCGTAGACTTATCTTAACTAATATCACTACCACTAGCACTCACACAACTATCCAGATACACGAACTTTTGACTACTTCTAAATGTCCCTCACAAAGACTGAGAGCAAGTGTACACCTCTGTCAATCTTGTAGATTTACTTTACACTTGAAAATCGGGAAATACATGCAATACTTGGGGACACTAATTGCTAACTAATTAGCTTGGATGTCTTGTGCGTTCTTACAAAGTAAGATAATATCATTCACATACTCATGGTCGAAAAGTTTTTCTTTAGATAACGACTCCACTCCATCAATACTATATATTCGAGTATTTGTAAAATCACCAACTAGCCTCAGTTAATTTATTGGTCTTGTGAAGTTTTGGAAGTTACTGAAATCTACAAGGACTGTAAATTCTAGGTGACAATGTGAACCATAATGATGATTCTAGTTTTATTTTTAGGCATTTTGACAATTTTCTCGTTTTCACTTTTTGCTTACTGAGCATACGACATTTTCTTGTTCCTACAATTTTTTCATACAGTTCATCTTGAATATGTTCATATGCATTATTGTCGCAGGTTAATTTGTTCATAATGATTGTAGTGCTACGTTTTTCTATTCCTTCAATGATAATCGATGTATCTTTATTTATCAATCCTGATATCACGAATTGATCTGAATCAGACAACCATTGATCGCCTAGAAGCACTGGACAGCTGTTTCGGCTTAATATGCGACTCTTCAGCGGTGACCATTCACGACCCCATCAGGAGTCGGGCCCAGGATCCTCTGGCTCCGCGACGAGCGCTTCGCCATTGGAACACTGAGTCGGCTCCTGATGGTTGATATTTCTAATTCAGTCAATTCGTGATACGTTTGTGCGACCTTATCCATTGTGATCGGTGGGTAACTGCCTTACACCCGACACGATTGACTTAACTAGAAATATCAACCATCAAGAGCCGACTCGGTGGTCCAACGGTTAAGTGCTCATTGCGGAGACAGAAGGTTCTGGGCTCGACCCCGGATAGGGTCGTGGATCCGCACCGCTGAAGAGTCCCATATTAGGACGAAACAGCTCTTCAGTGCTTCTAGGTGATCAATGGTTATCTGGTTCAGATCAATTCGTGATATCGGGACTGACAAACTAACTATCTTCACAACAATCCCCTAGTTGTATTTTTATATAGTCGCTTCACTGTATATACTTCATATTTAGTTAAATTAGATATTGGATACTATTGGTAAAGTTATTGAAATTTTATATCTTTCATCATTCACTTTTCTAGCTGAATAAATTTCAAAGACTGGTTTAATAGAAACAATAATTTCGAACGGTGATTGGAATAGATTTTTTTCCATCTAATGTGTCTGCAAATGGCTACGGTACCATGATTAAGGGATTTCAGGCTGAATTACCTGTCAAAACTATCAAGGTTATAAACAATGTTAAATGGTTACTAGGCTATTTTATCTTGGAGAATTACTTACTGATGCAAGTAAATTACAATCTGTGTAATTAGAATGAAATGTAAAGGTATGTAAATTTAAATGTGAATAACAAAGACTATACGTCTCGATGGTATAGCATTAGAGGTGGTTATCAAGAGACCCTGGTTCATACTAGTTGACACGTGTCAGTAAGACATACATGCGACCATGAGAGGGCTGATGATTTTTGTGAGATTCGGGCCTCTGTCACATAGTTTCGCAATCAAAGACAGTATAATTAAGCTACTCTGGCTGCTACTGACCGGATCGATCACCGAATAATGTTTATATAGTTTTTAGCGTTGATTAAATTGTATAGAACAGTAATTAATCAATATAAACTACACATTAATGTCATAGCTTACATGTATAGCATTTGATTTAGCAATTAATTCACGTAGAAAAGGCACTACTTCATCAGGTCCTTCAGGCCATTGTAATTGCCATGAGTCAGGTGTTTCACCTCGTAATATACTGTTAGCCATTTCATGCATAGTTCCAGTCACTAATTGAGTACCTCTACATGCTCTTGAAAGGCTAGCTAAATTAGAATGTATATAGTGAACAAGTTGAAGAGCATTATATAATTCTAAATGTAAAAATTCTTGAATTGGACTTTCAGTAGTTAATTTGTTTTCATGTTTAACACTATAGTTACTTGATCTAGATTTCAAAAAATTGTTTGTTTGATTTGAAGTTCGAGACTAAAAAGAAAGACAACAAAAATAGGAGGTAAATAACAAAAGCTATACGTTTGTAAAGTAACTACTAAGCATCTGTTTGTTTAGTGCATTCTAGCTACTTGAAACTATAGCTTATTGACGGTTTAAAGTAGAGCAATTAATGAATTTTTGTACAAAATTGAAAACGTGATGACAAAGAACTTGTACCTTATTGAGATCCGAGTAATACCTGCCTGGAAAGTCTCGTACTAGGAATGAACAGCTATTCAGTGCTCTTTGGTTTTCAAAAATCTAACTTTTTCATCAGGTGCTTTAGGATATGCTAAGCTGAATGTATTCAATAACAGACAGTTAGGGACAACTCCAGCAATTTAAAAGATTTAGAATAAACAGTTGAATGTCTATAGAAAGTATAAATTATTTCGGGTATGGTGAGCACTGTGGGTCTATATTGTGCTTTCTCGCTTACCTGTCGATTGGTTGCAAATTTCCTACTGAGAACACGAAGATTTACAGCTCAGGAGTATGCTTTTTTGGTTAAATTGTGTTTTTTAATCTAGACATCTTACTAGTAGAGCTTTCATAATTATTCTGGGCGACTTCATCGACACTAACATCCTACAGAAGCGAGCTATATAAGTTCTCAAGCTACTAGAAAATTGATTCGGTTGACCTTCAACCTGACTAGTTGATCATACTGCTTGTCTAATCACTTTTCTTATATTCATTTTGATTCGCTTTACTCTTGACGACATTCATAACCTCGTAGTTGCTTATGATTTATCCCATTAGTTGATGAATTAGATCCATTTCATTATGTTTATTAATTACTAACTGGCGTGATTACCAAGCTTTAAAAAACTTGTTTTACCTCAGTGGAACGTGTACCCATAATTATCTAAGTATATTGATGTACGAGAAGGTATATCAAGACATCTGATAGCTAATTCAATTCTATGTAGATGTAGATGAAGTTGGTCGCCTTATCCTATGTAATATTTCTCATAAGTAGAGCAGTGTATGCATTTTGGAATATATTTTTCTACTTTCTTAAGTTTTGTTCTGAGTAGGGATCAAGTCGGGGAAGTTATCGTGTCCTAGAATATTTGCATGGCAGGACACAATGGTAATGACTAAGTAAGGAAATGAATTCGTGATACCGATGTCTGATGATCAACTTAATCACAGTGTTCAATGGCTGGAGAGTTATATTGTTGTAGAATGTTAGACATGGAAGAACTCAATACTAACTATCACAGTCTACAAAACATTCAGGCTGCTTTAATATATTCCAATCTTCTTTGCCACCATATACATGAAAGGTTGTCTAGCTTGACGATCGGAAGTTTGAAATAGAATATCAAAACTAACTGACATTATTCTCAGTATTTTCAATATTCAATATACTGTATCCAACATTTCCAGTTAATTTTTCGTCTAATGTATGAGAGATTGCTGGATATTAAAATGTAATTATCACTAAACAATGAATTTCGAAAGAGACTTTAGTTATACACAGTTATAGCGATATGAACATGTTAATTTAGTGGAGTCTGATAAATAAGATTTAAAGTACAAAAATAATCATACTTAGAGCCTGAAATGAAATTCCCCAGAGATAACTTAGTCAGTTATATGCAACGTATATTCTAACATACATATACATTGATTCAAGTTACCACACCTCTAATTACCACAGAAAGTCTTATATTAAATTAAAGCAGTAGTAAAAAAGAATGGAACATGAATATAATTCGAGAAGAAAGATTTAATCCATGAAACTGTACTAAAAAAGGAGATAAATTTTACGGCTGAACTAAGGACTATCCGATGTTATCTGCGTGTTAGTATCAGAAATTGAAATACTAAAAGCTTTCAAAGTTACAAATCAAATACATAAGAAAGAAAATCATGTTTCGAAATAAGCTAATCAAATTTATAGTTTTTAGCTAATAAGAAATTGTCATTATAATTTGTCCAATCTGGAATCAAGAAGTTGCGTCATCGATCCATTTGATGATGCATCAAAGCCCCTAAAAATCTAATGTTTTATAGGATTTCATCGAGAAATCTTTTAAAAAAATGTTTCGAAGTTCATGGTTTCAAGGAAATTAAAATATAGATGCACTCTCACCACTTTGATCGATTCCAGGTCGTGCCACCCGGTATTTCAACCACTAGATACTATAGTCATGAAGACCCAAACCAGAAACTCTAAACCTACAGAAATAGCTCAGATCATCAAACAATGACTTCATGAAATGATACCACGTATTGGTCATACCGCCTCTACGTTTTACGCACTCTGATCTTACACTAGCCAACATTATATGTGTAAAGGTAGTGTTGTATCTTTGGTTTTGCCTATGTATGAATAACGACCTTGTCGAAACAAATATAACTACAGAGGACAACAAAGACCGTATTTCTATACATTTATAATTGCTCAATACTAACTAATCTCAAGCCGACATAAGAAGAATACAAGATTTGACGAGCTAACCAGTTTAAGTTGTATATCCTATATTTCAGGAACTCACTTAGATATATACATGCAAATGTAAACTATGAAATAGACCTAATTTAAATAACAGTATCAACAACGACATAAATACTAGAAAATCAGAGTAATAGGTATGCAAATCATTAGCTGTAGTTTATAAATAGTAAATGACATAATAACAGTTAATAAGTCAAACAACAATGTTCATTGGATATACAGTCAAAATAAAAAGAGCAATCTTCTGAAAATAATTTTTGAAAGTAAGTCATTTTTCATGATAAATCCATCATACCAGGTAGATGGCGGTCGGACATATTTAATACATAACACAACCACTTAAATCAGTAAAGATCCACAACCTCATTATTTGATTTATCATGTTTCCTTAGTATTCTGCTTCTAACCTTAATTAATGGTCTTAACAAAATTGACCAGTGTTTCGAATTATCCATTAGAATTATCCTCAAGTATACAGTACTCATTGACTGAATAAGTAGAAGAATGACTGAAAATGCGAAAATTAGAATAGTTACGTATAACTTCAGCCTCATAACTTAGAAAGTAATTCAGACATTTAGTAACAAACTGCAATGTTTATATAAAGTAAATCAGTTTACTTTTATTAAATCTAAACCTTGATTCAATTTCTTCCATAAGATCAATATTGGTCCCAATTCTTTACTCCATAGATTTTTATCAAATTTATGTTTCATATCCATTGAAGGTCTGGCAAGCAATCGAAGTTGTGCAATTACACGATTTGCTTCACTTTTTTGTAGACTGTTTTCAATGTTGGCCGGGAGATTAAAATATGTTGGAAGATCGTGGTCAGGTAAAGCATTGATTTGAACAATATAGTCCTATAACAGATTAAATTATAAAAAAATCTTATATATATATGTGTTTATATGTTCGAGCCCCGTTGTGAAAATTAAAACTGGAATGTGAGGACATCTAGCTTCTGAACCATCCAGAGAACAAAACTTACGTCTTGGATTCCACTGTATCATATCTCGTGCTTGATAGCTTGACTAGCCCCAGAAAACTTTAGTACTCGAACACCTTGAACCCTCCTAGTCGCAAATTCAGAAGACGAGTAGAGAGGAAACTTTATTCCAGTAAAATAAGAGAGAGTTTTGTAAAAAATAATCGTATATTTATGGTTTTCTGAAACAATTAAATCAATATTATAATCCATTCAATCCGGTCTAAGAAGCTTCAACTAATACCCAACCTGAACTCGCCACGTCGAGATTCAAGAACGTTCTGTCGATCAGTGATTGAATGGAATGTCTCCGACTTTTTCAAGGGTTCTGAAGGCTTCGTTGAGGTTTCTGGAAGCCGTTCTAACACACTGTCAGCGACAAACATTTCAGTTTGTACATTTTGTTCATATATCGTATATTATGACATAGACTCTACTGTTACAAATGTATAATTATAATATTAAAATGAATAGTTAAAATAAGGCATATAAGTTAAAACTTAGACCATTTCCTGTTGAAATTATCAATTACAAATTAAATTTGTTTGATCGAATTCGACAGAAGTTGCTGTTGATGGGTTAATATTGAAAACCAAGAACTGGACAGTTGTTACATCCTGGTATGGAACTCCTCAGTAGAGCTCACTCTAGATTCTAGAACGAAGTAGCTGTTCAGTGCTCCTCAGTTTTTAAAGGTACCAGCCCAAGATCAAACTGTGACCAATTAGAAACAGTAAAATACTTGTTTATTTAGTCACACTTCATGTAACGACTTATCAAACTCTTGTAGTTATTCACTGATCTATACATTTTTGTACAAACGATTATACGGTGTGAATAACGAACTCGTTGAAAAAATTCTTTCGTTGAGTGAATTCGTAAATCGACGAAACAAAAGTCAATTCATACTATTCTCCGATAATTGTTATTCTTGGTTTATTTGAATTCTAATGTGAACTAGCTGTATAAAAGTTGTAAATGAAGATGAAGAATGCTTATTAATATCATTCTCTTGACTATGATTGCCTAACTTCTAATTTTTAGCAATTACTATCAACTTTTATCATTTTGAATTCAATATCAAGAAACTGGCTTTGATTAGACAATTACTGAATAACAGGAAGCCTTATATCTATTTCCTCATAGAATAATACTTCTTAAGCGTCAGTGTACCTACATTCTACCAGCGACCCTGTTCAGAGAATTCAGGTTTCGCTGTGTGTGCTTGGTCTCTAGACGACTGGGTGAGATTCTAATAGTTAATATTTCTAATTTTGGCCAACTCACGATACATTTCATGACTTCATCTATTGTCACATGCTCTAAATGGTTGAACTCAAATTATCATGTCTTCTCACTGGAGCCCCGAGATCTTTTCATGAAGTTAGCCGATTGTAAACACATGTTTCTTATATTTGATTATGTCATGCTCTATCTAGCCCTTTATCTCTCAACCAAACTTGTAATTACAATTACTATTCACTAGTGACTCTAATGATTTAGTATGTACGTTACATTCAATATTAAACCTGTATAACATCATATAAACTATTTATACAATTTACTGTAAACTTAGATGAACTCGATCTATCGTACACAATGCATGTTTGTTATTACTGTACAAAATTAACAAACAAGAAAATGTCATACTTTGTATTCAATTGTACCAGGTAGTTTAAATGGACCCAATTGAAGCTTTCGTATAGTGTTATCAGCTGAATATAGAAATAAGATAAGAGTTTAATACACTCAAATCAAGCATATTATCCATACGACCGCCATAAATTGATTCATAAAATAAACCATGAATCCAAGACCAAACATCTTCAGTTGTTCTAGAAATTTTACTGTGATCTCTCAGCAATAGACGGTCAATTATATCCGCAGCGGCTCGAAGATCAGAAAATGTAAACTCATAAAATTTTGTCCATCCCTATATAGAGGAAATAACAATGTAGTTTTAACAGTTTTCTAATTTATCAAATAGTTTTTTCTTATGAAGTTATTTGCTTCAGGTATCCTCATTAAAATAAAAATCTTCTGAATGAAATGATTTCAAATTCTACATGTAATGTCAACTCTCTAAAGACTACAAACACACGCTATGTAGATGAGTAGCAACTAGCATGAAATTGAAGTCGAAAATGCGACTGTTATCAAACTGTAGTAGTACATAACTAATGAAATGTAATATATCGTGAATTAATCGACTTTGGTGTTATATTCTTCCTAACGGTTACCAAACCCACTTTACCCCCATGGGAAATCTGCATTGTACTGGAAGGTTTAATCTCACCACCTAATCATAGCGTATAGATACTTTTAATTCCACTGTTCAATACAGGGATATTTAAACTACTACCTTGGGACAAAATATGTCTTACATAGCTTATATAGTGGTTTCATGAATAATATGGATTATCATAGCCTCCTTTAAAAAAGTGTTTCACCTTGTATTCTTTTGAGGCGGATTATAGGTTAGAAATGTGAACTAACGAATATCCAACTCAGTGGTCTAAATACAAATTGGTTACACAGAGATCTTGAGGTCCTGGAGTCTCATGCTATAGAGAAATAGCTACCAACCACCTACTGGTTTTCAATAATTTTACAGTTAAAATCAGTCAGTCATGATAACCATTTTTAGGTCAGATCTCAGTTGTTAGATAATTCCATATAATGATTGAGATATAACTTTATATACCTGAAGTACACACACGGATTTTGCAACACAAACATTTTAACCAGTCAAGAAACGCAAATGTTGTAGGAATAAAACGAATCTAACTTGAAGTTAATGTGGCTTTATAGAGAATGGTTTTAAGTCTATTATTCATATTCACCACACAAGTGAGCTCATTTGAGTACCACTGAAAATCAGTAACTACTGGATAGCTGTTCTGTGTTAGAATGGAACTCCTC
This sequence comes from Schistosoma japonicum, assembly GCA_025215515.1. Lineage (NCBI taxonomy): Eukaryota > Metazoa > Platyhelminthes > Trematoda > Strigeidida > Schistosomatidae > Schistosoma > Schistosoma japonicum. Next base: position 32,877,688 of record CM046063.1, read on the forward strand.
AGCTGAAGTGTGCAACCACAGGCTCACGAAAGATTGAATTCATGACAATCAGGTATCGCATCAAACGCTTAACTATCATTATCATTATCATTATCATTATCATTCATCATCATCATCATCATCATCATCATCATCATCATCATCATCATCATCATCATCATCATCATCATCATCACTAGGAGGGCATCCAGTAGTAGGATTTTAACCCTGATCAACTTGTAGTATAGAGCAACTATTCTCGGTGTGCTCCTAGATACACATTGTCACTGAGGAGCCTCATACTAGGATGAAACAGCTGTCTAGATCTTTCTATTTTTTAATTTGAGGTAAATACAAACAATAAATTCATTTTATTTTTCCATTTTCCATTAGCTACTTTACAACTTAGGAGTAACTAAACTAATCATTAAAAGCATAGCAGAGACGTGTACTTAATCTAAGGTAAGTCTTGATTACGATTGAAGTTGATATAAAGATGTAGATTTAAGAAAACACACAACAGATATGCAAGAATTGAAAGTCATTTATATAACTGTTTATCTACAGATCAACTATAAAGAGATCCTAAAGAGAAAAATTGAAAAGATCATGGATAAAGAATTTAGACGATAGATGTCATATAGGTTATGTAACAATTAGTATAAGAAATGTTTAATTAACTTATGAATGCTCAAATAAATAGGTAAAGAATTTTTGGAATGTTACATAACCAACGCTTAGAACTTAAGTGACTTTAGTGTTTTTATGAATATACAAATTTGGTAATTACTTCATCAAATCGCAACAGACTTTAATGTGAATAAGGCAAGAAAGAATATGATTTACAAAATAGAATAAATCCATTCTGAAAATCTTATTCTTCTGTGTTATTCAGACCTATAAAGGGACCTGGTTGCATGAAGATTCGGATGTGTTCAGTTGTTGATTAATTAGGAGGATTAAAGTTATGCACACTATGGAGTAACTGGTAAATTATTGTACTGTTGAGGGCAGGTTGTCATTTTAGTCTTAGTTCTATGGGATATTATCGGAAATGCGGACATTAACCCACGTTTTTCTATTCTTCCAATGCATATACCATGATGAGTGATGTAAACTGGTAGGTATCAATTTGAAGTATCATAAAGGTAAAAAATTTATTCTTGTCTGAATATTTCAAGAAGAAATTCGTTTGGTACAATCAAATGCAGTTTAGCTGCTGGATAAGTCCGTTCCAACATATCCTTAGTTTGAAATCAATACTTCCACTTATTTTATCTCTCATGAATACAAATTTTGAAAAGACAGGACTTTTCCCTCAACCTTAGTGTACTCAGCATCCTTTGTTATAGTTGTCTCATACTCATGAATTTTTGTAGGATAACCATTATTACGCAAACAACGTTCTCAGTCGGTCCTATCCTGTGAACACAATTAGTGTGAATAACGTGTTGATGTTTAAACTGGAAAGATGTTGATTTCAAGTTTGAACATTACTGCTGGAATGTGATAGGTACGTTCAAATGATAAGTTCTAAACAGAACATAATGTGTCCTAATTCACACCGTTAGTCATATAACAAGCATACTAATAATTGTGTTTTATTCGTAGTCCATCATTAGTTATTATGCATACTAAGAAATGTGTAGTAGGTAGAGGAATAGTTTACTTTTTAGGTGGAATATATAAAAACTAACCCTCACTGGCCACCCATCTAAGGTACAGTCTATGAAGAATGACGCTCAACCAGTATATAGTTGACTGGTGACCGAATAATGACTAGTGCTACACTTGTCTAGTCCTTTGATTCATCAGTGTGAGATATAAATGTCTACATATGTAAACTGTTTCTGCTACACTTAGGTTTAATATGCATGTGTAATTTATCTACAGTACAAATTAATCAGCACCTATCTATAAGTCCTAATCAGTTTAATTGACTGCTATGGAGATTGTAACTTTAAAGTTTCCCATTACTAACTGACATTGCCTAACAGTTGTTAAAATCCATGAAACATTGAATAACTGTTTCGTCATACTATGGAATTCATCCATTTACTACTGTATAAGGCATCGGAAGTCAGGAAATACAAGCGACGCCTGCATATACTATACAATTAGACCACTGAGATGGTATACATTGATTTACTTTCGAAACGAAAGCCAGTTTGGGATGTATTGCTGAAGCACATTTAATTACATTGATTAGTAAATCGTCCCCGTTACCATGATTGAGATTCACTGGTCTTCGACAATATCCAGAATATTAAATAAAAACAGTTAACATGCGCAACTTGCTACTTATTTATCACGAAATTCTAGAGAGATAGTGACAAATGATAAGTGAAGTTCAATCATGTCTAGTGTAACAAAGTTACCTACCAATTACAATGAAATTAGAAATTTCAGCCGTTGGATAACTGATTCAGTAGTCTAAGTCTAAATGCTTGTTAAGAAGGTTGATTCCTAATGTAGTCTTAGCTAGGCACTGTTGATGAGCTTTACATGACGACAAAACAGCTATTCAGTGCTTCGTGGTTTACAATGCTTGTTTAATCACAGTTAGTTACTTGAAACTTAAGAATTAATTTCACTAATATAACTTCAGTTACACATATGTAACTATTCACATAAGTTAAATTAGATTTGACATTATTTTGGGAAGGATACTCTACCTTAATAATGATTTGGTAAGTATTGTGAAGGTTTTTTAAGTGATGCCTCGTTCATCATATAAACTATTGCTTGACTTCGTTTACTGACTTGCTATGATCTGCTATGATCTATCAGTTCATATTTTCCACCAATATTTAACCCATATTCAGTGCGAACTACTACCACTAGAATGTCGAGTCTACATTCCCCTGATGAGTCCAAAACGGTAACAAAATCCCTCATCTTAAATTCTACTGATAGCCACAGGCTAAACACACTAAACGCTATACGCTGCTTTTCTTTAATAAAAACGAGAATTAGAAATTTTTTTAAAGTTAGTAACATAAAACTAATGATTTCTAAATTCGCTTTAAATAAGTAACAGAAAAATTACTTACTTGTGGTATATAAGTTCGTCTTTCTTGTACAACAGCATGAAACCAAGCTAAACAAGCCAGTAAAGTTGCTCGAGTTTTTGAATTCCCCTGAGATATGTAATTTCTTGGCCAACTTTCATAAGTTCTTTGTAGATTACATTTAATTCCAGGTGGAGCCTAGAAATAAATAAAATTTGTTATGAAAGATTAGAATATACCAGAATTTATTACAAACATTATTTGTAATTAACTAGATAAAATTCATTTATTACTTCATTTAAGTAACATTGCTAAGACGAGATAATTCAGTGAAAAGGATAAACTTCGAAACTTACATTTTCAGGAAACTCGTATATATAATTGTAACGTATGTTAACTAACTCGGTATATACCCTCTAGTCTTAAAGTTTGTGGTTTCATATCAGTGAAGAATTGTGATGGGGTGATTGGAGTAACTTATCATATAAGTCTTCAGTGAAATAATAACTGATAAGTGACTTTTTCACGTTCCCTGACTGAATGTTGCAGACTTATTGAATTTGTTAAGAGTGTTAAGTGTTAATCATTTAGGTTATTGTTTATCAAGCTATATTTCCAATAATTATCAACTTTTGTATGATTAATTACTTGGCTTATATAAAGGAATTGAAGGTAGTCGGGAGGAAACATTATTTGACTTAAGTTTTGGTGCTTGTTAGTACGGTAACAAATACCACAAATCTTAAATCAGCTGATGCTGTCAACGTCACTTAGTTTCATAGTCAAAGATGTTACCACTAAGCTACCCGTACTGAGGGTCAGTCAGTCAGTTACAGCGTAGAACTTGGTACATGCGTACATCAGTTCAAGTTGCCATGCCTCAATTAGCAGATAGAGATTAAATTGTCGGACCAAATCCCAGAGGAGATAAAAGTAACTCTGATGTTGAAACTATTAGAACAATACAGCATCGAATAGATTTGAATTTGATCTGTAATAAGGATTGGAAAAATATAACACTGGATACTATTCATGTAGACTTAATGCTTTAAGGCAAAAAGACTGTATCAAGAATTGATGGCTCATAATTTGTTCCCAAGAAGAGAGTACTGGATGAGTACTATTTTAATGTCATTAACTGGAAAGAAACAATTATCTAGTACCTTTGGATTGTTAACAGTTGTCTGGTTAACATCATTCAGTTATGATAATCACAAATTGAATAACTTCTATAAATCTCTTTTGAAAATAATTATATTCATATCATTCATACCTTATACTCCCGTCAGTATTTACTATTTAGTTGATTGAAAGAAATGTGTTTAGAATAAGGTAATCACTTCAACATTTTAACTTACTTCATAGGCTATTTTAAGACAACCTTGTAATAATGTAGATGGAAATGTGATATGTGGTTCTGCTGTTAACCATAATCTAAAATCTTTATGTATACACTGATCAGTATCAATAGTTTGATTGTTACTATCATCATTATTATCATGAACATTTTTATTGTTTCTATTGACATTAAATAGTAAATTATTAATTTCTTTTTCTAATACTGGTAACCAATGAATAACAAGGTGTAGATTTTTCAAGCATAACCAATCACCTAATTTTACAGCTGAATGTAATTCACTGATAGCTAAATCAGTTTGATCTTGTCCCATAGCTATTTGACGATAATTCATTGAAGTTGTCTTTGATGTTGTATGAGTGAAATATAATGTAGCTGCTTCATTTAATTCTTGTGATGGATCAACTCCTGGACTAATTAATATTAAAATAGGTTCAGTTGATTTTGTCTCAGTTTCAAATAATCTGTGTAAATTTATAGTTGATGGATTCAATTGAGGTAAATCTATCAAGAACAAGAAGTCATTAATTGAATTGAAACGAAGTTTTGTTTTAATATAAATGAGAATTTTAAAAATATATCTATTAAATTGAATTAAGTTGTTTGTATTCGACATAGATTCATGTTGGTTAGGTACCATTGAAAATCAGGAAACACTGAATGACTGTTTTGTCCCAGTATGGAACTCCTCAGCAGTGCACAGCATAGATTCTGTAACAGAAACTGCAGCTTGGATAAAGCCTAACCCTCTGCACAAAAATTGGTTGGTGTCCAATTGTAGAGTTCCCACTTCCATCAGTTTGTAATATAGGATGATAGTCGCTCATTGGTACTGGTGATAACTGTGTCATTCCCGACATGTTTTCAAATAAACTAGTCACAACTTCTCACTAGAACTTTAAGAATATTAGGATTTTAATCACTTGTGGTTTGATTATTGTAATTGAATTGAGGTAGAGAAGTTATGGATGTAACAACTCCTTAATGAACTCTAAAAGTAATCTTGGAAAATTCTACTCAGGTATTGGCCAATCAAAATATAAGCAATACAGTGACCTACTTTAAGAAGTTTTGAACGTTTTTGTGAAAAATCGTAAGTAATGAAGTTTGGTCATGCTGTGCTTAATATAGTTACCATCAATGACACTAGATGACTGCCAGGCTGCTGGACACTTACCCAATTGTTTTGATAGAAAGTGTTCATTGAGAGACCTAGTTGTCCATAATTAGACGTTAAGTGAAGTAGTGGATGAAATCTGATAATGAGGAATTTCGTACTGAGACAAAAGAGTCATCATTTAATGCTTTCTGATTTTCGATCGTACTCAACTATGAACAACCTGTGATAAATACAAACGTGTGTAGTTACTTCTCTGATTCCATATCTAACTACTCTTTATGTTACTGTTATGAATGAAGAGTAAATACGAATATCTGGATTACCAGAACCACTTTTTTTCAGATTATCACAGACATTCTGACTGCATACTTTTTAAAGTTTGTTTCTTGTGTTTCCATTTCCTTATCTTATAGGCTTTTATGCAACCTAATAAATGTCACTACAGTATTTACAATTTATGAACCAGGACTAATTATTTATGCACACACTACATTAATTTTGTATTACAATTAGCCTCCTTCTGTGTTTATGTTATTTTTCTAATTATGTTTGTATATGGTCAGGAAAATCATTTTTATGAGACTATTTGCAATCTTGATTCTGGATGTTGGTTACAAATCGGTTTCAGTTGTTCTCAACGAGTGCAGCTGAAAGTATCGATCAAAATAACAAAGTGTTAAGAAGACACAGTCATTAATGTATTACTCATTCATTTATAAGTTCATGCTAGTTGATATCAGTATTAGATTTTTCTATGATGAAACAGTTTTTGGGAACTATTAAGATGTGTCAAACGATAACAGCTTTTTACAAAATGTAACATGAATTAATGGTATCACAGTTTAAAGGATAAACTGTGGTGATTCATAAAGTTACTTTTATCCCGAACTTCAGTCAACTGAGGTTAAGATCAGAAAACATGTAGTTAGCATTGAAATATTAATTAACCTCTTAAAATCATTAACTACTGCCAAGTTTCATTATGTCTATAGTGAACTACTTTGATTTATGCATAATTTTTCATCATCAGCTGAAAGATGGCTTTAAAATATAAAGATTATTTTAAGGTCATTGCTGGCTCACTCATATACTACAGTTTAAATTAATGTTTCATATGTATGTTTACCTAATGTTCGACATGCAAACTGTGACATTGCAGTATATAAGCGATCAGGTCGAAGAGCTTGAATTGCAAGTACCATGTAATGAAAATTTGTAAGTGATTTGGTTTGTGAACACTTAGGTATTGGCTTCATTTCAACGTCATCCTCATGCAACCAATTTGTCCAGAATTGTGAATCATCAAAACATAAATTTTCATAAACATTTGGTAGTGCAGCCTGCAAAAGACAGAATGTTAAAAGAAAACGAAAAATGAACTAAAATTTTAAACGAACTTTACGAAATTTAATATTAAAAAAGAATAATACTAAACTAGCCAGAGTGATAACAGTGCAATTTGGGTTTGTGGTTATTGAGATAACCTTATTAGTGGATACTGGTATGACCTTACGATGATTAGAAGCTTATAAATCATGAGCAGATTACGCTAACGTCGATTGGTTAATAGTTTAAACTATAGACCAAAGCCCTCTTGGAGGAGACAGAAAATAGAAAACATTTTTCAAATGAAAATCCCTTTAATGTACCAGGATATCAAGTGACAGACCACTTCATATGAAAGAAAAATATTCAACACCACAATGACAAAACTGATGGATTTTTATACAGAAACGGGATAACAAGGTTCAAGGTAAAATAACACCAATGGAAGAAGTAAGACCAAACCAATCTTAAAATTCTTTTGCAGCCCAGCTTATTATCGTATGCAAAACAATATATTCTTTAACGTAATCAAAGATTGATAGATACGCCTTTCATGTTACAAACAATTGTATTTATGACATTTACCTATATCTTCCGAAAGCAGTTTCATTAATAGAACAGAAAAAAGACCTACAGTCAATATCAAGAGCATACTTCAAACAATATTCTATTAAAGGGATTGACTGTTTTAAGTAGTCCAGTTTAAAGATATTCTAATATAGAGTACCAGATTTATACCTTGTAATTTTCTTAGATGATTTGTAAATAGTTAAGTTTTACTATTCTAAAATTTACTGAAACCATAGCAATCGAAACTCCGCCCGCAGCTCTTCTAGGGTTGTTGCCGGTCCCAAGCCCGGGTAAAGGAGGAGGGTTGGGCATAGGGCTAGCACCCCTATCCCGTAAAACTCAAGTTTGCTAAAAAAACGCTAACCAGAATAAACAAACCTAACCATTTAAACTCTGCCCTGGAAGTAGAAGGAACCTATATGACGCTTCATGATGAAAGCCGAGATTCTTCGGAAGTCATGAGGCCGATGCCACCCCTTCTAACGACCAGAGCAAAAATTTTTATAGGTACATGGAATGTTCGGACAATGTGGGAGACAGGGAAGATCAGCCAGATAGCAGCAGAAATGAAGAGATACAATTTAACTGTGCTCGGGATCAGCGAAACGCATTGGACTGAAACTGGACAGAAAACATTAGCCACGGGAGAAGTGCTACTATATTCCGGGCACGAGGAGGAAAATGCCCCACACACCCAAGGAGTTGCTCTGATGCTGTCTAAGAAAGCGCGCATTTCACTTGTAGGATGGGAACCACATGGACCCAGGATCATCAAAGCATCTTTTAAGACAATGAAGAAGGGGATTACAATGAACATCATCCAGTGTTATGCACCCACCAACGACGGCAACGACGAGGACAAAGATCAGTTTTATGATAGACTGCAGTCAATTATAGCGAAGTGTCCAGGTAAGGATCTGACAATCCTGATGGGGGACCTAAATGCCAAAGTCGGACAACACTGGTTACGAAGACATCATGGGACGACAAGGACTGGGAGAAAGAAATGAAAATGGTGAAAGATTTACAAATCTTTGCGCTTTCAACAAAATGGTTATAGGCGGTACAATATTCCCCCACAAACGCATACACAAGGCTACATGGATCTCACCAGATCATACTACAGAGAATCAAATTGATCATATATGCATCAATAAAAAATTCACAAGATCAATGGAAGATGTGAGAACCAGGAGAGGAGCTGATGTAGCTTCAGACCACCACCTAGTGGTTGCCAAAATGAAGCTGAAGCTAAAGAAGCAATGGATAACTGGAGCAACAGCATTAAAACGGTTCAATACAGCCTCTCTTCGAGATACTGACAAACTCAAGGAATTCAAAATAATTCTCAACAACAGGTTCCAAGCCTTACAAGATCTGCTGAACGAGGAAGAAACCACTATGGAGGACAACTGGAAAGGAATTAAAGAGGCACTAACTTCAACTTGTCAAGAGGCTCTGGGCTGCAAGAACTACCATCATAAGGAATGGATTTCCACAGAGACCCTGAGCAAAATTCAACAAAGGAGGAACAAGAAGGCAGAAATCAACAACAGCCAAACTAGAGCAGAAAAAATCAAGGCACAAACTGAATACACAGAAGCAAATAAACAAGTAAAGAAGAGCATCAGAGCCGACAAACGTAAGTATATCGAAGGCCTTGCAACAACAGCGGAGAAAGCTGCAAGAGAAGGAAATATGAAACAGCTATACGACACAACGAAGAAACTGGCAGGCAAATATAGTAAACCAGAGCGACCGGTCAGGAACAAAGAAGGCAAGCTAATCACCGAGATTAAAGAACAAAGAGACAGATGGGTAGAACATTTCGAGGAACTCTTGAATAGACCAGCTCCACCGAACCCACCACACATCGAAGCAGCGCCTACAGACCTCCCGATTGATGTTAATCCACCAACGATGGAAGAAATCAAGATAGCTATCAGACAGATTAAAAGTGGGAAAGCAGCAGGACCTGACAATATACCAGCCGAAGCACTCAAGTCAGACATAGACATAACGGCGAGGATGCTCCACGTTTTATTCAAGAGGATCTGGGAGGAAGAACAGGTGCCGGCAGACTGGAAAGAAGGATACCTTATCAAGATACCAAAGAAAGGGGATTCGAGCAAATGCGAGAACTACAGAGGAATCACACTATTGTCAGTACCAGGGAAAGTCTTCAACAGAGTGTTGTTGAATAGAATGAAAGATTCAGTGGATGCTCAACTTCTAGATCAACAGGCTGGTTTCCGTAAGGATCGGTCATGCACAGACCAAATCGCAACACTACGCATCATCGTTGAACAATCAATTGAATGGAACTCGTCATTGTACATCAACTTCATCGACTATGAGAAGGCGTTTGACAGCGTAGACAGGAGATCATTGTGGAAACTTCTTCGACACTACGGTATACCACAGAAACTCGTCAACATCATCCAGAATTCTTACGACGGACTACAGTGCAAAATTGTACATGGAGGACAGCTGACAAATGCATTCTCAGTAAGAACCGGTGTCAGACAAGGCTGTCTGCTCTCGCCCTTCCTCTTCCTCCTAGTGGTCGATTGGATCATGAAAACCTCTACATCTGAGAAGCACGGGATTCGATGGACAAGTAGGATGCAACTTGATGATCTGGACTTCGCGGATGATCTAGCACTTCTATCCCATACACAACAGCAAATGCAAGTGAAGACAACCAAAGTAGCAGCAACCTCAGCATCAATAGGCCTGAACATACATAAGGGAAAGAGCAAGATCCTCAAATTCAACACAGAGAGTACCGACCTAATTGAACTTGATGGTGAAACTCTGGAAGAAGTGAATACCTTTACATACCTGGGGAGCATCATCGATGAACAAGGAGGATCCGATGCAGATGTAAGGGCAAGGATTGGCAAAGCAAGAGCAGCATTTCTACAGCTGAAAAATATATGGGACTCCAAACGACTGTCTACTAGCCTCAAAGTAAGACTCTTTAATTTGAACATCAAGTCAGTTCTTCTGTATGGAGCTGAAACGTGGAGAACTACTCCAGACATCCTCAGGAGGGTACAGGTGTTTATAAACAACTGTTTACGCAAGATATTGAATGTCTGTTGGCCGGAAACCATCAGCAACAGCCTACTTTGGAAAAGAACAAATCAGCTTCCAGCTGAAGAGGAAATCAGGAAACGACGTTGGAAATGGATAGGACATACACTGCGGAAATCATCAGACTGTATCACGAGACAAGCATTATCTTGGAATCCTGTTGGAAAACGGAAAAGAGGAAGGCCAAAGAACACCCTGCGTCGAGAATTGGAAGCAGACATAAAAAGGATGAACAGTAACTGGAGACAGCTGGAAAGGATTGCTCAGGACAGAGTTGAATGGAGACTACTGGTGAGCGGCCTATGCTCCTCCGAGAGGGGTAACAGGCGTAAGTAGTAGTAAGTAGTAGTATAGCAATCGAGAACCGAAAACCAGATCTAAGTACTCAAAAGGGACCAGCAAACAGATTTTCTCTTACATAGTGACATGAATCTTATTCCAAATTACACTACTTTACAACTATTTCAGTTACTTCAACTGTACCATCTTTGAATTCGTTCAATTTTAGAATTTTATGTTTAAACTGATAGGTTTAAACCTACATTATTCACAATCAAATTCACCTATAAAGTAAACCATTAAAACCTTTAACTCTAATCTTCGACCCATAATCATCTTCACAGGTCATTACAATAATAGGTTAAATGTCTATTTCATAATTTTGATTCAAGAAGTTTGGTCGATGGCCTGTATTCCATGTGAGGTAAAAGGCTTTTAGTAATTGAATTCTAAAAGTATAAAGTTCATAAGTAGCAGTTGATGAGAACTGAATGAAACAAAATGAATTCGTAGATATCATCACCAAGGATAAACTAGATAATTTCATATAAATTGAGCATTGATTTGAATTGTATATGATAACTCATGAGATATCTCTATAATCCCATTAAGTAGAAAATTCCAATTTTATGACGTTTCACACTTTCAACTTCAGTCACTTCTTTAGTGAATGAATAACTGAATCAAATTAACAGTAGATTGAATAGCGACCAGTGTCTTATCTATTTCATCTTTAGGGCAGATTAAATTGTATCCATTAAGTTTGACGAATTAAGCTAACGTATTTCATCAAAGTAGTCCTTTTTATCAGGAGAAAAATCGATAAAATATATTATCACCATGTATTAAGATTTTGACTAACACTCTGTTTATAGTATTAAACGTTACTAGCATTGGAATTCTGATTGATACATGCAAATTTCGAAATCGTCACGTGAATCAACCTCCACAAACTACCTAAATGATTTGGTTTGATCACTCTTCCAAGTTAAATGACTGAGAAATGAAAGAGAAGCCTTAATATCAGAACGGGACTATATATACATTTGATAATATAATGTCATTGATCGAAGCAATTACATTGATTAAGTAAATAATTCACTGCTTTCATTACATAGCATGATGTTAATTTAGTGAAATGTATTGAGTCGAGTGTCCAAATTTTACTATCGTTCGTTACATTTAAATAACTCATTATGCAAGAAAACCAAAGTGTACCTTTCCATCTACCAGCTCGAATGTGACATGTGATTTGTCCGATATGTGACATGTTTGCGCTCATCAAGCCTATCGCCGTATCCCCCCTCTTTAAAAATACAGACCATCATTTTAGGGTCCAGCTGAAGTGAGTTTTTATCAACAGCTTCAAGGTAAACTTCCTGAAGTTCTTAATAAAAATGTCGCTGATAATGTCTGACTATGTAGTGACGTGAATTAGTTACCTCTACTAATAGGACTGAATAACAGTTAGACTTTATCATAAATTGAATGAAGTTATAAATGTTAACCAATGGATCTCGAGATTGGTACGAATTGAATCCGAATTGGTACTATGCCTAAAAATTTTACCATATGTAGGATTTATGTTCACAATGTCACAGAGTTTCAAGCGAAGACGAAGTAGCTGTCAAATGCTAAAATGATTTTTCAGCTTATGACCAATAGTAGGTGGTTCAAAGTTCAAAGCCATTGCGTCCACGCATAATAACTGTCAGTAATATTATTTATGCATACAGATTATAATACAGTAATTTATAGTTAACATTAAAAAATGGCACAGTTTAGAGAATATAAGTGCAAACCAGGAAGTAGTGGACATTTGTTTCGTTCTATTAAATGAAGAAAAATAAAATAGTTGTTTACTTTAAGCTTCATCAAATTGCGAGTTCGCTCAGGATCTAACCAATTGAGAAGAATACTTTCACCGGCATGATATGATTCATTTACACTTAATCCAGTAAAAAATAGCCATTCCTTGGTTTTAAGGGAAGATATAAAATAGAATTATTTTGCTTACTTAAAACAAAAGATAACAGAATAGTAAAAGTTTGCAACTTTAACATTGTTTATATTCTGGATTGAAAGTATTCGGTTACTTATAGTATATGTATCGCCTGGGAGAATTGTTTCGATATAACTTTGAAAAACAACGAAATCCGAAATCCATGTTATTACATTTCAGTGTTATTTTCCATTCTGGGACTTGAATCTCGTATCAATCGCTTTTAACGCTTACTTACTATACCATAAGTTGTTCATTGTCGATCGCAACTAGCATATTCAACACATGTTGGTAACAAAATAATGCCCAAAGAGTAGGAAGATTTATTCAAGTTGACGTTTAATTAGCCTTAATATTATGTAGTTGTTAAACTACTACTAGTTAGAACGGTAAAAATTTATGAAGCAACCTCATGACTATCTAAATTCCAACTATTGATCAATGCTTTAGTTTAGTGTGAGTATGAAATGATAGTAAACTAAGTTATCATTAGTTTACTATAAGATAACTATAACTAGCAAAATGACCACTAAAATTTTTTAGAGGATTGAATAGATGTTTTATTGTAGTATAACAGTCTTTGAAAATGAATTGTCAAAGTTCTAACAAAGTGAAGTTCAGCAATGCCTAGAACTAGATATGTATCTTCACTAAGGCTGAAAATGTTAAGTCTTGGTTGCTAACTCAGTGATCAGAAGGTCCAGAAATCACTACATTACTAAACATTGTGGAGTAGATTCCTGAAGTAGTCATGGAGATATACTGCTTAGAAATCACGTACTAAGGTGAAGCAAATAACTGTTTGCTGACTCTTAATGATTTTCTAGCTAATGTCAGTCTGTGATGTAAATAACAGACTAAATAACATTTATGAACCTCAAATGCAACTAGTATGCTGTTTGCATATATCACAGGTTGATGGCGGTTAGGTAACATTATTAATCAGGAAGTGCTGAACAACCAGCTAGTCCTTAAGGTCTTGTAATAGCCGCCTAACTATCAGCATGGTTGAACCGGTGTTCAGTAGTAAGATCCCCACTGTAATCAATTTGTGACAGTGCGACGATCATCAATAGCTATCCGTAATAACTTTCTCAGTTGAGGACCGTCTAAAATTCGCCATTTAAGGTATCATTCTAGAACTCCCATATTCAAAGTAGGTCACCTATTAATTGGTTATATAGTTAATTTGAGATTCTTTTGAGGTTTTAATTAGTTGTTAGGTTAGGTGCAAGACAGGTTCTTGGATGCACACTGCCACTGAGGAGTCCTATACTGTCCTGTTTCTATCGGTTACTAATGATATCCAATCGGGATTAACCTGTGACAAAAATAAGCAACATACAATAACTAATCTCCTCGAAACCATTTCAACCTAAGTACTACTATGTACTTTTTCTCAATCTATTATACAAACTCTGGAATGTTAAAATTATATCAATTATAGTCTGTAAGAATGTTATGAATTTTTTACTTTGAACCTGTAAAAGTAGTCGTACGACACTAATCTAATGTTCTTTGTTATCATGATGCCATTGTATGAAAGCTAGTGATATAAGGAGTCATCCATAAGTAAGATCTTAAGGATCATTCAACCCAATAAATTAAATAATCTCCAAAGCTCTTGTAAATTTGTGCTATACATAGATACTGTGATAACTGATTTCTAATCGCATTCGTATTTTCTAAGTCATTGTCGATTGGCTATTGTTTGCTGGCAATCCAATAATCTCATAAGCTCATTTGGCTAACACAACTTACTGCGTCGAGACAACCACAGCCGAATCAATGACTTTAAGTTTGCAGCGCATTAATCACAAATCTGGATCACATTAACAACTTCCAGAAGTTTACTGGTGAGGTTAAATAAAGTTTACATATTTTGTAATTTCATTTATTTTTTGGTGCAAAACAGTTCTTTTTATAATCTATTTTTCTAAGAGTCCTGAAGCCATTGATTTTAACGTTTGTTGCGCGACACAGTAGATCTTGTTTTCCGCTCATCCCTCTATTACTCTGTAGCTGATAACCATATGCACGAAAAAAAAACAGCTGTAATTTTAACATACTTCATCTGTTATTGATTGTGGACGCATTGTACGAACCATGTATAGTGCAAACATTATACGATCCTGTTTGAATAATGCACGACAGATATTCTCGTATACTAATTGTTCTAAACATTTCTGTAATGATTTAATGCGTTCTAGTGTCTTCACTTTAGTATCCTTTATAAAGACAAGATACAATAACGTATGTACAAACAGTTATGGAAATATAGAGTACAAATATAATTGCTTATTAATCACTGATACGTCTTGTATATAAACACCTAAACACTGACATTTTTACAGCTCCTAGAACCCGGAAATCCGCTATACTTTAATCCCAGTGAGAATTATTCTTAATCTAAAGATTACTTCATGCACAGGAAGTGACATTCATAAAATCAAACATTTCTATAAGAATTATTCGGAACACTTGCTACCAACGATAGTTGTCAAGTCAGGATAATAGAAATAATATCCATAGCTTTTTAAAATTTGGTCCAAAGTTTCTGAAGATTGGTGATTAGTGGAAGTATCCATTTTAGCAGTCTGTCACTTCTGAAGACATAATATATAGTAACCTTAAGTTCAACATGGATCTTTGTTGGAAGAAACCCAATTTTCGTAGATCTTTCTAAATATGTAACCAATTACTTTAACTGATATACCAAACACAGGTTTATATATACTCCCCTTTGGATTACACAGTCTGTGTAAGGCGTACTGAGAATACCTAACAGGAAGGGGGGATGGATTCGAATATCGGACCTGTTGGTTGAAAGGTTAATATTTAAGAAGGCTAGACCACATGTTTTCTACAACTAACTTTATTTTTTTAATTTTCTTTGTATGACAATACCTCAATTAGAAACGTCAACAAATAATTAGCGAGTCATTCTTCTAAGCCTTAAGGATTCACTACGACGCTTGAAGGTCTTTGGCTCCATTTACTGTGAGGATATAGATGCTTTCTGGCACTTGATAATAACATACCAGCACGATACATTATCCAGTGCTGTCTGGTTTATAATGGTTTTCCAACCTTTGTTAATTCGTAATACTAAATAAATTTATAGATAATTTTTCTATTGGGCGATTCAATAAGGGAAACTAACTTTCTGAACTGCTTTTCAGAAGATGGTTCCAATTACTTCAGTATATGTAAATCAATTATTTAATTTCTATTTTTGTTATGTTTCCATTGTCCTAACCTCTTACAGGACTCATAAACTGTCATTATATAGTTTTTTATTCATGAAATACAATCAATTAATTATGTATCTGTACCCTGCCAGTCCCTAGTCATTATTGTTCTCGTTTCCTATAAATGTTATTCTTCTTACTGGTCAGGTTTTGTATATATATAAGTGGATAAATAAAATATGGTCTGATTCTGTGGTGGTAGACTTAGTTATCTTGTGCTCTTCATTCCAGTTTGGGGACTATTAATCACGGGGCACTGATTGGTACTATCGAAATCACTATTCTCCGAATTTTCAAGATATAACAACAATGATAATCATTATAGGTGGAAGTAAATATAAGAAAGTAGTAAATTGTATCAATTTACTTACATGTGGCATCGAAAGAGCACGTTGAAAAAGACTTAGAAAGCTATTTAAACTAAATTGATACATATGATTAATCTTCATAAGATCTTTCAAAGCAAAATAAAGTCGACTACCAGTTTCAGCTAATGGGTAGAACATATTTCTCTCCTTTATCACCAAGAATGTATCAAGAATGAAATAGAAACCGAAATAAATAGAATTAAAATAGAGGATTTTACTAATTATAAATTAAATTAACTGACAAGTAACTCAATAATTTATTTTGAAATTTTCCAGCACAAATACTGCTGTGTTGGCTCAGGCAGTTATCTTTTACCTAATGTCGAAGCCACAGGAGGATATTCTCCCTATAGACATTTAAGAAAAATTAATGTTAAACTGGTACTATGTTGCTAATCTGGAAGCTTGTCTGCAAGGCACTAAAGAAAGTTGAATGGAACAAGTAACACGAATTTTTGTAAGTGGTTTTCGACACATTTACTTTATACTGTTTAAACTTTACCACTAATATCCGACATACAAAAGAAAGGTGGGGTGTATTAGTCTTAGGCCTGATCATGGAAATCCCAGTTTTCCTTTAAAAATATATATCAATGCCACTTCATCTCAATTTGGTCAGTAACACTTATTCTTCGTCGGTTTTAAATTTTCTACAGCCGTTTTCATCGACCTTCAACAGACCTATCTGTGCTGTAAGGCTGCAACGAATAGCCATTTAAGTTGCGAGTAAGGCTGAGCTTTGTGGTGTTATATGATTTGCTCATTTATGTGTAGGTAATGGTGTCGATAAATGTTTGTAATTTCCACTAAAGCTACCATCTATGAAGTAAATCGCCTTGATCATTTAAATGCCATTAAATTATTACCATGGCATTCGCTAAAGGCAAAGTTCTTGATCTCGTTCCCGTCTACAATCACAGATGTATGCAGAAGTAAAACCGTAGTTTAATTCATTCAGGTTCTAATTAGTTTACAATAACTGATATTAGTTCATGATGAAAGCTACTTTCTTTTACATTGCATAGTGCTAGAAAAACAATAATAAACTTTATTATTTGTAAGAGAATGTTCATCTTACTTTGTTCAGTTCCACTTGTAAACGTAGAGATTCTTTTAGAGAACTCGTCACAACTAAACTTGATTGTTTTGTTCTATTTAATGATGTTAATAGTTCTTTGTTCTCCAATATATTTCCATGAGCATTAGCCAATTCCTCATTTTGTAGTTAATTTTGGATTAAATTTAAAAAAACACCCACCATGATGAATGAGTATAATAGGTTATTATATTTAATATGGATAAAAGCTTGAAGTAATGGTAAATGGTTCTAGATATGTGATTGAAAATCCTCAAAAAATTTAAATGTTGTACTAGTAGACACTGAAAACTGTATGAACTGAGCCCACATCACCAAGTTTCACAGTCAAAGATGTTACTGTAATGTTGAGTTATTTGAACTAGTGACCACATTTCAACTTCACCTTTAAGATTTAACTAGTATTAAGGAATTAGAAGTTGACTACTGTTCAATTGTATCAATGTCAATTTTATATAAGATAGTTTACATGAATCTATACCATTTATAGAGTAGAGTGAAAATATCAGGTATTCATATAAGATATTGAATCATATGAGTATACCTTTAGTATCATTGCATTCACTCTAAGAGTTCACATTACCAACAAAGGTGAATTCGATACAATTCCGAACAGTAAGAATGATGAGATTAAAAAAAAATACTCAATGATTAACTTTCAGAACGTCCTTGTAAAGTGTCAATCATTTTCTAGCCAATCAGAATACAAGCCACAAAGATTAACTTTTCGAAAAAGAAAAACGGAAAATAAGTTTGTGAAATTGAATAAAATATGATAAATGAATTCATTTACACTGGCTAATACTAATGACTGTTATGTTGATCTCTGCGTTTTTTTAAAATTATTGTTACCATCATGATTTATGAGTAAATGTCTTTATATTGTTGATCGTATTATGTCATTGTGACTCTACTTTCATTAGTGAAGACAGCTGTATTGGCTGTTGAAACTTAAATGATCTAATTATTAACTGGTTGTGCAAGTATCATAGTAAAATAGTTAAAAAAAGAAATTAATTTATATTCTAGAATCCTATGGGGTTTATTTTTCTAACATAATCACACAGAAATTATTACTGAATGTTTT
Source organism: Schistosoma japonicum (assembly GCA_025215515.1). Lineage (NCBI taxonomy): Eukaryota > Metazoa > Platyhelminthes > Trematoda > Strigeidida > Schistosomatidae > Schistosoma > Schistosoma japonicum. Next base: position 32,896,233 of record CM046063.1, read on the forward strand.
GGAGATGTTTGAACTTGGATTCAGTATCACGACATTCAATCATAATTAATATGAGGACATTAATGACTAACTTCACGAAACTATTCCTGGAGCTTAAATGAAATGTGACCAGTGGATTTCAGTTATGTTAAGTATATGTTATTTACCCACCAATAACAAAGGATAAATAAAATCAGCGACATTAACCTCTAGATACCAGCCCATTAGTTCAAGAGTAAGACGTTCATCTTATAGTTTGAATGTTTTTGGTTCAGTTGATAGTGTCCAGAAGTGCCCACTTATGAACAATAGGTTTCTAGGACAAAAGAAATGTTCACTCCTTTATGATGCCTAATGATCGTTTCATCAGGGGTCAATTCACAACATCAAACATTAAAAAAATCGGTTTAGAGTACATGAAACATTCAATTGGTTAATGCTGATATCACGAATTGATCTGAATCAGACAACCATTGATCACCTGGAAGCACTGGACAGCTGTTTCGTCTTAGTATGGGATTCCTCAGCAGTGTGCATCCACGACCCTGTTGGGGATCGGACCCAAGACCCTCTGGTTGTTAGATTCCTTATCTAAACTAGTCTCTATGATAATGAACTTGTTAATCTGATTGATTTGTTTCTTACTGTTATAATTATACTTAATTATAAAATTCTAATCAAATAGAAGAAATAAAAACTCTTACCTCTAATAAATTACTTTCTAAATTAGCTAATTCTATTTGCATATTCTCTTCATTATGTATTAATTGTTGACGTTGTTCTTCCAATTGTGGACATTCAATTTGTAATGTAATCTCTAATAATTGTTCTGTTAAACTAGTTTGTGTTGAAATAAAGTTAATTATAGTAACTAATGCATTAGCATTGATTGGTTGAATATAATCTACACCATGTAATGATTTACGTGTGCATAGAAATAAACGAAAATCTTCATGATAATCTATTAATTTTTCACCAAGTCTTATAAAATTTCTTGAACCTATCAAAGATAAAACAAAGAAAGAGTGAATGACTGAATTCAATATTTCATATAACAGATTGATAATGTTTAGAACTAACGAGTTATTCACCCCGGCCAGCCCCTCCCCATACTCACTCACTCACTCACCAATCCTAGTATGAAACTCATTAGATATTAGGATGAATTTGTATATTTCTGAATACAAATTCATTTTAATACCAATGGGCCCATTTAACAAGTGTGAGTGTTTAGACTCAGTAGTTTAGTGGTGAACGTTTGACACGAAACGGACTGAGTTCGAATCCTACTGTGTACATCAATATTAGAATTCAAGTACATCCAGCTGACGAGTGCCAAATAGGACAAAATGCAAGTCCTGTATTCCACTTCTCAGTCACAATCCAACTTAAATAATCATTAGATATGTTTATTTACGACTTAATACAAGATGAAACTCAGGAAATCCAAATCAAATGATGAGTGCTTAACTTTCATATTTCTGAGTTAGTATTCAATAGTATATGTCTTTAACTTCAGTCGATAATATTCTATGATAATCTATTATTCTGTAGTGGTATTTATCTCAATCTGAATGTGATTAAGCCTTGTAAGTTACCATTTCTTATAATGCCTTTATTAGTGAAAAATTTAAAGAGATAATTTCTAAGGTTTTAGTAAGGAAATGTGATCAGTAGTGTTCAGCTAAGTTGACTGTAACATAAATATCCTCAGATACAATGGATCACGGTCGTGCAATATCGTGGACAATATAAGTCTGAAGAGATTTTTCAATGGCGTTGTAACAACTAGTTCATCTTGCTGGGATTTTGTCAACGTATGCTTCCCACTACGAAACAAAAAGGTTGAATATAATGTGCAGCACTTTCTCTGTTAGACTTTATGTTTGTAAGACAGTCTTTACAATTAAAAACAATGAATATAGATTGCTAGTATTCCTTGAGTATTAGGAAACAGAGGAGTAAGTAATGTTAAGATTACGTAAATTGTTCCAGGTAAAGATTATGAATCTGTTTACGAGGCCGTGAACTTCTGTCAAATGAGAAATCCACATGATCAACAATCTCTTAATATAACGTTTAGTGCTGACTCGTGTAAAAGCAGGTTGAAAGGTAACTCGACGCACGACATCAGTTCATGAAATCAATAACTGTTGGATGAGTAAACTTCTTGGTTAAGGCAAGAGAAGCCAATAAAAAACCTAAAGAATACTCGTATGGTGATAATTAAATAAATCACTCTAGTTACTGTACAGTAAACCAGCCAAAAATAAATAGCCATTTTTTTACAAAAGTATCGTAAATATATGAATCCTATAATTTGCTAATTGTTTTAGAAAATACAGTGATGATCTTTTGACCTGGAACTGGTATCCAACATCAATAATAATAAGAAGATTATGTTTCCCCTTCTACCTATAAATAGAATGCTAAACATGTATATCACTCACTTTACTTTAACTCATTACGTAACTCATTTACCAGGTACAGATTTGTGTACTTTGTTCTGGGTCAAATTTCGAATGCAAAGATTATTATTACATCACGATTGACCAAACCGAAATATGTGGAGTTGGGTTCAGAACCAGCATTTAGTAGTTAGAAGTCAAACTCCTTAATCAATGAACTATCGCTTTAAAGCCTATACAGCCATTTGATGGTTTATGAATAGTTGTTATTCAAATTGATAAACGAAAAATACCCAATGTATAATGAAAAAAAACATGAATCTGTTTCAGTAAAGACTCCTCTTTCGGTGAGTTCATCACTTCAATGCTGTACAATTGCGAATATATACATTATTCATAACAATAATTAATAGTAATTAGGATGAGTTTATATCTTCCCGTTGATTAGTCAAAGACTGAAACTGGTCAGCCTCTGTTGCCATATGTTCATCCTGGACGGATTTCGTCGATATAACGCCAAATCACAATTAATGTTTAAGTTATATTGTGATAGACAAGTGTAATACAGTGGATAATCAATAGTATTTGATAATAACACTAAGTAAGTGAACATAGCAACAGCATCATTCACATGAGAAATCTAAAAATCCTAATGAGTATTCATCAAAATATCACAGAAATTAGATAAAGACTAGTAAATGTGGAAAGATCTACTTACGTAATATGTTATGATGAATATTTTTTCAGAAAACTAAGATGAAATGTGTTCAAAAATGAAAATAGGTTAGTTCGGAGTATAAAATGTCAATATGGAGGGAGATGAAAGTATTAACTGTCTTTAGAGAATTGTTTGTTTGTTTTGAGTTTAGGATCAAGATAAATGTATAGATTAACCAAGTTTCTTTTAGATATATATACACCTTCAGTAGGTGTATTAACAAAACTTTTGGAGTTGAAAGCAGAAGACTTTTCTCTGGTAGGCCTTTGCTGAATTTATAGACGACTTTAAAAGAAAAGTCGATTTTGATGGGGCGGCTTGTGTGTACAAGATTTTTAGTAAGTGAACATCTTATTGATCCACTACCATCTCTTCTTAACTATGCAAGAGTATGTTCTTGACTCCATTTAGATGGAATCCTCATCGAACAATTCATATAACGAGCTTCACAAGAGCAAATACATTGATAAACTCACATGGAAGATGTAGGGAATAAGAGAAGGTTAGATAACGGTTATCTTAAGGTTCTTTAAAGTAAATTATACATCATCTGGACGGCTGAAGCTGTGTTACTGTTGAAGTAAATATTTAAAGTATCTTTTTTGGCACAATGGCTTCTGATATTTTTTAGTTTGTGGGCTTCATTTTCTTATTAATAGACTTTGGTGAATACCCATTTTCAATTAAGGTTTTCTGTAAGTTGTTTAACTCTATGAAGTCAGGACCGCAAATTCTTCGATTTCATATAAAAAAGGATATAGATAAATTTCGTTTTCTACCCAAAAGGTCTCAGCTTGATAACTGATCATTCCAAAATAGTTTTCTGTAAACAGACATACTTAAGTAATTTGGAAGAACTTGTATCTTCCCATTGATTTGTTATGTACTGAAGCTGTTCAGTCTTTGTTACTATATGTGAATCCTGGGCTGATTGCTTTGAAATAGCGACAAATCACAAGTATTGTTTAAGTTGGATTGTGACTGAAAAGTAGAATCGAGGACGCGCGCTTCATCCTATTTGAAACTCATCTGATGACTGTACCTACATTCGAATGTTGATGTAATTACATATATACAGCCGTTGCACAAATATGACTGTTTGAACTCAGTAGTCTAGTATCAAACGCAGTGTGGTTTGACACGAAACAAACTTAGTTCGAATCCCAGTGTAAACATCAACATTCGGATACAGATACATCTAGCTGACAAGTCTCAAACAAAATGGAAATGCATATCTTGGATTCAGCTTGCCAGTCCCAATTCAACTTAAACAAAACCTACCTAAGATTACCCTCAGATTTACATTTATCATTAGTACATCAAGTAAATGGAAATTAAATTTATTTTCCAAGATGACAATTGTTGAAGGTTAATAGAATATTGTTTAATACATACTTATTATTGTCAATAAGAAAAAAATACCGCCTATTAAACCTTTCATAGAAGTGGAAAAGATGAAAGAATAATCAATTCAAATAAGACAATTATACAACATGAAGAAACATTTCATTAACTAACCATGTGAAATAAACTGTTTTAATAATAATGGCATAAGTATTGGTTCGATTTCATCAACTTCTTGTATAATTAAACATTTTCCAAATCTTACAGCTAATTCTAATGTTGTTATAAAATTAGAGCTCTAAAATGTAAGAGAAAAAGCAATAACCATAATTATCATTATTGTATCTGATGAAATCTTGGCTTAAATACAGAAGGTTCAATTGGCTTTTACTGAATTGCGTCACTTTTCAGACATCTGTCTACTGATCAGTGGTGGTGCTTACTGCCTAGCAGTCCGATCCATTCAACTTTATGGATGTAAAACATAGTCACTAAGGATAAAGAATATTCGTAGATTACTAGTATTCAACCATAGACGTCTTCGAAATATTGCACGTGTTTTCAGGAACTACCTAGTAAGCAATACGTTGGTTAAGAACAGGGTATTAGGTAAATGTGATAAATAAATTGAAGAAGTAGTGAATCTTTATCAACTAAGGTGGTTAGAACATGTGTTACGTATACTCAAACACCACCTACCTCGACAAGTAATACTGCGTGGTGTAGGAGTGAGCTGGATAAAAGCTAGGAGCGGCCGAACCTAAAGATGGCACCAGGCCATTAAGTCATTAACATTTGGGTGAGCTATGGTAATAGGTTCAGACTAAATGGTTGGGGTCCACGAGATGATCGTAACCAATGGTTAAAAACTTTGAATGACATGACTCAAAATAGTTCACTATAGTGCACGAGCATACATTCCTTATTCTCCTTCAAATTTTAAGCTTCTAAATTCATCATAATTTTCTCTTATATGTTTCCTAATTCTTATCTTCGATCTCGAATTCTTTTCTAATATAACTAACTCTAGTTACTACCTCCAATACTCTGGGATTCGGTCCAACAATTTCATCTCTGTTTTCTAATTGGAGCATGGCAACCTGAACTGATTCACGCACGTACCAGGTTCAAAGTTGTTACCGGACTGACTGATTTTGTTCTGTTTCCTATGTTATAGATCATGCATAGCTAGAAGTGAAATTGCTTACTTCGATTTGTGATTGAATATTAACCGACTACATTGAATCTGATATTCTACACCATGTATACGAAATCGTTGGAATTTGTGTGCTTAATTGTACCTCTATTATTGTGTGTTTGCATATTTCTGACGTAGAAATAGCAATTTTCTATTAAACGCTTGTTAACATTATATATTTATCAGTCGTTTGTCAACACTGTCGTTCATATTTATCATAACAACTTTTGTTCAAATGTAATAATAACGACTTGTCTTTCTTTTATTCCGCCCAACGAGTGCCAGATGTTATATTTACTCTACTGGTGGTAGGCTCAAATACATGCTGTTTCTCGCATCCAATGGATTTTTCTGGTTAGAGTTTAACCTTTTTTTCAGAAAGGTTGTTTTTTTTCTGAGTAGGGATAGCTATGGACATACCCAACCCTCTTTCTTCGTTCGGGCTTGGGACCTGCAGTAACTCTAGGGCGGATTCCAGGTGGTTGTCTATTTATGTTCATGAATGCTCTGATAAAGATTACTCTTGCTTTATGGAATATAATGTTTCGCGAAGTTGAAGCAATATTCTCTTGTAACTAAAGTTTTTCAGCTGTTGTCTTTCGTTCTTCATAAAAGTGAATGAAGTTATCCTGTCAGTTTGTGTGACATATATAAATTAGAATAGATCTTAACATCCTTGTATTGTTCTCTGAAATGTTTTTCATGTACGGTAGGATGATCTAGTTTTTGATCCCTGGGAGGAAGATTTCGTCAAAGTGTTTTGATCCACTAGAAATTTTTAGGTGTAGTTATGCGAGTAGTCATTTTCATAGGAAGACGAATAGAAGCTGAATTTCTTCAATGAATTAATTTGAGACTGTTGAGTCGGTATTCAGTAGTTAATATTTCTAACTTCGCGAAATTAGCAGTATATTACGTGAATTCACCCATAGTCATTGACATGATATTGAAATTCAACAATCTTTACTACACTCAATCGTAATCAACATAAGTGAATAAATTCAGGTGATGAATCCTAAGCTTTGGTAAAAAGACATGGCTAATAAAACTTTATCATCCAGGGTGTATGGTAGTTTCTCACCTACGACAATGAATGTGGTAGAGAAATATATCGCAAACTGACCGTGTTTTGATGTTTGGATGCTAGGTTGCATTACCTGGACTTGGTTCAAAATAGGGTCATAGCTGAGCACTACTTTAAAGTTACCAACGGCTGTGAAATGCAAGCCATTTCCTGATGTTAGAATGAAGTGATTTTGTTGGCTCACAATCGACGCGATTCCTAGGGGCCTGAATAACCTTGCAGTAATTTTCGATTTGTTCATTATAGATGGTAGGTAATCCATTACTTGGTTTTAACATCCAATTTTTGTTTGTTTATGAATTCGGCAGTCATTTTTTGATGGTCAACTTGGACAATATTCAACGAAGTACCACATACACAAACTATCGATAGTTTGTAAAGAAATGTTTATCAGCTTACTTCTGTCTGAAGTATATGCTTCATAAATTGACCATCGTGCTCACAGAATGAGATCCCATCAAAAGTCATCCCACTGAGTTATAAATAATCTTCATCATTTCAACACCATAGGGATATCACAGACGTTTAATAATCATATTGACATGTCTGGAAGAAGTCATGTGGTTGGTCAATATCATATGACAGACATATGAGCAAAGTTTAGATCTTATACATATATCTTGTACATTATTGATTTATATTATAATGATAATACATGCATGCGAGTTATTAATCGGCTTCTTAATAAATCAGTCGGATCATTGTGCCTAAGTAATAGATTAAGGCGAGGCTGGGTGCTGGCTGTAAGATATCGCGTTGCAAATAACTAGAATCGTTACTATCGACCATCCCTACGTCCGATATAACACATCGATCGACTAACCTGTTTTTAATCGTGTCAAAGTCTCCAGTTATTTTTATCATATATAAGACATTTTTTGAGGATTTGGAGTAAATAAAGACTTCAATTAAGTAGTTGGAACATGAATGGTTTACTTTAAGCGGGGCAATAATTAACTGATGTGCTGACATAAGTGTATCTACATAAACAAGCGAAGCTAAGACGATCAAACATCAGCTAGATACATAGCACTTTTCAAGGAAAATGTAAGCAAATCATAGTTTTAGCGTAAAAATAGGGTAATATGTATTATTGGGATGGCTAGCAGAAATCCCAAAGAAGTCTGCAGAAATCTCGAATAGTCTGAAAACATTCTATCCACTCACTAATCAGTAGAATTTCCAGAAGCTTTGACTTGCGATCGTCCCATTCATCAATTACACAACGCCTTGGTTACAGATTGAATGAATTACAATGGGGATTTCCAGTGAACTGTTAACTATGAATATTTATGATTCTTCGAATATATTTAGCACTTAGTGCAATAAAATCTCACTCACTTTCTTCTGTTTTTGGAAAGATGATTTGACGATCTTAAGAGATTCGAATTCGGAAAATCTACTATGCAGATTAATAGACTATAGTCTACGATAAGGCACAGAACTTATTATGTACATATATTTAGTTCAATAGACTGTGTCGCCTATGTTAAAGTATATTGAAACTTACTAGAAAATCGAAATTAAAGATAAAGAGTGTTGAACATAGTACAAAAAAAGAGTAGTGTACTCAAAATATATATTGAGATCATCTACAACATTTTCACTGTTCCTGAAGTAAGCTATAACTACTTATTTCGGACAGATCTAACTATCTATCTACTTGTACATTGTATCCAGGATGTTATGTCACTCTACACTAACATGTCCCATAAAAGACAGTTGTGGATAAATTCAGTTGATTAAAATGAAATCTTTAATGGAAAAAATTGCTCTCATATAAATATACACCTATTAGGTGACTGAAAACTTTCAGGAAAATCCTGGTTTTAATATACTTATTGAATGTTTAAAAGGTTGGGGTAACCTTAACCCCCCCCTCCCGTCTTCCCTTAAGTACTTAATTATGTTAGACTTTGTTTAACTTACCTGTTGATTTACAACTTCTAATCGTTGGTCTTTCAAGTAAGCTTTTAACCAATTCAATGCTCTTGACGAAGGATCAACGATATATGGACAGAATTTAGTCTAGAAAAACATTAATAGGTAAATGCACAAATGTATATTAGTTATAAGAATAGTGCAATATTGTTCGTTGTTATAATCGCATAGTGGTAGGGAAAACGGTCATTAATCTATCAATGCTAGGTCTCTCTCCCCACTCTATTCCCACAATCGAGTTTTGAAGATCATTCTACTTGTTCTTCATGATAACTTTATAATGAGCAGCCTCGATACAGCATTAGTTCGCAAGTATGATTGAAATTGCATTGTGGTTGGCAATTCTGCAACTCATCAGCTGCATGTACCTGTCAATAACCTAGTTTAATTAATGTATACAGCGGGGTTTGGACTCATTCCATCAATACCAAACACCACTATGTTCCCTGTTTAACTGATGAGTCCAAACGCTTGCGCCCTTACGATAGGGATGAATCTATAATTTGAATGTGTTTATACTTCTTGTTGATGTAGACAAATACTGAATCGGATCCATCAGTATAGCTACGTGTGCATCCTGAGAGGATTTTCTCGATATAGCGTTGATTTACAGGCACAACTAAATAGAACAAAACGCACGTCTTGAATTTTACTTGTCAGTCACAACCTTAACAATAAACTATTCAGGCTACATTTAACTCTCAAACTCATGAATCTTTTTCACAAAATACAAAAGGATTGACTGTCGGAGTGAAAACATGTTATGATGACAAAGTACATCATATTCTAAATGAATGCTAGTTCACATATTCAGATTAAACCAAGACGTTCACCAAGACGTCTGATAATACTGGGTTTGACTCCCTCAGAGGTCATGAATATTTACTATGTTCGATAGACAACATGAAAAATAATATTTAGTCAAATATTATAAATTCTGTTTCTGAATATTATTTCATTGTAATTCATGAAGCATTTAAACTATGATTAAGAAATTAAGGTATTCTTCAAACAAAGTATAAGAAAGTAATATATAGCATATATAGTGGTATTTTAGGTAATGACTAGCAGTGAAATCTATAGCACTCTCTGCATCTCACTAGGGACTTTATCAGTTGTGCGTAAACGAATAGTGTTGAGGTCCACATCGGGAAACGAATCCAGTGCCCAATAGTATCAAAGTATAAGTATATTTAGAAGAATTCATAAGTCTTCCTGTTTATATTAATTTTAGAACGAAGTGATAATAACTTAAAGTTACTAAAATTTTGAATGATCATCATCATCAGTAACTTAAAGTACATGAACGAATCGTAAATGACATAGAAGGGGTTTCTCAGTACTGTGCTGTGTTGATAATGCTATCTCGTTATTTGAATAAATGTAACTAGATAGATATTAGAACTCTAAACTTATTGATTGATTGACGAATACACTAGATACTGAGACAAATAAAGAGTTGACTTACGTGTACAATAGTTACAGCATTTTCTCCTGATAATTGATCCAATGGTAAACCATAACTATGCCATAATAGTTGCTCCTGTTCAGTAGATAAAAATCGACGTAAATCGAAATTATATATGTCTTGACTTGATGTATCGTTATTGTTTACTTCAGTAGATATGGATATTGATGTTGGCACTATGCCGAGATTATTTAAATCTTTAATCCAATTCGTAATCTGTTGTCGACGTATATCTTCAGGATAGGCTGATAAATAGGTGATGAATGCGGAAGCAATCAATGCGAATGTTGGGAGATTGTTTAACTGTATGGTTATTTCTTTAATCTGTAACAATTTTATTTTAAAAAAATGTATTAAATACTACCGTCTTTTGCAAGTAAATACACTTAGAATTTGTAGTTTCTATCAGCTATAGATTGATTTTTGTTAGGCATCAGTAATAACCATGTAGCACTCGACAGTCCTAGTTTAGGAGATCTTAGAAGTGCACACCCATGACCTCACTAAAGATGGAAACCCAGAACTTATATTCAATATTATTGGTAATGGCTGTCATACATACGGCTTGCCTGAACTGCACTAGTTACAACTTTCCACTACAACTGTCAGAGAGTCATGAAGTGTCAAATCGTGATCATTCTATAACGAATACATGTAACAAATTGAAACTAATTTCAATTAAACAATCATAATATTTAGAATTTTATGTGTTTCTTACCTGTTTATATCTTCTTTGTGTATTGCAGAACATTACTTATTAATGCTTTATTATAAGGAATTCCTTGAATGTGCAACTTAAGCCTAGTTACTATATGCTGCTAGTTGTAGTAGTGATAAAACCTAGCTCCTTGGTGAACTACTAGATTTATCATGTGCTTTGTAAGATGTTTCCAGACTACTCTCAAATATATATAGTATTCACTAAGTAAGCAAATGGAAAGCTTAGTACAAGTGTTGGATACAAAGCACTTGTTAAGCACTAAAAGCGTTATAGATGAAGCGAACAAACCTAAAATATTATTCTGTATTTTAGGAGTATATTCAGCTTAAAACTGGCTCCGTCTTTAAATCATTTATTCGAAAGTGTAAAGACTGATAAGAAATAATTCGAAAGAATGTTCTTGGCACATATATATCTCAGTCTTTATCGAATCAGAGTCTACTTGGCACGAGTGTGCATGGTGTTAAGTTATTACACTACAATAACATGCAGAGACAAAATTATTAGACGTAGTATTGATGATAGTAAAGTGAATTAGACATGTAGATTATTCGAGAAAACTGAATGAATTTACATGAATAACAGTATCAGATAATCGTATAAATCAGGATCTTGGAAAAAAAATAGCATGTAAATGCATCTGGAGTAATATGATCAGTTCTGAGCCATGTTATGCAATGTCTCGAATCAGTGGATTAGAAAGTCACACGAACCCCAACCATGTGTCTAGACTCGATTGTCAGTTACCTTATGAACTGATGGTTTGGTCGCCTCTAGTCCGCTTCCTCCTCAAACAAACCCTACCCTACATAGAAGTAGTTAGTTATTAAGTATGTGTGATACATTTCCCAACAACCACAGTTGATTAAAAATTTGTATTTTCATAGTGCCTTGCAGTTAGCCTCCGTCGTGTTTACTCAGTGGCCTTAGTATACAAGAATAACTCAATTGAAGGTACCTTTTATTAAGTACTAATAACTTACGAATATCTACTTATACTGATGGTTATATTTCAGTACCATAATGTAAAGGAAAGTGAATAATCGTGCAGTACATTAGCCATTTAAGTGACAGATGAACATCTCACCTCTATTACATTCAACAATAAAATAAACTATTTCTAAATAATACAATATTTACCTGCTCTTCCCATCGTGCATGCTCACTTTCTAATTCATTAACTAATGTTTCAGCTGATGACAAAGTTTCATGTGCTTTATCAAGTTCCAATTTAATTGTTGTTGCCTCAGATGTACGCTTCTCAAAAATACCACGTAGACTAGCCACTTTAGAATCGACATCACTTAAACCTTTAGCTAAATTTGTCAATGAATTTTCAACTTGAATTAATGATTGTTTCAATTTAGCATGCTCTGATTCTAACGGAGCAATACGTTCCAAAACTTTAGCATATTGTACATTGGCTTGAACCCATGTAGCCAAAGGAGCAGCTGCTACTGATGCACGTTTAGCAACCTAATTAAAATAGACGTAAAATATGTTATTGTTATTTTAATTTATATTCATTTTAATATCTGTTATGACGCGAGAAAATTGGGGGGTGAGTGGGTCGGCCGAGTGCCAAATTACTAGTGCCTAGTTGGTTATTGCGCGTCTGCTCTGTGCCCTCTTAGTCCCAAGCCGAGATAAGAAGAATGCGGGCCAATACATCAGCCAGACAGAATCATATTATATTTCAAGCATTCTTTTACATATACATAAAATCAGACCACACAGCAAACCATTTAGAAAATTAACATGAATACAGAACGAGGGGAATAGTGGTAGTGAATAGGAACAACTTGTTCACAACTAATTGACTGTAGTTCATAATAAGAGACAGTTTAATGACAACAATTATGCCAAACGGGAGGATAGGGTAAGAGGAACGTAACAATGATAGAAACAAAATGTTTACCTTACAGACAGTTAGAATAAATGAAATAGTGTTCTCAAAACACGGTTCTGAAAGTTTGTTACACTTCTTTTTGGTCCGGCATAACAATATCTTTAAGGTATCTGGGTTAATTTTAATTCAGCTGTGATTTGCAGGGCAGTTGATGAAAAATAAATATGTTGCCTTAAACTGGGAGTTTTGGCTTAGTGGTTGAAACGCTCAGTTGTCAACTACTATACTACTAGCCCGAATCCCCCCCTTCATCACCACTTAATTTGGTACATGTAGCTATGTATTATCATTAGCCCTTGCATATGGTGTTGCTCGGAGCCGAATACAAGGATTTTCTTTTGACAAGTAACAACAATGGGATATTCAGTAGTGTATATATGGGGTTCATGCAAAACAGGAACGAATCTTTCAAATCACATGGTCAGTACAAATTTGACATCAAGTAGGGCCAACGATGTTTACTTTGTGAAGTCTAAATATTAGACTAACTGTGTGGAAAATATATCTTGTTTATCAAGGTCTATCTAGCTAGTGTCAGTTTAATGTCTGCGAACTGGAACCACTTATAGTATATATATACCATAGTAACAGCCTTTATATTGAAACACTTGCATAATATAATACTAATAAATCATGTCGCCTAAGTCAGTCATTTAAATATAATTAGAATTCACTCTAATTATAATATATTCGAGCAGGTATAGTAACTTTCTGATATCGAAAACTGTATAGCAGTGTGCTTTGGCAGCTACCTGTATAGTGGCAAACTGAATGGTACTGAGAAAAGAGGATTCATCGACTTAATGTTCACTTTACAGCATAGTTCTTTGAAGTTAAGGTGATATAACTTTCGACAGGTACAAATTCATTATAGCCGAAGTTATATAGAATAAATGATAAACAAGAATGTATATATATCATATGACATATTTACCCGAGGTTCAAATGACTCTTGATTCTTTGCTAATAACTGTTCAACACTAACACGTAAATCGGGTGTAATTTTTCTTGCATCGAAATTCAAAATCTCTTCTTGAACACCTCGTTTAGCTAAAAATCCACGCATACTAACCCATGATGTATCACGTATACCCATAAGTAATAAAACCCCTTCTAGTATATCACGTATAATATCTGGTGGTGCACGTAATGCACGAATTTCTGATAATGCCTCTGATTTAATATTTCCAACAGCAGATCTAGCTTGATATACTAATGGTTCAATATCGTTCAGTTCTTTATCGATTTCTAATTTTCGCCGTTCTAAACGTGTCGATTCATCAGAAGCTTGAATGCGTAATTTCTCCATCTCTGTTCGTTGTTCAGCAGCACCCTAGAAATAAAACACAGACTATTATATACTACATCAAATAAAAAAGAAAAGTCAATAAACAAATTGAACATGTTTCGCAACATTTCTGAAAACTACTAAGGTTGTTACATAACCAACTTGAGTATTCTATTCGGAATTTGCATCACAGAAACTCTAACTAAAATAGCAGAATGGAGTGAATTTTTAACAATAATGTTATGAAGAATGAGAAGATTAAATTATTATGAAAATCAAATACCTAAGATACTCATTGACTCAACCCCGACTGCAGCTGATGCCTTGTCGTGACGGTTGAACTTGTATACCGTGATAACCTGGTACATCTTTATTGGTTGGAATATTCATCATTTTGGATGAGCTAAAAGCATCAAATCTACGACTCAAGTGTAGGATGCGATAGTAGTGAGGTGTTTTCTTCAGACAACTAGAATTTGTAGTCTTGCCAACTTCTAACAATGAAGGGTATTGTTTAGGAAATATTAAACTTCAAGTAAGACACATGTTATCTTACTCAATGAATTTTCATCAATGGTGGTAGGTCAAATAAAAAAGTGCTGAGCCAACACATCAAGAACTACTTACAAAGTGTTTTTACATTACTAGCTTCAAGAAATTGTTCTTAGAGCTGTGTTATCACATTTTTAGGTCAGTAAAAACCACATAACCTTAAAGCCACTGAAACAAATTAGGTTTCGCATGAATAGTCCTTAATGACTAGTTCATTGAAGCATTAATTTGACAACTAAATTATAGCATTATTTGAAATGAATTGTGACTAGCAAGTGGAACGCTGGACACACATTTCGTCCTATCTAAGACTTGTCATCTGGATGCATCTGCATCCAAATTTTGATGTTCACAGAAAATGACCTGCTTCAGTCCATAACGGAAATCAACGGAAAGAAACAAGTTTATCCTAATAACATTGTTTACATACTACTAAAATCATCTGATAAGTAGAATATAAAAATATATAACAAAAATGTAAACTGTTCTAACCTGTATTGCAGCACTGATTTGTTCTAAAGCTTTATCAGCTTCAGTTTGCTTCTTAACTAATAATTCACTTTGTTCAATTGCATGTTTTTTTAATTGAGTGACATATTCACGTGCTTCTTTAAGTTTTAATAAACCACTTCTTAATCTATTAACTTTTGATTCTAATATTTGTCGATGATTTTGTTCAATATGATTAAAATTAGTGCATAATGTAATAAAATGACGTGGTGTTGGAATCATTTTCTGAAAATATGGTGCTGAATTATGTATATTAATACATGCTTTAATGAAACTACTATTTAGATTATTCAGTAGACAAGAGTTATGTATTAATAATTTTGTTAGATGTAATTGACTAAATTTAGACCAACTATCCATCCATTGAATAGAACAATATTTATAAAATGAAGGATTTGATTGAAACCAATTATTGAATAAATCATAATCATCTATATCTAGAATAATAGCAAAATGAAGATTTTTATGAACACGTTCAGCAAAGAAAGCAGTTAATGGTCCACGATAACCAACTTCAGAAGCATATTCTTTTAAATTAACACCATTTTTGGATGCAACACTAGTTACTAATGTTTCTAATTCATCAGCATTCATTAAATTACTTGCTTCACCACATGATAATAAGCTATTAATAATTTCTAAGAATGAATCATTTATCAGTTGATAATCTTCAATGATTAATAATGTTGGTTGATTGTCAATACCTGCTGATTGACATACATTCTTCATATCAGTAACAAATTGACGTATTTGATAACTACGACCAGTATGCAAACGAAAAGTATTTAATTGATGTAGATGAGCCACAAGATTTAATGCAGATCGACGTCCAATACCAGATCTACCAGCCAAGAACAAAGAACCTGATGGACGACTAAGTACACGATCAATACGACATATATAATCAATGAAAGTCTGGAAATAATACCAAGTTTTCAGCTTGTGGATATTTATCACTAGCTAATTGTTTTAGTCCTTTTGAGGCTATTTCTTTCATTTGCATATAAGTTATGGATCCTAGTGGTCGACCATGTAATGGTATTGGACTACCTGGAGGTAACTGAGGTTTTCCATTCCATGTAACAAACCATAATAGATCCTTTGTAAGGGCATCATCAGTACTGTCAACATGATTCATCTTATCTTCATTTTCAACGGATTCATAATCTTCTGTTGCCATCTTTAATATCATTCGTATTTCATCACAGTTATGTTCTGGCTTATGCATATTATCATCAGCAACAATTCCATCTAAATTATTGCAAACAATTTTAGTGAATAGTTTGTCGAATTGTTGACGTGCACTTTCACCAGGTAAACAATCACGAAATAAACGCTTTGCTTCATAACCGAATACAGCCCAAATAGAATTGATTGATGTGCTGAAATCATAACGTAATAATCCTGTTAACCATTGAGTTAATGAATGTGGTGTAAATACACAATGAGCATATTCATCTGCTCGAAAATTATGTTGTAATTCCGATAATAATTGTATCATTATAGTAGACATATTATGTAATCTTGCTGGACTAATCATTGTTTTGAATGCACTTTGTGAATTCACTTTAGACATAATGATTGTTTGTAATAAATAAGTATATATATTTATCAATTGATGCTTGTCAGGATAATTTATCACAGTTAATCGTAAAGCTGATGTAAATCTTTTCGATAAAGTATAACGTCCAAGTCCTATAGATGTTGTAGATGGTGTAAAACTTCCAACAAATTGAATTCCTTCAATACTAATGAATTCTAAACTGGATGAATCATAATATCCATGATAAGTAAGTATCTGTGTGTAGGAGATAAAAATAAAACAGATAATCGGGATTGAGTGTTTTGGAAATAATTGAATGTTAATTCTATTGAGTTAGGTAACCTACTGACTAATTAAGAAGCACTAGACAGCTCTTTCGTCCTAGAATGGAACTCCTCGGCAGTGCACATTTACAACTCCATCAGGCATTGAGCTCAGGACCTTCAGGCTTCATTGTGAACGTTAACCACTGAACTAGCTTCTAGCTCTTGATATTTCTAACTTAGGTCAATTCGCAAAATATTTGTGCGACTTTATCCAATGCCATCGGTGGTTAATTGATAATGATGGTAGTAGAGAATATGTATACATATAAATATATCTTTTCAAAGTTTGATGACTTTGAATATTCCTGTTCAGAAATTAATTAAATGGACAAACTTACAGTCTGCTACTCATGATCAACGTAGGACATAGTGTAAGTACGTACTATTTTGAATCCTCATAGTACCTCAACACACTAAGAATATACTGAGATTATGTTTAATATTGAAGTAACAATAACAGTATCACTGATTGCAAGGAGAACTGAAAACAGAAAATACGGGTTAGAAAGAAAGTTCCCTGAAATAATTCAGGAACTAAAATCTAGCAAAGGACCAACTATTTATTGGCTATGTCACCTAATGCCTCCAACTACCGATTATGATCATCGTACCAACATGGCTAAAACAGATAATTAATGGTAAATTAATGTCATGTTTTTGTTTGGCTCTCCTTAGTCCCTTTTTAATAAATCCTTACGCCATCCAAAAGTAAGCGTCCAAACAAGTAGTAGTTACGTATTTGAGGAATACACAAACCAACAAAGTGTCCAGAAGATCACCACTAGGATCTGCTGAATGACACCTCTATAACTAACTGCTGTTAGCAGTTTCGTCATATTCAGGTCTACAATGCAGTCTAATCATGATAGCTAATTCAACTAATTAAAACGTAACATCGAACGAAGAAGTGACTAAATTATTTGAATAAAAGTATACTAGGAAAATAAAGCATTGGAAGGCATACTAGTTATGAATGTTAGAAAGTTTTAATAATTTTAGAATAGTCAATGGTCAGGGAAGAACTAACCCCTGAAGACAATAATGAGCATGTCATTCAATCATAAAAATAATCAACATACTTTACACAACAAAAATGTTCTAAGAAAATTCAGATTTAAAACTTCAGTAGCCGGAAAACTGAAGTCTTCCCAGAAAAACTTTGGTTAGTCTATCACTGATCACTGAATAGTAAATAATTTTAGTACTTTGCGGTAACTGAATCCTATCAATCAGAGCTATGGACTAGATATACATGATACTAGTTAATAGTGACTGGTAATTTGGTATAAATATTTTAGTCACCTAGTGACTAGTTCAGTAGTAATAGGACCGCGTTGTGTGTGATGCATGTTTAAAATCCCCAGTGAATTCAATCAAGATTTCAGATAAACTTTGCTGTTGAATATCATATAAAATGAAACCGCAGTTCCGAGCTTCATGTCAATCGCCTTCAGACATAATAACATAACTGTAAAGATAAAGAATAAAACCATTCATATGGAAGCTGTAGCTAAAGTTATCCCAAACGTCTACAATAATCACTATATCATACTAAGTACTTTCGGCTATTTTCCGTTTAGATTAGTAGGTGAATGTCGCATGTATGAATATGAAATTCACTTGGTGAACAGAAATCGTCGATCATTTTCCCAGACTAGAGATGTTATTCAAATTTAGTCATGTGGAATACAAGTCTCTAATCCATGAACCATTAACAGAAAATAAAACTATGTATACAGATTGGTAGGTGGTTAAATACAACGTACAGAATGGTTGTATATGTTCATCGGTTGAAATTGTAGCAATACATCTGCACATCAAGATGAATACCCAAGTAGTAGAAGTCATAGTAACATCAGTGATAACAAAATAAGATTTGGCATAAAGAACGTAATTTGAAAGGAAAGAATCAACTGGTGGAAAGAAAGGTATATTAAAATATAAATCTCAGGAATTGTTGAGACACAAGGAGTGAAAGTATCTGCACAACTGTGACTGTTACTAAGCCATGTTATCAAATATCTTCAACCATTGGTTACGACATTCACACGGACTCAAGCCGGGTAGTTTGTAACTACAAACGCAGCTCAGGTCAACATTCAAGGACTTCACGGACTGATGCTACGTTTTGATATAGGGCACCATTAGTATTTCTGTCCTCTATTTCTACGATAGTCATCATCGCACGTGAAGGTAAGGAGTGATTGAGCATACTTAATAAATGTTACAATAATTGGTGAATGTTTACCATCTGATCAACTGACTTTTTCATTTTTCCTTAACAGATAATACTAAAACACCTAGAAAAATGTTTTAATGATATCTGTGATCAAATATTGATAATAATACTAGTATACTTTTACAGACTACGTTCCACATTCATTCAGTAAGGCAGAACAGATTGCTGTATTGTGCACTCGCTCTTCGACTGACATCTCAACAACGCGATAAATGATATAAATTGGAGAAAGTAAAACGAGCTTATTGAATAAGACACCAACCCATTAGGGCTGATCAATCTTTCGAGATGAATGAAGTGATAGGTGCGTTCAACAACTAGACTTTGTCTTAACCACAGACGTTAATGTAGGCGAGTCCAATAATAACGCTCTGCATCTTATTTAGCTGTGGGGCGGGGGAAGAAGTAACCGATCTCAAACATGCTTGAAATGTTTTTCAATACAAACAAATAAATCAGCATTTTATCAGCTGTCGTCATTAAATAGAATTGTGTGATCCTACGTATTGTAAGTCAATAAAAGAACTTTGCAGTAGGAGATCAATACCTGAAAATTCAAACGACGAAAGCGCTCTCTAAAATTAACAATAACTACTTTGAAGAAAATAAAACAACTAAACACCTACTTGTTGTAAGAATGCAATCAACTGACATGATCCCCATTTATCTGGTTTTGGTAGATTAAGATCCCGTAAATATAGAATAAGATGATCACCTTCTTTTGGACGTAAAACACGTCCACTACTAGATAGTTTTGTCGTTGTACTATTAACACAAATACAATATTGCATTAATTTATGTATTATTTGATTCGGTGTAGTTTGTGCTGAGCACTGAACAGTAACTACATGAATTGATTTAGATATTGTAGCAAAACAATAATCTAGAAGGAGACTTTTCGTTATCAATTAAAAGAAAAATAGAACAAAATGATCAATGATACAATGAACAAAATCCATTTGATGATAATATTGATAATAACAACAGTGTAACTACAATTCAACATGTACAGACGTAATGCATCTCAACAGTAAGTAGAATATATATCTACTAGTGAAGAAGTACAACATAAGAACTAGAAAACACAGCGCTTAAATAACAGTTGTTAAGTTCCAGTTAACTAATATGAGATGAGCTATTGGCGTTAAGGTTGCAGTGATTCTAGACTAAAAATATATACCATATACATTATACCATAGATAGGATAAGTAATTTAAATAAGGATTAGGAATTTCAGTAATTATTAGGCTTTTATTGCTAGAAACATGATTCGGTATCAGTCTTCGAGATAAGAAACAAGTTTTATAGGTAATGATAGTCGACAAGTGGAACTCTTCACCTCAACACTCAATTACATCCCAATTTGATGACATAATTCAAGTAGTTAGATCACCTGAAATTCTTATCTCAAGGAATAACACAGGCGATCCAGACTTCTGTCCTAATCACACTGAAATTGTAACTAAGCCCAGTGAGTCGAAAGGTTAGGAAAAACATAATGTAAACATTCGGAACGATGTATGCAAGGCGTAGGACTTGCAA
This sequence comes from Schistosoma japonicum, assembly GCA_025215515.1. Lineage (NCBI taxonomy): Eukaryota > Metazoa > Platyhelminthes > Trematoda > Strigeidida > Schistosomatidae > Schistosoma > Schistosoma japonicum. The sequence continues at coordinate 32,917,003 of CM046063.1, forward strand.
CATATTGACTGGCATTTTTCGTGTCACAGCTTTACGATACTTTTCCTCAGTCTTACACCACTGTCCAAACTTAAGTTCAATAGGGTAGGGCAAAACTTGTGGCGACATTGAGCAAACGTAAAGTAATTCCGGAATTAGTATTTAGGGTTGTGAATTCATTGTAAAGTTAGGATTTAAAGTAATACTTAGGGTTATAACCCTCATATAAATAATTGCTTTGTTATTTAGGAATAAGTTTTTATTCTGATTAATGTAATAAGCCTTATTATATTAAGTCTTCTCCATAGAAATGTTAAATAAAATGAAATTTATAGTGAGTAGCGTATAAACATGGTTTATGGTCTCCATCTGACTGTGGATAAATCTTTGTCATTTGCTTAAGATTTTCGTGAGGGGGGATGTTAAACTGTAATTAGTCTTTACTTCAAATTCTTTAAAAAATAAACTGAAAGATTTTCATTGAGGTAGTTTGTGGAGATTGATATGAAGCCTTAGTTGATTGAATTTGTCATCGATTTATGTTGGCAGAGTACCACTGAAAACCAGGAAGCACATGACAGCTGTTTCATCTTAGCATGAGACTCCTCAGCGGTTTATACACCAGGTTCTCCCACAGAGGCTTTAGGTTGGTTGACGCCTAACCCTCTGCACCAGTGGGGCAGCATTTAATGATAAAATTCCTACTTCCATCAATTTGTGATATATAGTGCTGTGATCATCCATGGTCATCTTTGATAACTGTCTCACTTGCAATAAGTTTAAACTCCACCAGTTACGACCCTTAGATGCCGGCTCAGTGGTGCAAAGAGTTAGGTGTTCGCCAACCTGAACCCCCTGGAACGGAATCTAAGGTAGGTATTGCTGATGAGTACCGTACTAGGAAGAAATGTCTTGTCCAGTGCCCCCTAGTTTCTAATCGTACCCTGCCAACAGCGATCTGTGACAAATTCAGTCAACTGTAAGATGCTCAGTTATATAAAGTAATTTCTTTATCATTGTTTCTGTGACTCAACAGCGGCAACATCATTACAAACCATGACTCATATATCTACTACTTAAAATATTAATATCTCTTGTCATATAGTCAATTGTTTTCCTAATAATCTATTCAGCTATAAATACTTTGTTCTTACTAGCTTAAAGTGGTTAATGAATCACAAGGATGATTGGCTTATTCGTAAACCTGAGAACGAGCATTTCAGGTATCACATTCAGCTGATTGCTATACTGTACTCTAGCCAAAAATCAAAAATATTAGCCAGTTTACCGGAGTTGAAACCGATATATTCAAGTCGAAAGTTAATTGCACTTTAACAGCTGTTGCTAGAATAGATTAGTATAATGAAATACGTCAATAAATGAACTTTTTCCATTATTAAAGAATAAAATATCGTGCATTATGATTAAGTGTTATCAAGACTATTGAATTCGAATCTGAAAACATGGATTAGCACTGAGTTAGGACAGCTTCTATCACTACTTTTGCCATACTGTGAGACTTTCAGTTGGTGCCCATTTCATGTGTACATCGGATTTCTGTACGAAATCCAGTTATAATCAATATGAGCTCCCTAGTGTCTAGTAATCCGCTCAGGATTCACATATAGCAACAAAGATTGATCGATTTCAGTCCATAATAAATCAACAGGAATATCTAAATATATTCTAATTATATATACATACTCTTTGTGCAAGTGTGATTGGTTGAACTCTTTAGCCTAGTGGTTAGAGCGATGGAGTTTTGTTTGAGTCCTGGTGTGATGAGTCCCAAATGGGGTGGAATACGCGTCCTGGGTTCCGCTTGCCAGTCACAATCCAACTCATACAATATTTGTAAGCTATCGCTATATCTAGGCAACTAGCTCAGGATGCAACAAACACTGATCACATTCAGTTCATGATAAATCAACTGAAAGATCACGACACATTCTAATTATTATCATTAGCTTTGCAAACATGTTAAGTCTAATTGGAATTCGTCCAGTTTTATCATGTGTCATGTCATTTATTTCACTTCATATATTATAGTGATCCTCGGTTGAATGTTTTATCTAACTTATTATAATATTATTATTTCACTCCTCTTAGGCTAACTATCTATAAATGCTCTGATTACCAGTCTCACAGCTTAGACTAACCAAAATTAACAATGTATATTAGTCATTTAAACACAGACAAGTTTCAAAATCTGACATTATAGACTAATCTTTAAGTAAATGACTAAGCATAAAAATATACAACTCACGTTTTACCACATCCTTCGGGACCAACTAAAAGAAATGACTGTCGTGATCTTGAATCATCTAACCAACAACGAAATGCATCAATAAATCGTCTAACATCAGGTGTTAAAACTAATGGTGGATTACCAGAGGCTAAGCCATCAGCTATTGCATTTGTTATGTCTGGATCTTCAATGCATTTGTTTGATGGTATTTCAGAATACTGGGAATTATACCTTAAGGAACGTGGAACAGAATTTCCCAGTAATACAATACTAGTTTCTCTCGAATATGAAGTCAAACGATTTGGATTGGATGAGTCCACCTTAGAAAGTAAATTGATAAAACATAATTGGGATGTTAAAGTACAGAGGAATTTATAGTTCAATATTTAACCACTCCTTACTTATAGTTATAAAGTCTAGTGTAGTCTAGTAACCAACAAATAATGCTGACTGACCTAGGTGTCAGTAGTCGGTACTCATCAGCAACGGATACTTCGTAAATGGGTATAATATTTATTTATTTAAACATAAAGTTTGGTACAGATCAGCACCAAAAATATATACCTCACTTGTCGGATGCTCAAATTGAAGTAGGTGGTTTCTCTTAAGAAGTCACCCTCCACCGTATCAAGATATTTCAGAGGTATCCTACCAGATGCCTCCAAAACCACCTTACATCATAGTCGCTTAAATTAAATGTTACTTGTGTAACTGTTTCGATAGAGTTCGATCATTACTTGAAAGGACCAGAAAAACACTGCACTTGTCACTACTCAAGAATCAACTAATCTATGTTTATAATTATAAGTTCTGAAGAAGAAAAACTATTTCTCGTGTTAATTAGCGTTTCAATGGAGTTTCCATTTCATTTGAATACAACCTGTCTAAGGTCAAATATAATGGGATTTAATATATTTCACCTTTGTTCACAATTATTTTAAGTTTGATGACATGTTGAGGTTTATGTAAATACTCTATCCATAACCCAATTCAATGGTAGGGAGCCCAAAAATAGCCACTTTGATTGATTGTCAAAAGGTTACATTTACTTATTTAAGCAAACATAACTCACGATTACGAATAATTTAATAATCTTGCAGGGTAACCTGTTAACCGTTGTCTTTTTAGAGTTTTCTTCTAATGAGGATAACTAGACAGTAACCACCAGGAATTTTTAAACCAGTTATCTTGTTATGTGGAACTCCAGGTATCAAATGTTTAACTACGATTTGTAGAGGCGGTCTGTTGTAAAACGCATAAGCGATTACCGACTGATATTCGTCTATTATCCTTAAAATCCATTTATTTCTGCCTGTTCAAACATGAATGTAATCTTCCTCATAGTATTTCCTTGTGGTGTTGAATACTTTCCAGTCGAAAGAGATACTCTCTAAGCTTGTGAGTCTACTCCACAAGACAACGGAGTAACGTCAGGATATACAGATTCGTGGCAGCCAGTGATCAAAGTTAGTCTGTACTTCATTCAATCTGTTAGGATCCTAGAGTCAATGTAATTACCTGCTATGAAATAAGGGTTTGTGAATCTATCTAGGTGAACAATCCCTATCCACCAAGTCAGTTTGAGCTCCATATGTCGGATTTTTTTATATCACTTGTGCTAAAATAACCCTCACTACGTGATGGTAATCAGTATGAGGTCCCTAGGAGAAAGTAGTTGACATGTGACAATATGAGAACCAACTCTATCTCCCCATTTAAGGCCCATTAAACAACGAATTGCCACAGTGGTCAGGTAACAATAAGTTAGTAGTTACACGATATTTCTGTGAGAATCTTAGAAACACAGATGAATTATTGTTTGGAGATACTATATTTTCTAGTAATATAACTATTTAGTATGAAATACAAAAGTCGGATTAACTAAAACACAATTGAAGAATTTTAGATGACTAAAGGTAATGATAATTATACTTGAATTACTGTCAGTAAAATAAAAATATGCAAACACCATTGAGATTATATGGTGAAGTATTTCTTAAAGCATTCACTTACCTTTACATCTAAAGGTTTAGTTATATCGGGTGGATTTTCTCCTGTCGCTTCATATACTTTGATAGCTAGTTCATGACGTACAGACTCTGGCAGATTTGCACCTAAACCACGTATTAATCCTACAGTAAATAACGCTGGTGTTATTGCTCCAACTAAATGAGAAAGGCCAGTAAGTATTGTAGCAGCAGGACTAGTATCAATGATAAATTCATTCTAAATGTTAATATAATAAAGGCAGAAATAAGAAATTATCATTGACAAAAGTAATCTAAAGTGATAAAGATAGGCATACAATTAGACTAGTTGGTAGTTTACACTAATACATAAGAGATTTCATCAGTGATACACGAAACTTGATCATTTGTTTTGAAAAAAACAAGTCAAACATCACTTTACGTCAACCATTCAGGTTAAGACTAAAATTCTAACTGTAAACCATCAGATATCAACTCCTTGGTATGAAACATAAGTGTTTGGTGTACAACCCTAAAGGGTTACTAAATTGATCACTAGTTGGGTGATGGATGAGCACCATTGAGGAGTCCAACACAAAGATGAGACAACTAATCAATGCTACTTGGTTTACATTAGTTGTCTTGTTAAGATCAGTAAACTTCAAATTGAATAACCTACACTACGCTAATTAATTAAAAGAAGGAATTATGTTGACTTGTAAACCTGGTGACGAATAGGATTAAGGGATAAACTTAGAAGTTATATTTTCGGGACATTAGTATAAATAATCATAAATTGTACTTCTTAAATAATTAGTTAATAGAATTTATATATTGTTCTATTTATAGGCTCCCTATTTGACCTAGTAAGTGGTGTTGAACCTCATTCAGTTATTGTCAATCAATTATAAATCGGTTACTGAGTGTTCTGACCAATAATGTCCTGGTTTCGTACAATGATGATTTATTATCAATGAAACATTGTGATCTCTTTAGTTCGATCAATGTAATCTTGTATATTTTCAGTCATAATGGATAAAAAATAATAAAAGAAGGAACTTGACTAAATTTTCTCATCTTCTAGGTCTGTAAGACAGCATCCGTATGATTCAGTCTAAAAGATACAGTGTTTCACATACGAAGGACACATCATTGGCAATGAGTTAGTAAGAAGATGAAACGGGGGTTTTTAGTAAGGCAATGTACACAGATTTGGTGTTGGTTATCCTTCATCATCAAGATTCATCTAGGAGCTTAAAGGAAAATATGCTCACAAAATGTTTTAACTATATATATATATATATATATGAAAGGGCTATGATATTTGTTACTTAAGTACGATATGTAATGCATCTACCCCGGAAACTGTCTAGTTATATAACCTAAGATGTGTCATGGGATTGATGTAGATGATAGTAATAAGCGCAGCCGCTTTTTCTATGTAACATTCCGTATGGTTTCTAAGTAGTTTATTCTTTATACTTGATATATAGCTTGTCTACTATTTTCATTTCGTTTTTCAGTTTACATAAGATTGAGTGAAGTGATTTTTCTAATTTTTGAGTAACGCACATTTCAAATTGGATCAATAATCTGGTAGTAACTTTTGCATCTGTCCATCATATACGACAGGATAATCCAAAATCATTGTCCTGTCGCTTGTTTCATGATATACTAAATACTACAACATCTAAAAAGAAAGCGTTTCTTACCTTTTGGTAGACCCATTCTAAACATTGATAAAATATCGGATCTATCAAACATTTCAGTTGATTTTGTTCATTTTCCGGTTGTTGCATTAACCATGCATTAATCAATGTATGTGGATCTGTTGCTTCATCACTCACATAAACAACACCCATTCTTGAAACGGTAGCTGGACTTGCATGAACTAACTCATGCGTTTCAAATATGAAATTGACATTCGAACCAAATTGAATACGTTCACCATTAGGTAAAGTTAATAAGTGATTATCATCTAATACAGAATTCAATGATTCAATCCATTCAGGATCAATATCACCGTCAGATATAATCCAACATTTCTGATCTAAAATATTTACGATATTATCAAGATGATAAGGAAAAAGATGATGAAATAAACAGTTTAACTACTTATTTTATTTTGAATAGCGTACTCAACAGATGAATTTATAACGTTCGTCTGATGAAGTGCAAATAAAACGAAACGGTTATGTTGTTACTTTTAGTACTAGTCACTAGACAAAATTTAAACAACTTGAGATATTAGATAGGTGAAGGTAATCGTGTTAAATAGAACTCATAATTAAGGTGCTCCTTAGGTCATTACAGAAATTGACACTCTATTCAAGTGACACAATTTTTCAAGTCTCAGACGTTACGATTGATCTATTTAGGAGATGACTAACTTAATATAACAATGAGATAAATAAATAGATAGCCACACAGCTATCCATTTTGAAAGTTCAAAACTTACCCATACTTTCTTTTACAACACATCTTGCACTATACGTAAGTACTCCATCTGTCCATTCTCGTGTATCTGGTTCTATTTGACCAAGTAATTGTATACGTAACATTGATTTCGGATTAAATATATATGAACTGATTGATGTACCCATTTTATTCAATGCTAAACGTAATAAATTTAGGATTGTTGATTTTCCACAATTTGAAGGTCCAACTAAAACAACACCTATACGTTGTGATAATTGTTCATATAATTCCACAGCTTTTTGAATCTTTATTAATTAACAATAAGTACAGAAGATGAATTTGTTAGTGAATGTTGGATATATTGAACATGTTAAGCTTTTTTTTATGAAATAAACCTACATATCAACAGATAACATGTAGTATATCTATAGAGTCATTCATTTGATTATAACTAACCGACAACAACTTAGTCATTGGTAAATGTAAATAAAATTTAAACCTGACAGGAATAAAGGAATCTTTGACGAAGTCATTAATGAATTGTTGAGTTATATTGCAATTGAAGTTGAAAATCCATACTAGTAGATGCAAACTCATTAATTTAGGAATGGGAAACTTTATGAATATGTCATGATTCGAGAAATTTGGGGTTGGTTGGTTGAGTGCCAATTACTTGTGCCTAGTCGACAATTGAGCTTCTGCCCTATGTCCGCTGAGTCCCAAGCCGAAATATGGAAGAACACGAGCCAATAGACCAACCAAACAGAATCAAATTATATTTCATACATTCGTTTATATATATATATATCAAACCAGACCACACAGCGGATCAATTAGGAAATTAGCATCAATACAAAACTAAGAAAATAGTGGTAGTGAATAGGAACAACTTGTACACAATTAATTAATTGTAGTTCATAGTAAGAGACAATATACTACGAATAAATATACTAATCGGGAGGATAGGGTAAGAGGAATGTAACAATCATAGAAACAAAATGCTTACATTACCTACAGTTGGAATAATTGAAATAATGTTCTAAAATACAATACTGAGAGTTTGTTACTCTTCTTTAGTGGTCCGGCATAACAGAATTCATACCTAAAAGTTCTGCACTAGATTGAAAATGACTGTTTATTATGTCAGATTCCTTATGATCAATCTATGACGAATATTACCTAAAACTAGAAGTAATTTCCACTCCATAGAATAGTTGGTAAAGCGTGTAAATCTGTGTTGATTCATGCATAAAAATAAGACAGAATGAGATATATAGGCTTCGGACACCCCACATGATACTAAGTTATTTAAATGTCGAGAGTATTGAAATTCTAGCTCGAGTGAATTACAGCTATATTGGAATTATCTGGCAGCATGTTTGATAACCGAAATCTTATTTTTATTTATATTACATACAGCATAGACTATTATGTAATCAATGACATGAGTGACTGCAATTTTTTATTGATATGGGTAAGTCAATACTCCAGATTGGAGGATAAGAGTTTAAATTTGAATCTCCAGTGAACTGTTACTTGTTTGTAATCTGACAGTTTAAGCGTCGATTACCTACCGTCAATTAAGTTGATTGACATTGTTGTAAATGAAGGAGTGAGAACCTGCGTACTAACCTGTGTTACCACGAATTCACATTCATATGACACCATGTAGATATCAGACTGTCTATCCATGAGTGAAAAACAGAAAAATCAAATTTCGAGTTCCCGTTTATACTAATTATTAGTAGATAGAATCATTGATGAGTAGTTTGTGTTTCAAAAAAGGTTTCTAGGTAATCGGAAGAATTAAATTTTATTACTGATCATTTGTAGTCTTTCACTAACTGTAAAATACTCTAGAAAGTTGCGATGGTTTATTTTCGTCTACCAACTAATAAGTAGTATAAAACAATACTCAAAACTTCGTCTCATACGATTGTATACAATAATTCTAATGGCAAGATTTAAATGTTACAATTTCGATCACTGACAATATCATAATTGAGTTTTACGGAAACAAAAAGAAAAATTCCACATTATAAACTGTGGTTGAAATGAACAGAAGGTAAAGCATATGTTTCATATGAAGTTAGTAAAATATATTAGAGTTGGTTTCATCACGGGTGTTTACATAATTGTGTATTGTTATATTGAGATGGATATAATTTATAAATAGATTATTCGTGAACATAACAAGCTTTTAGATTGTTTATTTAACGTATCGACTAACAAGGGGATCCGACATATAATCCAGCTACCCTAGAGTTCGTATCACGAAGCGTACAAAGACAATAAGAACCCACGCGTTGTCTAATCTAAGAGAAAATATATCAGTCATATTTGTCAATGAAGAGGTAGAAGTGTTATAAATTTCCTCGAATTCCTATATCTTCTGCTATGCGTATTAAACGAATAGGGACCCTATCAAGAAACATTAATGGTATACAGTATATTACCTTAAATGATTTCATTTGCTCTACCACGCGACCGCTTTATACCAAATGAAACTAAACTATGTCACGTATACTCTTAGTTTCTCCTTTACCGAATCCATTTGTTAGCTAAGCTGCCTGGTTGTATGTCCTATGTAGTTTTATCCACAGCAGCAGCTAAATTCATATATGCACATGAAGGAAACAAATTCGGATAGTCTATCTTTCGTTAGAGTGAACACTGCTAGTCGACTAGTAAATAACAATCAAGGAAAAGAGAAAGGCCAAAGAGCATATTGAACAAGGAATAGGAGGCAGACATAAAAAGAATGAATAGCACGTAGGAAGAACTGGAATGTAGAGCTCCTGATAAAGATAGTTGAAAAACACTAGTCGGTAGCCTATGCAACATTGAGCATAAAAAATGAATAAATAAATATAAGTAGACCAGAAAAATATAAAATATTTCTCACTTGAGCTTCTACAAACACCATTTGATGTTCCCTTATAATTGAATGCATTGAATCAATAAGTTTAATGTATTCTTGATTTTCAAAGTGTATATTACGTAATGATAAATTAGGAAATACATCATTGAGAAGATTTTCAAAGAGTTTAGCATCATAATTTGTTAATTTTGCTAATGTATTAGATTTAATTGCTTGTATTACAAATTTTGCTTCATATTCATAAGTAAATTGTTCATCTTTCAAATTATTTAAATAATACTTTTGTTTATCTGAATGTAATAATGTTCCAGCACAACATAAAACAGTTTTCAATGCTCTTAAACCCCAGTCATAATGTTGTTGTACTGAGAGAAGTTGTCTAGTTAGAAAGGAAATAAAAACGAAATTGATTATGGATTTAAGAGCATAGAATTAAATACGTATAGATATCAAAAAAATGTACCCCTTACGAAATTGTTCAATGGTCATTTTCTTCATAAATATAAATCCCTGTAATTGTATATGGGTTAGGATACTGACGAGAAGCTCAAACCAAAGAAGGTGATTTTCTTAAGAGACTATACTTCTGACCTAAAGGTCTATTCCATAAGGCTATCAAACATCGTCACAAGATAAAGTGATCTGGTAGCTAATGACTAAAATACATGCATATAACATGTGCCACCATAGAATCATGAAACCCATATAACTATATATTCGAAATCAAGGTTTTTAAATTCTACTAAGAGAATCTCATGTAAACAACAGCCTTGTTTAGGCTCCTAGACCTTCTTTTCACTTTTGTAAACAACACACCAAGCCCGCGTAGGCAGTGAGTAGGATTCCCCAAGCATACACTATAACCAAATGGCTATATGTGAACATTTTTAGAGGGTGAGTGGATGTTTCCCACTCTCGTTAGGAACCATGGGATAAACAGTAATTACATTTTCCAAATTGTGCAGCTTATTTCTTATTCATTGCGATTTAATAATCAGTCAATTAATCAATATCTGTTAGCCCATGTGAAGGATAGGCCGCCAACCAGCCTTCTTCAACCAACTCTGTCCTGAGCTTTCCTTTCCAGCTCTTCCCAAGTGCTCTTCATTCTCTTCATGTCTGTCTCTGATTCCCGACGCAAGATATTCTCGGGTCCTCCACTTTCCTTTGGCTTTTAGGATTTCATGTTAGTGCTTGTCTAGTGACACAGTTTGGGGATTTCTTCAATGTGTCTGCGTTCTATTCACCTCTAGCGTCTTTTCCTAATCTATTCCTTGGCTGGAAGCTGGTTGATTTATTCTCTGCCATAAAAAGTTGTTGTTGATGGTATCCGGCCAATGGATCTGAAGTATCTTAGGCGGACAGTTGTTTATAAATACTTGTATCTTTTGAATGATGATTTTCGTAGTTCTCCAAGTTTCAGCTCCACACAACAGGACAGTTTTCATAGTTGTATTGAAAATTCTAACCTTAATGTTGACTGACAGTTGGTTTGAGTTCCGGATGTTTTTCAAATGTAGAAATGATGTCCTTGTCTTTTCAATTCATGCCTTCACATCTGCCACAAATATGCCCCTCCTTGTTAATCGATGATGCTACCCAAATATGTAAAGGTTTCTTTACCATCCGGAATTTCTCCGTCAAGTGTAATTGGGTTCGAGTTCGTTGTTTTGTATGTGCTTTAGCAAAATGTTTAGTTAAGAAGTTGATTGCAGGTAGTCAACTAGATGCCCTGATCGATCTAAAGACCAAGCTGGTTTCTTATTTCTTTCTGTGGCATACCTTTAGTCTTCAGGGAACTCAGTCTTTCTGTATAATGCAGACTGGTCTCATCAAGTGTTATTCTGCAGCCGTTTCCTCGGAAATGCTAGAACGACAACCTCTAACAAAACTTTGTCATTTACACTGAATGATCGTTAAGGAGTGAAAAATATCATGTTTGCCTACTCCCTGGTTGTTAAGAAAACATAATTGAAGTAGAATTGTCTTCACTCATGGTTAAATATAGACTTTATAAAGGTGTGTTAATAGTTCTGCGATTATACTTTTAGATTTTGTCTTAGAATTGTTGAATAAGGATATATCAGCGTATGATACAACGTATATTCATGCGTATTGCTAATGCACTCCATAACATATTTAGTTTTATTTGTTGTTCAGAAAATAGCCACTTCTAAGGAATAAATATTCTTAAGCATTATATAGTGTTAAGGAGATTGAAAAATCTTAATTTTCAAACTATAGACTAACTAAGCTTAAATTAACATTTAAAACCAGGAAACACTATACTGCCATTTCGTCCTAGTACGGAACTCAATAGCATTGAGCATCTATGATCACATCACGGATAAAATCCAGAGCGTCTAGGTCTCGTAACAGGCACTTAACTTCTAAACCATGGAGTTAAGATCAAATGCATTAACTTTCTAACCCTACTATCATAAGCAATACTAGTACTAGTGGTTTGGTAACCATAGCAAAACTTAGTCGATAGTAATTGACCAACATAATGTTGGTCATTGTTCAGTAATAAATCAATGCAACCCTTCAACCGGTAAGTCACAGCTTAAATAGCTTACTAGTAATATTCAAGAATGTAAAACTGGGTGATATGGGTTCGAATTTCACTAGACGTATCAGTCCCCTCAAGTAAGCCTTAAAGATGACTTTCAAGTAGTGAAAAGTTACTTATATGATTTCCTGAACCTCCCTAACAAAATACGTAATGATAACTTTGAAAATAGTTCCAATGAAATTGCTTACTTAGCTAATGAGAAGAGAGAAACTAGTTTGCGACCTAATAGTTGAGCATTAGAAAAACCTTCAGAGAATAAAATCATTTCAGCTATTAAATCCACATCTGGTTTCGTCATTGAAATTGGCCGAAATAATTGTTTTAAATTATCGGGTAGCTTTTGACGCCCACCATATCCTTTAGCGATAGGATTTAATGTGATGAATATCCCAGAATTAGGATCAACATTTGTAGCACGACCTAGTAAATTGATTTGTGTTGTTCCGCATTTTAGAGCATCTTGAATAATCTACAGTTAGTATTTAGAAAAAAAGAAACAAATCATCTTTAAGCAAACAGAAGTAGATGATACTTAGAGTGAGAAATCGGCGTATATCCAAATACTGAACAATAACTATGCATTTACTTGTAATTAGCTGTAAAACACTCTGTACTTCTGAATGAAATCAAGCGGATTGCGATTCACTTTGATCGACAATGAGGTATGCAATACTTATGAGACTGAGTTGCATTACACATTGTTAGGAATTGAAAATGTGAACTATTATATCCAGGACTCAACAATAAAAAATGTCAACCTCAGAGATAAACCGGAATAGCAGAGTTTCAAACTAGTAATGAAATATCGGTTTAATACCTCCTACTTTCAAACATTTCTCCCATTGATTTCAGTCTCTGTCCAAAAAATTATGCTCAAACATAATCAAGTATATTTTTGTGTAGTTGACATTTTTAAGTAAAATGCATTTAATCAAGGATCTCACATTAACAGTTTTCATTAGAAATGGATACTTCGAAATTTGTTAAAAATCCCTTGAAATACGAAGTTCACGTCAATCATACATAAAGTAATAGTTATATGTATTTGTCGCATACAGTTCAAAAAAGATGAAAGAAATATTTTTGAACTTATAGGAATATCTTATACAATGGAATAAAGTAGGTCTACTTGAAATTAAGGTCAGGTTTGTGCAAAATAAAAATTATACGTCAAGGGGTTGACTGTTGCTAAATAACTACTGATGATTCTGAAGTACTGGACAGTTAGCTGATCCTAGTATAGAACACCTTACCAGTGTGTATCTCTGCCTCCACCACCTAGAAGTTGGACCCAAACACATTAAGCCTCATAGAAATTACTTAACCTTTAAACCACTGAGTTGGCTTTAATGGTTTGCATTTCAAACTTCAGGCAATGTGCAATATTGCGGGATCATAATACTGTACCATTGGTAGGCAACTATATACCAACTTACATGAATGAAATCCCTTTGTCGAGGCTTATTACCAAAACACAGGGAATTGCTTCTTAAAGTAAATCACTAGTAAGCAAATGATGATTATAGTGTGCTGGAGCTTCTTCATTAGCACATAATAAACATAATTGTTTTTCTCTGTAATGCAAAGCTGTACTTACTTGAATTTGCATTGAAATAGCAGATAAAACAGATTCTTCTAGTCGATTAAATTCATCAAAACAACCCCAAGCACCACATTTGACTATTCCAACAAAAATTCTAGTCATAGAACGTAAGTCAATGCCTTCATCACAGTTGAAAACAAGTACCTGGAATGAACAGAATATAATATTAAATAGTTTGTAAAATCTATATATTTCCCCTTCAAGGTATTTAGGAATGCACTTGATATCCTATGATACTCCGTGTAATTGCTGATTCATGACATCTCATTTATAGTGACTAGCTATTAAATATAAGACAGGTATTTCTTCCGTTTTGAACTTGGTCAGGAAACAAGACGTAAGACAGCTGGGAGGCTAAAAAGTTTAAATTTCACTAACACATTCAAACTTAGTTTCACCTTCTTCGATTTTACCAAGCAAGTCTATTACATAATTAGTATACAAGAAAATAATAAGATGATAAGAAGAAGAAAACATGGATGATGTCAATTTAGATATTAAACTAATAATACCAGAGTAGATTTAATGTAATTACAAATTGTCTTTGAATACATAGAAGCCAGTGTTTGGACTTTTATATTATTCAACCACAGACCACCATAGACCATATTCTACATAAAATTAAAAAGGGTTGAATCAAGATTAAGCTTATAACTTGTTTAAACAGTGGAAGAAGATAGGTGTATATTTTTAGACATTGTCACTCCACTATAAGTACGTGCATTCACACTCATTTACGTTTATAAATACTACGAAGTGTATATTGTAGTTATTCACATTCTGACTGAAGTTCTTGTGATGTTTTTCTCAAATAATGATGACTCTGATCACATAGTCCATTTTACTAAAAACTGATTTAGGCTCTCCTTTCAATCCGAAGCTATTTTAATCTGCTTTGAATGGAATGGAGATATAGAAAAGCAGTGTAAGTACAGCAGTTACCCTCAACATACAATATCTTTTCCATTGATTTGTGAATTTTAATGAGTATCCAATATATATGCATGCATGTTTGACTAATTACACTGCATATGTCATAAACAGACACCATCATATATCATCAAACTCTTAAAATCTTTGTTACTAATACACTTTAACTGACATCATTCAGTCAATAAATGGAAGTAAAAGTGACCAGATGTACTGAATAAAGTACAAAGAACATTGAAAATGCTGAGGATAATTTCGATTAGAGAAAACTGTGAAAACACTCTATTAAGGTTCTTCTATTTAAATAAATTAAAATTAAAATTAATAAAGAGTGAAACTATTATTATTCAAGTTACCTGACGACCCATCAAACAGCCAAGTGCTTTTATAGATTCTGTCTTTCCAGTCCCAGCTGGACCATATGGATTACCGCCTAAACCCATACGCATAGCTTGTGTCAGTGTTAAATAACATTTATCTGTTAATGGAGTATGTACTAAACGTGATGAATTGCCTTGATATTCAAAAGTATACATGAATTCTGCATCAGCCATACATATAGATGTTTTTATTGTATTATTATTGTCATCTTTAACAAAGGAAGCGTTATTATGCATGGGATTATTCACATAAAATCGTAACTGACGTTGCCATATCCAATCTTTCGGTGTTACTGCACCATTTCGAATTAATTGGTCAATTATATCAATTGAATGTATTGTATCCAATATTAATGAACTTAATTTACAGGCTTGTGCACGTGAACATATTAAAGACTGAGCATTCGATTCATATGAGTTTGTACAATGTTCAGTTGTTTTCAGATTATTTTGTTGCTTAGCTGATGTGTAGAAGGCTAATTGAGACTAAGTAAGGAAACAAAACAAAAACAAAAAGGAAACAAAGTGATTAGAACATGGTGAAAATTTAACTAGAAATCTGTAGGTACACAACTTCTGAACTAACAATGATTGCGGGGGGGGGGAGAGCTGAGGTTCTTATTTGTTATATCGGGTGATTCAAGAAAAGTAACTAACTTTCCGAAGTGTTTCTCAGATTATTTCATTTGTTTTAAGGACATTTATATGGATTATTTTATTTCTGTTATGTTCCCATGTTCTCATTAACCTAACCTCTCATTAGACTCATAAACTGTTATCATATCTCTTATTATTCATGAACCATAATTAATTAATTATGTATGTTTACCCTGTCCCTAGATATTATTATTTCGGTTTTGCATAAATGTTATTCTCCTAATTGGTATGATGCGTGGTCAGGTTTTGTATGTACATAAATTAATAAGCGAAATATAATCTGTCTGATGGGTAGATCAGTTGTCTTGTATCATTTACTACAACTTCGGGGACCAGTAGTCACAGGGCAGATGTATGCGCCCATTGACTGGCACTATCGAGGTCATTGTTCTCCACACATTGTAACTAGCCAATTTTTCAAAGTATAACATTCTCAAAGTTTTCAAAGTGAAGAAATTCTATGCATTCACGTGTAATTATTATTAAATGTCTCATTTTCAATGACTACAATGTTTACCAACTGACTTGCATAAACATAGGAATGTTAACACAGTCCAATATACTAAATGAAAAGTATAAGGTAATTCAGAAAGTTAATACTTTAGATGACATATTTTAAGGAACTGTATTGTTACCAAAAGAGTTAGTTACAATAGACAAAAGATGAACATTGAAAAGACTGTAGATAACATCAGTTAATTATTGTACATGGAATTGAAATAAGGTACTTTTCTACTACAGAATGATGAAAGCTTCATAAGTTAAAAGTTATTTTCTATTTGAATCATGTAACTAAAATACACATTATTATCACAGTTGTTATGGTTCTGATAATTTAGCTACTATGAAAATGATCCATTAATCATCAAAAGCTAAGCACTTAATGAATGCATCGTTTATAGTACATGACGTATAAATGTATGGTTAAATGACTGACTATAAAAATTAGCTCAGATTAATGTCTTCAGTAATGTTGATTTCTTTAAACTGAATGGTTTAATTATAAAGCTTTTGTTATTGTTCTAGATAACATAACGAGTAATTACTTTATGTTGAAGTGAACATTTTTGATTAAATCCATTAATAAGTCCTATTCTGATGACTTATTCTCATATTGGTTCTCCATTTTAGTCATATTATCTTCATCGTCTCTGATATCTATATAGTTAACTTCTGATTATGTGATTAATACATTTGTTGATACAATGGGTCGGCTTTAATACATCAATTGATTTGTTAAGTGATTTGAAATGCTATGCTTCTAGAAATTCTGTGACATTCATAGGGTTTCCTTGATCAATAATGATGAGTATCTTAATTAGGAGTATAATTTGTTCGCAAAACTCAGTCTAAGGTTTACTATTGTCCTAGTATGATATTCAAGACTGAATGCTGATAATTCATTGTCGTATGGGCATCTTAAAAATATTTCTTCTATGTAGCCATTTTGTGACAAGTTCTGGAGTATGTAGACAGCATCTAGCAGTGGAAACCTGGACATTGAACTCGTCAGCCGATGCATTTACAACATCCCAATGTTAATTAACACTGGAACTCGTGGGTATAAAATTCACCGTTATTAGTGACCACTAGAATCATAGAGATTAAGTGTTGTGATAAAATATCAATTCCAGGGAACTTTAAACATCAGTTAGTGACCACTCAGACCAGAGACGAACTTAGTTAATCCAAGAGTGTGCATTGAAGTATAGCAGTAATGCAGAAGATTAGGGAGCGAAGATATGATTCGAAAAGTATAATTCAGTAAGATAAATTTGAAAGGAGAAAGATAGAGAATTCAGGTTAGATTTTGAGAGAACACAAAGAGTGGATGCACCTGCGCCATTGCAAACAATTCTGAGCCATGTCGTTCAAGGTCTCTAATCATGGGTGACTTTCGTCTCACGGACCCCAACCACGCAGCCTACATCTACCAACATGACTCAGTCCACTTGTCAGTGACTTCATCGATTTCTGCCATGTTTTGGTTTGGCCGCCTCTAGCTTTCTTCCAACCTATTCCTACGCCGCAAAACATAGCTCGTCGAGGCAGTCGGTAGTTAGACATGCGTAACACATGTCCCAACCACCTCAACTGATGAAGTTTCAATACCCTACCTATTGATTTGCCCTCCTTTCCTAGAACCCGTTTCCTAACGACAGCATTGCTCACTCGGTTGTCGCACGATACACGAGCAATGCTTCGGAGACACCTATGATCGAAAACCAGTAACCTACGGATGTCCTCTACTCTTAACGGCCATGTTTCGCTCCCGTATAGTAGGACAGAGCGAACTGCTGCACGGTACACTCGTCCTTTGGTTAGCAAGCGGATATCTCGCCTGCGCCATAAGTGATGCAACTTGGCAAAAGCCAATCGAGCTTTCTGTATCCGTGCTGAGATTTCGTCAGTCACCAGGCCACCAGCACTGATGAGACTTCCCAGATACGTGAAGCGGTCTACACGCTCGACTACTTCACTCCCTATCACTAGTTCAGGTGCGGATGCAACCCAATCCTGAAGCAACATTTTGCATTTCGAGGGGGAAAACCGCATCCCGAACATGCTTGCATTGTTGCTCAGGGTAGTCAGAAGACTGCATTTTGTCAGCGTCTTCACCAAATAAAACTATGTCATGAAGTTAGAATATACAAAGTTTTAATCCAAAGGAGGAAAAAACGCAAGTACTAGATCCTACTCCTGACCAAAACCCACACATTCAAGTCATAAGAGTTTGTAACCATTTTAAGAGTTCTTTCCTGATAAAAAATTATGCTATATTTCATGTTAACTAATATTATTATGAAACAGACTTAGTTAATCAGTCAGTTTTTCAAGCGCTTGACAATCTCTTGAATTTCATGAGTATGCTAGTTAAAAAATCTACAGTTTAATGACATACTCACCCACCCCCTAGAGTTGGACAAATACGAAATACTGAAATCTCGGCTAAACAATCGACAAACTAGGTTAAAATGTGATCAATATTATGCCACCTTTAATTATTAACTGACATTCTTAATGTATGTAAGTCCTCTCCGATGCAGACTAAAACCAAAAGAGGAAGAACACCTAAAACGAACCCAACCGCTCCAGAAGTGTGTAATTCATGCAATCGTTTGAGCATATACATACATGTCAAAATCATTCAGGAGTCAAATCAGAGTAGTAACGTCAATGCATTATCAATGAGAAATCAGTTCTAGTTCATCAACCAAAAACGATAATGATGAAAATTAACAATTCAAATATGAGTTTAAGGTGATGTGAATATGGAAATAAAGAAATAAAATGCTTGTCAACCATTCTAAGATCTTCCGAAAACAATCGTAATAACTCAAGCATACTTCCTAACTCATTCTTTATAACAATTACATCATAAGTATACAATTTAAAAACAGTAAACTTGATGGCTTTGGTTATCCAGCATATTGTTAAGTAATTCGAATGTAACATAGAATTCACTAGAATTAGAACCTGCATACTTTCGACTCAACACATTCGAATGATTTAGCTACATGGTGGATATCCAAAGTCTAACTTGATCTATCATGGTAAAGTAGGATAACTAACTGCTAATTTTATGTGACGGTTTCGATTTCAGATATCAGGCATGTTATCGATTCGGATACATTAAAAATGTACTTGAAGTAGAATTTAAGTGTCAGTCCATTATGGGTAACATTCAAGTAGCATATCAGCACGCCGGATAACCAAAGCTTTACATGAAGCATTTGATTGAACCTACACATACAATGTAATTCAGTATTTGTCATTCTCCTCACCTCTTATGCTGGTTTAAGATTACAGTATTTATAGTACACATTATTAAAATGTTGACATACTTCACGATATTCATGGACTCATTCATTTTAATTCATTACTGTACAGAACAACTGTTAAATTGGCCTACTGTTATCTCTATCAGTCCCAGTAATATTATGTGCTAATCCCGCTTAGTATTCTACGGTTCGACAACGACAGCGACTTGATCCCGAATCAGAACAAGAGAAGAGCAGATAGCAAGATGTATTGAGAAAATAACAGCAGGAGGCAAAAGGCAAAAGCAAAGCAAATAGTTACACTAGGGTTTATATAAACAATGGTATAGAGTATTCTAGAAACTCCATGATTGGTCGTTAGCTCTAGTTGGCTAAGAATGGACCAATCACAGCACAGCTTCGTGAGCATGTTTTGAGCATGCTTTAATCAGGTTCGTTTCGTGCTAACAACAACCAAGGAATACTAGTATAATTCCGGGATACTTTATAACTGTTCGACTACAGGTTAAGGTAATATATTCTTGTTACGATGGCTAATTGCTGTTGTATTTTTTTTTCTATTTCAAGAATGAGTGGTAATTTCTATCAATTCTAAATTAATTACAATGTATTCATGGGGTGTTTACGGAAATGCTTAAGTAATTATCATTACTACTTAATTATTCTGTATATTGTATTTTCATTCTCCAATTCAATTGTGACCGTTCTGAATCTATAAAAAATACCATTTATACAGTTTGTCAACCATCAAGCACGTCTCCATTCATAATTATGATAATATAGGAATTCAAAATCGTGTAATTTATCAATACTGCTTCAATTGGAGGTCGATTGTAAAATTGTTTTGCCATATAGATCCAACCATTAGAAACAAACTTGGGATTGTAAAGACATTCGCAACAGGATTTGATGATACTTCGCCCGATTTCCTGTGATGTTACAGAGGATACGTGCCACCGAATTTCATGCTAATGACAAAGCAGTTGTTTAGAGCTTCCTAATTTTGCAGTGGTTGTCTAACTTATTTAATTACTATTATAAAACACAACTTCAACAATCTGTACAACACTCAGATGAATTACATTGAAGTTCATTTAACTGTTTCCATTCTCTTAAAATAATGATATCTAAACAAAATATATTTTATCCAATAAATTCTCATCTGGTTTTACATTTGCCAGTAGGCATCTTTCAGCGTGATTAGGAAAAAAAGTAGTCAAAGCAGAAATCAGACTAGTACACGTTCAATTAGTTAAAACTTATGATAATGTTAGCATAAACCAGTCATTTTGATATTTCATCTCGTTAGTTATTATCTCTCAAAATCAGTCAGAGTTTAAGCTTTTCAAGAGGAACAAAAACGCGATATTGTCTGGTGATTTTCTAGCCATCTGCATGGATGAAAAGACGTGACAGTGGATCGGCAAAAAGCTCACTTACTGAACACTTTGCAAACACATGCCACTTAATCAAAAGAGATTCTTTCCATAAAGAAATTTATAAAATCAACAAAAGCCTACCTAGGCAAACAGGCGTTCGTCTACTTTCAATTGCTGAAATTTTGGCTATACACCTAATGAAGCCAGAATTATGCATTCAAAAGAAACTTGTCCAACCTCGACTTTTATCTTGATCCTAAACTTAAAACAAACAAACAATCCTCTGAAGATAATTAATACTTCTATCTCCTTCTTTTACTGACATTTTATACTCCGAAACCAACCTATTTTCATTTTTGAATATATTTCATCTTAGTTTTCTGAAAAGAATATTCATCATAACACATAACGTAAATTATTCTTTACATATTTACTAGTCTTTATCTAATTTCTGTGATATTTTGATGAATACTAATCAGGATTTTTAGATTTCTCATGTGAATGATGCTGTTGCTATGTTCATTTAATTATTGCTATTAACAAGTACTATTGGTTATTGTTATGAAAAATGCATATAACTGCTATTGTACAGCATTGAGGTGATGAATTCACTGAAAAGAGAACGCTTAAGTTGAAACATACTCTCTTTTGTGATTTGGTGTTTTGAGGACTGTTGAGTGTTCATTTGACATCAGGAAATTGATCTGAATTAGATAACCGTTGATAAATAGTAATTACTAATCAGCTGTTTCATCTTAATACGGGACTCTTCAGTAGTGTTTATCCACCACCCCACCAAAGCTCCACGGAGAAAACCTTTATCATCAGATCACTTAGTCGGCTCCCAACGGTTGATATTTCTAAGTTAGTTAATTTGCGATACTCTCGAGAGACCTCATCTATCGCTATCGATGGGTAACAGTTTCGCACTCGATACGATTGGACTCCACTGGTCATATGCTTCCCACTAGGACTCTAGAAACTGCAAGTGTAAGCAATGAATTATAACAGTGGAATATATTTGGAATCTTCCCATTGATATGTCATAGATTAAAATTGATCAGTTTGTTGCCATATGTGTATTCTGAGAGGATTGCCTCAATATAGCGATAGTTCACAAGTGTTGCTTGAGTTGAACTGTGATTAGCAGTTGGGATCCAACTCAAACAATACTAATGAATTATATACTTTAAACATAAGTATCACATGAGATGATTTTTGATTAGTTTCAAATTTCCCAGATTGTCGATAGTTGGTTAAGTTGGTTATTCATTGAGAATAATTTTCACTTTTTTTTTAGAATCATTCATATTCATTCTACAAAAAGTGAGACTGTAGTTAAGAAGAATAAAGAACTACACAAATAACTAATCAAAAATAACAATTTGCCACTCTCATAAATTATGATAATATAGTAAGAAGACGAAGTTTATCAGAATTATGTGATGTGCATAATTGCGTAAAACATCTCGAAACAATCTGATCGCATATACACATGTTAAGGCATTTATGTATATAGAAACAATAAAAGGTTACTAGACAGATAAGAGTATAAGCTAAATAAACAAGGATAATGAAGAGAACAATGTGAATCACACTCTACCAAAGTAGGTTGACTGAAAGTATAAATTGTCTTTGAACAAACAAGGGGGGGGGTGAAATTTCGTATAGCTATGGCTTCAACAAACCTTAGTATGCGTCCTACAGCACTCTTATACAACACTACATAAGATTATTTGATATCAATAATGTAGTCCGTCTCTAACCAATGTATTTAGCGAAAGAGGATGTGAGAGACATGTGAATAGAATATATTTGTTAATAATCTCAGCGGATGAAATTAATGAAAAATTCCAACGTTTCGCTCGGCAAACTGGTCCGAGCTTCTTCAGGGAAATAACCAAAGGTAAAAACTATCGAATATAAATGTAAATAAGAGGTCAAATTGATTACGAATATCCAATTGCATACAGGGTATGAAATTGTCATATGAGTCATTGTAAGTGAACTAATATTGGAATTGTTGTGGATGATGGAAGGTGTGCATTTTGTGTGCAGTTTCATGTTACAATAATGTGTGTACATGTATTGCTCTGAGTTACGTGCACGGAGAAGGATAAAGGTTGTTTATCCAATACTTTAATTTTATCATTCGAGTTCATTTGTTTTTGGAGCTATTTAGGTATTTGTTCAGCTACCTTTACATGCAGATCATGATTACTCCTCCCAATTTATGTGTGTTCACATATACATTGAAATCGATAGACACAGTAGGATGTCATGCATTCCTTTACATACTGTTTAAGTTTTTATGAATCAATGCTCTACAATTGAATATCAAATCATCCTTCATGGTGTTGTATTTTCACTCAACCTACTTTTGTTTTCTTAGCCTATACTCAAATTTGTCAAGTAACTTTTTATTCTTTATATATAAATGCCTTAATAAGTGTATTTGTGATCAGATTGTTTTGAAATGTATTACGCAACTACACACATTACATAACTATAATCAACTTTATCTTCCTTCTTATTGCATTATTAAAAATAACAAACCTGTAAATCTTTTTTAAGTTGATTTAATTCACCACAATTTATTGCATTTTCAACATTTCTACAAAATTTAATTGATTCAGTTAATATTAAAATTTGTTCTGGATAACTATTTATATCTAATTTATGCTGATATTGATATTCATTTAAACATTGAATTAATAAAATTTTCAATGTTGCTTTCATTTCATTGGTTAATTTTTCAAGGCTAATTTCAATTTCATTGGTTAATGGTATTGATTTATGTAAGTGAATAATTTCACCTTGAAATGAACATAATGATGTAATATTGTTTGTAATCAATTTATTGTGATCAATTTTCAATTGATTAATATTTTGATTACTGATAATTGATTATTAAATTGTACAGTATATATTCCTTGAAATAATTTCTTTAAATGTGCTTGAATAATAATTGGATTAGTTGATTGACCTAATATTTCTAATAGATCATCATCACCAAGAAAATAAAAACGTGGAAATCGACTACGTTTTTCTTCTAAATATTCATTTAATGCACGTTGACATCGAGTTAACTGTTCCTGAAAGTATAAATAATGAGAAGGAAATATGATTTAAAACTGAAAATACAATGATTGTTTCTAATGATGAATGGAATATTATTATTGACTTTGATTTTTAGCACAGAAATAATTAACTACTTTGTTTGGTTGTTTGTATTCATAAAAGATTGATGTTGGTTGAATATCTTGGGAACCAGGAGACAGTGAACAGCTATCTTGTCTTAGTTTTGGATTTCTCAGCACTGCACACTCCGTGATTTTCGCCTATGGAATTCAATCTACGGCCTTCGGATCGCATGGTGAATCCCTAACCCTCTGTACCACTTAGTCGGCATCAATTGGTAAAAGATTTCACTATTATCAAATTGTGATATAGTGCGGCGATCATTTCAGGTTAAATTCTCAGATAAAATTGAGGGTGCACACTGCTGGGGAGTCCTACACTAGGATAGAAAGTTATTGATTCCTCCTTGGTTATTAACAGTACCCTAAACAATATTGAACTGTGACGAATACAAACACCCAAACACAATAGCTATCTCCACAAAACCATTTAACACCTGAAGAACTTCTATACGACAGGCTTTTCCTATCACTGTTGGATTCTTAAATGACCGTGAGCACCCACTGCCTGACCAATGAAACCCTGAGGATTTTCTGTTCAATCTGTAATGGGGTTGTGGGCTGCACGCTGACACTGAGTACTAATACGTAGGCGAAACGATATCCAGTGCTCTCAGACTTCCAGCGGTATTTAATGAATACAAATAAATAATTAAAACTAATCACTTGAAAATCCATGACGATTTATCTAATCCCTTGGATACATTTAGACAATTTGATGGGTAGATGAAATTTATTTGAGCTTTGTGACTTTTCATTCAACGTCTCTCGAAAAATCTAAGCACATAGAAACTTGTTAATTCATTTCATACATGCAATAAAGTTCAAACTAGACAAATTGAAAAAGGAAAAAACAGAGATAATAAAGAAAAATAATGTGAGTCATATCTATGTAAGCCTATATAGACAAGGTAGTATATTTATATTCATAATGACTTGTTTTGTACCTCATAATTAATAATACCACGTGTATCTTCACAGCTCAAACAGTTCGAGCTCACCTAGACTGCGAATTCGAAGGTAGAAGGAAAACAGGAAGGAATATTTATTTCATACATGTCAAATATGTACAAAATACTCCTGTAATCATAGTTTTATGTGAAAATGAAATTATCATTAATCAGCCAGCAGGATGTTTCAGCTATTATGAAATGGGAATGTTCCACGTCAGATTCTATAAAATTCTATCAAATGGTGAATAAACGGGATGACTTTATCTTCATCAGAGCTTTTGAAGTTTCCGTCGAGGATTTTTGTGGAACTAACTAAATAATAATTATTGCACAGTTCCATACAAGGAAGGTACGATAAAGAGATTGTTCGATACACTTAATTGTGTTTACAGAAATGATATCACTCTAGACGACGAAAAAAATGTTACACGAATGAGTATCAAGAAGAAGTTATAAGTAGAATAAAAGTGCTTAGTAAGATAAAAAATTTTACTCTTTGGCTACGTAAGAAGCCTATATATATGTTCTTACCATTCATGAGTGTTTTAAACAGCCTCAAATTAAAATGCAGGATAAAATTAGGTATTAATGTGACATACAGTGCAGTTAAAATCGTCTTAATTGCAAGTTCAAGATGCATGTATTTCAAAATATCCAGATATCCTATAGACAAATAGATGACATCCTACTATGTGTTTGCGGAAATATGTACGTACTAAGGATCATTCGCAATATGTATATTAGAGTGACTGAGAATATAACTTAATGTATTAAAAGAAACAAATAAACTCTAATAATATGTTAGAAATATATATTATAAACAATGATAGTCCTCTAATGCTAAACGTAAATTTGTAGTAGATCACAAAACTGATATCAAATCCTCCGTTTTATTGTGGCAGAATAGAGGGAAGGGGGGGGGGTATTAATTAGGTGCATACTTGTACGCAACCTAACCTGACTTAATAACCAAAATGGTATGCGATTCACATTATTTCATTGTATTATCTTTGTTTTCTCATTTTCTAATTTATGTAATTCTTCATATATAAATGTCTTAACAAGTTTATATGAGATCAAATTGTGCTTTACTATGATAATTTTATACTTTGTCGTACTACTGATTATTTGTCAGTAGCTTCCATTGTGAAACAGTATGTTTAATCGACCGTGAATTTTGTATAAATAAGGATAAACATAGTTTCACAGAAAATCTATAGTTGTCTAATGTCACTGAGGCATTTGTTTACATCAGCTTCATGACCCTTAACGTTCATATACAAAGTGGCTAATGTCATTGATTCAAGCTGTTCATTTTTTTCTGCATGTTTCCTGTAAATTCCTATTTATTTTCTTCCTCATTAAGATGGTTAACATTTTTCCGAACAAAAAGAGAATCTCAAACATTGTTTTTTTTAACCGTAAATGTAACCCGAATCGGTGGACTTAATGATCAATGTGTTCGATTTACAACAATTGCCTCATGATTCCAGTCTAGTCTCATCTACTTCAGTAACAGTAGTATCACTAGCACTCACAAATGAAGACTCTATTAAGTTAAGTGCTTTGAAGTCAGTCATAAATTAATTAAACCTGTTTTCAGGAAGGTTATCATGAAAATAAGTAGTGAAGATTAATAACCTTATTAAACGCATAAATGCATACCTGTAGATTATTCAATGTATTCTTCAATGATTTGCCTTTCATTCCATTGACTAAACTAACAACTCGATTATCAACTTTTAAATTATTGAGTAATCTACGAAATTCTTCATCAATTTGTGCATAACGTGCAGTCTCTTTGGGTAATGCACCACGACCTATAATTGGTTCCAAGTAAACCCATTTACGTTGAACAGATTGAAATCGATTCAAACAATAATCCAAATCAGATAGACGTTGTGTCCAAGCATTAGATCTATCCGAAAATTTATCAATATATGGAGAATCTTCTAACGAAGCTAGTAAAGCCATATTATCTCCAACCTGTAATGAACATTATGTCAGAAAAAGAAAGATTCAACTTCATAATAATAATAGTTCAAATTTCAGGTTACTAGGAAAATTTGATGAGATGATGACACGTTATTGATTCACACTATGATGCTTCCAAATCTACATCTTTCATAACTTTTTACATTGAATTCTGTAACTTCATTCTCACTATACGCTGTCTTCGGGGTCTAATTTTACTGTTGTACTTTGAAGTATATAAAGCTTTTTATATGGCTAACTTTTATTTTTTTTTAATGTTGACATTCTTATTTTATGTGATCAATGATTGTGTGGCTGATTTCTTTTTTCAATCACTGGTATTACATAATTAAATGAAATTCTCTTCTGTTGGTTTCAGATTTAATTGAAGGCGGTGTACTACGTGGTAACTTTTTGTAATCATTCGGTCTATGCGTATTGAATAAATAGTATTTACATTTACTTTATTGCGGGCAGACCTATTCTGTATGCTCATGATTTCAAGGTAGTGTACACTTTACTTCCACATTAGCTTACTCACAAATAAAATTGTATAAAGGAAGAAGTCAACATGATAGCACTACAAGGTTTCAACTATAAATCGTAACTAAATTCGTTAAATGATGAATGGATCAGATTCAGTGATCATTGTTACAGTTTAAACTTTACCATAAATGTTTGTAAGTTATTCAGGTTTCAAGTAACTGTTGACTCTGGATTCATATATCCTTACCCTTTAATTGGAGGCTGATTTTGTGGAGATAGGTATTATGTTCACTTGGGTGAATTCGTCACAGATTGAGATTGGACAGTTAATAAATCCTTGGCATTAATTCGTGTAGTCTTAGGTTTTTTATTCCGAATCGTATCGGTAAGTGCAGATTATCTGATTAATGCCCTCGTTAATAACCACAATTAATGGATGATACACTTAGAATCGTTCACCATGGAGTTGGCATATTTAGTCTTCATCGTCTTTCAGATCTTAACTTACATTATTATTCAGCAAATGCTTTTACATTATTCTATACTGAAATATATTCTCGTAATCTATTGTGTTAATTTGATCTCGTAGCGCTTTATGTGGTATGGTGGTTTGAGACAAAACACATATGTTTGCATTGACCAACTGACTCCCGCTTATACAAAGAAACTACACATTAGATTGAATGCATATCAATAAAGTGAATTCGTTAAGTAACCAAAGCTAGAAATGTGGGTATTTTTCAGACTGACCTGACTAACAATTTCTTTCCAATCTTTTACTAAATATACAGTTTGTCCAGAACTATCCACAAATTCAGTTAGAGTGAATTTAGTACTAGCGCCCCACAAATCCAATTCTTGTAATGCTTCTCTAACAACAATTTCGGCTTGTGCACGTTGTCCAAGAGATTTCAATGCATCCGACTGACTGATTATATTCGACATAACTGGAAAAAAGTCACCAAATGTTAAGTTTTCCAATTTTAATTCTTTTGGTAATCCAATTAAACGAAATAATTCAAGCCAATGATCTCTAGTTAAATGATCACCTTTTAACCAATTCAATGCAGGGATCAAATTCTGTAATGAAGACATATAGCATAAAGTAGTCGGAAATCAAGATGTGAGCATAAACTTAAATAAATCAGTAATATATTTAGTTGTAAGGCCGTTATTATTGTGGTCTTCATTTTAAATAGTTTCCTCACTTTCAATGAAACTTCAGACAGAAATATCAAGGTTTTAAGAGCAAACGTGTTTAGGATACTGGTTATTTGAACGACAGGAGAGTCTTAATTCTGGTCAGATTCGATGCTAAATACTTTATTCCAAACAATAACGCTCTATTAGCGTCATTCACTGTGTTATTGCAGTGATGTGTACTAAACAAAAAAGTGATAAATTACAATCACAAATGTCAACAAGATGATATACAGCCTTATCCATTAGGACAACTGAACGTCTATCATGACTCACTAGGTCAATGGATAAAGCGTTGAACTTTGAAATAATAAGTATCAGATCAAAGATACATTGTAAAAACCCATTGTCTGAGCTCCAAATAAATGAAATGTCTGTTCTGGAACACGCTACAAGATATAACTCAACTTTAGCAAAAAATGGCAGATTAGGTTAAAGTATCATTCCCATAAATCTGTAAGTTAAGAAGAAATCAAGAACATATTTGCAGAGAAATTTTTGCTTCCATCTCTTTACTCATATTCGAACCTTTGTATCTTTCTATGTACAGATGATAATATAAACTTTATGACTGAATTGAAATCGCCCAATATTACACAATTTGTCACTTTGTTAATACTTTACTTCAACTTTTCCACTAATAAATACACATAATAAAATGTCTCAACGTATTACGGCCGTAAATGGCACTAATTATACCCACACTGATACGATGCATCAGGCTGAGCTCCGTTTAATAAACATTTCAATATACTTGGAGTGGCAAAGTTGTGATATCGATTATTCTAGAAAACACATTATGTTGTAATTATGCCACCTTCTAAGTGTTTTCGACTAGATTTTTTATGTATAACCTACTGATGGAAACTCTACGTTTGCGAAACTTATGACCAATATTCAATAAGCATATTTCATCAATAATCCTATTCACTAAGATGATGTCACCACTACTTATATAATTTGTATGCAACTTATACTTTAAATTTTCAAAAACTCAATAACGAGTCATAAACTAAGGTAATTCGTGAATTATGGTAGCCCTGATTCCGAAATATGGAATCGAACAAAGGAGCTTCTTAATTTTTCAAAGTTACCTCTTAAGTTGAATAACCATGACTATGACTGCTAACTGGTATGCGATCTGTAATCTCTTACAGAATATACGTAGGAGAAACACATTTCCCATATATGAACCAGTTTATTAATTTGGCGAGAGCAACAACAAACATTTCAGTGGTAGAATAAGGTTATTTTACTGTATTTTGTCTGGTTCTCGTTAATTGATTACAAACTGTATTATTTAAAAATTACAAAGAATGTTGTTGTATTCGTCACAGAGTTCTTTCATTTGGATATAAATGGAAACCGTGGAACACTGGACGACAGGTGTTTTGTCCTAGTATGGATTTCCTCAGTGGCAGTGTAGGTCTTGTGAAGAACGCTTATCCAACAGAATAACTGAGAAGGCCGGTGTCCAGTGGTAGGATTTCTGCCTCAATCAATTTTCGATAAGGCATGACGATCAATGCTATTGGTGATAAGCGACTAACCCCTAGATTGTCTGAAATCCACCAGTCACGAATTCTTATATCGCACCGTTAGTAATGATAGCTAGATTTTCTCAGATAAACATGGAGGTGATGGAAGGGTCGTCGGAGTGTACTTCAAATGAGAAGGTCCATACTATAAGTAAGAGGCTTATTGCATAAGTGTATGCTTAGCCTATTTCGATTTAGAAAATATTACAGTTTGTAAGTTGTTGACGAGAATCTAACAAAAACAAATTCACTATTCACAATGTCTACAATAGATATTCAACAATCAAATGTGTTATTAACGTAGATTTTGGTAATTTTTTCTTTACCATAAATTGATCAATCTCCTTTTCCAGCCGAACAGTCACTGGAGTTGGTTGTATTGAACGGAGTTTATTTAACCATTCTGTTAGAAATTCTTCAAACACATAATAACGTGATCTTGACGAAGAAGAAAGTAAACATTAAGAACATTTCACTTGAAACACATTTATGTAAAACTAAAAGAATAATAATTAAGAGATATGGTAGAGACAATATGTAGTTCAAGAGTCAATATTGTGGTAGGATTCTAATCAAAATTCTAACACTTATTCCCACTTCATAGTTTATCCTGATGATATTGTCTGGTAAGACAATGAATGCTTTACGATCAGACCACCCAATTAAGTAATATATTAGCCAATACTCTGATTAGAACAAGCCATTGAGAACAATACATTAAGATGCACTAAAGTTTCAGTTATTAGATCGATATATTGAATTGTTTAACAGAGGTAGCCTCGATACATTTTATACTTGAATGCATAGACACTGACATACTTGACGGTTTATTTAAACTTTCAATCGTTTATCCCTTTCAGTTGTATACATATCTAGACTGATCATTTTGTTTTATACTTATTTAAATTGAAAAATTATAAATGTTTTACGTCTTTACGCTTCATTTAAAGAAAGCTTATAAAGTTATTGGGATGCTAAATACTGGGAAACCTGGGCAGAATCTCTACATTTCTTGGTATATTTTGTATTTGTTAATTCTTGGAAGTAGAAAACAAACGATTATGTTGGAATTTAATGCACCTTATAAATTATGAACAGAAAAAATATAGTTACAGACGGGTTGACATTGCCGTTTCAGTAGATGAGAGATGTTGACTATAGAAAAACATTCATAATCTATGGTATTTGTTTCGTCGCAAATTAATCTCGGTTTAGTACAACTGGAAATCATGTAACACTGGATGAAGGTTCATTTGTCTTGGTATAGAACTTTCTATCGGTAGTTTGCACCACCGATCACACTAAACAATTCAACTCTGAACATCCTTGTCTTGTGAAGAACGCCTAATCGTCAGAACCACTGAGCAGGCGGATATCCAGTGATACGATTCGCAGGTTTTGATATATCAAAATGATTGTAAAATTCTGTTAGTGATAGACATCACACTCCAAATAATGAATGAAAATTAGTCTGCCCAAAGTCACTTCAACTCACTTGCGTAGTAATTAAGTTGAAGTGGTTTAGTGGAGGTTGGTCTCAATTTGTTACTTGTATTCATCAAAGTTTGATCACTTTTAAATGTCATTAAAGGCCAGAAAACTCTGAAAGGATGTATATTATTTGCACAGGACTTCACAGTAGCAATTCTAATACACAATCGTATAATGAATCGAGCAAAAATCCATCAAGCTTTACGATAACAGCTTATACTCTAGGCTACTAAGTCGTTATCCAACGGTCATCAACTCTAACTTCGGTCGATTTAAAGTATTCTATCACTTTATCTAATGTCAGTAACGAATAACTATCTCATAACTAACTTTTTTTAGTCATATCTTCTTACTATATTTTCAGGCCTACTTACTGAATTAAGTCACTATTAACCTCGTGATTGTCGTTATGATGGCTACTGAATATAAAGTTTTTTCCATTACGAAATAATTTTAGTAGTCTAATGGTTATTTGTAGAGCTTAAAGCTTGGTTCATGATGCACTCAATCTATAAACATTGTCACTAAGACTCATTTTAAGATGAAACAGATAAATGAAATTTGTCCATAATGTGAGACATGAAAATAAGCTTATGATCTGAATTATTTCTAATTAGTGAAACAGCAACCTGATCTTCTTATGTGAAATGTATTGGTTGTAAAGAGAGGAAGAATGTTCATTATCCAAGTATTTAGAATAATAAAAGATTATGAGGAAAAACACTTACTTAAATGAAATCCAGTCTTCTTTTGCATAGGTTTGAAGTTCTTTTAAGAAATTATCATAATCTAACCACATTATCGAATACTCATTCAAATCATTGGCTAATTCATCAGCTAATGAAAAGTCTGGTTTTGGCATATCGAGGTACTCATAATCCCTTCTATATATACAAAAGACAATAATTCAAGAGGAAGTTAATTAGTCAAAAGTATCCGAAATACAATGGATACATTTTTTATAGAAACATATCATCTTTCATGAATAAGGTAAAGATTAGATTACTGCAAGATCTGAAAGTTAACTATCATTGACAGCTCGAAAATAGCCTTTAAACCCTTGAGATCTTAAAGATTGTTAAAGTTTGGTTATGTAATGAGTAAAGTATTTACTTACCAATTGTAATAGTTAGTACTTCTCCGCATCCATAAGCGATTAGGATTTTGAAATCTAAACTATAAGCTGCCAATATATTAGTTTAAACGTAGTTCATGAGACTATGACTAGATATGACTCTAAACAAAACCATGAATGGATACTTCATGAGGTGCATATAAAGTAGAGCGAAAACAGTTATCTAGTCCATTTGAATTTCAGTAATTTTCTGATTCATATAATCTAGTGATGTAAGCCAATTGTAATTTAGACTAACTTTTACAGAACGCTCAATTGAGCAATAATTATGCGATATAATGATGAGAGGCCACTAGCACACAAGTGAAGCATATCAAATATTTTATATTAGGCATAAAGTAAAGCCAGTGAATTTGATTGATAACTCTGTATTGTTTATCAAGAGAAAGCCAATCCTGAATATTGGAAAACAGAATTCTCTTCAAGTGATGTGACATAGCATACTCGCTACTGGGGTTGATGGTTATGGTGACTCGGTTGCTTAATGCAAGATACAACAACATTTGAAACGATAGGAATTGAATGTTATCAATATGTGACTAAATTGGTATGAAAATTTAAGAAAACCCAAAGATGGAAGATAATGCCAAGTGTATAGGAGAATGTTGAAACTATTTAACACTCAGTTATTTAATTTTTATATCCTTCAAACTGAGAGCTTCCTATTGATCTGGTAGCGATCATTGTAACATTTTATTATATTAAGATAATGGCGTTTTGATATGATATACATATCGTCCTGGTCGCATCCCTTGATACCTTGATTTATGGTTTGATTGCTGCAATTCCATTGCCAGTTAATGCATTATAAAAATATTACTATTAACACTGTTGAGTTCTTACTGAATTACTACGTAACTGTAATTCAGAATATTGAGTTCTAATAATAATAATAATAATAACAGAAATTATAGTACTACTAACAATATTACTGAAAGCAGAGAGCACTGTATAGTTGTTTCGTCTCAGTTTGGAACTCATCAGTAGTTTGCACTCTGCATTTCGTTCCAAAGGCTTCAGGTTGGAGAACCCTTAGTCCTCTGTAACACTGGACCTAAACCCGATAGTTGGATTCCGACTTCCAGCAATTTTTGACATAGTGCGATGGTCACCCATTGTCATTGGTGATGTGTCTCCCTCCCGACGAAACTGAACTCCACCAGTCATGATTTCTCACTATTTTATTTGAATTTCGATGGTTTGTAGAGGTTGGTATGAAGTTTGATTGATTGAATTCGTCACAGTGTGATATTCCTATGGTACCATTAAAAATCATGGAGTACTAGACAACTATTTTGTCCTAGTGTGGGTCTGGGCAGTACGAATTTAATCAACTAAACTTAACACCAGTCTCCACAAACCATTGCTAATCAATAATAATAATAATAATATCATTAATAAAAATGATACTAATAATACAACTAGCTGCATGAACATAATCTAAGTAAAATAATTACAGAATTCTAAAATCACAAATCCTTCCTGAAACGTATATCATTTCTACTATATAAAAAAATTTTTCAAATAATTAAACAATAAATAATTTTTAAAACAAAAATATTTACTATTAATTTCAATATCACTAAGTGGCCTGAATTAGACAACCATTAATCACCTGAAAGTATTGGACAGCTGTCTCTTCCTAGTATGGGACTTTTCAGCAGTTCGCACCCATGATACCAATGAGGATCGAACCCATGATCCGCTGACTCAGCGACGAACGCCTTATCGTTAGACCACTGAGTCGACTCCCAATTATAACCAATATCAGCTGATTAATTACTAACTCCTTGAGGTAATTCCTGAGGTTCTAGTGTGAAGACGTGACCGGTGGGGTTTAACCATGGCGGGTGTGAGACAGTTACCCACTGACGGCAAGGAAAAAGTTAGTGTAAATGTTTGACGAATTGACTGAATTAGAAATGTCAACCGTTAGGATCCGATTCAGTAGCCTAATGGCGACGTGTTCGCCGTGGAACCAAAGGGTCCTGGGTTATATCCGCGGTGGTGTCATGGACGCGCACTCCTGAAGAGTCCCATACTAGGACGGAATAACTCTTCAATGCTTCCAGGTAATCAATGGTTGTCTAATTCAGATAAATTCGTAATATTAGAATTGACAGTCAACCATCTCCACAACATCCATTTATAAAAATAATATTTACATTAACTTCTCATATACTACTTGTAATTCATGAAATTCAGTTTCATATTCTTTGATTATTGTCATAATAGATGAACAGTATTCATTATTATCAGAATTGAATACATTTTTACTTAGTTTCAATTGATTCCAATGATTTTTAAAACGTTCCAAATTATTCACATAGAGACTTGTTTCATTAATGATATTCAATTTGAAAATCTAAAAAGAAGAAATATTAAAGTATAGTAGTAGTATAGTAGTAGTTGTCGTAGTAGTATAGTAGTCAAGCATAGTAAATGAAATGTATAATTCTTGTACTTTTTCTCATTCAGAAGACCTTATGTCATCTAAAATGAATGGTTTAATAGTAAAGATTTCAATAGCTTTGTTATAGCGTAAAAAAAATAGGCTGCCGTTGTTAATTGATGTAGGAGACCAATTTATGAATATCGACTTGTATACAGGCGGTTGCAATAGCAAACGCTAAAAATGTGCCTAGTCGGTCACTGTATGTCTACTCTATGCTCACTCAGTCCAAAGCAGAATAAGAAAACAACCAGACAGGATCATATATTTCAGGCATTCCTTTATATATACATAAGCCAGATCATACAGTCAACCAATTAGGAAATTAACATTAATGCGAAACAAAGGAATAGTGATAGTGAATGTGAGTAACTTGTACACAACTAATTAATTGTAGTTCATTATAAGAGACAATATACTAACAGCAAATATAGCTAAACAGGAGGATAGGGTAAGAGAAACGTGACAATCATAGAAATGAAATGTCTACACTACCCACAGTTACAATAACTGAAACTGTTTTGAAATCACATTTCTGAGAGAAAATAACTCGTCGTTAATCATCCAACATCATAAACTTTCAATAAAATATCATCAATACATGCCTACTTTCAAAAGTACTAATGACAATAAAAGCTGTAAGATTAAACCATACAACTCAAAGGACATGAAACCTTGTAAATACTTACATTGAGCTACAACTCTTCATCTCAATGCCATTATTTTCTAAATTTCAATCAATCGAGAGAAAACTTTGTTCCTCTATACTTAACAAACTAAAGGTTAAGGTAACTAAGTGTAAATATATTCTCACTCTATATTGCCACCTATTAAGTTTGATAGTTGATATGGAGATTCCAAATGGAGATACCAAACGCATCGCCTATATATATATATATATATATATATATATATATATATATAATTAACATACATCACGTAGTCACAGGGATTTTTGTTATCAACGGTAAGGGATTATTTAAAAACAAAAGGTACTGTTCTCAAGCAGCTGTTCCTCGAGATGGTTAGACAACTACTAATTCAGTTTTATTTTCATCCCTCTCAAGAATAAGTATCTTTCTTCGATATGGTCACTTGGAATAAAAGAAAACTCACACATATTTCTATTAGAACTCAACACCCCTAAAATACTATAAACTATTTATAGTTATGACGTTTTACATTATATTAAAATAAGCTTACTTCTATGTGCTCATTCATTATAAGTTGAAAACTTTCCATCATTGAATTAAATTTTTCCCATTTTGCTTTTATTGTAGATATAGTTGTAACTCCATTACCAGATACTGTACGAAGTAGTTGATCTTTTATTTCAGCACTTTGAATTTGTTCATTTAAATGATTCAATGATTTATTGAATTCATCGTATTGTGATTTAGATTCCATTAATTCATCTATTGTTTGCGGTCGTCTAGTAAGTTTTTCTAATGAATCTATCAAAGTAAAACAGTTGATAAAACGAAATTATAGAAACGAAGTGGATACTATATGCCCTTCAGATATCTCATCTAATCAACAAGTAATCAATTAGGATTACGATTTATTGTTAGAATACTGGTTCAAAATTAGAAGTTGGGAGTAGCATTGGAGTTTGAGCTTATGGTTGAGATAAATCTCCATGTGATGTCTCCATACAGAAATCTTTAGTAAAATAACAAAAGATTTATCAGAAAACTAGTAAACCTTGGAGATAAAATATTAGCCGTATGCCCTAATTAACGACCATAAAATCTAATCTTAACACTTAACTCTAACCGTAGCAAATTTGTGGAAGATTGAGACTGATATATTTAGAAACATTAATGTAAAGTATTTAGTCTATTAGATCTTTGTATTTTCTTTATTGTTAGCCACCAGTCGAATTATTGACTGTTACTTTTTCATTCTTATGTCACTGTAGCATGATTAAAAACTTACCACCTTCGTTTCTGTGTAAACAATCTGCTTGTCATATTATTCATCCTATGTAGTGGTCTGACATGTGGTCTATTGAATCTCTTAGTTTGATTCATAATAAGGATGAACTACAAACTTTAGACTTGTAAGATGCTTTCTACCTTCTCTTTCCGTCACTATTTACGACCTGCTCAAGTATTTCTGGTGTCGGCCAATTATCATTCTCTAACTCACGGCTCAGTTATTGAGCCTAAACTTATTGGTCAGTTAGCATTATAGGGCCGTATCACCGCACCAGATTTAACTCGAAACCTAAATACTAGACTTATATCCTAAAGGATAAAACACTAACTATCTGCATTCTTTTACTACAATATCAACCATCCGGCTTATTATTACATCTGTTGTCGAAATAATCGTGCTCGGGGTCGATAAACAATATACTTATTACGTTTATACGTCTTGACCTTATAGATGTTTCTTAAAACCGAGTAAAC
Organism: Schistosoma japonicum; assembly: GCA_025215515.1. Classification (NCBI taxonomy): domain Eukaryota; kingdom Metazoa; phylum Platyhelminthes; class Trematoda; order Strigeidida; family Schistosomatidae; genus Schistosoma; species Schistosoma japonicum. The sequence goes on from CM046063.1 coordinate 32,954,645, forward strand.
CTCTCCCATTACCTTGTATCTACCATCTTTCGATAATGTTCCATTCTCTACAGTGAATGGTTTAATTGAAAAGCATTCATTGAAGTATATGAAGTAGGAGATTATATAGTTGTCCAGTATAATAACGACAGCTTCTTAATTGAACCATCTAACTCAGAGAATACAACAACACCAAGAAACATTCACGTAAGTTAAAATCTACTATACTATTTGATTATCTAACATTCAATAACGTAGGTGACTTCAAATTGATTAATTTACTTATACCTTATCTCACCTATTTGTTAACGTTCCAATGGAAAATATACCGTTTGAGAATTTGAATACAAGCACTTCATAACATTAAGGATCCATTTTAGTTTAGAGTAATTGATTGATTCATTGAAATAAATAAATAAATGATCTAACCTGATAAAAATCCATCCACAGCAACTAAATCACAATGAATCGATCTACGTAGACAATTTTGTAATGCATCGAACAAATTCTGTATTAAACCTTCAATAGCTGTTTTCACTGGTAAACAATTTACTATGATACAATCAATACGTATTTCATTTGGCAACTTTTCAGCATCACGACCACGTAATTTAACTGACTATAAAGATAAATTATACAAATGTAAAGATACATTAATAGATAAGAGTATGTATATTACAGTAAACAGTTGACTTTAAGCAGAATATGTAAGAGCTAATCATAACTACGCAGTTGATCTAGAAAAAAAAAGCCCAGATGGAGTGGTGTTTCAGAGTACGATTAAGCTAAAAATCGAGTTATTTAACATTGACATAGTCGTATCATACGACTTCATATAAAGTAATAAGTTAAGTCTTCATTCTTTATACCTTAACCATTAAGGAAATGGTTCATTAGGTTAAAATTGTCGAACTATTTAAGCATAGAACCTTCTCCATATAATCGAGTAATTATTATGTAAGACTGTATTTCTTTTGATCCTCATTAATAATTAGTTCGCAGTTACATTAAAGGATAAAATTAGGTCAGTTTAGAAGCAGATCGCTTTTTTGTTATGTAGGTGAGGCATGGTTAATTTAGGCTAGATTTGAACTATTTGAAACGGAGACACTGACTATTTTCTGTTTCGTTTTTGTTACATCAATTGTATGGACTCAATCAGTTATGAATGAAGTTGGATTGCTGGATAATGTACACGTGTCATCACAGCGTGCCTGTCCGTTGATATTTAAATAGGAATTCAAGTTCAACCCATCCCTTTTCAACAGCCACCACGTTATGCACACAGTTCTAAGATCCAAACATCATAGACAAACAAGTAGATATCAACATCTTTATGATTCGGTATCCACTAGCCTGATGATCTTAGTCAGTCAATAGACAATCATTTCTTTCATTTATTATTTACAATTCAACTCTAATCATACTTGTGAACTATGTTTGTATCAAGGTAATCCTCTCAGGATGTACATATAGCAACAGAGACTAGTCGACTTCAGTCCATAACAACGTACTTAGGAACTAAAATACATATAGATGTTTGTAAAAGAAAGCAAGACAGCTATGTTTACATTTTACTCCCTTGTAGTGTTGTTCAGCTGTTATGTTGGGTGTTAATATAGCCAATACAAAACAGTGATATAATGTAAGGGTGGATAATGGTTGGATGAGTGTTTATGATTAAGTTACATTCAAGATTGAAAGTTTGATAATAATAAAATGCATTGCGTTATTACCAATACAATTATTTAACTAAATGTTGGCAATTGGAATATAACCCAATGCATTTTAATCTAATTAACTAGTCAAAACACTTATGATCTAATTCAACCAAATGTATTAGTCACTGGTTGCTATTAGCTTTCTTCAGACGTCTGTTGTGAAACACTAAAATGCACGTAATTCATCAGTGAATTATTACGAATAGTTAAAATCTTCCCAATTTGCGATTTTGCACAAAAGAAAGATTATAAATCATTAGAATGTATTAGGATCTTCCCGGTGATGGACTGAAATTTACTAGTCTCTGTTGCCATATGTACATCCTGAGAGGATTACCTTGATACAAACATAGTTCACAAGTATGATTAGAGTTGAATTGTAAATAATAAATGAAAGAAATGATGTCTATTTTGACCTGACTAAGACTCATCAGCTAGGGATACCGACTACATAAAGATGTTGATATCTACATCGTGTCTATGATTGTTTGGACTTAATAACTGTGTGAATAACGTGGTGGCTGTTGAAAAGGGATGGGTTGAACTTGAATTCCTATTTAAATATCAACACGGTGATCCAGGTACATCCAGCTGATGAGTCCCAAATAAAACAAAACATGCGTTCTGGATTACGCTTGCCACTGACAATCCAACCCAAACAAGATTATATATATCAGTCTAAAATGAACTCCATCGAGTTATTAATATTTAGTGTAAAGTGGTTGAGTTCAATCAAGTAAACCTGTTAAAATATAGTCACTTGTAGGTCATTACTTTATAGTACGTCTCATATGATGTTTCTATTAGGATTCAAGTAAATTTCCTTAAATTTTGATAGTCAGGTACTTAATCTTCTGAGTTGTTCAAATTTACACTGATGTATTTAAAGTCTTAGATATTTGAGTTTTTTTAAATGCTTACACATTGTTTATAATATTTAGTATTACAAAAAAGGGTAGGATGCTGAGGTTGTCCAAATGAATTAAATAAATCCATGAAACATGATGTGATGTAATTCATGCATATGAAACACAAGTGAAATATGTCATTACATTTCGATAAACAGTAATAAAAATGATGAATAAACAGAGAATGTAGATAAAAGTATGTGTAAATTCAGAAGCATCATCTTTAGGAATATGAACTCAGGGATATTGATCACAATCGTTCTCATGTAGTTAGTGTCAATTGACGCTTTGTTTATGATGAATTGAAATGCAACTGATACAACACGATGGTTCGTACTATGTAAAAGTATTGTTTGTAGAAAGTTATTAGAAAACAAGAAATGATTTATATATAGTGATAAGCAACTTGGCAAATATGGGTTCATGCATTTAAGCTCTCCGATACACTCTAAGCATGAATGATAAGTATACTACCAAGTCACCAAAAACGCGGGTAAATAAAATGAGTTTGAACCCGTAACTACCAAACTACTGTTTATACAGTAATAAGCAAAACAGCCTTCCGAATCAAACAAGAAACTTCTTTTTCCACTAATCATAGGTGGATCTTACTGATAAAAACAAGGATATTTTTTTCATTAAATACTTAATGATAATAATCAGTATAAAGAATCATAAATATCAAAATGATTAAGAAATCAAAAAAACAATTGACCTTGAAATTCCTTTCAAAATCTATAAGATCACGACAATGCAAATCCACAAAATCGTCTAAATTCATATTGCCCAATACAACCCAATCTTGAAATTGTTCTAAACTGCCCAATAGTCGAGTAAAGAGGAATTCCGCTTTTTTATAACATACACGTAATCCACTTTCTTGATTATCAATTATCAATGAGAATATCAATTTAGTATTATCAGAAGTGGTAGTAGTAGTAGTAGTGGTACTATTTGTACTGTTATTATTACTATCCTCGACGGATGGATTGGATTCACTTAATCCACGAAAATTGTTTGGAATGCAAATGAACTTTTTTAATTCTCGATAGTATTTGGCTTTTATCTAAATATAATTTCGAAAGAATACAAAAATAAAAATAACAGGCTTGCATAACTATATATATAGCATTGTGGAGATTGTTAATTGGGAAGTTTCACTATACTAAATAACAATGGTAAGATTACGATGTCGAATCCTGGTATGTGACACTTTATTATCAGTGTGCATACACGATGATACAAAGAGTCGATTCGAGAGTATTCGGCATTTAGCGTTTAGACCATTGAGTTACTATCAAATGGTTTAGATTTGTTAATTTAGTTTGTCTGTAATATTGCGAGGTTATCAAATAAGGTTGTTGGGGAGAACAGGAGTTGTCTAGTGGATTCCTAGTTCTCAGTAGTTTAATTGCAATCAGTAAGTGATATAGACTACAAACTTTTAAAAATCACCGACATACTGGTAAAATTAATGAAATGTTGAATAGAACAGTTTTCTCAACTGTACCGAAAGTTTCAGCAACGAATCTGAAAACTGTAAGATTGATGTGAACCCAGGATAACCATTAACTTCGTATGTTTATGAAAATATTGTTACATGTTTGTTGACTGAAGTTTCCCTCCTTCCCCCTCAGTATTTGAATAACTTCTAATGAACTGAATCTTAAAACATCGTTTTAAAACACGAACTTAACGAAAGAGGCTGAAAACCTGACTTTGGAGGATTTTTTAGGATATGATAAACACTGAAAACATAGATGGAACAAGCAGCTCGATATGAGAAAGGAATTTTTATGTAGGTTAAAACAGATATGCGCTAAATGTTATAAAATACCGTTTTTATGACTTCAATTTACTTATTTAGTTAACAGATTGAGTGAGTTGTGCTAAGTATCACTAAAAGTTGCTAGGCAAACATAGCATATCGATTGACTAGATTTCATTATTTTGACTAGTTTGCTATTCATCTATTTAACTTCGTCTAATCGTTATGATGTAGTGTATTTTCTTGAGCATAGGTGCCCTTATGACTAGCTTTACGTTGATTATGATTGACTGACTGACTGCTTAGCAAGCTAACCGACTTACTGACCGATTGAATTACTGACTCATTGTATCTTAATGTACTTTATCTGAGGTACTTTAGGTAGTAAACTTACTTCTTCAAATGGTGGACGAAATGTTAAACATGATTGTAAATAAACCATATCGACACGCATTTCAGGCATTCTTTCATTAAGTTCTTCTAAACCTCTTCTATATTGGTATTCTAATACTTTATACAATTGATGATCTAGAAATGTTCTCCATGGTGCCATATGATCCGGTGGATATCCACCATTAGTAGCAATTTCAGTTAATTGATAACGCATCTCATTTAATTCATTTCTCCATTTAGATTGATTACGCAACAAGTCCACATCCAATAATTTGATAATCTGTAATTAGTGGGAAATAACATAAAATTTGCCGTTTAACTACTTGGGAAGAGAAGAAAATGAGCGAAGAAATGCTTCTTCAGTTAAATTTTCATCAAGGTTGTATATGCATGACAGGTTGGATGGATCAAATGTCACGTGTTGATGAAAACCTAACAGCCGATGTACAATCTAAAGATCAAAAGTAGATGAGAAATTTTGAACGAGGCATCCTATTGCTATGACTTTGCGTAAATTAACACCGTGAGAGCGTTATAATGGTCTACATTAAAAATGAGACTTGGTCGCTAAAAATAGTTCAAGGCATTTCTGTACCACTACTGTGGAATAACTTTTCTGTGATCAACCTTTATTTATGAAACATGAATGCTTGTTGCAACTTGCTTTTATCATAACTGGTGGTAATAAATCACATCATATCCTCAAGAATATCAGTCGCTATTCGTTTTCAAAGTTTCTTAACATGCTATGGTTATACTCCACAGCTTTTCAAAAGAGATTTCAATAAATGGTTCTGTAATACATAAGGTTACACGGAATCACTTCACACTGACTGTTAGATAATGTCGCTAGGAAGTGTTCGCAAACGTTATGGAGAATCAGATACTGCCAATCGCAATGTTAATAATAATATAATTATACTATTTAGTGAAATGGTGCCTCTGTAAATTGATCCATCATTCCAATTACATCAGCTTAGACTTTATCTAGTTCTAATGAAAATAGTTGAGAGGCGAATACATAGAGCTGTACTTTTAAAATGAATATTGAAAAATAGTTGAAGGCAATCAGTAATAAGCGTTGCTCGAACTAGGTTTCGTGTTAGTTGTCAACGGTCAGCAAAGTACTTTCAATCTTAAGGAAACCTTACATCATCACTAAAAACTAGGAGGTATCGGGCAACTTTTGTAGTCAGAGTATAACTTTTATGTGAGTATTTACTACTCAACCATGAATCAAATACATTGTATTTTAAGGTCAAATGTCTATTTTTTCAGACATCTAAGATGACATCTAATGGTTTACATTTCAAACTCACTTCAAAAATTTCTCTAAAATGCAATCAATATAACTGATGGATTAAACAATGAATTGGTTAACTTTGAAATATAATTACTAGATTTTATCAGAAAACTGAGATATCATGTCAACCTGTTTGTAGAGAACAGATCATGTAATATGTTCATTCATCGTAGTAATATGTGTATTACTATCAGTTATAAAAACACGACAACAGTTAATTCTACAGTGAAATAACCTTTACTAAAAAGGATAGTTTAATTAAAGGGTAGAACTTCTTCAAAACTATTCTAAGAAGATTATGTTGATTTCATACTTATGTAGTATATTGTTTTTATTATTTTCATATTCCTCTCTTTTAATCTTCCATATAAATCATTGATGGTTACTTTGCTATTTATGCATTTAGACTAACTATTTACACACATATTACACTGATTCGGCACTACCAATATCGTTGTTTTGTATTGATGTCACTTAGCCAATCGTGTTGATGTGTGATCTAGGAATATGTTCATGCATTTAAAGGATTATCTGACTGGTTAACTATAAATATTCTCATTGACTGTCTAGTACTAAGTAGATTCAAAGCAAACTGACAAAGAATTAATAATAATTATAATATTCGATTATTATTGAAGGTTCTTGAATCAAACAGTCGTGCATCAAATCGCTGTGGAGGGATAATTGGTTATAAGGTTTTTGACATATCTGGAAGAAGACATGTGATTGGTTAATATAGTGTGACAAACATAGGAGTCAAAGTCTAGACCTTATATATATATATATATATATATATATATATATATATATATATATATATATATATATATATATATATTGTATATTATTGGTTTACTGTTGTTGTAATACATGCGTGTGAGTGACTAGTTGGCTTCTTGATAAATCAGTCGGATTATTGTGCCTGAGCAATAGATTAAGGCTGGGTACTAACTGTAGGACATAGCGCAGCAGATAACAGAATCGATAATATTGGCCATCCATGTCCAGATACAACAGTTTTATAAAAGGATTACGTGTGACGGGTCTCTATTAGCAAATATTTGCCTTAAATAGACAGCTTCATAAATACTTTTGATTAGAAGTTTCCAATAAAGTGTCGAAAGTTACTATGGTAATGGATTTCGGGTCGAAGTATGAACATTAACGTTAGTATGTTAGTGCATCCTGCATCGATAAGTACCATGTAGGAGGAAACGTATATCTTGAATCCCACCAAGAGACATAATTCAACTTTATTATAAAACAAATACACCTAAAATATAACTATTATCATTTTCAACTTACTCTTTCTATAAGCATATAATGTGCTTTACGTAGACGACGATTTTCAAGTATTAAACGTTGGCAGGCTTCTTGTAATTGCTGAATATACTCTTCAACTTGTTCAGTTTGATCCCATGTAATTGGTTTTAATAAATTTTCTTTTGAAAAATTTTGTTTACGATTATGTGATTTGATTAGACATTCAAAAGCTAATGCTGAATTAAGCATTAAAGGTTTTTGAAATGGTAACATTTCGTTATCAATGGAATTATAGAAATGTGCCACCTGAAGGTGTATAAAGTACATGGAACGGAGAAAAAGATATAATAATAATTATTATTATTACTATTATCACCGATATCATCATCAAGATTTCGTTAAATATAACTCGCTCGAGTGCATTAAAATGGCCTAGTGTTCAAGGTTTCTAAGCAGTAAGTCATAGGCTGGAACACCTCTCCAGCTACATAAATATTACTAGCTAATCTAGAAATAGTGACATTCAAGGATGAGTACATAAAATTGTCTTCGGTAGTTGTAGGTTGTCGAAAGAAGATCCTGTAAAACCTAGGTTTCACGCTAACTGACAATCATTCACGAAATTCACCTAAAATCCCATTTTCTAACATGTTTATTTAGCCACTTCCATACTGTCTATTTATTTTCGGATCTTTAAATAAAGATCCAAGTGGTAATAAAGCTATGTTACTGAATACATGTAAATTATTATCTTAAAAAGTAATAACTACCTGCTTCAGCATTGCTGCATATTGCGATACTTTTTCAGCCTGATCTGTAGCTTGTATCAGTTTATAAGGTACAGGATAACCCAATCCAACCAGCAGTCTCACTTCACGTTGTAATTGTACTAAACCATCTGGAAAACCAACCTCTAAATGACCATCAACTGTAGACAAATTTAATAGTGAACCATTTGGATCAAACGCTAACGATGGTCGGTTTGATTCTTTAGTTGTTGAAAGTAACAAAAGTCTCTCACGTGACCATGTTTGAAATTGTTCACTGTGCCAGTCTTCAATTTGTGCAATTAAGCCCAATGCATCCTCAAAAGTAAGAAAAAAAATGCTTAGGTACCTCCTCATCTATAGGAAACCAAAATTCTAAGTGTGTAACAAAGACTTTAGAAAGGTTTTATGCAATGAAGAATCCTTTTGAGATAAGGAAAGAGATCTTCAAAGCAATCAACCAATTCATTAGGAGAACAACCCATAACAAAGTTCGTAGCATAAAATAATCTTTCGTTTGCATTGCAAGTAAAAGCTACATCATATTCATGACAATATCAGGTCGGGTCAGTCATAACGTGCAACTTGGCATATGTGCACATCAGTTCGGGTCGCCACGCCTCAATTAGCATAGAAAGATAAGTTTGTTAGACCAAATCTCAGAGCAGTGGGAAAAAGTAACAGCGTCAGTAGGAATGACAAAAAAATTACCCTAAATTCAGAAACTTAGAATTTAAGGAGGATAAAGAGTCGATGCAGCTGCGCTATTGCAAATAGTTTTAAGTCATGCTACTCAATGTCTCTAACCACTAGTTACAATCATCACGCTGACCCCAACCAAGCAGTTTGCACCTATCAATTGGTTAAGCCCAATCGCTAATGGCACAACACACTGGTGATATGTTCTAGTTTGATCGCCCCTAGCTTTTTACCAGCCTACCCCTACACCAAACAGCATTCCTCGTATAGGTAGGCGGTGGTCGGGTATACGTAGCAAATGTCCTAACCACCTAATAAAATTACGAAAAATGCAACAGTTACAATAAACAACATTGCAATTCTATATAATTTTAGTTACCTTTTCATATGAATCAAAACGTTGTAAGTCAGACAGAAGAAATTTAACAAGTGAGAATTCTTCTTGTATACGCGATTTCAGTTGTCCTGCCCAAAGAATTTGATTTATACATTCGGAATTACTCTTAGCCATAATGTTTAAAGATTTCGCATGTGAATGTTCTCGGAAATCTGAGCTGATATTTGACTTAGATAAAAATCCTTCCTGATACTAAATTATAAAAAAAAGTATGGACTACATGAGTCTACTAAAAAAATAATATTACTTGGTTTTTAACTCGTAGCCAGCGGACATTCCTCTTGAACTCCTACGAAGAAGTGACTAAAACAACAGACTGAATAGTGTAAAATTGTACGAAATGTGCTGAAGCCATTTAGATGAATGAATGATCAATATCACGTTAGTCTAACACTGTCTAGTGCCAATTTGATATAACAAGTTGTAACGTGGACATTGGTTTGAATGACTCGAAAGTGGGAGTACTATGTTGAGATGTAAGGTGGTTTCTAGATATTCTGTTTGAAACATTGTATGACCTGGGCTACATGTTACTTGTCACCAGTCAGTAAAGTCGCTCCTGAAATCCTTGAAAAGCTTATGCTTCCTGTGAGATTAATGATTCAAACAGCTCAATGATAATGTTGGAGATTGAGTAACAAAGGTTTGAATACCACAGAGAACATCGGTTCTATTGAAACAGCAAATACCATTTCCTGACGAATAAGAACTAACACGGAACCTAGACCAACCACTGTTTTCCACTGATTACCTTTAAACAATCTTACATGCAACCGTCTAGTTCTGGATTCAGCTTTTAGTTGGTCACTATAAGAGTAGGTTTAAAGAAATGTTGGTGCAGCAAAACCAAGACATAATTCTTACATGAAGTTATCGGCAGTTGGAATACAGAGTATAGTGTTGTTCAGACTTTTTGGCCAAATTGCTTCAGATATTCGTATTCAATAATTGTATATCATAGGTGAGATAGCTCACAATTAGTTGCAGTATTGCTAATCTATTCATTTTCTTAACATTCACTCATCATTCCTCGATTTCCGTGAATTCTCTACAGACTAAACAGATTACATTTAATCTGTTAATGCTATTACTATTATTACTTCTCTCGTTGTGCTGGTGTAAAGTATGTTATCTTCATGGATATGCATACTTGTTGGCGACCTAGAAGGCCGCCGGTGTGAAGGCAAGATGCGAGACAACCGAGAGTAGGTGTAATCTAGAAGTTTTGTCTTGAACGGACTAAAGGAATTTGATTATATAGTCTGTACGATCTGACTACGTAGATGGTGAGTGGTTTTTTTTCAGGTTCTGTTTTGATTTGAGACAAATCAAATGAAGTATGATGTTCAAGATATCATAGATAATTAAGAGCAAAACACTATTAAAGAGATGTACAGCCAAATAATCACATATCAAGACAAAAGAGCTGCCTAGCACTCATCTGTTTCCATCACTAACTAGCTAACTATCCCAATGCACATCATGTACTTATTCGTAACCAACTCTACGAAATATTGTTGTTGTCTTAACGAGAATTCATGGCTGTTGGGCTTTAAATATGTCTTGTATAAGGTAGATAACAAGAATGACAATGAATGGTAATCTTAAAATATCAGAAATCGACTTTAGTCAAAAACGTGTACTATTGAATACTATCTTATTGCTCCGAAGGTAATACCTTTCTCATAAGGAATAAAGATGTAAGATTAAAACCTTAGTAAGATCATAAGTGTATGCTAACATGGAAGTTCATACTAAAACAATATAGAAGTTCAATGCCCCAAGGTTTACGATAGCTTGTTGGCTAGAGTCAATCTATGATACATGCTATCTTCATGAGCAATTTGACTGTTGTCTAAAATGTGAACTGATGATAATAATAATAATGTTACCTCTTTTAAAGATACTTCCAGATAACCAAGTAGTAATTCTCTTTCTGATTGTAAAATCTTTGCTGGAATAGGACGATGAATTAAATCTTTAAATTTTTGAAATTCTTTTAAAATTTGATTTGAAATAATTCGACTGGGTGCTGAAAAATAAAGGCAGAAATCATTACCGTTTCACATACATCTCTTTAACTATGTAAAGTATAAATACCAGAGGTTAACGATGCTAACGGTGTAGTTATGTAAAATCCCTCTTTGTTCACGAGGTATATGTCACATCCCTGTTATTCAATCATTTTCCATTCATTCAGTAGAGGAATGCTATATATTAAAGTGAAATTTTTTATTTTAAGTAGTCGGATATATATTTTAACTGATTTCTATGAACATATCATTATAATCTATGGCTGTTACAATTGAACTATTTGGGCCTCGACTGACCCCTGTAGGACAGTGATGTATACGTTGGTTGATCATTGTGTGGTGACCAATTGAATGTTCGTCAAGTTCTTTATAGTGCTAAATGAATTCTATCGCACTAATCAAAGTGTTGCGGACAGGCTTAATTTTAATAGATTTTAGGTTAATAGTTGATTTATCTGAAAAAAAGTATTGGAAAGAGAATCAAACTAATCAGCCCTTCGTTTACAGCCCATTCACATGAAACTTCGATCGGTCACATATACAATCAATATTCTTTATTACAAGTAGAAAGTGAAATATAATTTGTTGTATTAAACCATTAATATGCACTATAGTTACGGTTTATTAGGACTATTTAAAAGCTTATAACCTGAGGTCATAAAACAAACTTCTGAATCTATCCTATTTTTAAGATTGTACGCATTAAGCCATTCCTAGATTTTGATTGGTTGAAAAGAGGCTTTACTTTCTCAAGGTTATCTAAAGAGTCCCATATACATCATCGATGAAGTCACCTTCATAAATTCGTGAGCTCATAAAAAATTTAAAGGCATGATGACGTAGCCAGCGTTTAATTAATGCAAGGAATCAATGACAGTTTCAGTCGTAATATACAACTATTTTTAAGGAACAAACAAAACGTACCAAATTCATTAGCGTTATGCTACCAGTTTTGAATTTTAAAAATGCATGAAAAAATAAGGGAATGTTAGTTATTTATTGTACTTAGTTTTTCTGTTTGTTGAAGAGTGGAAGTCAAAGCTGTTTTGCACTTAATACGATGTTTGTACATTCATCACAGATTGATCTCATTTGAGTACTGCTGAAAGCCAAGTATGTCTCAATATAGGACTCATTAACAAACTTCATGATGTTTCTAAAGTTCTAGTTAAAAGTCGTGACCGACAGAGTACAAATGAGCAAAGGATTGACATAGTTATCACCAATGCTAATAGATAATCCTCGAGCTGTATCACAAATAGACTGAAGATGGAATCCAACCATCGGGCATCGGTTCATGGGTCTTAACGGTTAAGAGCTCACCACGAGACCTGACGGTCTTCGGTTCGATCCGTCGTGGGGTTGTTGGTATGCTCTCAGGAGTTCTACATTCAGATGAAGTGGATGTCAGTGCTCCATAGTTTTTAATGGTACGTAGTCGTTATGACGACAAAAAAAGCTGTTATGATGGGGAAGTACGATCAATTATATAATATAACCTTGAGCTCACGAGTTTCAATAGTAAACGTCAATGAGAGTGCCTGATCGATCCCTGTATGTCTTACTGATACTCAATCAATCGCAGGTTGAAAATAAAAAGAGCACAAGACAATAAATTAACCAGACAAATTGCATTATATTTGAAGCATTCCTTTATACATACATTAACCAAACGACACAGCCAACCAATTAGGAAATTCACATTAATACAAAACAATGAATACAGTGGTAGTGAATAGAGGTAACGTGTAGACAATCAATTAACTCTAGTTCATAAATCAGAGATTAATATACTGACCGCAAATATACTAAAATGGAGGATAAGGCACGAGGTACATAATAATGGTAGAAATAAAATGTTTACTATAAATGCAACTAAAATAATTGCAATGGTCGTACTGAAGCACAGTTCTGAAAATTTAGTCATGCAACATAACAGTAATCGAGGTCAGTCTGCAACGAATACAAAAGCAAACTAGAAACTAATCTCCACAGAAGCAAATAAACTTATTATGATTGGCGACGAAAAACTTAAGGCTAATCAGTAGTGATCTATGTTCTTTCAACTGAAGCTTGTAAGCAGTCTTCAGTTTGATGATTTTGTGGTTGGTATAAATAATTTACAGTTGCATTCATAATAATGCGAGATTGTTAGATTGGAGGCTAGACAGATCTCAGCTTATCTCAAGATCAGAACGGCAGTTGAATAATCACGAAGAGACCTATTCAGATCAATCTGGACAAATGTATATATGCTCATAATTTGTGTACGATAGAATTTATCTATAGCATTAAAACTTTCTGACTCATTTACAAAGTGGTCGATTTAATTGTGGAATCGAACTATGGATTACAACGATTATGAAGTTTGATACTACTATTGATAATAATAATAATCATACTTATCATTATTTTGTCAACAAAACATAACTTACAATCAACTCTACTTGAAAAACTTAGTATTCTTGTTCTGAATCTGATTGCTGCACATTCTTCAATTGGTCGCAGACGTGTATCAATTAATTGTACAGCCGATTGCCATTGATCAACTGTATATGGATTGTATGCTAATGGACTAATGAATTGTTTTAATATAGGTGACACTGTATCTTGTGTTATATTGTCAAATTCCAATGTATTGAATATAACAGAATGCAAACCAGAATTCATTTTGAATTCGACGTGTTCAGTGGATGTTGTAAAATGATATAATTGTTCGTACAAACCACGTAAACTAAGGATCTAAATTTAAGGGAAAAGAAGAAAGAGAAATCTAGATGAAATTTTCCAGGAAAGAATATGGAACTCTCGATATATTTTCTTATTTTTTGGATTCCTTAATATAAGCCAATTAAGACATGAGTATCATGAGTAAACACTTCGGAATTGTCATATTAGGTTTAACCCTGTAAGCAATGTCGACTAAATTGGGGCTAGAGCCTGCAGTAACCTATAGTATTCCCTTTTGCATACATTACTTGAAGATCTTCTATAAAACATTGTAAATAATCCTTAACTATGTGTCTTAAATTAATGACTTTATAATGAAAAGTAAATTTTTAAATACTTATTGATAAGAAGCACAAATGAAATAAACCATTAGCTGTCCGGCATTCTGCCAAGCTGTTCAATTATACTGGGTTGTGAGCATTTAAAATTTCAGTTCAAGTGAATTTTCACTGTGTTTAAATCATTTGGGATCCCGGATAACCGAAATTAATCGATATGACGAGGAAGAATTAAATTTAAAAGTCAAGCCTGAACTCAGCTTTGATCATTTAGCATGTTGTTAAGTGATTTAAACGCAATGAGATAGGTTATCAATATGTCGGATGGCCAAGGCCTCTTAATTTACGGACAACAGATCAACCTACAAGGCTGATATCCTTCGACCGTTCATGAAATGTAAATGCGTTGGTTTTCAATTAATAACTTATACACAAGCATGTTATTTTATTAAACAAAATAGCCTGTACTTTTAACTAACAGTTTTGTCTTTGATGTCGATTTATTTGTTGGGTTGAGCTACTGATTCGAGTAGCCATTACAAAGACACATCATGACATATCACTCTTCGAACAGCGTTCCATTTATTCATTTCATTAATTACAAAATTTAATTCACTTATTAAATCCTCTTTCATAAAATAAACCACATCCTATGGACATAAAGCTATGGTATAAGTAGTTTTCAAAGGATAACCATATTTTGGTTGCCATGACAGTCTTATTTAACGTCGCGTAGTAAATTTATCTCACAAACAATAATAATCAGAGAACTCTGATATATTCCCCCCCCCTTCCAGCTGTATCTAAACATGTGTAGAAGCAATAATTTACTTGTGCATCTCGATGTTGGTATACTTGTAAAAGGTGGGATTGAACTTCTTCACCGTGATATACGAACCTTAAATCTTTGGGCATACTGACTTGTTTGATTAAAATCAGTTCTAATGCATTCTTATCAAAATCATTGTTACTGAAGTTTTCACATTATATGAATATGCTATTATCCACAAATGTGTTTTCAGTCAGATAACATACAAAGATTTATTAGCGCATAGGAGTTACACTATTAACCGAACTGAATTTAGTTAAAAATCCACCTTCATTAGATTACCTAAACATGTTTCTGAATTTATGAGACTTTGCATTTTGTGATATCTAAATACAGCCTTCTCGTCCCGTAATTTTGGCAGACTGTTTTATCAGAATCCTTCCTATAATTACATTGATTGATCACTACTTAATGGTAAGTAAATGTAACTACCACAGTTTTACATTTACGGTTTAGTGATAACCTTTCATAATGTGAAACTGAATGATGTGAGTTACATTTCTTGAAGAGGAATTATCTCTCCAGAAATAGTGGGTACTCGTTGATGACGAGAGTAGGCTTACCCACCGACTCTCTTCAACCACTTAACATTAAAATATCGTTCAGTCATTAAGATTAGTGGTGACGTTACAACGGGAACAACAGAATTCAATCCACACAAATGACTCTATAAACAAGATATAAACCATTAAATAATGATTAAACCAAGTCCTAAAATCTAATAAGTTTGAATAAACCTGTTTCTCCAAAAAGGAAATAGGAGTATTGTGATTGTACATAAAATCGAATGATTCTGAAAATCACAGCAGATGTACTGTAAACAGCTCGAGGTACTGAGAGATGAGTAGATTTGTAGAAGCAGCTGAATATGTGGGACTTTATATTTTTACTTATTGTATATTCTTATCTTCGTATGCACGTTACAGTATGATTGTACAGCGGGACTTCCCTGTTAGTGCTTTGGATTTTGCATGCTTCGTTTTACTGTCTGAAATTATCTCGGATCAGTTGACCTTCCACCGTAGTTGAGTACACAGGTGATACCTGAAGACAGTTGCTGAATCCTTCCGGTATATTTCCCTTAAGGAGTCAGAATGATACTAAGAACCATGTAAGCATTGGGCCAAGTAGAAACACCGAAAAACCCTGTAGACTTGCTGGTATTATCAGCTGTATTTTTATGGTTGTTTCTCCTGTTTTCTTTATACGATATTTCACGATTACCATTCAACTGTATTAAGTCGTCAATGTCTAAATTCTAGCTCAAATTAGCTTTCATCTTCATTAAGTAACTTTATAACATTCCATATAACCAGAACTCATCTCTTTTGTGGAACTCAATTACCATCGTTAAAATCTTTAAACAAGATAATTATAAGTAATGCACTTTCAAATTTTATGTTTATTCATAACAGTGACTAGAAAGAAAAGTATCTTTTGGAAAACACCTTACTTCACTTAGTCGATTTTTAAACTGAACTAAGTATGCCAAATTCGGTAAAGGACCATTCCAAGGATGTGGAGTATAATGAGACCACAATTTTTGAGTTAACAAATCAGTAGATTTTTGCCATCTATCACAGGCATCAATTCCCCACTGAAGTGCTGTTTCAACCTTAATATTATTAAAGGGATAAAAAGGATAAAATGAAATACAAACGAAATTAGTCTTACAAATTGAAATTAGAGTTACCTCGGGCTTCGACTTGGTTTCATTAAATTAAACCACATATATGACCCACATAGATTAGCAAAGGCAATTCTTGTCATTCAGTGGATAGACATGAAATTACTAATAAACATGCCAGTAATTTGAGACAAACCTCATCAGTAAAATGTTCGAATTCACTTCGATTTCAATGCCGAAATTCTGCAACCATCTGAGTTAGAGTATGTTACTTTGGTCATTCAGTGTTGCTCACAGTATAAGACTTATATAATACACTTATTTATTTATTTATTATTTATTATTTATTATTATTATTATTTATTTATTTATTTATTTAATAAGTGTAATCTACATGTCTTATAATAAAGTTAAATGGCGACTAAACAAATTTTGTTCCCAAAAAAAATTCTAAAGTTTTTCTTGTCATAGAACATTTATTTCAGTATTATAGACAATTGTTTTTTATACTATGAACAACACTGAACGACCAAAGTAGCATACTCTAAATCAGATGGTTGCAGAATTTCAGCATTGTACAACATACTTGAATTTCGTCTGGAGCCGCTCTAGGGTTGCTGCCGGTCCTAAGCGCAGATGAAAGAGAAGGGTTGGGCATGGGGTTAGCAACCCCATTCCGTAAAACAACAACCGATTCAACCCTACCCTGGGAGTTGGAAGGTCTGTTATGACGCCTCATAGTGAAAGCCGAGTTTTTTCGGAAGCCATAAGGCCGATGTCCCTTCTGACAATCAGAGAAACCACTAATATAGGTACATGGAATGTCTGCAAGATGTGGAAGACAGGTAGAAGCATGCAAATAGCTGAAGAAATGAAAAGATACAACCTGAAGATACTTAGAATAAGTGAAACCCATTGGTTACAAGTTGGACAGTGAAGATTATCCTTAGGAGAAGTGCTTCTATACTCCGGTCAGTGAAGAACAAAACGCCTCACACACATGGAGTAGCACTAATGTTGTCTCAAGAAGCATGAAAGGCTCTAATAGGATGGGAACCTCATGGACCTAGGGTCATCAAAGCATCCTTCAACACGAAGAAGGAAGGGATTACAATAAATTTCATCCACTGCTATGCGCCCATCAACGACAGCCACGAAGATGACAAAGACCAGTTCTATGTAGGGCTGCAGTCATTTATCGACAAATGCTCAGCCAAGGACCTGACCATCCTGATGGGAGACTTCAACGCCAAAGCTGGAATGGACAACACCGGATATGAAGACATCATGAGACAAGCATGGACTGAGAAGGAAGGGAACGAAAACGGCAAGAGGTTTGCAAACCTATGTGCCTTCAACAAAATTACTTTAGGTGACACCATATTCTTCTACAAACGTATGCTGAAAACTACATGGGTTTCACCAAACCACATTACGGAGAACCAAATCGACCACATCTGCATCAATAAGAAGTTTTGAAGAACCATGGAAGATGTAAGAACATGGAGAGGAGCTGACATAGCTTCATATCATCATCTGATGGTGGCTGAAATGAAACTGAAGCTGAACAAGCACTGGGCAACTGGTGCAGCAGTATTACAAAAGTTTAACACAGCCCTTCTCCGGGATACTAACAAACGCAATAAATTCGAAATAATTCTCAACAATGATTCCCAAGCATTTCATGATCTACTAGAAAAAGGTGATACTAATATGGAGGACAACTGGTAAGAGATTAAGTAAATAATAACTTCAACATATCAGGAGGTTTTGGGTCGCTAAAAGCATCACCATAAAAGAATAAATTTCTATTGATACTCTAGACAAGATCCAAGAAAGGAGAAGCAAGATGATAGAAATTTATAACAGCCGAACAAGAACAGAGAAAGCCAGGGTAAAGGCCGAATACACAGTAGTCAACAAGCAAGCGAAGAGAAGCATCAGGTCGGATAGACGGAAATATGTTGAGGACCTAGCAGTGACGGCGGGAAAAGCTGCAAGAGAAGAAAACATGAAGTGCCTATACGATACATCGAAGTAGCTAGCTGGGAAATTCCGTAAGTCAGAACGGCCAATCAAGAGCAAGGTTGGCAAACCAATCACTGAAAGAATGAACAACGAAACAGGTGGGTAGAACACTTCGAAGAAGCGTTGAATAGACCAACCCCATTGAACCCATCAAGTCAAAAAACAGCAGCCACGGATCTCCCTAAAAACACTGACCCACCAACAGTTGAAGAAATAAAAATGACCATCAGAGTGCCGAATCAAAAGTGCCAAGTCAGCAGGGCCAGACAACATACAACAACATGCACTGAAGGCAGATATGGAAGCAACTGCAAAGATACTCTACATTCTCTTCAGAAAGATTTGGGTGGGGGAACAAGTGCTAGCTGACTGAAAAGAAGGGTATCTCATCAAAATACAAAAGAAAGAAGATCATAACAATTGCGAGAACTACAGAGGCATCACTCTTCTTTCGGTGTCAGGAAAAGTTTTCGATGAAGTGCTATTGAATCGAATGAAAGATCCAGTCGACTCTCAACTTTGAGATCAGCAGACTTAATTTCGTAAAGACCGATCGTGTATCGACTTCATCACCACTCTACAGGTTCATTGTTAAACAATCAATCGAATGAAGTTCACCACAACACATCAACTGTCTCGACTACAAAGAAGCATTCGACAGCGTAGATAGGAGAATATTATGGGGCCTTTTACTACATTACGGCGTATATGGGAAGATAGTCAACATCATGCGAAACTTCTATGACGGACTACATTGTAAAATCCTGCATGGGAGTCAACTGACAAATTCATTCGAAGTGAAGACAGGTGTTGGACATGGCTGCTGACTCTCGCCCTTCCACTTTCTGCTGGTGGTTGATTGGATCATGAAGACTGCAACATCTAAAAGCAATCTCGGAATACAGTGAACAACATCGATGGAACTAGATGACTTGGACTTTGCAGATGATCTAACTCTCCTATCTCACACACAGCAATAAAAGCAGATGAAGACGGACAGTGTGGCAGCAGCCTCTGCAGAAGTAGGCCTCAACATACACAAAGGAAAAAGCAAGATCCTCCAATACAAAACAACAAACACTAACCTAATTTCACTTGACGGAGAAATTCTGGAAGATGTAGAAACTTTTACGTACGCATCATCGATTAACAAGGAGGGTCTGATGCAGATGTGAAGACGCGGATTGGCAAGGCAATGACAGCATTTCTACAACTGAAAAACACCGGGAACTCAAACCAACTGTCAGTCAACATTAAAATCAAAATTTTCAAAACAAATGTGAAGACAGTTCTGTTGTATGGAGCTGAAACTTGGAGAACTATAAAAAGCATCATTTCAAAAAATATAAGTATTTTTAAACAATTGTTTGCATAAGATACGTTGGATCTGTTGACCAGATACCATCAACAACAACCTTCTATGGTAGAAAACAAACCACCCAGCTTCCAGCCGAGGAAGAAATTAGAAGACACTGGAGGTGGATAGGACACACATTGAGGAAATCATCAAACTGTGTCACAAGACAAGCATTAACATGGAATCCTGAAAGCCATAAGAAAAGAGGAAGACCGAAGAACGCATTGTATCGGGAAGTGTAGTCAGACACGAAGAGGATGAAGAGCTCTTGGGAAGAGCTGGAAATGAAAGCTTAGAACAGAGTTGGTTGGAGAAGGCTGGTCGGCGGCCTCTCCTCCACAATGGGTAACAGGCATCGTTTGATTGATTGACAATACACTTAAGCGCTCGTTTAAGTTTCGCACTCGTGAAATCTTGAATGTTTTTTACGGGGATTTTGGTGAGAGTTGATTTGTCCTACATTTTAACCTGTATACTGTTCACTTCAGGTCCTAAGATTGCTTCCAAGATCCTTCTTGACTGAATACCTACCGACGACACTGGATTTGCCATCCTACATAAATTAATGTAAATTATGTGGCGCGAACATTTGATAGATATGAATAACCAAAAATATTCTAAGCTGAATCTATGAAAGCAATGTCTTCTTGAATTCATATAATCACCGCTTTGTTTGTGCAAACATTGATGATATTCACCGTTTGATAACAACCATTCTTATATGTTGGATAATTGTAATTGAATAATTTCAGGATTTCGTAATTTACATCACAGACTAATTATAGCTAGGTAATCACTATAGTCAGGAAGCACTTAAATAGGTTTTTCAGCAGCTCACATTGACAACCTTCAAGTTGTCATCTAATTGAAGCTAATTTTCGAATGTTACGCATTCTCCAACGTCAATGATAGGTACTTGGCCTACTCTTGATATGGTATTATGTAGATTAATATGTAGCTTTTTACTAGAACCCATGAAACTATTTTTTAAATTGATCATCAATGAGAACATGATCACTAACACGCATTTTAGTTCTCCAATATAGATTGGATTCAGTTAAACAAGCTCTTGAGTCTATTGGGATATACATAACGGTTATACAAAGTCGTGAATTTATTTAAAATTATACATATAATTCGTTGGATTTGAAATAAGCAGTCTGAAGAATTTAGATTAGGTCCAGTAGACGGATCGTGGACGGCGTTTCCCAAGAAGTTCATACTAAAACTAAACGACTGTCCAGTTCGCTATAGTTCTTGTTGGCCATCTAACTACATTCTGTGATATAAACTACAATCAATCTTAGAATTCTTAATGATGTAAAGTAAACCATATTTTATGATGGAAACACTGCAATGTTCATTTAAACAGTTCCGGTTAGGCATACATTGTATGCAACAGAAAATTTAGTGACTTAGTTCATACTGTGTGATAAGATTTTTGTTAACAACGGTTTAGTTACTTCTAAAAATCTGATCTAGTAAACATGTGGTGTTAGAAGTTTGAACAGTCACAAGTTCAATGTTAGTATCATATCATCTTTTCCTAACTGAAGAAGCTTTAAATTTATTTGATTAACCGTTCATACACCTTGAGGTTTAACTTTATCACATTCTGATGCTAGAAGTTTGGATTATCTGTTAGTTAGAAAATGTAGTTTAGGCTTTGAAACTACTAATGAGTAGTTTAATGAACATTTACTATTTTCCGCCTTTCATCACTGATGATTACGGAGTAGGTAAGTTTACGAATATCACCCTAGACCCATCTCCATCAACCACAAATTGAAACAGCAAATAATTATTTAGGTTTATTGACTGTTAATATCTTTCGTCTTTGTGGAATTTTTTGAGTTATTCAGGAAATGTACTTACAACAGAACTAAGTATTCAGTCATCCTTTACTGATAAATTTAGCCATTATGAAATCTCAAGAAGTAAAATAACACCAAGCAACCATTTCGTTATTGAATTGAGATGGCTATATTTGTAGGGATTGGTAATATTATTTGATTGGATATGTCACAGATGTTGGTAGCGTACCATTGAAAACCAGGGAGAACATGACAGCCGTTTTGTTCTAGTGTGGAACTCCTCAGTAGTGCGCACCCCAGATTTGTTATTGAATAATAACACTTTCAAATCTTCAGTTAGATTAAAACCATTTTCGTTGACATAAAATGAACATCAGAAACGCAATTAGAATGCATAACTATTATTTTGGATTTATCGATTAATAAACCGATATTAAAAATGTGAAATTCAAGTAATCCGGAGGTTGACACGAATTCATCAAATCCCTAATTAGATAGTGAAAACTGAATGACCTATAAAACGGTTTGTGGGTAAACCGTTTATGAAAGAAACGACAACCATGAAGATATAAAAGAAGTTACGTAATGTATTTCGGATAAATAATCAGTCATAGGACTTTGTCAAAAAATGTTTAACAAACTTATTGTCAAGTGCAAAATCGAAGATAGAAACAGGCAAACGAGTAACTCTACAGTAAATAAAAAGTGTGAGAGGTCAAATCCAGATTATTAATGCTCTTAAAGATTAGCTTTACCCAAAGCGTTATAGACAATACTAAGCAAGCCAAAAGAAAGAACTCCCTAACAAGGCAACCTAAATATTTTCTACGAAGTATGTTTCAGTGACTACAGAAACAGTATGCAAACAGGTGATTCTTTTTCCTGTGATTACTAGGCTAGTTTTAAATACAGTTGAACATATCAATTCATATGGATATGAATCCCACTTGAAGAACTTAACTATTCTAAACAATGGGAAAAAAAATCCATGTAGACTTTAGGAGATTAGGATTTAAGTCGTTCATCAGTCAGTGGACGTAACAATCTACAAAATCGATCTGCCATTAATACAAATAATAAGTAACTATGACATCAAAGATCAAGATGAAGGGAGTTGTCGAGATAAATAGGTGTATACAGAACGGTGAAACAATTAAAGTCAACTAATCAAATTCCAAACCGAAGGACAAACTATTGATCAAAGGGAATCTTTTCGAGGTATACGATGATAATTTTGTCTAAAAAGATTAAAAAAGGTTTGCTACCAAACCACCCAAACGAAGAAAAACAATACATTTGAAATCCTCCTCTTAAGCAACATGTCTTCTCCATTATCACTTAATAAACACTTCAAAAATACAGTAACCTGAAAATGAGTCTTCATTCTTGTTAAGCATAGGGAGATATAGGTGGACGACAAAATAAGCACACTGTTGGTTGTTTTAAGCGACTTGTTCACAGTCAAAAGATAAAACAACTATTATTTTTTAGAATTAAATACTTTTTGGCGTTAATATAAAAATTGTTTATTGCTGTTACGCCACAAACCTCATCATAGGGCAAAATCCATAGACTTGCCACAACCATTTCCGTTTTTTCAGATAACGACTGAGTACTTCCCAGGAAACCTTGAATCATGCGTATTGTCCAATAACTTAAATTTTCAATAACTTGTCGCATCCTATTTTCTGGATAAGGTTGGCATGCATATGGGTCTGAACATCTCCATATATCGTCTAATGTATCTGTTAGAAGTGAGTCAAGAATGTCAATCAAATCTGTTAAACCATTTCCAAACGAAGACCGTTTCTGAATATCGTTAGTGTTATAACTTGATTGAATCGGTAAACAAATTTTTTCAACCAGCGCTGATTGAGATACAGACTCGATACGGCAACATTCTTTAGCTGCGATGTTTAGTAAAGATGCAAAATACTCATAACACTTTGCTTCCTCGGTATTGTTATTTGAACAAGACTTTGATTTATTATGCCAATAACTTGCTTCATCCAAGAGTGTACAAAAACCTAAATTGAATATGAAAGATGAAGACATATAACAGTATCTTATGGTCCATATCAAATATGCGTGAAAATATCACATTTTTGTGTCGTTAACTATATGACTATTTCAAGCTTAATTATTCGCTTTATAATATTGTAGAGTCAATAGAGACTGTACTCAATTTCTAAAACAATCGTCTTCTGAACAGATTTTGAACTTGCCACTCATTAGCTATAAATTCACAGAAAAAAACCATCGCAAATTCGTAAGTGATAACTGAACCTGAAACTAGTCAAAAAAGGTGAGTATCATAGTATCAACATTAAGCTTTATTCAGAAGAATATCGGCAGCACAAAAAAATAAGTCATTGATAAAACAACTTACAAATGAATTTTTACAACATTAATATTAATTATGAAAGGCAGTAACCGTAAATTATATAAGGCTGATTTCAGAGTGCTTTAAGATTTAGAAAACAATCATTACATTTGCTATTTTTTTAATAAAAAGTATCTCCAGGAGCCTCTTATGTTTTCAGAAAGTACAACTGACATAAACGGAATATTCTTAAAAGTTTAAATATACCACAGCTTAAGCAATTACCACACAAAACATATTTCGTAATAAGCTATCACTGTTGTATATGCCTAAGCATATAATATAATTGTTATGCCTGACCACAAATAAGTGTAACACACTTTTAGAACTGTGTTTTGAGAACACTATTTCATTTATTCGAACTGTCTGTAAGGTAAACATTTTGTTTCTATCATTGTTACGTTTCTCTTACCCTATCCTCCCATTTAGCATAATTACTGTTATTATATTGTCTCTTGTTATGGACTGCAGTCAATTAGTTGTGTACAGGTTGTTCTCATTCACTCCCACTATTCCTCTCGTTCTGTATTCATGTTAATTTTATAAATGGTTTGCTGTGTGGTCTGATTTTATGTATATAAAAGAATGCTTGAAATATAATATGATTCTGTCTGGCTTATCTATTGGCCCGCATTCTTCTTATCTCGGCTTGGGACTAAGTGGGCACAGGGCAGGCGCACAGTTACCGACTAGGCACTAGTAAATTTGGCACTCGGTCACTCAATCACCCTAACAACCAATTTCACGCGTCATAAAAATAATGTTAGTACTTGCAATAAATGTTGGTATCAAGCTTGTACGCAGTTTCAGTTAGATTGATAAGATAGCAGAGAAGAATAAACCAAAACGTAGAACCCCAGTTGACGCGATGAATCAGTTTCAAATAGTGTTGATTGATTTTGTGGCATTATTCCTTAAAAGTGTTTTAGGTATACTCCACAGATTCATTACTTCAGGAGTTTAATATAATAAAAATAGGTTAAACCACAGCAAAAGTACATAAACGTGGACAATGATCCAGTATAAAGCGGGTATTGAAAATAACTGTGACCACATATAAAAACTTGCTTAACATTATCATCGAAAAATAAGCTGAAATTACCATCATGGTTTGTCATAAAACTATAGAGTAATATAATTTGTAAGTTCCACATTACCTGCAATGCTCCCGTAATCTTCAACGCTATTGATAGCGTTAGACAACCCAGCAGCTAGATCAGCAAGAGTCATTTCTAACTTTGGGTCTTGAAGTAATGATTTTCCATCACCCTACAGAAAACTAAATAATTCGTGTGTTCTTACTTTCAGTAACAGAGGTGCATATAATTTACTGACGGAGTTATAAAAGCTCATAACTGGAGAACATGGAATAGAAGAAACCATAACTGCTGATTTACAATTTTCTTCGTTTATGTAGGTAGGTTGTAATTTAATAAATACTAACATTTGTTTTATGTTGTCGCAATACGCAATCTGTGGAAAATGTTATATCTATTGAAACGTACTTCATTACAGAAAAATATTTCGCCATCATTTTTAAGATAACACGCAAGAACAAAAATGTTTAGGCAATCCAAAAAACTGTTAACATGTTGTTCATTTTCAAATCTATTCAAGCTCATTCCATGTAATTGGAAATGTGTTTTGACAGTAGCAAATATAAAATTAGATTTCACGTCCATAATGTAGCGCATTACAATCTTAGGAATCAGCTGAAAGACAAACGTTGTAATTCCCCAACCGTAGTCATGCCTAGTGTTTACTTTTTATATAAACGCTAAATCAACAACCCAATAAAACAAATTTACTCAATATCCAATATCTTCACGACAAACTAGCATAAAACACTTGACTACTTCAAGTTCCTTTCTTAATGTTTAGTTAAAGAAAATCAGCAAAATTTGTACGTCTTCCGCTCAGCAGTCCTAAATGTCATTGTGAATACAGAAAACTGACTTCATTTTAATGCGCTCGTCTTCAGGGGATACGGGTTCGTGATACGCTGGATGGCCGAGCAGACGCTAAGTAGAGAGAAACACAACTTCACATGCATGATCGCCCTTTGGCTCGATGTTTTGTGTAAAGTTCCCCCTTAGATTGAGATAGTTGTAGAGGGGAGACGTATGACTGTAACGGTGACCTGAGATACTGACAACAGTGTTAGAATATCTTGCTGCTTGCGGTCTTGGTGAAATCATTGTTGCTTTAGTTCCACTTTATTCTTTTAAAACCTTTTTGTACCTTAAAAGATTCAGTGGCTAACGCGATTCAACATTAGGTCGTAAAATAGCTTGATCACTAAAAGGTAGTACATGTGCATACTTAGGACAGGGGGAAAATAAAAATGTAGTAGGTTATAAATTGTTGTAGTAAGGTTGTTGTTATATGATATCCAACGCCAATCCTAAGAATTAAAGGCATATTTGGCCTTCAGACGAAAGTGTTTACTATATGTAAATTTATGATGACATCTGTGTAATATGCTTTCCAATTTTTTGAAGCTTACAAAAGTGAGATGAAAGTCGGTGCATTATAGATAAGAAAAGTGTTGTAGATCAAAAAATAATGGCTTATTTAATAGCGTAAACGAATGTGTCCTACTGACTTCATGAATTTAAAATATAAATGATGAAAAACTGGATATGAAGCTTCTATGAAGTTAAAGGTTTGTTTTACTTCATGTACTAGTACCCTAACTGAGTTATCTGAACAAAATAAACATTACGAGAGTTCTAAGTGACTTTAGTAACGACCTACAAAATGTGGTATTTGTGCCTACATACTTTGAATTTGTCGCCTGAAATAAAACAGTAAGTGCAATGTGGGTATTAGAAATTGTGTTGAATTGGTGAGAGATTGAAGTTTAATCAGCACCACAGGTAGGTCAGGAGACTATCATCATATACCAAGCAGTATGTTCATGACTATTTGTAAACCTAAAAGCAACAATAAAATTACAAATAACAAGAGATAAAATGGGAGTAAAATTAATACTACGAACCTGGAGAAAAAATAAGTTACATCTAAAGATGTGAACTCACGGGCTGACTAAGTCTGTACTTATTGATGGCTTCCATGATAACATTTTTTTGCGAAACCTTGTGATGCACGTAACGTACTGAATTGTCACCATAAATATACTCACATTCATGCTGAACAACGATATTCATGATTATTATAAATATGTATAACAGATATTCTGATTTTTATAAAAGATTGTATTGTTTCGCAAACTGACCATAACTAACTGATAAAACGTTATTTGGTCATATGTTAGGTGTACTTTAAGCTTAAAAAAATCATCTGACAATGCCGAGACAACGAAATACCTAAAGGTATGAAGTTTATGGACTTCCGAGAACGACAACAATCGTAACTTAACCATTGTCACTACGCCGAAGGAATTCAAAATCACACGTATTTCATACATTTTCAGGTTTAGTCAAATATTTAATGCCTTATGCCTAGTTATCTACCTAATATTTTGATGGATACGTATAACAAAGATGCTTTAATTTTCTCCGTGTCTTAGCACATTGAAATTATAACGCCATCAATATGAAGACATCGAGGCAGTTATTCTCTCCAATCTGAAAAATTGTATTGATGTTGACAACGACTTAACATGGTCAAATCAGCCATCGCAAATAAAAAAAAGATGATTTAATTTACTGTATTAAACAGGATTCAAAAATATTGAGCATTATAACTTTTGTTTAAGAAAACCTTGATGTAGAATATTGGACAAAATACTTTCATCTGCGCTCTCTGTCCTTGACGTTCCATGTTGGATGCGCGGGTTTGGTGAATTACGATTTGTAGATTGATGCCTTGCCTCCCAGAACCTTTTTTACTACGGTTAGTTTTCTTAAACTATCACAATGACTGATATTTTCCATTTTCACTGTTCGAAAAATGTTTGCTGTACCTTCCAACATTTCCATCACTTCAAGCACAGATTATGCTGTTCTTTGTTTCCTTTTTGAAGTTTCATTTAAAACCAAGTGGACCCCTTGGTTTTAGCTGATTGCCCTAAGCTGCTTATGTAGCAACCTTAAAGACAGTATTTCTTAAGAAAACTGCATGTATATTATCTGTTAGGCACTTCTATGAAATTTGTTACGTCCTTTTCTAGTGTCTTATTATAGTTTCATTTATATCCACCTCTTCTGGGTCGTTAAATCCACTATATGATTACAACCATGATGATGACTTAGCGTCCTGCTATTTTTAAGTGTTTTTTTACTTCATTTGACCAAGGGCTTTCTATCATGTCGTGTGTAGACCTTGATACGTTTCTCAGCTAATGATAAAATAGTCTTGAGGTAAATGGTTTTGTGAGAATTTGCTAAAAGTCAGAGAAAATTATAAGCGATACGGTGTTTCAGCATGTCTAATAAGTTTAGGAAGGTTAGGAATCGGTCTATTTATTTTGGAGTCATAGTATATGCTGTTTAACAAACTCGTTCATTAAGCCCCAAATCATATTATTTCTGGAACCGTGATAAGGTCTCAGAGCTTCCTGTGAACAAGAATAATATGCCTCTGTATTTTATGTGTACATCCCGGAGGTTGAACTCACTTGATGTCTTTCCTGGACTAAGTCTCTTTTCTGAACCAGTAGCCCCTCAAGTTATCTGTGTATGCATAGTTGTTTCCGGAACACGTTTATTAGGATTAGTGTTGTTGCCTTTCTGTTCAAGACATATTGGGAATGTTTCTCACCTGAAGTTCCACCATAAATACCAATAGCCTAAAACTATAATTAATGATTAGCACTTACCACTCCGTCTTCAGGCCTCTTCCTCTATTATATTTTCCCATCCTTGAGGCTGTTTCATTAACTTCAACAATTGTAGTCTCAACAGCGATTCCGAGCATGCCTCGACAATGTTGATACTGCACTTCTAAAACTTCGCGCACTTTTACAAGTGTTAATTCCAGGCAGGAGGTAGGTGCGTCATCCATAAAACAGCTATAATATACATCCGTCTCAGTTCCAATATACAGGCATTGAAGGTTTTCTTGATTGGGTATTTTTGTCACCGACAATTGCAACATAGAATAACCATCACGAGTGTCTGCTGATCGTATTACAGTCTTATTCAGTTCAAAACCACAGGTTGACTGTGCAAAACAATCCAAGAGCTTGTAGATTACCAATTGCATCGTCATCATTAAGAATTGTAACCAAGTGATCCACTGTAGGCATTCTTACTCCAAATATGCGCGCAACCTTGAAGTCTAAATCCTCAATTTCATTGATTTTTCCGAGTTCTTCGGCAAAGTTTAATTTCGCCCACTGAAGTTTACAATAGCCTTCAATATGTTAATTTCCTACAGCATTTGCATGAAGTATATTAACGTCTGTAGTAACCTGTTAAGTGGTGAGCATGCTTCAGTTTCTACATATATTCAATCATTTAATCTCAAATTTCTCTCGATTGTGACACATTATGGCTAAATTACTTAAGGCTTCCGACTGTTGCACCATGACTATCACACAGACCCTAACCATATAGTTCACAGCTAACAGCACATTGACCAGCGAACTGCTTGTGTTAATGCCCCTTTATTTTCACGTATGACAGCCTGTTATAAGAGGCTTGAGATGAAGTTCATGGTTGGTAACGACGGCATAAGTTTACTCTGTTTATCTTAAGCTTTAAACACTGTCGTACTCCGTATGGTACTTATGTAATCGGCACTTAATGAGACTTGCGTTAAAGTAAGCACAACCCTGATTATGAATCTTCACTGGCAAGAGCTTACTATATATGTATCACTTATGTCCAGCAAGTAACATGGATATAAGCTAAGGATATACAAACCAAGATGTGACATTAATCCAAGAAGTTGACTGTCAGTTCGATCCATGTTAATAGATCCTGACTACCCTGTTGGTGTTGACGTAATTAGTGGTTAGGAACGTTTAGTAACGGCTCGATGTCGATTCTATTTCTTTAGGTGAATCTACTATTTGTATCTCCTCTTATCCTGAGATTTAGAATCACTTACGCCCTTCCTTTACTTCTCGACTCGTATTCCATATATCGATTTTTTCGACTACTGATATTACTACTGTTTTATTTAGATGGGGTGTAACAACTTTTACCGATATACATTCATACTAGATTCTAATTTACTGATGACTGACTTTTGTTTTCATTATGTAATAAGTTACAAATGTTATTCACTTCTGTTGATCTAAGGTGTGTTAGTCAAACGACTTTATGACTAGCATTTATCGCTAGAACTTGAGCATACAAACTAACATTACTTAATGTAAATTCTCAAAGGGTAATAATAATTTGTAGTGGTGATATTCGAATGTCTATGAAGTGTGGACATTGTGTGGTTAATGGTGCTACCTGGTTACCTAAACCTACGTCAAGTATGGTTCAGAGCCACTGCCAAACATCAATCACGAACTGAAGTGAACTTAAGAAAATTCTAAAATGAGTTGTTTAACCTAATAAAATCGGTCGTCTTGATTAGACGGAAGTGCAACAACCTTTTGGTAATAAATCAGTATAGAGCATTTTATGTCTGTCTTTAGTTTTCAGGTAGCTATTTAACATTGCATTCAGACGCATCTTTCACTCTCTGCAAATGCATTTATACTAATCCATAAATGTACTACTTTTTCAGGCATGCGAACGTGCAGTTCGTTGTATGGCCTCGTGTAACACAAATGGACTTCTAAAGTATTATGCAGATGTCATTCTAAATGGAGATAATCTTATTTCACTTTCTCAACCATTTAATATTTCTGATAACGACGATTCTTCTGAAAGAAAATATAACTGTATAATGGCTCCTCGGACAGACCTTTCCTTTGCTTCAATGCCTGTACAAGTGGATGGTACCTCCGATGTTATTAAAAACGAATGTATAATGGGGAATGAGGTTGAGCAGTCTGTTTCTAATCAACAGGTTTCACCTGATGTATCACAGAATTGTCTTGCTACTGACAGTGAAACGTTAACTTCCAATCCACTAGTTGGTCATACTCCAACAAAGCTTCAAAACCACAATCCGTGTGACAAATTTGCTGATTATGAAAAAACACTTCAAAATCATGCTTTGCTTACACAACGTTTATCTGTTTGCTCACAGCGTTTATTTCATAATCGCACTAGGGCCCTCAGCTTATTAACACGCTTGCTGGCCTGTAACACTTCTGTATCACAAGACGGATTACTACCTATTGATTCTTTGCCTAGTATTATATCACCAAATATGACCTACGAAGATACAGAAAGTAGTACCGACGACGAAGCTGATGCAAAGGAGGCTTTGTCCAGGTTCGTTTATTAACACACAATAAACTCGTTTGTTTAGTTCTAAACAGTCTTGGTTGTACACCCGTTCTGTAACACATTCAAACTGGCACTGGTTGTGCACGGAAATAAAACATGCTGATAAATGTTTACACAATCTTTATATGTTAAAACATAACGATTCGGGGAAGCCATCCCAGTATCAAAGTAGTAGTAGCCATATCACCGGAAACGATGCAGAGGAAGTTACCTGTTCACGTACTTTTCCATATAAAAATACGAAACAGAAGCGACATTCTTATCACAATCTTTCGTCACCTAGATGTTCTCGTGTGATTCAAGAACTAAGTAAGTTACTCTTAACTTGTTGATTATTCTTTTTAGATAAGCATTCTATTGGTGATCCTTACATTAAATGTTCCTGCATCCCTCCGTTTGTTGGACCTTGCATTTTATGCTGTGGGTCTGAACCAAATACTAATCACGCAAAGTTGACTAATAAATCAAGTGAACTTGATTTACTCTCGTCAGCTCACTCGTTATCCAGCCATATTCATCCTAAATTGTCTGTTCCAGGGGGTAAGTTTTACTTTTACTGGGAACCACTGTTTTGTGATTTTATCAAGTTTCATATGTGTTTTGCTCCCAAGCTAATCACACAGTGATGTAACTCTCCATGTACGGATTCATATGCCTGGCTTTTAACCACATTGTACCACTCAGCTGACTAAACTGAAGTAGGTAGATTAAGACCTGAACCTGAAACAGTGGCTAAATATAAAACGCTTTCTCCATGAAGTAGTTTGTAGAAGTAATGTTGTGAGGCTTATGATAACACTGTTAAATGAAACAATTTTGTTGAGATAAGTGATGTCAAGTCAATAACTTCTACACTGTTATTCTAGATATCATATAACCTAGGGACCCAATATATAATAAGATATTCTTCGTGACCTTTGCTTTCATAGAAGCGCTTGTCGCTGTATGATCGAGTGATATCCTTTTTTATTTTCAGTATTTTTATGTATGGTTACGCACTCTCTTTACTTACAGAATCTCATAAATGAAATAACTACTCCATTTGAGGTACTTATTGTGATTTTGTTATAAGCAGCGATCACTTAAAATTCAGTTGACTAGTTTGCAGTATGAATTACTAAACTACGTAAGGTATGTATTGGGCTTATGAGGTTTTTCCGCAGTGCAGTATCATGCTTTTTTCAATAATCAAATAGAACACTACTGTTAAATGTTAGCTACACATCTACAAAGCGTGATAAATAAATTGTATGAATCCAACAACTATAATGTGGTTAACATTTTCGTACATACAGACTTACGTAGGGATAAGTATTCTTTCATTGGTCAATACTAGTTAATAAGGAATATGCCGGATAACTTAACTATACGTTCTTTTTTTATCATGTTACAGAACATGTACATTTTAACTTCAGTGTTTACACTGATAAATTTTGTAATTGAGCTTAGACTACCGCTTACAAATTTGCGTAATGGATTTTACGAACTCGAATTCCCTATTGCCCTAATCGTAGATTTAAAAAATTAGGAACAAGTGGACTTTTTATTACAGTACGTGTTAAGTATAAACAGATTATTATATGTATTTGCAGTTTTGAGCTAACTGAAAGTTCCATCTGTGAGTAAAAGGTTGTTTAATCGACTACTAAAATGATACCCTGTCATTGCTTCTATAAATTCCCTTAAACAGGGGAAAAGTTATTGTCATGTCAATTGTCGAATTTACAATAATTTTTAGATTTAATATTCTGTTGACTTCCTTGTGTAGCATAAGTCGTTCATAATCGAAATACATATTAATGATTGACACTTAAAACAATTTATTTTAGATGTTCAATTAGCTCTACGTATAGAGTCCCGCCTCGCTGCATATTCACCAGTTCATTTCCGACCCCACAAAGCTACAGTACATTGTATACAACCTTGGGATAAACCCAATTGTTTGCAGCCCTTAGGTCCACCAAATTGCACCACACCTGTCGTATCCAACACAAGCAATCAGTTCAATCAAATAGCATCATCAAAACCAAAATCTTTACCGTCTCAGTCAAGAAATTCTCGTTTACGCAAGCGTAGATTACTATCATCAAGAAACTCACGAGTTTGTCCTTTATTAACATACTCAACTAAGTTACCTCCTCTCAAGTCTGCAAAATATGTTGTACAGGTATGATTTTGGTAGTTTATTGTATACATTGTAGTTTGATGATACTTGTTGGTTTGCGTGGTAGACAAATATGTAATTGTGTTATTAGTTTTCTAGGCAGCCATTGAAACTAAATGTACTGAACAGTCGTCATATTACGGGACTCCTTAGCACTGCGTTTCCACAGCCCTATTAAGGACTGGACTTTCATAATCCACGGAAAGCGCTCAACATTTCAGATCACTGTATTTACATCTAATAGTTCACATTTCTCGTGGTAGTCAGTTCTCAATATTACTTGATTATCACTTTGTGTCATTAGTTGGCAAGTGCTTCACTCCCAATATGGTCAGATTTCATTGATCGCAGTTTACTAATAGAACTTCGGAAATCATCTATCGAAGTTAGTTATAAATACGGAGTGGCTGTTCATGATTGTTGAATGTTGTAGTTTACGTCATGTATTGTCTGTATCTTGATAACTATTGGCAACCAAGGAGCACAAAACGTTTATTTCGTGTTAGTGTGGAGCTTAAATTTGAAGTTTGTTATCTCTTGGCTTTAGTTTTCAAATCACCTCTATCGCCTTTGTTGTTACGTGTTTATTTTTATTAGTTATGCCTAAATTTTGGTGTGTGATGTTAAGGTGATCCACTAATTGTATACTGAAATTAAGCATACTTAACTGAAAGTAAAACCGTTCGAACCGTTTTCAATTATTAGATCGTAGGTTCGGACTTCACCTTAACTCAGTGTAGGCAATGAAGTAGTATCAGTATTCCTTACACCCAAAATCCTGACACAATCTAAGTTTACAAAACTTTCAGTCAGTTATAAATAATATAAAGCCCGGCATATACGCACAATATTTCAGGTTGTTTATCGATACAAACTAGTTCTGAAGCAACAGTTTCGCATTCAGTGGGAGAAGGTAGCAGCACATCCAGTATTGTCGGACGTGGATAAGTATGTCTATGTTCTAAAACCTGACAAGTAACAAGATTAATACTAGATTACGGTTCGAAAAAGTATGTGAAAAATAATGGAACATACGATAACTTAAAAAGATAAAGAAGAATACACCTGCGCACTTGTGATCAGTTGGGTCATATTACCTGACGATGTCACCGGTCACTGATCATGATGGACTCCAACCAAGTATTCTGCACCTACTGACACTGGCCACACAATAATCAACGACCTCATTGACTGATGGTACATTTCAGTTTGACTATCCCTAGTTTTATTCTAATTTACTCACACTAGCCAGCATCATGCGGTCGTTGGGTGCACACAATACATCCAAGCTACCGTCTCAATCGATGATGGTCCACAACTTCGTTATCTGATCTACTGCCTTTGTCTAATCCTTAATGTTTGACTTCCTTATTGCTTAATCAGTCATCCCAGGGTATCTACGCAATACTTCGAAGTCAGTTCTGCTGCATTCCGTTGCTTCATATTTACTTATAGTCTGCTAAACCTCACTAATAGTTGCGGGAGGGTGACATGTGTTGAATCTCTACTCAAGTAATTTAGGGATAATCAGTAAGTGAAAGGTAGTTAAAGAAGAGTTGAACTGTCGCTTAAAGTGTTCTACCCGTCGGTCTAATCTTGATTAAGAGTGTATCATAGATACATCCTTTTCCTAGACAGCCAACTTTCTAATACCGGCTTTTTGATAAGTTGGAATACTTATCTAGCACTGCATATTTCCGCAACCGTTTTCATCACTTTTGCTTTTGTCGCCCATCAATAGTCATGGTCGTTGCGCAAACTTTCGTTAGTCTCGTCCGAGTTGTCACTCTTTATATCATCCAAGTCTGTCGCAATGAGTTTTCGAGTCTCCATCATAAGTTAGGAGTTATTTAGATCTATTGGCCTTCCTTAACCTCTTGACTTCGGCTGGATGTAGGTATCATTGCTGTGTTCACATCTGCTTGAAAATTATTCCAAGCTTCTTAATAAGCTTACTCAATAGAGTTGACTAAGTGCACTATTGGCCTTTTCGTTATCGCACTGATATCCAACAGGTGGTAAGAGATTCTAGGGCTTTGGCTGAAGTGGCCTGCTGGCTAATTTGCATTAAAAACTCCATCATGAAGTTTGGAACGCTATCTAGAGAAACTTGGTATTGTACTTCGTGAATTCAAATCACTTTCGCTTGTTGGCGAGATGTGGGAAAGCTGAGATTTGAAGAGACGTTATAAGCAGAAGAGATTTGATCATGAATAGGGTGATATCAAGTACTGTTCGAGACACTGAGGGCATTTTCACTTCTCAGTTACTCACGCCATAGAAGAGTTATCAAAGTACTTGCAAAGAAGCTGAATTCCCGACCGTGTTAATAGATGTAGACTACCTGGTTGGGGCCCACACGATGATCGTAACAAATGGTTAGAGACTTTAGGTGATATGGCTCAAAATCGTTCGCAATGGCGCAGGTGCATCCACTCCTTGTCTTCCTCCAAATTCCTAATTTCTGAGCTTATTATAATTTTCTCTTTACTGAATCACTTTTTATCTCAAATCTCATCTCTATGCCCTTCCATTAGTACTTACTCTGTTACTACCTTCCCCTACTCTGGGATTTGGTCCGACAATTTAATCGTTATCTGCTAATTGAGGCATGGCAACTTGAACTGATGTACGCATGTACAAAGTTCTACGTTGTAACTGACTGAAGCTGAATTAGAAGTGACCTTGAAAACGTAAGAACGTGAGGCCAGTCATATACGACATTTTTACACGTGGCTTTTGATGCGTTAGCACACTTCTTGTATAGACCTTGCTGCCGGAGATAGAAATCCGTGGAGTTATGTGAGGTGTACATTTTTATGGCTGACCTTTTCTACCTCCACCCTTCTTTTGATGGGAAGGTACCCCGGCTGTTACGATTTTCGTTTGAGGGAAACGCCTTGCTGGCGCCACACCCGTGTGGTCAGTGGTTTGACTTCACTCTCGGACCAGTCCGAATAGAGTATAGATAAATAACTTTTGTTGGTTGAAAATAATACCATTTTAAATTATATAATAATTGACTGACGTTTTCTAAGTTTCATTGTTTGAAAATGGAGGGAAATCTGTCTTCATACTGAAAAGTTTATAACATCTTGATTGTTGAAACTTTATAGATAGATACAGAAATAATCTTATAGGAGTGTTAAATTGTTTGTAAGCAGAGTTTAGTATAGTGATTTTGGGTTTTGAGTTACAGTTTACGATCGCCGCTTGCGTTAACTTTTAGGGTAATGATTACGTTCTGTACAAGGGTTTAGAGTTAAGGTTATACATATGCTTCATTTGCGCGCTGCATGCAGTTATCCCTAACTTAATATTTGATAAGTTAACACCGATATTTAGTATGTTTCGTATTGTTGTTTAGGTTAAAAGATTGTTTTGGTATAGCTGATTTCTAGTTGGTTAGTTTTAGAATTCCTGACTTCGCAGTAAATGACAAATCATGTAAGTCGTTATCGACTGCCTAAATTGACCTTTTGCTCGAATTTATTCAGTTGGTCATTACTTAAAATAGTGCTTCTCTTTGTTTTATTTTGCTTTACAGAATACTAACAATAATAATGATAATAATTGTAATAATAATGCTGAAAATCAATGAGTCCTCCCTACTCATTGTTATTAATGCTGTTATTGTTACTAGTATTATTATCTGATTCTCCGAAATGTCTCTGTGCTTGTTTTCTTCTGTGTGTGTATGTGGCAACAAAAATCACTAGATTTTATTATTTATGTAATCTCGCTACTTTGTGAACTTACTTTTAATACTATTATTCTTCTCCGGTAAACAATATTCATAACTACCACTGTGTATATTTATTCTATGTATATCTACGTCATATATATAACTGGTAAAATTGTATCAGTAAAAGCATTTATTATATCTAGTCTCTTTATATGACTTTCGAAACACACCATCTTCAGACACAAATGGTTGCACAATATTTTTTTCATTTTTCTAAAGTCCAATTCTCATTCACGCTATCTGTTAATCTATCTTCAATTTGTTTCTTCATGGATATCTATTAAACCCGTATCCTTTTTTATTTATAGGTGTACACTATCATCCCACTATCCCTACTACAATTACTATCTTATTCTATTGATTTTGTGTCGTCTTTTATCACTCATTTTTGTTTTGTATTATTCATAATTAACTAACTACAGTATGTAACCATTTGTGGGGTGGTAGATGGCACTGATGTGACTTACTAAGTACAAATTCGTCTACCGGACTTCATGGCACCTTAGTTGTGTGTGAGGACTAGTCTTACTGTCTTGTGGCCCAAATAAAATAGTTCAAGATATAAACATGTATAAAGCAGAGAGTTATTAACTGTTTTCCCTTTTTTTTATTACTCCTGATTTTCCTCTTCTCCGATTATTATCCACATCATTGTTGTATTTTATATAACAGAAATTTGTATATTTTTTGTATATTTTCTCTACTTGGTCAGTGCAATTTCCGGTGTATTTTATCCTTGTTGTTGTTGTTCTGTAGCAAATTGTCGTTTTTTTCTACACTGAGTTAATGAATAGATTAAAAAGTAGCGCATAGACTAGAGCTTGAAATTATTTGTAACGCTTTTAATGTACATGTGCAGTCATTGTTGCGTGCATTCGGTGACTGAGTGTTCTGAATGTTAGAAGATAAATTTTCATTCGTAAATACCTTCTATCAATATATTCACTGTAGTAAACTCTAACATACCGAATGTAAAGCACTAATATAGTAAACTGTAAGGCTCAAAATAAAATTAACAATGGAAATTACACTCACCAAGCGATTGGAAAAATGACTGAAAGTACTGAATAAGGTTGTTCTTCGGTCGTTTCATGTGTTCATTGTCTTAACACCTAATCGCAAACATTAGGTTGTATTTTTAAGATTCTTGTGTTTCTTACAGCATTGCATGCGTTAATCATATCTCGTGGGGGTAAGTGCCAGTTACTTCTAAAAAGAAACTACGTTGGTTGGTCAGAAGTATCGATCAAATAAAAGAAGTCTTTCAGGAGTAATTCAGTAGATACTAGATAATCAGCCTTCACTTGTAGTATAGTTATTCTAAGAAACCGGCTAATCCACTCGTTTCTCTAAAGCTTCTTAGATCGTCAGGAGTATTATACATTCATTCCATTGTCCATCATTCTGTTAATTTGAAGAATCGCGGACTATTAAAATAGCATAAAAAGTCTTATACCGGGATAATTGTGGGATAGATAGGTGATTATGACGTCTTAATATCGATCTGTGGGTGACAGTTCTGGACTGTGCTTTAACTTCTTTGGTTTGGTCAGCGAGTTAGTGCCCGTGACCTTATGCATAAGGTATCTCTCACAACCAAGTTGCTGGGAATATACTTGTGAGTGAGTCACATAGAATTCAGCTGGGGATATACTCAGCCGTTAATAGTTTGTTTTTTAAATGTAAATGACCTTCACAAGCAGTGTAATTTGTGCTCGTGATTTTGCGTCTTATGTATTAGCCAGGCTGTAATGCTGCGTCGTATCACGTTATCATACATACGGACATTCATCTATTGAGATATGTATCAGCATCATTCCTTTCTGCCATTATAATCCTTCAATATAGCTCACTTAGCAATTTACCTTGTTAATTTTACAGTGTAATAATGGGTGTATTTGTATGTAGTCGGTAGGATAGCGGAAACGTAGTTTTCTTGCAGATTGGTACTAATAAGCTGTATCTGACGTAACTATGAGAGTCGAACCCAATCATCAGTATTGCTCTTGTAGCTTTTATCTACATCAAGGACAGTATTATGGCATTTGTACAAACTTACCATTCATTTAAGTAGTCATAAATAGCCCTCTTAACTTTGGCTCGAATAATTCGGCTCAGGATTGAGTTTTATATGTCTTAATCTCATGTTTGCGTTGAAGTTAAAACTCTGCATATATGTCTTAGTAGGATGTTGACTTTTAGTTGGTGAGTGATCAGATAATGTAATACTTTCCAACGAATTGGTGTTTCTTTCAGTCTACTCCAATGCACTTATTCCCGAACCAGAAAACGAAAAACGCTGTATCGTGGTGTATTTCTTAGAGTCGTTTGTATGTGCATGCATACAAACCTAGACCACAGTCGACCACTTAGAACAGTAACACTAACACAAAATCAAAAAAACGAATGATAGGAACTAGAGTTACAGGCATATGATTAACTAGTTTCGGTCCACGACTGGAAAATAATCTAACAGGACAAACGGAAGATTAGGATGATGTAAACGTAATAGAGGCGTTGGTATGTACGTGATCACGATATGTAGAAGAATATTTCGCAAGTGGTCCGATGTTTTCTGTTGACGACAATTTCTGAAAATTTATCATATTTCCCCTGCGAATTGAAGTTGATAATGAAAGTAACATAATTGTTTCAAGTATTCAGTGAAGACCAGCATACAGCCACAATAATGTCTAAAAATACTTTAGTATCCATTAACTAACCAGAGCGAGTTGATGCATAATAAATACCAGTCTATGGTAAACATGGTATTAGTGTGTGTTGGCTGGATTGTGGTGGTCAACAGTGGAGTCCAGTTGGTGAAGCCCGTCTTATATAAGGCCGGTCGAATGAATATGCCTGTTATACATCGGTTCTAGATTTTTTTTATCTACTGTTCTCAACACAGCGTTTCCCACTGTGCATCGGGATCTAGACAATCACTGACTTGCGTAACATGTGCGGATTAAGTTGCCATGACTTGTTTTCTCGTTTACACCCAGGACTTCAACTGATCAGTCTCTAGGCATATGTGCATTCTGGATTGATTTCTGCGATATCACCATACAGTCAAATCTTAAAGTTATGTATGCTCAAAAGAAGTGGCTTAAATTAGTTCATGGGACATCAGTATTTAAGATAGTGATGTTCTCGGAAAACCATTGATTGTGTTACCAGTGTCATCATGATAGTCTTCACAGACATGGAAACTAGTCGGCAGCTGCGGCATTATAAACGACACTTACATGTAGTACTGAACTCAGTATATTAAAGACTAATGATAAGGTTATCCCATAGTATGATATATAATAGAATAACGGGAACCAAGGCGACTTTCATGGTTGTCATCATGTATATGCCTTTTTTGAAGTGAATAAAAAACCAGAACTGTCCGATTTAGTATCCAATATCTAACCTACTTTCTTTCGAAATAAAATCCTGTTGTTCGCATGTTATTTTGTAAACATGTCACATGACTATAGAAATACGGAAACAATGGCCAACAAACACACATTTACAAATTAATTGTTTCTGAACGCAGAGATTGTAAACGGACAGATAGCGATAGATAGAGAGACTGGCCAACAAAAGTATTTTTTAATCCGTATTGCCCATAACAAAGAAGTACACATGAGCAATCGTTAAACCATGGCCATGTGATTGCACGGTAGTCTATTGAAGGTTATATGCATCAACCAATCACATTTACTCAATAATGGATTACATTTTTAACTACCTTGTCATTCACATTATCTCAGTCTGCGATAATTCCTCACCTGTCTGTCTCACAATCATGTCTATATTTATAGGTGACCTTGGATATCCGGCATGTCACCCAGCCTTTAAAATGCGCTGAGTTAAGAATGTCTGAATTCTAGTACAAGTTATCTCTAATCGGGTATTATACGCCATAACTACATATCGTCTGATTAAAATCATTTGTGAACATTATAAATGGATGAAAATAGCTTCAACCACTTACAAAAATGATGAATCCCTAATGTCAGTACAATCATTCTAATCATAATTAAATCACTCGACAATAATGAATTGTGGTTTAAGTGGATTCTGATTACGTTTAAAGTGACTTAGCAACAAGCTCACAATCAAAAGGGGCTTGACTGAAATTAAACTTCGTTACTTTATATGACAAATACAACTCAACATCTGTGGGTAAGGAAAAGGAATTTTGACACACTTAAACATTAACTATTATATTATCAATAGTATAGAGTCTTCCAGCATGGTTTACAAGACCGGTCACTAAATTTACCATTGTATCCAGTATTTCTTGTTATTTCTCCATTCATATAGCGTGTGAATGGTGTATATTAAAGTGGTTGACGTTTTCCGAAAACTGACTTCCATAACCTAACAGGCTTGAGTGAAAAAAAAATTAATTAATTAGAGTTGTAGCTTGAAATGAAATTTTTAATGAACATTACACTTTAATCTGTAACACATCATCTATCGTGTGAATTGAAAAAATAACAAACACTACTAGATACAATAAAATTAGTGAGACTTTTATTATCCCGAAAGTTTCTATGCCATTTGACGGTATTCAGTGAACAGCGTATGAATTCTTGTTCGAATAGATTCTGTATTTGAATATCCTTTATAAATAAAGCCGTTAGTAGAATTGTAGAACACTGGGGATAACTTTGATCGATCAATGAAATAGTAGAAATGGTAAGTCTTACTATTGGCAGATGAATACGATTTATCGCTTAGACGATTGTTGAAATTATAAATGACAGTTTAAGAATACACATCATTTCCTCTCATTAAGATAACAAAAGTAGTGCATACATTAGAATTACATCTTCATATATTGACCACATAACTAACTCCATCTACCTGGTCTCTCACTAATCCAGTAAAGTGATTCATTATCACGAAAGAGGTTTTCGGATGTTAGACCGATACCAATCCTTCATAGCTTTAACTCTTGACATGAAACTACCAACGTATTAAGATAGTCTCCACAAAACATCTCTACCAAAATACACCCCTGTTCAAACAACTTACTTCAAGATACATTCTTCAGCTATAAATGAGATGTAGTTTCGTGTGCAGTTTATGAATGTTGAGAGCAAAACAGTTACCACCAGCAGCACTATCTGATCATCATGGTATGTTACAAACTGTCTAATATCTGAGTTACGAAATAATGCATACTTGCTCAGTAGTTTGAATATTAGAGGAACGCAACGAAACTTGGAAGCAATAGGTTCAAACATGCGTGAACAAACTAGTTCGAAACAATTGCTTAGCACCTCATTAATTAACAAAAATACATCACTTAATATCACTTCATGGTTAAATTCAAATCATTGAAGTCATTTTAAAACTTTCTTTTAATTATATGATTGTTTCCGCCTGAATATACTACTCAATAATAGACAAATTGAAGACTTATAATTAAGCAAACGAACTATAAATTCATTATAATTTCACAAAATACATTTCTACATTGCTTAGATCTTCTGAACATTTCACAATCTCATATAATATATCATGTTCTCTTTAGTGAACTAAGCCAATATGTTGATAGACAGATTAACTCATAACATTTTCCTATTCATTCACATTGAATCCATTGATTACATTATGATTCGTTAATTCCCGTGTTTAATAATTCATTTCTTCAAATTGTAACAGCCATTACAATCAAACAAGGAAATGTAAAGTTTCTATTTTTGTAAAACTTACAAAATAGTTTATTGTATTGTTCCATTCTCTTACTAATTCAATTTGTTGTATTTATCTGATCTACTCGTTTCTTTTCCCGTATAGCATAAATTACGAGGTGATCTGTTTTAAAAGGTATTTGTTATATTGTGTCAAAAAATCAGAAATCACAATCAATGAAGTTTGTAGAAATAACTATCGTGAGACGACCAGAAAACGATATACGACGTCTGCTATGAGAACTACAGATGTTGGATTGTAGTTGCATTAAGTTCAGCCAGATATAAATCTTAAGTACGTATAATTCTCGTATATCAACTGACTTCATATAAATATACGGTTGAGAAGATGGACATTAGTAAAAAAAAATCGATACGAAGAATTAGGTAGGAGAGTATTTTGGGACGTAAATTATACGACAAGCTACCAATATTTAAACAAACTGGAAGTGGATAGAGTTTAGTCACAACTTGAACATGCATACACAAAGATATGTACAATTTAAAAATTGACATGTTCAGGGGATAATCTGAGCCTCCAGTAGTCTTTATTCGTGTTATTTGATAGACTCGGTGACGATTGTCATATGTTTTCTTTCTTGAATCATTGTAACCTAATTATTACCCAATTATCCTGAATCCTGTACACAATTCACCCAATTCGGTCTTTATTTTATTTTGTATTTACTGTTACTAATTGATTCAGTATATAATATCATAAAAGACATTGTTTTTATTTACTAAATGAACTGGCTTCAAATTTCATTCATCGGTTTTCCTTCTTCCTATCCATATTGCTTGGGATGACTTCGGCCTATTCATATATACATCAGTGCCAACTAGTCATCATTTCAGAGTCTATCACATCGATGTCATGAAACAACTCTGATTGGCTCATTTTTTCGCCGGTAACTGCAACGTGATTTCATTATTCAATTACATTTGTAATGCTTATAATTGTTCAAACTGGCTAACCTGATATTGTGTGGCTGTTAAGTTTTAAGGAAAAAATATTGTTCATTATTTAGCAAAATAGGTTCATTCATAATAATAATGATAATAAAGCATTGGCACGTTGCAATTACATGTTTATTGATAAATTTGGAGGTAACTTATATCATCAATGATGTGTACCATG
The DNA here is from genome assembly GCA_025215515.1 of Schistosoma japonicum. Classification (NCBI taxonomy): domain Eukaryota; kingdom Metazoa; phylum Platyhelminthes; class Trematoda; order Strigeidida; family Schistosomatidae; genus Schistosoma; species Schistosoma japonicum. The sequence goes on from CM046063.1 coordinate 32,998,984, forward strand.
TCAGTCGACTCTGACTTTTCAGATTATGTATATCCATGTTAGACAAACGTTTGTTTGTACGCTGGTGTTCAGAGTGTAAGACCGACATACATATACTTGGTGATTCTCACTCTCTCAGTTAGTTAATCGTAAATACCGTAGAACCTGGTACAAATGTCCGATAATTCAATTTTTCACACTATATCTTCACAGCTGGATATATTTGTCAGTATGAGTGCCAAAGTTACAGTAATGTAAGTTATTGTAAACCAATAACAGATAGACACGAAGAATATGATTTCGAAACACAGAATCTAGTAAAGGAGCAAGACTGCATGGATTTGCACCAAAAAGCTACTTTGACGTGTCGAACAGGCTTACCTGTTACGATGACCTACTTTAAATTTATAGTCTGAAAAATTTGTTTTCTAAATCCTACGATTCTAGGCAGAAAATTTGTAAAAGTATAAGTCTAAGGACAACAATCGGATTAATAGAAATATGGTGTCAGTAAGGTGTTTCCATCAGACAAATGTCAAGAAAAAGGATTTTGCAAAGGCCGACACTGAAAATGGTAAAGTGCTTAAAAGTGTTTCAGATAGGAACCAAAGAACCATATTAAGCACAAACCAAAAGACCTCGAACTCAGGTGACGGTATAATGTATTTTGGAATCCAATTAGCGCTCCACTAATACTATTGCAGTTTCATACAAATACCATAAATGGCATGCCTCATCTTGTCCCAGGTCTTCCATGGTCATAAAAATACGAAACTGACATCTTAACAACTACTTACAAAAAACTATCTTCAATCATTTGTTCCTTGACTACTGATCTCAAGTTAATAAAACCACTACGAATCCAATTTCATCTACAGTTATCTTAAGAAGAAATGTCCTCCGGGAAGCGACGACCACTCATTAATCTCTGACAGCACGAAAGGTTTCCTTGTTTACGATTGGTTTACTTTCTTCACTTCGTATTATTCTTTCTATCCCTACTATCAAACTTTCTTCTGTTCCCACTTGGTACCAGTAGTAATGATTTATGTTCTCATATTCCATATCTATAAGGGTCAGTTATTTCAGTTAAATAAACTGGATGTGTTCTTCTTCAAACTCATTCATGCTACTAATTATTCATCAAATAAAATTCGTACTATATTTACTATAGTCTGCTATAAGTGAAATAGTTTTTAAAACCAGGGACCATGGAAGGATATTTCGTCCTAATAGCGGACTCATCAACAGCATGTACTCATAACTTCTTAGATGAATCAAACTAATAACCTTTAAATTTCATGGATAGTATATGGAAAATGCCATTATGGGACAATAAAATAGCCACATATGACGCCTATAAAGTGAACTGATGATGCTGGATCGTAGCTACTTAGGTTCTAAGAGCACTTCATCTCACATATACATCACTTTGATTTCACGTACATATACCAGTAATCAGATGCACGTATAAAAAATTGACAAGCCAGATGTATGATTCTATATTTGAAACCAGTTAAATCTAACAAACGAAACAGATTTAAGCAAACCAGCAGAAAGAGAGAAAATTGATATGTTTAGAGGATAAGCTAGGCCTTAACAAGTACACTATCTAAATACTACTGAGTTAGTCTAACATTTATAAACTTTAATCAATTTATGATATCGTCAAATTACATTTATGTTACAATTACAATTGTGATAGAGACCAAACATTTTCTCACACTGAATGCTTCATTCAATTCCTTACTTGTTTCAATGTGATTTCATGTGAAAACTAAGAAAGTATGTCTGTTTGTTGTTGTTGTTATTTTATTGTTAATAGACCATTTAAATTAAGTTTACTATTGTATAAGAGGTTGGAGAATGTAGAATATAAAGCAGTGCATAAAAGTTTGCATTAAATAAGCATGTTATGTAGAATATTCACTTTTACAATTACTCGCATACAAGTAACCTCAATCATTCACAAAGTTTAGACACACACACACTTTAAACCACTTCCCCACGAGACGCAGTCATACTTTTATTGATTTTATCAAGTTAAACAAATCGTTTCATACAAAATGATAACCAATTTTTCTCAGTGTTATTGTGAATTCCTAGTAATTGAATGCTCGATGTAAATGCTTCAAGATTGCTTTACTGAGCTTTGCATTAGAATGGCTTATTACCTGTTAATTGATTGGAGGTAGTTAACAGAATATCTTGTTAAAGTATACTGGGAAACTTGAAGAGAATTGATGTATCCTTGTTCATTAGAACTTGAGTTATATAATGATGTTTCATTGAACTATTCAAACCACAACTATTATGTAGGACTGAGATATTTATAATGATTGATCATTGAGTAGTGACCATCGTTATGTTTATCTAGTCCTTAATACTGATTAAATTCTATGAACTACTAATTTAAGGCACAGCACCGTATGCACTATAGAGTAATGTTAGGTTATTATAGGTAATCATCAGATTCTAGTTCTCGTGTTTTGTACCGTTATAGAAATCCTAACTACTAAATAATTTGATTTTCTACAAATTGCCTCTTCAACAATTATAGACTGATAGAGCGATCATATGGGTTTACAAAACACAAAAATAACGTCATTGAAGGGTTAGTAATGTCACCATAGTCTTTATTGCCCTATAAATCTTGAAACTTTTGGTTATCCTTCCATTCATTTAGTGAATAAGTTTTTTTTTTATTCCAGCATAGTGTACATTACAGACTTTCACTTCAAGTTCTGACTTCCACTATATTTGTGCTTCCCCTTATGGCATGCCTATCTATGATACATGTAAATATTCATAAAGTTATTTCCGGATAACTTCAAATACTTGAACATTGGAAACGTTGTGGAAAATCTCGGACTCCTTTGAGTGCCATATAAACATCAAAATGGATGTACCTGACATATCCCAGTGTTGATGATCACATAGAGAATTGAACGATTTCCCTTCAGATATGATTATTTTTTCCCACTGATCTACTGAATCCAGAGACCATTAAAATGCTCAATGAATATGAAAGTATTATTAATGGTTTGTCAAGGAGAGAAACTGAATAGTCTGTGCATCCATAACAAATCTCCTCGTTGTAATATTCACTTACTTCCGTCCGTGATCAACTAGAGTCTTGAATATTAACAACAAGCATTTTTAAACTCTTACCGATAAACTTAGTAGAGTGAACTGTCTTTATAAATGATTTCAAATTCAATTTATTCCACACATTTAGTATTTGTTCTTGATCTTTATTAAATTATACAAATTCATATATTAAGGATCATCAGTCACCTTCTCATGATGTTCTAATTTATCTCCCGAACAACCAACGAGAACGCCAGGAATACTAGATAAGCACCTAACACTACTTCATAATATCCAAGGCTTACATTTCAGATGATTAAGTATAATACACAACCATGTTATATTGCAAATAATAAAACACAAAATCAACCAAGCCTAGTGTCCTAGTTTGCTTGTAATTGATGAGAACTGATAAAGTAATAATTCAATCATCACTTTCGCTAAAACGTTGTTGAGCTACGGTAGGAATTGAATAAAATTTAAAAATTGTTAAGTTCTACTTAATGGAATCAGTCACAATATATACGTTTACTAACGATAATCTTGCCAGTCATGCAGATGCGAGGCAACTGAGTGTTATAATAGGGACATCGACTAACTACTTGACATAACCTTTGTATGAGCCAATTACAGCGATTATTGACAAATACGACTGTCTAGTTGATACCCTTAAGTTCGTCCTGATGTTTACTCAATCCCAGGCCGAAATAGGGAATATACACGACCGATGAACCAGTCAGACAAATCAAACTATACTTCAAGCACTCCTCTGTACATATGTAAAACGTGAATACAAGGTCAACCAATTAAGAAATTAACGTCGATACATGATTATGGCGACAATGATAGTGAATTATAGTAACGTGTATATAATCAACTAACTATATGTCATAAACAGAAAATGACATACTATCAGTTAGTGAGCCAAACGGGAGGATAATGCAAGGAGAGCTTAACAATAATAGACATGAAATGTTCGATTTACATACAAATTAAATAATTGAAATAGTCAATCAGAAAACAGTTCTAAAGGATAATCAATCATTTTTAGGCGATCAACATATTACTAAGAATGCATAGGAAGTATTATTTAATTTGTATTGTGACTGGCAAGTGAAATCCAGGAGGCGCGTTTCGTCCTATTTGGGACTCATCGGCTGGATGTACCTGCATCCCAATGTTGATGTTCACAGTGGGATACAAATTCATCCTACTAATGCATAGGAAGCTTTGTAAAAAATATAAATAAATATGTATATAAACCAGACATATACATACATATAATGCTAGTGGTAACTCTAACTGAAAACCGTTTACTCACAATAACTTGACAACTATTGTATTTCTTACTCTCAAATAGTCTTAAGGCAGAATAAGATCTTTTTGAAACCTCTTAGCCGATATGTCATAATCTTGTTGTTAGTCATGATGTTTGTATGTACACTGAAGTAGTTTCTTAAGTTTAGCAAGAAACAATTGTTTGGTTCTCTCTGTCTCTCATTGATTCATTAATTAGGCTCAATCCAGAAAGCAAACAGGAGTAATTGACTGACTAGTAATGAATTATCGAAGCGATTTGCATAAATACATATCGTTTAATACATCCATAGAGTCACATGTGTTACACTTATGGATAGCCTCATTAAAAAAGTAAAACTTCCGAATAAAGTATAGACTTACACATTTCTGGAGTTTTACATTTTGTTATGACGAAAATTCGAAGCCAACTACATGTGATGACATTGTGCGCGCCAATACAGTAACAAACACCAATGAGAGTGCCTAGTCAGTCCCTTCATGTCAGTCTAACGACTAGTCTCGTTATAAGTGAGAGAGAACACAGGCCGATGAGCCAACCAGATAAATCATACTATATTTCAATCCTGCAACTATACATATGTAAAATTTCAACATACAGCGGACCAATAAGAAGAATAACATTTATACTAAAGAAAGACAATAATGGCTAGGAACTGACGGAACAGATACAAAGCTAATTGGTCATATATGCTGATCAATAAACATTAAGATAACAGTTCGTGGGTCTAGTGGGAGGTTAGGGCGATGGGAACATGATGACAATAGAAATAAAATAATCGATTTACATGTCCTCAAAATAAGTGAAATAGTCTTCTAAAGGACAGTTCCGAAAGTTAGTTACTCTTCTTGAATCGCCCGATATAATATTTAAGGTATTTAGAAATACTATTACACAGTATGAATAGATTGTTAATTAGACATGTTGATTTTTCTCTCTTATTAATACTTTGATATTTTTTAGCTGACAGCATTCAGCAACATTGACTTACACGAAAAGTACTCATCGTACATGAATGAACACGTTTACCTAACCATTTTCATACGTATTAGTAGATGTGAGATTTTGCCAAATTCATTAAAGTAAGTCAGTAATTTAATCAAGAATTACAGTAACTCTCCTCAGTTGTAAAAGTAAAGTTTATCTAGTCATTTCACAGTGTTCGAATATAAACAGTGCATTTAGAAATGAAACTGATGTGGTTGTGTAGAAATTGATTTCTGTTTATTGCTTGTGTTCGTCGTAGAATTATCTCTCCTGTGTGTTACTGAAAACCAAAGAGAATTGGATACATGTATACTCATAGTTTGGGACTCCTTAGTGGCAGTGTACATACACTATTTCACCATGGATCAAACTCAGAGTATTTTAGGTCTTCTGATTAAAGTTTAAACATCAGCAACATCAGGCCGGCGTCCAATAGTAGGGATTTCTTCGTCGAATAATCTGTGATATAGCTCGACGATTACCAAATATTATTGATGATAAGAATTTCACTGCCGACACGCTTGAACTTCACTAGTTACGAGTTCTCTTCAAAACTTCATGAATATATTGGAGTTCATTAGTTATTGTACAAGCAGACGTTTATAAGCCATCTGGAGCATCGTTACTTCGGTTTAACTGAGCAATGAAAATGACTGATTGTTTAAAACAGTTGTAGACTAAGTATCTGGATATTTGACATAATGTTAAGCTCTTTGAGTTTATTGGTTCAACAGTATTTGAATTGTTTTCAGTGAATTCCGTACATACTTAAATTTCTTAGCAACAGGTAGAATATTCAAAAACTAGACTAACTGACATAGAAGACTTTTATACACTGAGTCACAAGAGTGGTCATTTTCATATATTGCAAACATACTTCCTTCTCATTTAACGTGAATAAAATAACTAAATTTGAAAGTGTATATATCTTCTGACTGATTCTATCAAGGATTGAAATTCAAACAGTTAGTTCCGAATTCGAATCAAGAATATTAGAAGCATACAAATGATTGGCTGATATGAATCTTGTAATCGGTTCTTGTGCAGATTGTTGACTGTCAATTTCATAACACGAATTAGAAGACGCGACCAGTGGAGTTCAACCTTGTCAGGTGTAAGGCAGGTGCCTACCGACAGCAATGAATGAGGTTGTGCAAACGTATCACAAATGGACTGGATTAGAAATATCAGCCGTTGGGATCTGCCTCAGTGGTTGAATAGCAAAGTGTTGGCTGTGGGGCCAGAGGGTCCTAGGTCCGATTCCCGATCCTCATATCTTCTCTTCAGTAGGACATTTACAATAATTTTGAATTGTCATCAGTTTCTAATGGAATGCAGTTATCTTCAATGGTTATACTATTCAAAAAGCGCGTTGTATTCGCCGTTCCAGGTCATTTCTCCAATCATATAATGAAGAAGTTTAACATACTAAAGTGCATTTTACATAACAGATCTCAAATAGCTAGAGTTATCAACAGTTATTTAATATACACCTTACCTGCTGTAAATTGGTTCAACATATTAAATGGAAAACACAAATATTATAAATGTCAGAATGAGTACGTCAATAAGAAGTCAACTTTAATCTGTGGTGATCATCTAGAAAATAAAAAGAAGCCCCAAAGTAACCAGAGTAAAGTACACTTACTGAATATTTAAGACAATGAGGATATCCCTCATCTTTCTGATATATGAGTAGGCTAATAAACTTTAATTTGTCAGATTATATGAGTCAACATTTTGTATTTTGTTAATGCCCTCTGTTAAACGATGGAACTGACGTAGAGGAGATAATATAATGAACTACATTATATGGTTACCTACTTTTACATAAGTCAGTGATATTAAATCAAATGACCTAGATTATTCAAAAGGTGTATTTTCATTCTTGTAGTTTCAGATATCAAATATACTTTTAAACTATTCGAATGCAATAAATACAGTATTTAAATTCTAATTGGGATGAATCTGTATTATCCTTTAATTACATGATAATATTCTAGATATTCCAAACCATTTGTACTCATTCAAGTCGTTCATTCATTGATTCCCCTATTACCCCTCGCAGAGCAAAAGCCGTCAACCAAGATTCTCCAACTAACTCTATCCTGAACTCTCCTTCGCATTTCTTCCCATGTACTATGCATTCTTTCCATGTCTGACTTCAACTTCATCCCCAAGGTGTTCCTTGGTCTTCCTCTTTTCCTTTATCATTGAGGATTCAATGTAAGTGCTTGTCTTGTGACACAGTTTAGTAAATTTCGCAATGTATGCCTTATCCACCTCCAGTGCTTTTTCTAACTTTTTCCTGGGCTGAACGTCGACTGTTTAGTTCCGTTGTACAGTAGGTTGTTACTGATAGTGTCTGGCGTAGACATCTGTTTATAAATACCTGTATCTTTTGAAGGATGCTTTTCATAGTTCCCTAAGTTTCAGTACCATACAATATAACTATCTAAACGTGTGTATTGGAAATTTTGACTTTGATGTTAGATGATAGCTGTTTCGAATTCTAGATATTCTTCAGTTGTAGAAATATTACCCTTATCTTACCAATCTTTGTTTTCACATCTGCATCAGAATCTTCTTGTTTCATCAGTCATGCTGTTCAGGATATGTAAAAATTCCAAATCTCTATCAAATCTTTTATTACATAAAATCAAATTCATATCAATATCATTCATTTAAAATGCAGATGTAACCATATCATAAACCCAAGTATCAACATGTTGTAGATTGTTCAATTAGTTTACCAACAATCTAATTTTCAATCTAAATTCTAATCTGTTCATTTTGTACACATATGATGAATAAATTAACATGATTTTATTAAATCTGCAACTACTTATTTATGAATATGTTTACATGTTAGTGTAAATATATACAATTTGTAATCAGATCATCTATAAAAATACTTGTTTCACTCATGACTATGTAAGTAGTCACCATGTTTTAGATGGATTATTGATGAAGTTAGAAATAATCTTCAGCCAAAACCTACAACAGAAAGACTTATTTCTATATTTATTTGATTCCTGACAATGTTGATGCAATTTCATAACACTAATTGACCAGGGTTAGAGAACTATTAAAAACCAAGAAGTATTCTATAACAGGTATTTTTGTTCTAATATAAGACTACTTAGCACTGTGCATCTACAACTTTATCAAAGAATTAAGTGCATAATGTTTAGGTTTCATAGAGAATGCTCAGCCTTTAAACCAATGAGCTACCTGATATCACGACCTCATCTATTGTCACCTTTGAGTGATTGCCTCTTATTTGACATGGCTGAACCTCTCTAATCACCTCTTCTCACTTGAGCTCCACAAACTGTCGCTTATGGTTAATCACTAGTGAGCTGATATTGGTTGTCCAACTCATATCTTCACAATACTGATGTAATTTAAGATTTTGGTTGAATACCATCTAATGATGCACCTAATATGTATTATAAATCACTGGTCATTATGCAACTTGCAATCTGTGATTTCAGAAATACTCTACTTTAATATCATTTCATTTCACTCAAGTAGATTAGGTATCATCCTATTTGATATACTCAAGCCAATAAAGATACTATTGATCAAGACTGTTACAGATATATTCAGTTGCATGAAATATGAGAGATAATTTTGTATTATAAGTTCATTCCTATTATGATTACTATGTGTGTAATGTCAACAGACGATGATTATCTTGATATCTGATTCTCAACCGAACAGTTGGACTGATAATTTTTGTATGTCTCATAGAAACTAATGACTTCAAGGAAGTGGTCACGTAAAATCAATTCACTAACCGTAGTAAAACAATAATCCAAGCTTCATTCTTCATTAACCTAATATCTGTGTTCTCCAAAGGAATTGATATGTGGTCTCAGTTCTCAAATTTACCTACATATTGACATTTGAATAAACTTATGTTTGAAAGAAGAGAACGCTTTTAGGAGTTCAGTACCACGTCATTTGACAGACATGGAATATGAAGTCGATAAAACAAAATTATTAATAAACAATTTAAATCAATTCTACTAAAATTTGTCTAGGCCATTGTAGTTCAAAGGTTTAAACCTGACCTTTATGTTCAATAGGAATCTATAGTTAACCCTTAATTGCCCTAGTAACATCAGATCGATGATCCAGTCACCTTTTCCAACTATTGATAACAGTAAATCGATGAGTTATACTCATACATTTCTATCTCATTCCTTTTCTTCATATACTCATAATTACCTAGTCGAATCCTTTCAACTACTCACTGGAACTCTCGTTCTTACGTCACCTATTGAGTTGTTTTTTGAACCGTACGTAATTAAACTCTAGAATATTCATCCAATTTTTGATCGCAAATACTTCTAGGTTCAACTTATTTACAGTCTCACTATCTAAACAATCTAATATTATCAGTTAAACACTTCAATTAACATAATCAGCATGTGTATTAATATTTTGAACTATCCGAAATCGACAGGATAAACTGTAGCTGATGAAACTGAATGCAACGTAATACACTGAATTCAAAGTATTCTACAAACATTGTCGTTCTTGGATTATTCAAACTAAGTATTTACCAGGAACGTTGGATTGAGAGAAGACTCTGCGATATATATCGAATACATCTTGTAGCTGATGGCGCTTACAAAATGTTGAATAGGCGAATTCAGTAACAATAATACCATAATTCCTGAAAGTAGTAGAGGTACGGTCGATACAAGCTTTATGTGTGATAATCTCCATATTCACATTGTTGCTATCGCACCCTGAAGTAATAGCATTCATATTAAGCTGCAGATCTCTCAGTACTACTGTCCAGTTACTGTTTATACTGTTTAACAAAGGTAAATGACAGGTATTCACATCTTGATGACGTCATATAAAACATTTGTTAGGAAGCGTAAATAACTTACTTAGTTCCTTTGGAAATGACGAAGAATTGTATTTCGACGTCACTGGCCAGTTTCTCTAGCCCTAAAGCTTGATATAAGATATTTGATTCTGTTAGGTAACTTGAATCACGAATAATAAGTTGACCAAACGTTGCTTTCTCGAATTCTTTTGTTATATTTTGTAAATGCAATAATCGGTAGAAATAGAACGTAGAAAAACACCGTCAACAATAAATTCTAGATGCTAGTTACAACACGCTGTATTGATGATAAAGGTAGGTTATCATTGACAGGAGAATGATTACCGACACAGTTTAACCTCATAATACTAGAAAACTTTGGTCATCCAACTGGTATATTTTTTATTTTATAGCCCAGCAATTACGTGTCAAACCGATTTTATGAACTTAACACCAGACATTTTTTCATCGGACCAAAATGATCCATAGTCAAGGTTAGAAAAGTGTCGAAAATTGAAGAAAATTTCCTATCCCATTAAATTCAAACTATAGTGGGGATAAGTATATTCTTGAACTTATGCAACAGTGTACCCTTTAATCACATTTGCATAATTCTGTTGAACATTTCGACTGATTTTATTTAGTACAGATGTCTGAAGTTCATTAACCCTGACGTTATCCGCTGCTGAGTTTACAATATTTACAGAATGCGATATATTGAGAACGTCTTATCATTTTCTATTCATTTAGGTAATAAGTACTGTATATCAAGACGTAATGTTCATCAATGATCTCATTTAAAGCTCTTACTTTTATCATATTTATATTGTTCATCCGAAATCTTGGTCTGAGCTACATTGTCATGTTTAAGGCAGACAATCACAGTTAGTTACAACTGTTTGAATTGAGATATCTAGTGAAGATTCCACTTTAATAACCCGTAACACTAAAACACTCAGTTTTACTAATTTCATCTAAATTACCGCATAGAATGAAACATCAGGTAACATAGATAGTGTAATTCACATACACTCAACTGACGACTAGTCTCAAATAGGAATGAAACACGCTTCATGGATTCATGTTTATCAATCACAGTCCAATTTTAACAGAATACAATAGTCCAACTTTGGATTAGATAAAACATAGTCGATATGACACTTATGTTGGAGTTTTATTATTACTCACTATGATATAAATAATCTAACTAGTTAGATGTTTATTTGAATAGTGATTTTTCTTAGAGAGTATCATCGAAATTCTTGGTTTATCAAAACGTTAAGTGAATTAGATATCATGAATAGGTTTGAATTAGGCAACCACTGAAAACCAGTAACCTGTCACTAGACAGTTATTTCGTTCTAGTATGGGACACTTCAGCAGTACGCATGCACAATCCTGTGTATGCATGTATGTATGATCAACACAGAACTTGACACATGTGTACATCGGTCCAAATTGCCATACCTCTATGGTACCGCAAGATTAACACCACATTAATAGAAGTTACTTCAATAACAAAATAATAATAACAAGGAGTATGAACATATAGAATATGGTTCAGGGAACGTGGAAAGAAAGTTGTGGAATAATTTAAAGCTCACGATTTAAGGGAGGACAATGAGTGAATACAATCTGCGCCATTGTGATCGATTCGAGGTCATGCCACTAACTCATTAGGATCCACAATCCGAATACGGAATCGATCCCGGGACCATCAGTCATTGTGGTAATCGTTTAACCCATAGACCACTGAGGAGACTTCCAACTGTTGATATTTCTAATAGAGTCGATTCTCGATATATTGAACATCTTCAAGGATGGAAGAAGACTAGTGGTTAAGCGTTCTCTACAATGCCAGGAAGTTCTTGGCTCGATTACGTAGTGGGTCTGTGGATGCATACTGCTGAAGAATCGCATACTAGGACTAAATAGCTTTCCAGTGATAGTTCCTAGTTTTCAATGGTTGTCTAATTCACGTTTATTTATGATATCAAATTGAAATTTAGTAATTTCCACAACAACCAGTTACAATAATCATCATGTGATTACGAAAAATCAAGATCATTTATTTTACATTCTGATAAGGTTATCAATAAGTTTTATTAAATATCTTATTATACGAGAGTACTGTGGAGTAAAAAGAAAAAAAAACAATTTTACTTAGACATATAACTTTGATTTATTCTTTCGAATATTAAAAAGTTAATATTGAAGGTGTTTTATCAGTTTATTAAGCTATTGTATATAATGGCTGAGCTTCAAGCATTTCTTCAGATGACTCTAAGGTAGTAGTAGAAGATATTCATAGCTTAGGTGAAGGGATATGATTATACAGCGTTCTCAGAAATGAATGCTTAAATTGGTTATTGTCATTTTCGATGACTTCATTAGCTCAAAAATTCGATAGATGTGAACATTGGGAACTTCTTAACAAGTAACTAGCACATTTTTCTGTCCACCTTGAATATGATTGGTTGTTATTGATACATGTTCCGTTATTTTTTTTTGTTTATTTAACATGATTCCTTTCCCCCTTGACGTGATCTATAATATTGTAGTTGTTCATAAAATTTCTAGTTGGTTGGTAAGTTACATCTATTTAAATATGTTTATTAACAGGAACTTCATCATCAAGAAAAGTTTTTCAAGAACACCAACAAACGGACCATCCTATTAACCAACTAGAAATCTCATAAACAACTACAATAATATGAATCACGTTAAAAGGGAAGGGAATTAAGCCAAATGGTACAAAAAATAACAATGATAGGCCCTAGCAACCAGTGAAATTCAAGGTGGACAGAACATGCTGCTAGTAAAGAAAATGTCACTTCTATTGAAAGTTTGAGCGATCGAAGTTGTCCAGATTAGCGATGTATGCTCCACTATTAAACCATTCATTTCAGAGAGCATAGGTTAATCAAAAGTATCCAATATGTAAAGAGTAACTACAAATAACTGTGTGTTAAAAACAACAATACTACAGAGGTGTGCCGATTTCACATGAATAAGTCAATCTGCCATTAACAACGTAGAACTTGGCATATATGCCATTAGGTTAAAGTTACCATACTACATTAGCGTGACGAGACTACGTTCACAAGAATAACACAACAACAGAATAAAGAAAGGAAGGATAAAGTAAAGGAGTGTATGAAAAGCTAACAGAACTTATGATCTAGACCAATACAAACAATGACTACACTTGTGCCATTGTGACCGATTCTGAGCCATGTCACCAAGTGTTTACAACCATTCATTGCGGTTATCATGCGGACCCCAACCACGTTGTCCGCATCTACCAACATGGCTCAGACTAACAGTCGAAGACTTCATCAACTGGTGCCATATTTAGACGATGTGACTTCCGAGATAAATGAAATGGTCAACATCCTCAACTACTTCATCCGTCATGATAAATCTAGGTGACGCAGACCAGTCCTGAAGTATCGTTTTGCATTTAGACGGAGAAAAGTGCATCCTGAATATGTTTGTATTGTTATTCAAGGTGCTCAGGAGATATTGTATACTGTCGGTGTCTTCAGTGAGTAGGACTATATTATCTGAGTGTTCTAAATCCACAAGTGGGTTTCCTGAAAAAAAAACATGAATTTCTGAAGAGCTAAATTAAGAAAGTGAAATTTCCAAGAGAATATCTATGCCGAAATAAAATAATAATGGAGATAGGGAGCAACCCTGACGAACCCCACTTATGGCTGACAAGTCTCGTCACAACTCTAACTCGATCTTTATATGAATAATGAAATAATTGAAGTTTCTTAATGGGTTTTAGCCCGTAAATAAGGAAAAAGTAACGATATGTATATATAGTTATTCTTATGTCTAATTAATGTTAATTAGAATTATGGCTACAACCTAGTATAGAGAGGATAATGATCGATTATTAACCAATCACAGCTAACTAAGAATTCCCTTACTGCTGTGTCTAATTTGGCGCTCAGAGGATATGAAGGCAATAGGGGAAACTCCACTCGGTTTCTGTAACATTTATGTCCCTGTTTTATATTGGTACTATTACTCTAATTGACAATCCCACATTTCAATTACGTTTTGCAACTAGTTTGTATCGTGTCTGACCTATGCACGTACAGAATTACCAAGCCTTTGTTTATTCGATCCCGTTATATTAGTTCTGGCGAGATCATTATTCATAAATGGTCCAAATGAGGGACATAATAAAGTGGGTAATTTACAAATTTGTCTTTGTCATTTTCACATAATCTAGACAAAAAAGACCATCTCGTAATACATTTAAACATTCCGGTTACTGTTTTAAAGTAGCTTTACTGCTACTTTTCACAAAATTTAATAGTTGATTCTTTTGTTCGAATTGTCTTAATACTAAGAGATCAGGGCAACAATTTTCTCATAAAAGAATCTAAATGATTCATGTCCAACGTTTGCATTTGTTTAAATAAATTGCCTTTTTAACGTTTCACTCGGTAAGCTGGTCCGAGCTTCATCAGGGAAATAACTAAGGTCAAAAATTATTGAATATAAATGTATATAAGAGGTCAAATTTGATTATACAAATATCCAATCATATACAGGGTATGAAATTGTTGTATGAGTCATTGTATGTGAACTAATGTTGAAATTGTTGTGGCTGAAGGAAGGTGTACACTTCATGCGTAGTTTCATGTTACACCAATTTGTACACATCTACTGTTCTGAGCAATGTTCACGGAGAGGGATAGACAATCTGAAGGTAGGCTTGTTATCAAATCATAGTTGGAGTAAATTAATGTAATGATAATTATGGGTCAAATGAAGAGTGGATATTCACAAATGACTACACGTTGAACTGTGTAATTAAGATAAATAATTCTAAACAGCATTAATCAATCAATAAATGGAATGCGTTGGAAGTTGGAGTAGTAGATGTTTGAATTCATTTTTTTAAATTATTAGTTGCCATGGTGCAGCTAACAGTACTCCATGTCGTCAGTTTATATTATTTGGATTTGCCCATATGTTTAGGGCTTCAGATGTTAACCTTTCTTTGTTGGAATTGAAACCTTTTTGAAGGATTTTAATTCCATCAAAATTGATATTGTGCTTTGATTCTATTAAATGTAATACTATTGCCGATTTATTCTCAAGTTTCCATATATCGTTAGAGGATTTGGGAATATGCTTCGAACAAAGTATATGTTCCTTCACACTTACATTCAACTGTCGTGATGTTTCTCCTACGTATTTAGTATTTCATTCATTGCATATGATCTTATAGACAGTTCATTTGTTCTTCTTTTGGTAATGGTAATACTACGGTAGTAGTGAACACCTCTGACTACAACAATAAGGCAAGTGAACACCTAAATGAGGGTCCATATGAAAAAAATTAAGGTAACAAAATGTCGTGCCACCCTTAACAACCTGAAGGCTGAGACAAGTAGAGTATTACGATTTATTAAGTCGAAACTAGGACATTCCTTATGGTTCTCTCTTGCCCCAAAATGTTGCAGCCCTTGTAGATTCTACGGACAAGATAAATGTTCCATTAAGACCAGTGGTAGACTACACAAACTCGCCGATATCTAATCTAGCAAAATATCTGGCTGGAATACTTAATTCATATGACAAAGATGCAAAATATGGAATTAAAAATGCATTTGATTTTAAAAACATGATTACAAAAATACGTTTAATAGAAGATGAAGTAATGGCAAGTTTTGATATTTGCTCTTTATTCACTAATGTCCCGAATAATCTTTCGTTAGACATCATAAATGAATATTTACTTGCAGACAATGACCTAAGTCTATGTTGTGCTTTAGATCCTTCTAAAATTACTAAATGCTTGAATTTATGCTTAAATTCTACATTGTTTGAGTTTCGAGGAGATCTCTAAAAACAAACAAAATGTGTAGCGATGAGATCTCCAGTGTCCGTAATAGTTGCTAACTTGTCTATGCATTCACTGGAAACAATTGCACTCTAGAAATGTGTATTGTATTTAACTTAATAGAATACTCACCTTTTATTCACTCTCCCCACCACTCACTCCCATGTATAATATTCTTTCCCATTTAAAATTAAGACTATCTGTAGAAAAATTGTTTATTGTTTTTAAAGACTTAATTGGTTAGTGGAAGGTTTCTTCGAGTGTATACTTAGTTTTCGATTGGGTGTGATATTATATAAACTTCACCGTTAATTAAATAAACATAGAATAAACGCATCAATGAACTATAGAATTTTCTTTCTTACTTACTTACTTACTCACTCACTCATTCAAAGTCAGTCAGTCATTCACTGATTGGAAACGTGACAGCATATATTATTTCCAATAAATATGCTTATTGTAACTATGGGAACTTAACTTTCCAAATATTTAGTGTATATAAATCTTATCTCTTTAAATACTCTCGATTTTTTTGATTATAACTTATTCATTCTCCTTGTTAATTATTTAAACCGTTCCTGGATGTATTCAGACGTTAGACTGTTCAGTCGTCCTATAGTTTCATGTTCATTTTTTTAAAACAATCGTCTACCGTGATGATTTTGTCAGATTCAATTCATAAGGAACAAATCAGACTGTATTGAGGAGTAGAAAACGCACAAAACGGCTCACGTTCAATTTTTTTCATTAAAACAGGAGGTCACCAGTTGTCATGGTCTCTCCCTATGTTCTCAGTCTTTATAGGCTCTAAATATCACTATATATTTAAGTGTCATATTCACTAAAGACTTCGTTTCAAGCATTTACACATTTTTATTATTAACTTCTATGAACATGTCGGTACAGCACATTCCATCATTCTGAGTGTGAAACACAGATGTATCAGTAAGACTTAAAATGAAATCTTGATTGAAAACCACACTGTAATAATCAGCATTTAAATGACCAAAAGTTCTAGATACTACATTTACTTTGTGAGTATTAAAATGGTTACCGGAAACCTTAATCTCACAATTTTTCACATTCCCAACATGTTAATTTTTATTATTCACTAAAGTAAACAAAAGTTGGTAACGAAGATATCGACGAAGATATACTATTGTCGAAGTTAACACATAAGACACGTGATTTACATTGGAAAAATGTTGAATTCATTAAATGACCTTAAATGTACTTAATGCTTGTCAAAGAAACGATCACGTGATATTGAATGCTCTATATCAACAATTCTAGGCGAATAAGCTTGATTACTGTTTAACAAATATAGTAAAGATAACCAGATATGTTGGCAGATAAAGTAAGCTGTCATTCATTTAACTAATTACTGTTACTGATTCTTGACTATTCAATCATATACAGACCAAGCCATTACGCAAGCTTAAACAATAGTCATGTATTCTTAATGCCGATAAGTTCACGCTGAATTTAACTAACCTCAAACAACAGATAAGAAGAATGGAAGTCAACCATATAGGCAACCTAGAAATCAAGAAATTTGAATTATACATTTCAAACAGTCTCATAAATATACACATGATTCTTTTGATTACATGAATGGACAATCAAAGTATTTTTAATATAAAGCGGAAGCACAATTAATTGTGTCGCATGAATCGTATATGATGTAATAACAGTTTATGGTTTAAATAGAAGCTTGCAACGAAGGTAATATGGAAATAATAAAAACAAATTATATGAAAGACATATAATCAATGTGCTGAATAACCGTCTTAGAAATAGTTCTAGAAATTCATTTATTCATCTTAAGTCGTCTTTTATAATATAACAAATTTATCTAATACAATTTACTTAATTAACCAGATAGCTTTCATTACAGTAAAGCAAATTGTGATTAAATTGAAGTGGTTTTTTGAGACTGGCATTAAGTTTAGTTGAGTGAATTCGTCACAGATTGATGTTGGCAGGGTACTAATAAAAACTAGGGAGCACTGCGAAGTTGCCTCATCCTAGTATGCGATTCCTTATTAGTACGCATCCTACATTCCGCCCTAGTGGCTCCAGGTTGGCGAATGCTTAACTCTCTGCGAATCTGTACCTACGAATTCTCTCAAAAATTAACGACAACTTAGTTTCAATGGCTTTGAAGAGTACCCCGCATATATGACCAAGTTGCGCTTGTCGTATAATTAAAGATACTTCTATCGAATGGACCCCACTCTTACGAATGAGAAATCAGAAGGCAATAATAGATGGAAGCGAAATTATATTTGATCGTAAACAGAGCTTTAATGGAATAGCAACGTCTAGGCTGGCAAACTAGAGAGAGATGCTACCCACGGTGGTTCGAGTCGTGATCTGGTGAAGATGCGTGACCGCGCGCCTTCAACTAGTAGTGTCCGCTTAAAACAAACATGGTCAGCATCAATGTCGAGAGCTTATGCAACTATTTATTTTGGGGATTATTTACCGCTACAGGTTATTAGATAATATATAGTTGTTTAAAGTAATAGGCAATGGGTCCAATTTTCAATTTAAACATCAACATTAAGATGCAGTAGATACATTCAGTTGATATAACCCAAATAGAAAGAAATGCAATTCATGGATCCAACTACTAACCTCAGTTTAATATTCTAATGAAATAATGTGATTTCGAGATTAAACAACATTATTAGTGTCATGTATGTATCAATTCCATGTGATTTCTTAAAAAAAAAAAGCTATGTTCTTTGTTTTCCATATGTTTTATTGAAAAAAGAACAGTCGATAAAATGAATGCTGTGTAGAATACAGATAATGTAAGAAATATCACATGATCACATCAAGCTCAATGAATCCATAGTAGTAGAACAAAGATAAAATTTATGGTATAAAGAAAACATAAACGAATTGTTTATTCAGTCAATTATCAATGTCTACATTTTGTGTACCTCTAAAATATGAAATTTAAACAATGAATTAATTCTGTTGTTTATTAGTGAGAATAGTAAAGTTTAAAATGAATGAACTGAAATTCAATCGTGATGTGAATATCAATACTGGGGAGAGGGGAAGGGGGGGGGATATAATGTATCCAGCAGATTAATCTCAGATAAGATGAAATCAAGTGTCCTGGATTCCATTTATCAGCCATAGTTCAACTTGAAGCAAAGGTTATTCAGCAAAATGTAACTGTACCGATGAACTTGATTGACACTTAAATGACCTTGAGAAGTGCTTAACTCTATTGGAGATTGGTTATTTAGTTGATTGAATATTTTAAGTAATCAGAAATAGATTTGTTACCATTGAGAAGTTTCATTAAGACAACAGTGTATACTTTATATTTTCAGTGTAAAATATACATCTAATGCCAATTTTTTATATTTGGGAACTAAGCACATATACTAATAAACAATAGATCAAATCTTCTTTGATATTCTATTAGTAAAATTTTTCAGAATCTAAAAAAATCTGAGTTACAGGATTAAATTACATTGGTTCATTTACATCAAACTATGTTTAGAAATCAATGTATGACACGAAGTTTTCTGATTATTCAAAGGGTTAATGTAAATGTAAACCTCATAGAAACGTATATACTTACAATGAATTTCATCCGTCTCGGGTATGAGGCGGTTACCCACCGATGGCAACAGATAAAGTGGCAAAAAAGTATCGCTGATTGACTAAATTAGAATTATCATCAGTTGGGTTCCAAATCAGTGGTCAAGTGGTAAGGCTTTCTCCGCGGGGCCAGGGGTGTTCTGCACTAGATCCCTGATGAGGAGTCTCATACTAGAGTGAAACAGCTACTCAGTGCGTCCTGGTGATTATTGGTTGTCTAATTCAGATCAATTTGTTATGGAGAATTGACGTTCAACAATCTCCACAACACGCAATTTTAGCTATGTAATAAGAATTATAAATATCTTAGATGTATTAGAGAATAGTAGTATTTTACAGCTGTTTGTAAGGCATGCGTTTTATTCACGAATGTATACATTTTGAGTAATGTAGTTGATTTCAAGTATCAGCCTTTCTTCATACGTGCATGCTACCATCAGTATTGTTATTTATTGGTTCTAGAATAATACTACTAAGACGGACAGAATATAATAAGCTGATATAATAAGGATTATGGTAAGACCAAATAAGAGGTACGGGATAATCAGAAAGCGAATTAAAGTTCCAAGTTCATTTCTTATAGTTTGGTTTCCTATAATGACCATTTATTATTTGTTCAGTAATTTAAATGCAGAAATGATAATTAACTACTACTAATTATGTATCACTGACACATAATGCAACTGAGTTGTACAAATGTAGCGAAAGATATGTGAATAAAAGAGAGATAGTATTATATTTAAGTGTCAAGTACTCATCTGGTGTGTAGATTGTAATGAGATTGTAATCTTGCAGGAAATACAACTGAGGCTATCGTATTTACATATTGAAATATCTACATAATGAATACATTCCTTGTGTTGTTCACAGGTGGTACTTCGTGGATCCTGATACAGAAGTTCATATAAATAACATCGATGAAACGTGGTCTAGGTTGCAAAACTACCTTAAGAGTAGATGCTCAAGAAACAATCTCTTTCATTAATCCGTCTTTTGGCTGACTGAATTAGGTTTAGGTTCCTGCTGGTAATTTCCAGGATATCATAGTCGTACTCAATTTTTAGTCCTACCTGTATTATACCATTATGATATGTACAGGTGGAGTCATTTTTAAGTTGAAATCAGCATACGCTAAGATGAGTTCGTATCAGTAGTAATTAGATGTTGCAGAGATTGTTGAGTGTTAATTTGATATCACTAATTAGTTTGTGTTTGGAAAACTGTTGACAACCAGGAAACATTAGACAGCCGTTTCTTCATAGTATAGGACTCTTCAGGAAGTGCCTATCTACAACCTTCAGTAGCCTGAAGGCTCTGGGTTCGACTCCAGGTGGGGTTGTGGATGCGCACTGCTGACTAGGATGAGACAACTATCTAGTGTTTCCTAGTTTCAGATGCTTTTCTAACTCAAACCGATTCGTGATATCAAATTAACATCAGTAGTAAGTTGTCGACGGTGAATCAGTGAGAGTATTGCAATATAGTAGCATAATTACACTGATTTCCCAAAAATACAATTCAGACTAACAACCTGTACTATGCTTCATACTGACAGTCATCATATTTTTAATGGTGACTAATTCTCGAAGGTCTAGCAGGAAGACTCAACATGATGAGATCATCGGTGTCGGCGGTCAGACAACTATTAATAAATGGTAATTTAAAAATATAGTAAATCGAATAAATCTAGGAGTGCAAAAATACGGGATGATAGTTCAGTAATTTCAAGGCCAAACGACTTTTGTGATACTCGGATATCATGGATTCGGTCATCGATTGGGTTTCGGTTGTTCACCACCATGGAATCTTATACTACAATGAAATAGCTGTCCACTAATTTATGGTAATCTGTGATTGCCTAACTAGGGTCAGTTCATGATTTGCAACTTATTGAAGGTCCCTCTAGGCTTTGTTATTCTTAGTATGAGTTATAGTATATTACGGTCTAAGTCAAAAGAATAGCAATCCGTTGTGATTACTATTATAAGTAGATATATATTAAATGAACGTCTAGTCTAGGGAATTAGTGTAGTGTCAACATTCTACTATGCAATTTACAGAATACCCATCATGTAATATGATTCTTTTGGAGATCCTCTTAAATGTGTTGGACAATAACAACCGAACAGTTCACAGTTATTCAGGAACTCTTATCAATTACATTTTGAAATGTGGATCATTGTAAAATCTAGTACGAATGTACTATCATGTTTGGTACTTATTAGCTAGATGTAACTGTCATATCTTAGTGCTAATTTCCACTCTGCCACTTGAATACAATATCTACTACACAAAATGCCAAAGTGTTATCCTTTAAGTTATTGAATCCCGATACCCAATAACCTGATTCAACGCGTATATCTGTATTGTTAAAGATTGATATTCAGGATTGTATCTGATCAATTTATGATAGAATATGGAAGGGATAGAAGCCTCAATAAATTTCACGTTTTCACCTGTAATAACATCTAGGACAAGCTTTTTTGTCCTCTTTGGAAGACATAATCTCTAGACACTCATCTGTTACAGAAAGAAACTACTTGATATTTATTGATAAGCTACTTATTTGTAAGAAGGTAGTATACATGGTTTTACAAAATGTTTTCAGACGAAAATATCCATTGACATGGTTATTACAAGACGGCAGTTAACAAACTAAATGTCAGTAAAATATGCTCATTTAATTTAACCGACTATACGTTTAGCAGTTGTTTAATGGTTATTGTATTTGACAAAAATGCGTTCTTAATGATCTAATGAAAGTTGGAATAATGTTACTGTAGAAAATTTTTCAAAAAAAAACAACACTGTTCTACTGGGTATAAATCACGTTCCTTGTACCTTAGAGTGTTATATGGTACTCCCTAACTTAACAATTAAGAAATAAACTAGTAACGGGAAGAAATCATGTGACTGTAGATACGGTGTTAGCCGATAACTCATTTGTACTGGTAGCAGTGAATTCCGAATGCAGTGAAACATGAATACCGAATTCTATTTTAAGTCAAATCTTGAATATACTAGAAATAAAAGAATAATTAACTCCAAACTAACATTTAAACGGCTAAATAGACAGATTCCCTACCTTTAAGCAACTTGCTTAGTGTTAAGTGCATCATTCTTCCCCTCAATGAACGTAATTAATTTTTATTTTATGTTGCCTAGTTACGATAGATGTGAATTCTTCAATATCTACTTTACTTGTAAGAACTGTGAACTGATATCAGAGAACATCTCAATCATCTAGAAGAGAATAAAAATTATTTACCACAATGTTACTTCTTCATAACATTCTTCTTCTCTTCATTTCATGTAGTTCATAATTGTTATTCATGCTTTGTTGTAACTGTGTTGGTAAGTGTTTATGATGCTATTCATCCATTTTATGAATTATCAGTATCAGAATTCTTAGTGAGAAAATAAAGTCCTGAACATTTTCAATACATAGAAAAACAACTTATCTACTGTCAACAGATATCTTAATATACAATTTTTTATTGTGTGTATATGCATAAATTTCCTGATAGTTCTATCATATAATTTCATGGTATTTTTCAGCATTTAGGCATCAGTAAAAGATACATGTGAAGCCGCCCACTAAGATGTCTCCGAATAAAGGACAAGCTGCCATGAATGACCACTTCTGGTGTGAATTTACCAGTCTACCGGCTTATGTAAAGCTAGGCACTTAGATCGTTCATCGAGGTAGCTTCTTCTGCGTTTCTGAGGGTATTTTCTTGCATGGATTATCAAAGGACAGTAAAGATAAATTACTTTTGTTGTGTAACATACAATAGATTCAGTACATTCAGCCTCAGATTCAATATTTGATATAATCAATAAAATCCGGTCAAATTTATCAAGAAGCCTACATCTAGATACATTGCAAAAGCATTAGCTAGCCATAATTTAAATCTTAAGTTATGCATACAAAGCATTTTGTGAGGTTGAATTCCTTACTAATGGCTTCAGTTTAAAGTTCATTATATTTGACTTATTTATCTGTACTTTTCCAGTTCCCCATATCTCATACCAACAACAACAACAACAACAACAAAAACAACAACAACAACAACAACAACAACAACAACTACTACTACTACTACTACTACTACTACTACTACTACTACTACTACTACTACTACTACTTGTAACTACTCACGTACATCATAATTATAATTATAACAATCATCACTATTATTATCATTTTATTATTACAAAGACTGTCTCCATACAAACTTTCTGGATTTTCATTTACACATCTTCGCCCTGATCTAACGATAATCACAATTACTGTGTCACCACCCTACAGATTACATAATTTCTATGTTTCACAAATTTCCTCCCTTCAATTATTAATTAATTATTTAAAACGCTAAGTAGTAGAAGAATTTCACATGACAACTAATCATAAATTTTGCAATTATTCAACGACCTATAGTTTGTCATTTATGTATATGGATGATTGAGCAGTTTGATAATGAATTCGTTGAAAACCGATGCTTTCGCTGAATAAATTTATTTTAAAGATGGATTTGTGAGTTTCTCTGTTCTCCAAAAGAGTATGTAATGCTTAATTTAATATTCTATATGTTAGAATAGCTTTCAGAAATCCCGGAAGCTCTGGGTGAGGAGGTGGGAGTAGACGATGACAGTACGTCTAATCACCATCCGATAGAATTTTTTAGGGTCCTGGTATAAAATACTTAAATTGCATAATATCCAAAATCTTAATTTTCGGACTGTATAACTAATAATGATAATTTCAGGTCACTCAAAAACTTCAAATACCCGTGTTATTTTAACACTTACCAAGAAAACGTTTCTTCCTGCTGTCCTCTGATTTACGACTTCGAAGGTTTGAATCGTTCCTATGTTGCGGTTACAGGCGACATTGTCACTAATCAAGCGCGAGACTTATTACTATACTAATACCTGTAGTAAATGTTATGATCGAAATGAGGTGGTACTAAGGTGTAAGTAATAAACTTACCTGCTTGTGTTTGTCACAGATTAATGATGGCTGGATACTACTGGAAAAAACAGAGCACTAATTAGTGAACTAAGGTTATTTATTTAGGTAGACCTTAACTCTATTCACTACCATTATCTTCCTTGTTTTGTAAATTTCCTAATTGGCTACTTATGTGATATGGTTAATGTATATATAAAGGAATGCTTGCAATATAATATTATCCTGTCTGGTGATTCATCAGTCTCATGTACTTTCTATTTCCGGCTTGAGACTCAGTGGGCATCAATCAGACGTGGAGTGACCAGTTAGGTACTGTAATTTGCGTAATCTCTTGTGCAGAAGGTCACACCAACTAATTAATCATACATACCAGTCATAACAGCTTCCTGACGTCATACCAATATAATAACACACTTGTTGTGTCTGACCCATCTGATTCTTGATCATTCAGTCGAATTATTGTGCCTGAGTAGTACTTTCAAAAAAAGGATGAGATTAGTTGTTAGAATACTAAATCATGTGGGTAAGTAGCCCTTAAACACAAGCCAATTCGGTTTTTTTGCCTTCGCAACAAAAAAACACTAACAGTGACTTCTAAGGCTATTGACAGCAGTCTTAACGTTCATGAATTGTTTGGTATCCGACATTTTCTCTCAACTCTCCACTCACTTGTTAAGTAATGTATATTAAAGTATAAATTTCATACAATATATAATTCCATATCATGTGTCCTGCATTCAATATCTAGGGTTGAGCTAAACTGAACATATTCGTATTAGACAGTTAATGATCACTTCATTACATTTTTATAAGCTGTACTCCCCTATGGAAACGTGATTGAAAATACTGAATATAACACTGAGGATCATATCAGCCTCACTATACATATCTACTTAACCAAGGTGACCAAAGGAGTCACCTGGACAGAGAAATTCGTAATAAAACGCATTCATTCAGTACTAACTGTATGTTCAAGCGTTTGATCCATTTAATTTTCAAATTTAAATAATGACGACACTGTCGCTGAACGGGTGCTACCTGCTTGCCTAATCTACTATTCGGCATGGATATTTTGCACTTATGAGTTCATTTTTATTGACTGCATTTCTTCCTCTCCTTTGTTAACGTATGCTCAATATTTCAAACAATGTTCTATTATATGCTTAGTCTATTTTGTTTCTTTGTTAACTGTTCACTACTGAATAACCTAAACATTGTGTGACTTAACTAGATCAATTTAATTTTTATATTCAGTCTGCATTGTTCGAATTGATTTTCTTGCTTTGATTGTTAATTTTAACTGTATGTTAGTTCTTCTCGTTGTGTTCTCGTTAGGTTCGGTCTATTTTATTGGTTGGAAACGCCAATATCAGAAGTATTAATTGATTTATTATAGGACCATTGATAAAGAATGCATTTTACACATTAGGATTCATTATTTTAAGTCTGTAGATTTTGATACAGAATTTATTTGCACAAACATAAAATTCCTTCATTTGAAATTTTCATCTACGAGTCACTTCTGACTGGTTTTGTTGTAGCTAAGTATGTTTAACAAGTTTCTTGTATTATAAATGGTAACGTTATGTAACCATATGATGTTATATGAGACATTAAACTTTTAGTAATGCGAATTGCCGTGAAGCTTACGGAGAAACATAGCTGTTCTAGAAACCCATCCCTATTTCGATTTCCTATAAGGAATTTAATGGTAGATATATTGGAATTCCTTCATGTATATATGATGAATGAAATACAAATAAAGCAAGTTCCCATCGGGACTCGGATATAGTTCATTTCATGTCAGTCGCCACTGCGATCATCAGTAAGCTACTGAGTTCAAACAACTATACCTGTGCAATGAAGTTCAAGTTTCTGTGTGAACATCGACACCGAAACGTATGTGTATTCAGCTGACTAGTCCCAAAATAGGAAACGTGCATCTTGGATTCCACTTACTGGCCATTATCCAACTTAATTCATACTGTTGAACTACCTCTGTGTCTAAGCGACCAATGCCCCTCCGTTCGAGATGTACGTAATGTTTCAGAGACTGATCAATTTCAATCCATGACTACATCGCTGAGAAAACACAAGTACCTTCAGTAAATTACAATTTCACTAAGAAATCTTAGATTTATTTCATTAGTTGAAATTACCTTCAAATGAATCAATGTTTAATGCTTCATATATACAGTATGATATCTTTCCGATTGTTTCACTTTAAAATCATTTAAGTCTTTGATAAAATTTTGAATTTTAATTTGTAACTGTTGATTATTGAATTGTTGAAGTAATCTTCCAGCATTAACTCTATATTCATATGGTAATGAATTCAATTGAACAATTTCTTTTAATTCATTATAATTAGCTTGTAACATTGAGAAATGCATATTCAATTTAGTATGTACAGTATTAAATTTATTAATTGAATCTTGAACAGATTGTTGTAAAGCATTAAGTGACATTTCATTCTTATTAGAATGATAATTTACAGACACTTTAGGCATAGATTTTAATGTAGATTTGTATATTTGATAAGAATTATTTAATAATTCTTCTTTAAATTTATTTCGATCAAATGAATTCATTAATAATTTTGATTGTGTTAAATTGAATTTTGAATTAGTGACCTTGAAGTGTAGTAAATGTTTCAATTTGTCTTCTTCAATTTTCAATAATTCATTGAATGCATTGAATAACATATTTTTTAAATTATTCGGTACATATTTTATAATACTAATTAAACGTAATTCAACTAATTGAATAAATTCATAAAGTGTTAAATGATGAATTGGTGATTGATAATGAATAGACTTTGAATAGTAACCAAGTAAATATCTTTCTGCATTATGTTTATTCATAAAATAGATTATAGTGATTGATGCATTCGATATAACAGAAAATAGATATTTTGGATATTTTAATAGAAATTCTAAATCACCAATACATAATGATCCTGAAATGATAAAATATGCATAAATATTATTTTTTGAATTATTATGACTGGTATTTGATAACTTGACTAGCTGTACACAACTATAGCACTCGAGCACTTTGAACCCTTCTAGTTGTAGATTCAGAAGATGAGTAAACAAGAAACTTTATTCCAGTAAAGATAGAGAGTAAGTTCTGTACTAAATAATCGTATATTTATAGTTTTCTGAAATAACAAAGTCAGTATTATAATCCATTCAATCCGAAAGAATAAGTTTCAACTATTACCCCATCAGAACACGCCACGACGAGATCCTGGAAGGTTCTGTCGATCAGTGATTAAATGGAATGTCTCTTGCTTTTTCAAGGGTTATGGAGGCTTTGTTGAAGTTTCTGGGAGCCGTCCCAACAGGAATGCTAGTTGAACAACTATGAAGAACTGGACATTCATTATATCTTCTACCAAATCCATTACAAAATGACATTAATGAAAACATTGTTTCTCATAGCCAAAAGGATATGTACTTCTGACAAAATAGATTCAGAACTTACTAACATCAAACAAAATGTAGAAGAGAGTGGTTATCCAGAAAAATTCATTAACAAATATAGTGAATATAGAACTGATAAATCGAACGAGACC
Source organism: Schistosoma japonicum (assembly GCA_025215515.1). Lineage (NCBI taxonomy): Eukaryota > Metazoa > Platyhelminthes > Trematoda > Strigeidida > Schistosomatidae > Schistosoma > Schistosoma japonicum. The sequence continues at coordinate 33,027,261 of CM046063.1, forward strand.
ACATTCCAGAAAAAAGCCTATTTTCATCCAACTCGATTTGAGAGGTGATGATATTGTATAAACAATCAGAAGAAGACTCAACTTAGAACTATACAGAACTTATTATACCAAAAAGTTAATTACATCGTACAGAACAACATATTTGCCTGAAAAAATTGAAAATCGACAGGTACCCTTCTTATGTTACCGCTAATTGTTTGTATAAATTTATGTATACCTGTAGTAGCAATTACATTAGCAGAACAGAGAAAAGAGCCTACCTACTTTTTAATGAACATGTTCTGAAAGATCTACGTTTCAGAGGATTAAAAATATCTAATACCGCAATTACCAAACATTTTGTGGACACAGGACATCAGATTGATATCAGTGAATTCGTCAAAGTGTTCAACAGACAAAAACCTTTAAATCTAAAATATGCTGAAACAATTACTATTAAATGTCTGAAACCAAATTTCTGTAACCAATAAGAAACGGTTACAAGCCTTTCTTTACCTTGGTAACTTAGCTCTTTTGTCATTACATCATTGTTACTATTCTTTCTCCGAATTCGATTTATTACGTCAATATCTTTCATCTTCAGATCACATTTAACTCTTTCATTACATCACCGTTTTTAGATTGTTAACTCTAACTTATTTATTTAATTATGTCATATTTTAAATTTATTAACTGAGCTTAATTCATAACATTCTCGAGTGTTTCCAACAGTCTCTTAATGTTCCTATAGTGTAATCACCTAAACTCAAGTCACGGTGAAACTAAACTTTGTTGGCGAACTTGAGAGGGCCTATGAGAGTCAAGGTAATTGTTTCACGGTCGTGCGCTTAGTCTTGTTCGAAATGCTTACATTGGATAGGTCGATTGGAATTTTTTTATAAGGACGTTATTATTACTAATCTACAAGCTGTCGGATTATTTTTCACAAAGTTAGTTTGTGTTTATAGACTTAATATGGCTCAAGCAACATCCACGGATACGCGAGATGGAATCATCTTTTATTGCAATAGTTTCTGGAAAAAAAGAAATCAATAAGAACAAGCAGCTTTTTTAGACAGTCGAGACTGACATTTAGGAAAAACCTTCATATATTGTGGGTAATCCAGTTACCTGTTTGTCTGGCGCTATTACTTGTAAATATGAGCAAAGTATTAGCTATGCAATGGTATAAGCACTGCCGAGACATCTGCTCAGAAATACTTTTCGTAGAATGATTCTGTTTCGGTCTCAATTCATGTATTTATCAAATAGACTAAGAAAATTACAGCTTTCATTGCCAGTTTAATAAAAACAGCCCATCGAATTCAAACTGACTGATGATGTAGATATTTAATGTCAACTGATATTTCTTATCTGGTTTACATAAAAGATACCTGGGTAGAGAGTAATCTTATTTGTTGTGACAGTGTACTATCTGTGCAATCTACATTTATCATTGAGTCAGTTCACTAATTCACATCAAGTTTTCCGTTAATTATTTCCTGCACATTGTATTAGTCTACCAAATAGATATAACCTATTGGAAATCTGTTGTTTCATATTTTGATATCCATTTATTTCAGTGAATTCCATCATTAATATGGTTTTTTTAAAGTAGTTTGAATCTATTTAGAATTCAATAAACAACAACAGTCAAGATCGCATACAAAATCTACACTAATTAATCCCCGAGTTGTGACCTGTCGCACGTTTGTCTGAACGTTAGTACTGATCAAATCCTGTCGATTAATTTGAAATCATGCTAATTTTCAAGGGACTTGACAAAGCATTCATATTAATTTCAATGCAAACCGGTTGGATGTAATCACCAGGAAACACTGCTTGAGCTAGACTGCGTGGCATCTAGCACTTATCACAGGAAACCTTGTCCGCAATCACTGAACTTCATGGTCATAAATGTTACCATTGTGATATTCAGTTCACAACAAAACTTCTGTAGAAACGAGATAACCACGTTACCTAATTACTAACTTTTAATAAATTGTTGATTTAACTAGTCCTTAGTGTTTATTGTATTATATAGATCAAGCGCTAACAAGTATGAAACCACGGTTTGCATACATAGAATATTTAGTTTACAATACAGACAATTAATACAAACCTGTTTTTTCAGGTGAATTTGGATTGGATCCGGTTATGAATGGTAAATTATATTTTCCAGAACTAGAATTATATTGATGTTTTTTAGATTTTCGAAATGACTTATCATGAAGTGTTATACGCAACTCACCCCTGTGAATGAAAGAATATAAAGAAAACAAAGGATGCAGTAACAATGAAATGGTATTTTAAAAGGTGCATTTTTTAACATCTATTTCATTGAAGTATTTAGATATCATGCTATCTACTGTCATACAATGCTAGTTATCATAAAAGATTGAAAACTGGTATTACATGGATGAGAAGTGAACATCGAGATACCTTGAATTCCTAGTTTCAATTCATTGACTGACTTCGATAAGAAAACCAAGATGCTTTAATCAAATATACAGCTCCTTAATGAGCATCCACAATACCACCATATAACGGTTTACCAATGTAAATAGTTAAATGCTAACTTCGTGGTTCAAAGGTTAAGAGCTCATCACGAAGTTTAAAGTGTTTTAATTCATTCTCATCTAGAGTCGTGGTTATCCACTGATTCTATGGAGTCATATACTAAAATAAAACAATACTGTCACGCTTCCTGGTTTCCATTGACTATCTAACCCAGATTAATTCATGATAATAGGTTAGTAACCATAAACATTGAATGTATAAATTTACCTTTGAACAAAATATAAACCGTTGAATACACTTCCTTGTTTTAATATAATTTGATCATAATCATATTTTTGTCTTTCTAAACTCATAGCTATTTGCTTGTGTGTTTTATTTGATAAATATTTGAAATAAACAATATTTTTAACAAACTTAATTCTTTCATGAAATTCTTGTTCAATTTGATTGCGTACAGTAATGTTATATAATCTTCTTGAAATATTCACTAAACACACTGATTGTTGGTTGGTAAAGAATGATTCTGCTGCTGCTGTTGATGATGATGATGATGATGATGATGATGATGATGATGATAAGAGTTGTTGATTGTCATGTTCTTGTTTGTGTAATTCAACATTATTTATTGGTAGAGCTATAATACTCGCAGTTCTTAAACAATCTTCAATTAATGCAACTTCACCAAATACTGAACCAGCTTCTAGATTTATTGGAAGTGAACAAAAACAAACTGAGAGAATACGCAAAGAAGGAAATACAGATGTTTGTGTTAAAAAGACACTAACATGAGCCATTAGACTGAAACTTATATTCAGTGATGATAACTAAGATTAAGAAGATCTAATCAGTAAAGAGGCTTTAACTAATGAATACAAAGAGGGTTAGATATAAATAATACGAAATCCGGTTTATAATCGTGTTTCCTATAGGATTTGAACGTAAACAAACATAGGTCTAAGTTTCATTGCTGACTACATTCTACCAACCAACAACAGGACAGTTCTTTGGATGTTGAGTCCCTTGAAAATTATTGCAAAATGAAGGGTAGACTTCAGTATGTAGCAGAAAAAGGAATAGCAAATATGAAGTTAGTTGCTAAGATATGATTGCTCGGTGATTTCAATCAATTAAATTAATTGAGGATTCACTGACTAAGATGTAAAGTCTGACTGTGATCAAGAACTACGTTTGAACTGGAAATCAAGAGTCCTGATAAAGAAACATCATAAATTTTGATCAAAGAAACTTAGTGTTCTCTGAAATTTTATGAGTTACCGATTAATACCGGTTTATGAAGTTTATTATTTCCAACATAAATTCATGTGTTTCATGCTTTAAGTAGTTAACCAGTTGTTATCTACAAATATTAATGAATATCTTCATAGGGACAAAGACAACAATTTCATACTAGTAAAACTTAATCCGTGGTTGATGAATAGGACCGATAGTAAACATGATCTATCATTGCACACCGTCCAAACAGACACCGTCATATTCTCATCATATTAACAATAGGAGATTATAAACTATTATATATGCCTTAATGTTAGTAATTATTTGAATTCACTAGCTTGGTGGATAGTATGTTGAGGTTTAGATTGATAGATCTGCGGTTCAATTCACTGTAAGTAATAATGTAGACAGTGAGATGCAAATAGATTCGGCTGAAAGTTTCTCAAATTATAAGATCCGGATTCCACAGATACATATCAAATACACTCAAATAATTTTTAACTGCGTACAAGTATCTTCAAATTATATTGTTTTCAATATTTGCCTTAACATATTCAAAGATCAATTACAATCTTTGTTATTGAGTAGATGCATCGTTTAGCAACAGTTCACAAGATAATTGTATCCATAAATATGTTGTCATAGCATTTCATTCTATATAAAGAGCGACGTCTTGTTGGTGATTATTATTATTGTAGAGCGGACAGCATTACAACTAACTAGCTTTGCACTTAACTTTGAATATCTCGTTAGAACGATAAACTATTGAGGCCTACGAAACCAGTACTCCGGTTTAAAGAACCAACACTGAATCTGACTTATATTAGTAAAGTGTGGTCGATATATATCATTATTAAGAGGTTACCTCATATTCAGATACAGTAGAACACATATGAGATTTTATCAAGTTTTTGTTCAAACTGAGTTGTTGATGTTTATCATATCGATATTTATCGTTAATGTAACTAGTAGATGGTAGAACTCAGGGAATCCAGTAATAGTATGCATCATTTCAATGGTCCTTAACAAAACCTGAAGTTACTATTACAGTTTGAAGAATATTGGTAGTAATTTAACAGTTACCGATGGTTGAAGCTATATCTCTCCAAGACTATCAATCTTAGAGAAGACTTGAGGAAAATCTATAATGAAGATTCAGGAAAAATTGTTGAAAATTAAACTTCAAAATACGTTTTCCGAAAAGAAATATTCTTATCTTTCGAAAATACCCCTCCTCTCAAAATACTGATAATTGTCCCCCCTCCATGAGTTTGCTTCTTTTGGTTTCCAATGAAGTATATTAGTTACAGATACCTATTTACAATATTCAATTAAATATTCAACAGTAAGCTGTTGCTACTCAGCGGAGGAATTGATATAACTGTACTCAAGAAAGTAAGTGACAACGATAGATATAGGTTTATCTTACACTAAAAACAATGTCTTACACTAAATAGTGGTCAGATTTTGTAATTAATTATTCGTAATTTATTTTTATTTTTCAGAAACAGTATATTAACCCTCCTATTAGGGAGATTAAAAATGTCGTGTATTGTGTAGGAAATCTACCGTTCCCAAAAGCTTAAAACGCTGTAGCTCTGTCACTGTCTATATAGACTTACGCTTACATACACTATAGCCTATATCATATAATGGAGTGACTGACTTTGTAAAATTGACAATTTTGCTGTGCAGTACTTTAACACTAAGATGAAATAGCTGTTTTGTACTTAGTAAATAACATTGATCCTCTAACTGAAGTCATTTCACTACTACGTAAATTTTATACTTCAACAGGCTATATAACTAATATAATTTATTGTCATTCAGTAGACATTAAGTAAATACTTTTTCTAGTTGCCTGAATTTGTCAAATACTGATGTTAGTTGAGTACCATTAAAAACCAGTGTCTTCAAGTTGGTGAACACCTAGACCTCTGCAACACTGGGCTGGTGTCCAATGGTACAATTTCTACTTCAATTAATTTGTGATATAACACCATGATTATACGTTTTTATTGGTGATAAATGTCTCACTCTCGACATGTTTGAACTCCACCACTCATACCCACTTCAATTCAAATGCTCTTTTTTGTTTAAAAATAACGTAAATATCTTACTTTCATCATTAGGCTTTAGTTTTAATGCACTAAATTATTGAAATTTGAATGAAAAACTAATTGACTCGACAAATCAACTGTTGTCATTAGTTATGGTGATAAGTAAAAACAAGATATCTACGTAGCATTAACAGAGAGATACTTTAGATTCTACAAGAGATTGATGCCTACCAACAATCAATTTTCATTTTGACAACTGTAAAATTAGAGTGGAACAACTGACTTTTTATAAGCTTTGTCAATTACAACTAATTTTCTCTAAGTATTAATCCATTCACTCAGTTATACAGTATGAAATTATCAGCATAACACAAAGTTGTAAGTAATAAGATACTACCTTATGTGTACAACAATACTAATATAAATAATATAAAACTATATTATAGTTTGTTAAGGAGTATTCCTGTAATTTGAACTATATCCTATTACAAAAGGAAACTATGGCAACGTATTAAATTATTCAATATTTTCATAGAGTAACATTAAAACAACCTGAAAGTTAAGTATTAAAATGATCTAGTTTAATAACATAGAATTAATGAAAGAATCTAGAATTAGGAATAATAGTAAAAAGGTTGAAAACTTTTGTATTATATCGTAATTACAACATATTGAAATAGTAATTAGTAGTATATCATTTATGGATATTGAATAATAATTGGAACCATGGATTTGTGTTATAAGTAGTGTGTAGAAAACACTATTTAATATTAGATTCGTATTAACTGATACTAGTCAACAAGTACTGTTTCCTTTAAGACTAGACAATTTCGTTATATTTGAAGCTCATCAACTGAATGTGTTTATATTTATAATGTTTATTAAAACGGTAATATTTTAGTCCTATACTGAATCACACAAACCAAACACGACTTATTCAAACAGGTACTTGTACCTATTAGTTAGCTTTTGATTAGAACTGAAATGTAGTTTGATGAATTTACTTGGTAAATTTATACAAGTTTAGACTAATTTCAACTGTACATAATTTCTGACAGTGGAAGACCAAATTGATCAGTCTGTACCGATTCTTTGGACTAATTAGTCACTTTAATTGATGTGCCATCTCAATGTTCACGATTGCTTGCAGGTAGAGGCTTTGATTATCCAGTATGTTACTGAGTTGTTTGAATTTACTAAATCGATGATGCTTGAATTGTTGTTTGATTGAATTCTAGTAAACAGATTTAAGATAATTAGTGAATTGTGTATTACACTCAACCAAAATAATATTAGATGGTCGGGTGTCGGTTAGATTTAATGAATATGTTTTTAGCCTAATTGTTAAATACTTATCAATATACTAAAGTTGTTCATTCTGGGTTTGAAATCAATCGATTCATTTCTGATGGCATTAATTAAGCTTCTGAATGTAGCTTATTCAAATAGTTCTTTGATTTCAGATCATATAGAGCGATAAGTTATGTAGGAAAGCTTCTAAATTACGTTAAGACAAACTAAATGTATTTCATTTCTGTTGATTTTCTTTTATAAAGAAAAACTAATCACTTTTACATTATCATTTCAATTGTTCCGGTAACTGAATACTAGTAAACTTCATTTAACTCTGATTAAGTTACAAGCGATTCATCATTAAATCATTGACTCTACAAACAGTAAATTATTCACCATATTCAGCATGCTGGTGGAAATTTGTTTGCAGGATAGTTTTCCTACAGAGAAACATGTTTGCAGTCAAAAATAAATCCGAAATATTGACTGTCAGGAATAAATCCCTCTTCCTTAAATTATGATTCAACAAAGTCATAAATAGTGATGCATTAGAGGGTAGACTAGCTAGAGCTGTAAAAAGAACATTTTAATTATCAAATCTTTGTTTGTTATTCACTAACAGGTCAGTGGTAATTACTTGCCTAACGAATTAGTTACCTTGTTTAATTACATCCATGTGCATCTGTGAGTTTAGCTGCTCCTGCGGAGAAAGGTATATTGGGTGCACGACCAAACCAATGTGCATTAACCATCTGTGACTGGAATGGTTCCTGTGAAATCCGCATTCACCTCTATTTTATTACTTAACAGGTAATGCATACAGTAGATAGAACTAAAGCCATCAGAGTGTATACCATCAAAGTTTCCAGATGAGGTTAGATCTCATCTCCTACATACAATAGAAGCTACAGTGATATAATTTAAAAACTGGAGTTTATATGTTCAAAAAGAATGTATAACTCCCCTATCATTTTCATGGCTACATAAGATTAATATAAATAATCTACTCAATTATTTACTTTCCTTTCTGTTTATTTTTTCTTACTGTCTTCATTTCATAACTCTTTTCTATATACTTGAATAGATTATTTTCAAACTTTCTAGTTTTAAATGATTATTATTATGATCACTGTTGTTTAAATAAGCTTAATTTCTTAAGTTTTGACTAGCTACTTGTGTTAAAAGATTTGTGTAAGTTATTCGTCGTGTGATTAAGAATGTATTCATGATGTTATTAGTCTGCTTATCCTTACTACTAATGCACCCATCGTATTACTTTTAATTTTCACTTTTACTTATGATTAATTACTCAATCTACCTTATTATTCTGTTTGATTCATTCGTTTTCTTGATTGGTTTAATATTTTCCTTATATGTATGTGAATATTATTATGTATATTAGAGTAAAACCTGATGAAGACTTGGTTGACGAAACAATATTGTTCATTTGTATGTATTGTTCTAAGTAGATCTGTTGAAAGTACATTCACTGCAGCCATATTACAAATTAGTTTTTCGACTAAGCCTTTACTGACTCAGTGAATCAAGGATAATATACTAATTAAAAGATAATTAGCGTGTAGTTATATATCAAACTACCTCTGTGGAGCAAGTTACATAACTGTACTCAGTGGTCCTCAACCTTGAAAGCATGCAAACATGTATAGAAATGACTATTCATAGGTGTAACGAAATCTCTCAAATACTACTCATAGCCACTTAAGTGACTATATTCAATATTGTTTTCTGAAAAAACTTTTGAAAAATGATATAATGGAGATATTTTTGAAGATGAATGTCTATTTGATGACAATGAAGAGTTGAATGATGCAGTGAAAAGATAATTGATAATCATGAAAGTGACCAAGTTAAAATTAGAGACTGAACACGTTTCTTTTGTATACGGAGATTAGGTTTGAACTGATGGATTGTTACACTCTCTGATGAAAATATGTTTCTAATTTATAGTCATTTTAAGCCAATTCGTTTTGACTTAATGAATGACATTCGAGGATGATTATAGCAGAGCAACGTGATAAAGCAGTTACGACAAATTTAAAAATATAGTAAATGACTGACTAACATGATCCTTTCGATAATTGGGTTGGAAGATATTCATAGATACATCTTGGGAGAACTTGCGCAGGTGACTTGATCTAGTTCTATTACAATTCATGTTTGTATTGAATTCCTACTTTTTAGATTTATGTTAACGTATAATTATGATTGTTGGCTAAATTAGTTATTAAGGCAATCACATATGCATGTGGAACAAATCGACTTATACCAATTCCAGTGTTTAAAATGAATAGCTTCTGGAAATATCTCCTGTAACCAATAAGTTCTTTTTACAAATTGTCTATTAATATAAATACTGTAGCACAAAGATGAATGATACCAGTCCGTATAATGTTAAGAGCTTGATAATTTCCCTTAAGAAGCTTTCAGTAGCTCTTAACATACTGTGATTACTACTCTCAATTAGCATTTCGTAGTGAGTTCGGAGACAGCTCTAGAAAACGACAGGTTACATGTCATCTTCTAATTGAATGATAGTTTTCTTACCAACTTTAGTATATCCAGAATCTTCTAGATTATTGAATTTATATGAAGCCATAAATATTCATGATTTCTGTAATTTAACTTAAGAATAAAGACTTCCTTTTATATTTCATATCTTTTCTCTTCTGTTCATAAATCAAATTTAGGATACTTCTAGGGAACTATGAAACAGTTTGCAAGTCAGTTTCATCTATTCAAGTACTGGGTGTATTATATTAGAAACAATATTTCAGGTTTGATAGTTATGTATAGCAAGTTAGTACAACTCCAGACATTTATAAAATCATGTAAATTTCATCAAAAATGAACACATGACTACAACATGGAGACATAGTGATCATATCATTTTAAATACAAATTTAGATATTTACCTAGTTGACCAACTTGAGGTCCAAGATCGTGGTTAATTTCAAAGGTATGATTTAATTCATCATCCAGTAATTTGTACGTTTCAACTAAATCATTTTCATTTGTTGCGTTACTTTGGTCTCCACGGTAATGAACTGATACACAACCCGAAAGTAGTACATACATACTAGTCATCAGTAAAAGATTAAAAACCAGAAGACGAGTGATTATTACTTTGTACGTTAAATATAGAAATCATTGATAAAATTAATTGTCATAATGAAGATCGTTATGGCTTAGAATTGAGTCAGGATAACATGAACAATGATTTATTACTAAGTAGTGCTTAATGTTGTATTTGTCGTCGTCTTAGTGTTGCATAACCGATATTAAGTTGTTGTAACATAGTCGTTACTCTTGACAACGAGTGCAACACGTTCTGTCGTTAGGTAATTAGAAGAGCTCGGGAGGATATCATGTTTTATGTAATTGACACTCCTCAGAAAGGCGTATTTAAATGCCTGAAGGAAATAATACTTACTGTGTGGGGGTTAGAACAAGGAAAGCCTAGCTTGACAAATATGGATGTTATCGCTGATCTATTTAAACGGCTTCTAACTACCTGTAGAACAGAAACACTTATATTGTTACTGTATAGTGATCAATGTCATGTTTATCTAGTCTTTTAGTTCTATCAAATTCTATCGATGAAGTTTTCTCAATTTAGATAAAGTTTATTCAAACGTGACGTATTCGAATTTGGTTTGCTAAACTATTTTGCATGATCCACAAACTTGTCATTGATCGTTCGATTTGTTGAGATATCTCTCAAATTTCAAGTCAACGCTATGTAAACTTTAAGCAGCACGAATCAATCCTATCCATAATCTTAATTCTAAACTCAAATATAAAGTTTAACTCTAAACTGCAACCTTAACCGTAACACTAACCCTAAAACTTTAAGCCAAGTAATGATCTTAAATTCTAACTCTCAACCTGTAATCCTAATGTTAAACTTCATTTAAAAACAACTTTGCAACGCTTAGAAGACTATTCCTGTATATAATTCTTGAGATTCAACATTAAAAGTGTCATAAAAACGTTACTATGACGGCAAATATGTCCCTATATTTTCCATTTCATACAGTAAAACATCGAAGACTTCAGTAAATTCTCTAAACATGCAAAATTTGTAGACTCTCTGATTTTCATCTTACAGATATTTATTGACTATTGCTATTTTTTGAATGGTTATTGCTTAGTAGAAAAAAGGTTGACGCTGATTATCTTGTTAGTTCAATTGAAATTCTTAGAACAATCTTGATTAATTGTCACGAGCAACTTAATGTTGTCAGTAAATTGCACCTTTACCATCCGGAAAACCTCATTAAAGATGTCTTTTGGATCAACTTACAATTTTAAAGTCAACTTTCAGAAATCAAGAAACGGATCATTCTACCATATGTCGAAAAAACCTAACAAATCCTCATTAAAATCCTGAAGCCATTTAGAATCAGTGCTAACCATAAGCCAATGCTATCACTTCATTCTATTTTACCCTTTGCTAAAGATACAAAAGGGAATGAAGTCGAATGTAACATCGTATCATTATACCAGCTTCGAGATATATTACATTGAACAAAGTAGGCATATCCTTTATTTTCGTATACACGAGGACAATCTATCAGTGAGACGACATTTAAAGCTATCTCTGATATTGATGCACACAGACAACCATTGACATGAATTTGGTCAAGAAAACGATTAGGATTTAAATACTCTGGTAATTCTGTAAAAGTATGAAATTACGGTCAGCCAACTGTCAATAGGCATGTGGATATTGGATTTATGTGTACAAAAAAGGCTTAAAATTATTATAGCTGTTTAAAGTACGTCTATTTATTACAACATGTTTTAGGCTTTATGCTTAAGGCCAAAGAAAGAGAGGAGGACCAAAGAACACATTGCACCTGGAATCGGAGGTAGATATGAAAAGAATGAACAACACTTGGGAAGAACCGGAAAGGAGATCCCAAGACAGAGTTAGTTGCGGAATGCTGGTGGGTTGCCTATGCCCCATGAGGGGTAACAGGAATCGAATTAATTGATTTTAGGCTTTTTAGATAACGATTTGACTGTAATATCATAGTAAACGCAAGTGTTTCTAAGGAAATATTTTCTATATTACATTTCTTGATACATCCAACTATCAAAGAAATTTTACTTAAAATAGTCTTACGATGTTACGCAATCATGGCTATATGCATAGTGAAGCGATTTGAAGGAGGAAATTCAATCGGTCATTGGTTGCAATTTGTATTAGACTTACGAAATAGGTATTTTCCTCTTCTGTTGTTTGGTACCAGTTAACAAAAGTATGATTTCTTCAGTCTCTGGTGAAGCCATGTTGAAATACATTGATTCTTTTTCGTGCTCAGATTATATAATCTTAAGCAAACATATTCTGTACACCATATTTTATCAGTTGGTGAAAAAGAAGACTTTGTAAGTTCCCCTACATTTGTTTCTTCACTACTGATTTATTTACATTAATTGGTGAGAATAGAGATATTTAAGAAATATTGGTAAATACTTAAATTTGACTTTATCATACTTTGATTGAACAACGAGTAGTGATCTATATCATATTTATCGAGTCGTCGATGCTGATCAGATTTTACTGATCATGGTGACATGTAATCACATGCCTAGATAACTTGACATTGCCTGTACTACATTTTGGTATTGAATATTTGGATGAGGTTAGTAGGAAATTTTGGTCGCCCTAGATTTCATCATCCAAGAGCAAGATGTACATAACACCCTTAAGGAAATAATGTTCAAGTTAGCAGTTAGGACATATCGTCACTAATGACTTCAACTGTAAAACTGTGTACCGTGAGTATGAATCTGCTTGGGTGTATCAATTTCATAAAGACTACTGAAACGTCTTCTTTGGATTAGTTCCAACTATCACGTAACCTACGTTAAGTAGGGTTTATTTCTGATTACTTTCTACCACATTGCTTTAACCCAACCCTGACTTTATTTACCTATCGCAAATTATTTAGGTTATTCTATATAGTTTAATATAGATGAGCTATATTTAATATAATGCAAATGAAAAAAGAACATTACCAGTCACCAATATCACCTTCCCGAATTATTACATCATTGGGATATTTAAATTCTGCTTTGCATTCAGCCACTAACTTCATGAGTATCTCTGAAAATAAAAAAAGTAGCATTGGACAGTATTACAGACATCTACCTGTGTTGATTAAAAATTTCACTAAGGAAATATGGACCATGATAATGTACTTATTTCATTAGTTATGTTTAGCTAGTTAAACGCTAATGAAGACCAGTAAACAATAGATAACTGTTTCATCTTGGTATAAATTTCCTCACTGGTGGACACCCACTACTCAGCAGCTAACTAAGCCCAATGTATTCAGAATAAGCGGTGAGCTCTAAAACCTCCACTTACTTAATTAGCAAACAAAGGTTTGAATTTTCGACCTCAGTCAATCTGTATTGTTGAATCAGTGGTCTGAAGGTAAAGTACATGCTGTAGGGCCTAAATATCCTGGGTTCGATACCCAACCTGGTTGTGAATACATACTGGTGAAAAGTCCCGTACTTTGACGAAACAGGTTAAAGTCAGTCAGTAGTGCTAGATAAACAAATTTCCATACCGTTGTAGGTTAATAAAATCGAATTCAGTTGTTTGTGTTCGTCACACATTGATGTTAGTCGGATACCACTGAAAACCAGGGAGTACTAAATAGCTCTTTTATCCTAGTGTGAGATTTCTTGGTAATGAGCAGGCAGGATTTCATTGAGGAGTCACAACCAGGGCTTTCAGGTCTCATACTAGGACTGAAGCAACTATCCACTGCTTCCTAGTTTTTCAGTGGCACCCAACTAACATTGTGTGACGAATACAAGCACCTAAACCTACTACCTATGTCTACTAAAACCACCTCGAAAGTCAAATTCAATTTATTGCATAAGATAAATAAATGAACATATACGCGTAAATGAGTAAACATACCTATTGGAACATCTTTAAAGGCCATTATGTTTTCTTTAAACCACACAGCTATGTGTCGTATTTCAATAGTTGATCTTAAATTATTTGGTTTAATTAATACATCCACTAAATCTTTTAAAGCGGCTGACGCATATTTACTTATACTGTGAATAGTCTATTGATGAAAAAACGAACTAATTGACTTGAATTACTTTGTTGCATGTTCTTTTATTCTGATAGGTTGATTTCGATTATCCAATCATATTAGCTACCAATTTTTCATTCATTCATTAACAATATAGAGGTAGCCTTGTGTGGATAGATATTAAGTTAAGTTTTTGTATTCGTCACAGATTGATGTTGGTTGGGTGCACTGAAAACCAGGGAGCAATGGAATAGCCATTTTGTTGTGGTATGGGACTCCTCAGCAGTGCGCACACTAGATTCCACCCCACAGGTTTCAGGTTAGCGAACGCCTAACCATCTGCATCTTTGCACCGATAACCAATTATAGAATTCCCACTTCCATCAGTTTGTGATATAGCACAACGACCATCCATTATCATCGGTGGTAATTGTATCACTCCATACAATCACAAATTTTCATTAGAGCTTCAGGAATATCCTGAAGTTAGTCACTGGTGAGCTGAATCCAGTTAACTAAAATTTAATACAATTCTCCACAAACCACCTTAATTCGGTTTCACAAATCAGCTTATTAGTGACTAACTTTGAGATGTTCCTGGAGTTCTATTGAGAAGTTGTTACTGGTGGAGTTTAAACTTGTCGGGAGTGAGACAATAACGCCAATCATAATGGATGATCGTCGTGCTACATCATAAATTGATGGAAGTAAGAATTCTACCAATGGGCGTCGACCTGCTCAGAGGTGCACAGGGTTGGATGTTCGCTAATCTGAGGCCCATGGGGTGGAATTCAGGATGTGCACTGCTGAGGAGTCCCATAATAGGACGAGAAAGCTATCTAGTGCTCCCTGGTTTCAATAGTACCCTGCCAACATCAATCTGTGACGGATGCAATAAACTAACACTTAATACCAATCTCCACAAACCACCTCAATTTAATGTAAATGTGAGTTATGAGCGATTATACAATCTGAAGTTGATAACTGTAGACCTGCCAGAATAATTTTTTTCAAACCTCTACTAGTCGTAAATACATTTGAAATTAAAGTGCACTAAGCATCCACAACTCTCTTATGTAACTTCTCAAAAGTACTGACCTACAACTAACATACTGAATCAAATCTAGAGCTGGAAAGTTCTTAGGCGTACACTGTATTACAATATTCAATGATTCATATTTCCAGCTTTTCAATTATGTACATGACATGCTGTTTGAACTGTTATCACCATAAGATAATTCTTCAAAAAATTGTTTTTAGAATCAAATAAAACGTAAAATTCAACAAATAAGAGTGATAACTTTTAGCCTAATACCTTTACTCGGAAGTACTCTGACTATCCAAACCGTTTAGTAAAGATAATCTAAAGAGTAGTGACTGTAGGGCCAATGTGTCGATACGATAGTGGTATAAGTAGATGGTACAATTCCTATCACGGTGTACAGCTATGTGGAAGTAGTCAAATGCATCAGTAAGAAATAACCGGACGTCGTTGTCGTGAATATTACCCCCCCCCTCCACCATTTCATTTTTAGGCATTTCTATATACTACTGAATATTAATCAGTGGCTTATATATTACAATCGTATTCAGAAAGATTTATCCACTAACCATGAACTATAAATATAAACATGTGCTATACTTAACGCTTTTTTATTACGGTAATTTCATTCTTTACTAGATCTCAACATCACATTGAAACTTTGATTACATCAATTTCAATTTATTGCTTCAACTTTTAAGTGTTATTGTGCTCAAAGACAACTTCTTCCTCTTCTTTCTTGCTGGTATGTTTCCTAAAAATTCTTATCAATTGACACTACAGAATGTTACTTCAATTCATTAATATTTGGATTTCTGAATACCTCAAAAAATTGAAGTTTGCATTCAAATTTATATACTATGATATCTAAAATAAGCCTCAAATGTATGCACATTGAGTCCTCTATTTTGATAATGGAAATGTGCGTCTCATGATCGTGTGATTTAGATCCGAGAAACAGGTTGAACAAGCCACTAAGACTAAATTATCATTGATTCTAGAAGTTTATCGACCTCAAGGTAAAATAATCCTAAAAATACCCTTTTTATGTACATAAAGTAACTTTGAAGAAGCGCTTTTCACAACTTTATGCTTTCTATTTCTTATTCTTTAAAAGTTGAAGACGTCTATGGATTAGTAAGCAGTTATAAAGCTGGTGTACAAGTTGCATGATAAACTCAATAATTATTACGAATGGAGTTATTTCCATTGTAGTTCAGAAATTAGTCCCAAAGTCACGAAAGAAGAAGCTATTCCAAATCGAAATAGTGATACTTTTATTTTACAGTAGACTACATTAGCGATACTACTCAGTAATATTTATGAATGAAAAATCAACTACATTCATAGAAACAAGTGAACCGATTTCATAAAGATTTTATTATGCAGAAAGGTAGCCTACCGCCACTGGTTTGTCAGAAATCACTCATTCGTAATTATCCAATTTAAGGCACACTATTATAACTCCTTTACTTTGGATATAAGTAAACTTCACTCATCATAATTTCTCAGTTACAACTCCACAAATTGTTTCACGAAGTTACCCTTTACTAACCAAACCATATATAATAGTGACGGTATAATTAAATACTATAAATTTTTATTCTAAAACAATTTCTTAATGCTAATAAAGTTATTTTAGTCTGGACTCTAGTGTACATAACTAATTAATAAGTGACCAACTTATTACTTGACAAGTGTCACACGGGCATCATCTAGCTAAACGTAAGATGGAACGATATGTAAACATGTGAATACTTCGCATTTACAAAGTTGTCTTAATACAAAAGTGGCTACACGTATTCACTCCACATGGATACATTCAATAACATGTTTTAATTTTATTGACGTGTATAAATAGACTATTGAGAGACTGGATTGACCCGAAGAAAACAACAATAGCAATTCAAAAGTTATTTAAGTGTTAATGAATATGTTGAAGTGATTATGTAGAAGTTGATTTTAATTTGTTGTTTAAACAACAACTGAAAACATTTCTCCACAATACCATACCAAATCAACTATAATAATTAGCTAATTAGTGACGTATTTCATCCATCTCACGAAGTTCTAGTGAGAAGTTACGACTGATTGATGGAGTTCAAACATGTGAGGGGTGAGATAGTTATCATTAATGATATTGGGTAATTGTCACGCTGTATCATAGCTTAACTGGAGTGAGAATTCTACAAACAGACGTCGACTTGGTACTGCTGATGATTAGGTGTTCGCCATGAGATCTGTAGGTTGTAAGCTGAATTGTGGTAGGAGTCGTGAGTGAGTACTATTAGTCGTATGCTGAACGAAACAGCTATCTAGTTCACCTATAATAATGGGAGTTAATAGAGATTAATCTATGATGAATATAAACAGCATATAAATTGAAATTTCCTTCATAATGAGAAAGGTTACTTTGTAGAACATTATATGCTGTATGTAACAATCGATGTGAAACACATCCAGCTAGTTAGACTACCGATGCATAATCGAACTTTTGTTAATGCATCAGTGCTATGAAGCTATGAACTATTTTGAAACTACTGAGCTAGATTGCCCCAACTACTAAACTTTTTTCGGTATATTTGCAAGCATTCTTTATATACGCATGAACAGACCATATAAGAGATCAATCAAAATAGTAATATCAATAAACGACGATATTATTTGGAACAGGTAAACCGAGTAAATGGTTCACCAATAACCGGTTCTAATTTATGTATGAAAAATGCTATAAGAACAATTTATTGTTTAGATAAAAGCTGAAAGCCAAGGTATTACAAGGACAATAGTAATAGAATAGTAAATAGTCATGCAAACCATGTACATAATTAGAACTTTCGTAAAATAGCTTTTAATGTTCTTACCTCTTAGATTAATTGTCACTCATAACACATACGTGCCGAGTCTCGCATGCATTTCAGAGGCGTGCTTACAACATTTACACAGCAACAAACATAGTCATTATGTCAACTAACTTGTATAGGCATTTGGGGAGACCATATTTTCATAAAATATCTCAAGTTGTGAAGACTGCTTGTAATGGAATATTATATCTTATAGGAAAGTTAGGTTTCAAATATCAGATATAACGATGAAACCACCGCCTCATGATATGCTAAATTATTATCTTGGACTTAAGTTACATTCAACTGGATGAGTAAAGTGAGAATAAATAAATAGATAGTTTTTCTCCAAGTATAAATGAAATCATTTATGAATGTAACGAAAACTCGAGCTACATTACAGGTAAATCCCGAAGATACAAGCCATTTGAGCAACAGTGAGTTTATGAATGATACTACGTATTCAGAAAACCGTCAAATCCCGACTAATTGAAGTATGAAATGTAGTGAATCTGAACACATATGCACACATAAATATTGTGCAACGAAGGATCGGGAGAAAAGTGAGACTGTGCACAACAGTTACGCAAATTCACGCCTACATTCTAATGAACATCCGTCTGAATTAATACCCCAAGTACGTCACATTAAACTACATTCGCATTACATTATCTACACTCAGCTGTGATTGTGAATGCATACAATCATATTGTACCCTTAATAGTGGTGGTTCTGACTTTTTGAATTGTTAGATAAACCCTATAATTCCCGTTTTCAGGTTAAGCTACTCGTAACATTCCCAGTGTTCGCCAGATTTGCTGTAACAAATACTTTTGGTTGCTGTCACATTAATTTAGTAGGTGTGTTGGATCAAAGATTCATTAAAAATTCAATTTCAAGCGTTTGCAGTTGTCTTAAACTGTTAGCTATAAATATGCTTTCCGTACATCACATTTACTCAACACTAAAGACATTGAAGATATTCTTTGTCCTGTAATTTATATTCTTACAATTATGAGCCGAAATTCTGTTATCATTTTGGTGTAGGTGATATATCCGTCTGCCAACCAAAGGACAAGTATTGTGTGTAGAAATCGGATCTGTACTAACCTACTGGCTGTGGAAAATGGGCTGATACTAAGAGGTATGTGCAGGATCCAGGTTATAGGTATCCTTAAAGCATCGATCGTTCTTATTGCGTTATACTCTAGTATTCATCTTGTTAATTTGATTACATCGTGTTAATTTGGTGTAAAAACTTGAGCTTAGACACATATACGACTGACGTAAGGAAAACAAATTTTTTTGCCATTTATTATCAACATAAGCAAAACCACTACTATAGAGCTTGTCTACCAATGATGTAACAAAGAATTTATTGTTAAAAGGATTGCCTCACAGTTACACGAGTTTATTAGTTAGATCAATTGCATTCGATAAAAGGTTATGATAGTAAAATTTGTTTAATACAGCAATCATCATGAATTAAGTGTGCTAATAACCGTAAATAATAGGAATTATTTTAGTTTTATGAAAAATAGTTTGGTGATTTATCATGACTAAAGTTCTATTACACGATGGAATTCTTTTGTGAAATCCCAGAAAACTAAGGAATATTGAGCATCTCTGTATTACACACCAATATACAAATCAATCAGAGACCATCGACTCTTGTGATTAGTTTTTAATTCTAGAAATAGAGCTAGAATCCCCCCCCCCTGCTTATTTACAAAATGTAGGCAAATCATCTTTAACTTATTTTTAAAGAATTTAATTACTATTAGACGCCATTCAATCATCTCAGCCCATAGTTGGCTAGCAATACAATCTAGGATTTCCGTTTTATCCTATTTGTGAACTGTCAACTAAAGGCATTTTCAAATCGATTTTCATGTTTATATATTGAAATCCAAATCCAGAACATTTAATTTCAGGAGACCGACACTTTGTTTACTGAGATATTGATATTCACATTTTCAATACCAGCGCTCTAAATCAATCCAATGACGATATTCAGAACTGATTTTTGATCATCCTTCGTTGACGTACGTGTATCAGTAGGCAGATTGCCTTAGATATGGCCATTTTATCATAAGTTTTATTTTAGAATAGGTGAACTGAGGCTACAGTGATGGAATGCAAAGCACGCATTTTGTATTATTATGAGAACCATTGCCATCGATTCCACATCTAGTTATTATTAGTAATTAATTTAATCCCCATAGATAAGAACTAGTCGAAATCACTATTAGATCAGAAATGATCTACTAGAATACATAAGCCAAATCACACGTGCATGCATTCGAATATTTAAGCACATTAATCATTCAACGCAATCAATGATATCAATCATTGCATGTCAAAACTCTATCAGTCGCTTCTCATTAGGATTTCGGGACAGTCTTGAACTAGGTCATTCGTAGGCTAATTATTATATTTAAATTAAATGTTTGCCGTAAGGCCTGAAGGTATACATAAGAAAGCATTTCCGGTGAAGAGTTCTGTACTAGAATGAAATACCTGTCCATAGCGTTCAGTTGTTTTTCCTGATACTCAAGTGAAATAAATCCGTCGTATATACAAGCAATAAATTTAAAACAATCACCACAAAATTTCCTCAACATTAAATACACATTTATTGTATCAAATAGTTCATGTTTTTACTAGTAGTAATGATCACATAATCAACAACATGGACGGATAACATATAAAGTAAGAAAAAAAAAATTGAAAATAAGAAAAAAAAACCGGGCAACTTAATGATTATTACAATTTAAAAATATTCAATCACTAATTTGTGCTTTTTCTTTGGTTGAAACTTTGAAAAGGTATACTAGAAGTAAAAGTGAAATGTCTTCATAAAGGCATTCATGATATTAGCTGAGGGATACTTCATCTTCCATGAAGATTCTATGCTTAATTTTAATGAATGTATAAAAACAACATGTCTTTAAATTCTCTACCTAATTGAGCATTGAAACATATGTATTAGTTTTGACAAAATAAATAGCGAAGTAGATTACAAATTAAAGTAAAAATCAGATGAATAAATCCATCAAGAAATATCAATCTATTCATCAACGATACCACATTTCATATTCAATGGAATTGCACGTTCTATTTGTTTCGGCGGAGGAAGATTTAATTCATTCATAAGTTTAACAAACTCAGTTTTGGATTTTGTCAATCTAAAAAAAATTAAAAAGTTAATAACTATTTATAATATCTGATAATTATACTAAACAGAGACCATTGTATTGTTTATCTAGTCCCAGATATCAAACTTCACAGACTGGTGAAGTTGTATTCTAAGTGACTTGACATCACAGTGAACTTCACTAGGGTTTCGATGTTAGGTGGTTGGAGATATTTGGAAATGAAGAAACCTTACTTAACTTCGGGTTTGTGTAGGTCAGGGCTCTGTGCGGCAACATGAACCTTAGACGTAACGAATGCTTCTGGTGTCAATCGAACCCACTGTCAATCAATCAAGTTATGGAAATTTGATCGAGACTTCAAATAATACTGCAGAAGAATTTTAGTGTTGGATAATCTGCAAGAAACTAGATGTGACTCAGGCTCCGTACTAACTAGACCTTGCAATAACACAGAGTACCAAAATATCTCAACAAGCTAGTTTTTCGTTTTGTTTTAATTGCTTGATCATGCCTCCGAAATCGCATTGTGTACTCACGAGCCTATATAGAAAGTCTACTATCTTCGTGAGTAATACAGTGACATCTAAGCAAGGACATCACAGTGACTGGCAACATGTGTTAAAAAGGATCAATATTCATCAGATATCAATTCCTGAAATTCTTAGTCTTAACTTCAGACCTCATATTGTAAAAATGGACTACCTACAATTTACCCTTAGTTGAAACACATACCGTAACTGTGGTTTAATCATAGTTCAAGAATCTTGGCTACGTGACCTGTATGATCGTGCTGTTAGAGGTATGAGGGCAATTTTCATTTCCTGGCTGCCCACACCATGGGAAGATATTACTTCTTGAGGCACCTGAAAAAAGAACTGGGCTAGTATTGATCATAGTGACCTGGGAGCGCGATCGCAGAGCCCAAGGGACAACTGCTTGAGACCGATCACGCACGGCCATGTTATGGGGAGTTTTTGAAGTGCTAGCTCCGTTCTTCAGAAGGCCTTACTGCCGGAGACGGAAATCCGTGAAAAAGGTGGGGTGTGACATTTTTAAGGTCGACCTTTTCTAACCCCTTCATTCCGTTTAGAGGGCAAGCATCGCTGCGGATGCTGGTTATCCGAGGGTAACACCTTACTGCTGTCACAACTCGCTGCAGTCAACAGTACGACTTCGCCCTCAGACCTTAGGTTGCTGCCTTTAGTCCTACCGCTCACCAACAGACCTGCTTGTCATGGCGGGACCTAGAGGAACATGCGTTCCAGCCAATATAGCTCAGTTGGGTCATTACGATAGGCAAGCCCGACCATCACTTCAAGGTAGCAGTTACAGTCGGGACCAGTACGATTGACAATTCGGTATCGCTAAAAGATTTCCAGATTTTTCGTCAGGGTCATTCTGTCATCAAGACAAAGTGTGGTGATGATGTTACTACTTTCATGAACATGAACTGGTGTAAATCTAACAATGTATACTTCAAATGACTAAATCGATTGTTTGACATTAAGATGCCGTCCAAAACATCTGAATAAACATAAATACACATATATTACCAATGCTTATGTGACTCCGGACTGTATGTCACCGGTCCTATCCCGCTTTGCTAATGAGTTCATTGAGTTTGATGCGACCACACTCAGCGGGTCTCTTTCAGTCGTATGTGGTGACTTTAACTCGTCAGAATGCAATTTCCTTTCATCCCTAGGTCACAAAAACCTAGTACATTTCCCAACTTGCTGCAATGTTTTGCTTGATTTAATTTTTTAAAATAAGGTTGGAATATGAGACTCGTAAACGAGCTCCTCTTCTAAATTCTGACCATTGCATCATTCGTGTTTAGCCAAAAATTTATGGGAAATCAGTAAACAAGACGAATTACTATCTGACCAGGAAAATAAAATACAGAAATTACTCAAAGGGAAACATCTATGAGTTGAATAGCATGTTGGAATTAACTAACTGGGACCTCTTCACAAACGCATCATTGTAGACGTCACTACTTCTTATCTCAAGTTCTGTCTTGATATCTATTGTCCCAGTGAAACGAATTTTACCAAATTTGTCCGACTGATCCTTTCACCTCTTAAACGACTGAGGAGAGAAAAACAAAGTTACTGCAAGAACAAGGGTAATACTGAAGTTAAAAGGCTAAGTGGCCTAATATGTCGCAAAATTAAACGTTTAAAGTCAATGTACAATGAAAAGCTTCTATCCTGTGAAAATTCTTCTGTATGGAAACTATTTAAAGAGCTAGTAGACACTAAACAGATCAAAGAAGATACACATTTGGATGTCAGCTTCTTAGACAAGCCTTTCCTACGGTGCGGATCTGACCAAATGCTCTTTGATCATCGTAAATTGAAGGAATATCGTAGTCCCATATTCACGGATGTTTTAGAATTTCCGAAGGCACTCAAACTATCACGATGTCCAGGACCTCACAACATTTTGAACCTTCTCTTAAACAGAAGTGGCTGCATGTTGCTAAGCCACTCAAAGATATGTAAATTATATATATATATATATATATATATATATATATATATATATATATATATATATATATATATATATATAGAAAAACTTACCGAGGATTGTATGTCTTTTCCTCACCAACGGTAGTCATAGTATTGCCTACATAATCATGAGCAGGAAACAGTGAATAATTATCCGGAAGACTAAAGATTTGTGAATAAACTGAATCATATAACATCTCAGCTGAGCCTCCTTGAAAATCTGTTCTTCCACACCCACGAATTAAAAGTGCATCACCGGTAAAAGCAATACCAGCAGAATGTAATACCAACGTCATACAACCTAGTGTATGACCTATTAAGTCAATAAAAGCAATAAATAAATAAATAATAATACGAGTAAATCTGAAATGTTATGTAATAAGAACCATGTTTTGTTCTATTAAAAATACAAGTTACGTAATATGCAGGCACAGGCAGCTGAAATTATAGAGCAATTATTAGGAGGAGTTGGGATTTGATTGTAAACGGGGTGATCTTGAGTGATGTTAAAAGTATGAGGGCGGTTATTATTTTCTAGATGCCTATGCCGTGGAAAGGTTCTTTTTCTCGATGTACCTGGAAAGTGAATTGGGTTAGGGTTAGTCTTGAAGACTTGAGAGCGTGACCGTGAGGTCAAAAGAACAACTGATTGAGGCTGGTCACACACATCCTTCTTGAGAGAGGTCTTAGCTGTGTTGGCTCCGTACTTGTTAAGGCTTTACCACCGAGACGGAAATCCGTGAAGTTAGGTGAGGTGTGAATTTTCAGGGTCGACTTTTTCTAACGCTATCCTTTCTTTGTAGAGAGGCAGCATCGTTGTTATGCTGATCGTTTGAGGGAACAAACTGCTATTACATTTCTGTACTTACGTAACACAATTTATGTTTATTGGTTATTAATTACTCATTTAGAAAACTACTAAGGGTTATTCCATTAATTCACTTAATTTATAATTACCGTACTTTATTCTTCCATTAATTTTGTGAGAATTATTCATTCTTATTCTACTAATCTACCTATTTTACAATTATGTTTACATAACTTTTAACCTCGCTCCTCACTATTTAAAGAACGTCTTAGCATGTTTTCACTAATTTAGTCCAGAATTTTCACAGTGGTAAATGTAGAAATATGTAGTTGCTTTAAACACATGTTTATAATGCTTCCATAATGATAACCTCCCTTCTAATTCTTCGTGATTTACGTGATATCAGGTAATTTTAAGTAATGATTGTGATTATTGTTATTTAAATTGTAAAGCAGTTGAAGAAAAATCGCGAAATAAATAAATTCATTCTGCTATACTCGTTACTCTTTCTTTAATCAATAAATGTTAACATTATTAAGGTGGTTTTATGAAATTCAGACTGGATTTTATAAATTTAAATGAAGTACTTTAAATATGAGCTGGGGGAGGGGAGATTAAGAGTAGGTAAAGCATAGAAGAGTGAAAGTGACGAGACTGTTTTATAGTTGATAGGTATGAAAAATGATAGAATGCTATTAACAGTATGGTGGCAGTTGTCACATACAAGTTCTATGTATTGTGTAAGAATACTTCCTGTTGAAGGACTTGAAAAAGAAACTAAGTTAAGAGCGGATCTTGACAACCTGAAGAGGTGACCGAAAGTCCTAAAACACAACTATATGAGACCGATCATATATGATAGTTTTAGGAATAGTTTTAGACAGTAGATCTGTATATTTTAGACCTCATAGCAGGCAACAGAAATCTGTGGGGCAAGAGGAATGCTATTAAAATGATGGAAAAATGATGATAAGACATAAAAGAATGAGTTTCCTAGCCAATATAGTTCATGATATGAAAGACTGACCCATACGGTAAAGTAGCAGCTACGGTTGGGTTGCAGTTCGTAAATACGAGTGAGCTACAGCTACACACATTCTTCATAGCAAATGAAGAAATGACAAATTGTAAACTGGTATGCAGCTATAAAATAAAATTAGAAGTAACCTAAGAATGTGAGCCTACCTGGAGTACTTCGACATTCTAATTCAAAATTTCCAAATCTAATAAAATCTCCATGTTTTATTATCTTATCCACCTTGGCCCCGACATAATAAGAAAGCATACTGAAGGACCCGGGAATTTGTTTTAACAATCCACTACCAGTTACATGGTCTGCGTGCAAATGAGTATTGATTATCGGACCCAATTTAAGGTTTAACTGAGAAATCTGTATCATAACATAAAATAACAGTCAGTAAACGATTTTCGAAAATTACAGTTCCGTAAGGTGATTTGAAACTTATGTCTTAAACCCTCGTATACACAATCTTAAGTCTCAGAGCTTAAGTGGAAATTCAACTGTCCGAAGTAAGGTAGTCTAACCATTGGTGGTATTGAATGAAAGCCAAACAACGTTGACGAATGACTGAAGACACGAATGTAAACTGCTAGGCGCTAGCTCAATGATCTGAAGGCTAAGCACTCGCTACAGACGCCTAAGTTTAACCCTTTTGTGAGAGCTGTGAATGTACACTTCTGAGTTTTCAACTAGGACAAAACATTTGCCCAGTGCCGCTTGGTTTCAAATGGTTAAGTTGATCTAATTATTCAGCTGATTAAAAATCACGTGAATGATAGCATTTATAACAATAATTACTCGGAATGTTTTCATACATGCAGTGTATCGGACGTGACAGTAACAAAAGTATAATTCAATAAACACTGTTTTGTTGGCTAATTTAAACTATTTGCTTAGTGTTAGACTTAAAATCTGCTTATTCACCTACAATAAAAATAAGACCATACAAAAATAACGTCCTGTGAAATTACTATCCCTAACATTTAATGGAATTAAAACTCAGGAATTCATTAATTACTTAGTTAAAGGTCAAGAAAAACGTACAAGCTTTCTATCACGCTCAACAGTTTCCAAAACAGGATCGATGATAATAGCATCTTTGGTACGTGCATCGGCCAGTAGGTATGTGTACGTAGATGAGACCTTCTCAAATAACTGACGAAATATTAAAGGACAACCAGCAGCGATTACAGGCACTTTAGATGTCATTCTATAAATACCACAATAGAAACTTATGTTAAACAAGAGCACAGCCAAACTTTATATTGTTACGTTTAAAAATTATATAAATGCAAATACGAAATCTGTGAATGATGGAAAACGCGTGATAACTTGTAATAATAACTAATAATAACTCAAGAGATGAATAGTTTGATTTGCACCCGCCTATAAAAAGCATACTGAACTAAAGTTAACTCCATTCTCAAATTAAGCAATGAGTCGTGACAGTGTAGAAATATATTTAACATAACGACAGAAATGTTTTAATATAGGCAAAGTAAAATTACCGTCAAATATATGCCAATTACTGTATATATACAGACAAATAGGATACCAATCTCATTACACTTGACTGCACATAAAAAAACATCCCCGCTAGGTTATTAGATAAAATTGTCGCATGATGCAGCTATTACGGTAGGCTCATGTCATTTTTACTTATTTACATCGCTATCAAACAAGCCTGGTTTACGCTTACAAGTATTAGCGACTTAGCACTTCGCCAGAAAACTCCATGCTTACCTTTTAATATGTTAAAGCATAATGTTTAGATTGGAGATTAACTATTGTAATACTTTATGGCATGGAAATCTTTAATTTCTACTTAATTATACTTTCTACACATTTAACAACACGAAAGACTAGCTTGACACAGTTGTTTAACAAGTTTGCAAACGGACAGTCGACTTTTTGTAGATAACTAACGATCAATACAGTTTTCAGTTGGTGCAAGTGCTGATAACAAATTAATCTGCTAGAATACAAGAGAACCCTCGACTGATGAATTTACTGCAGGCTACGCGAGTAAGTAGGCCTTAATAAGAGAACGAAAGACGCATGAGTACAAGATGTAATTTGTCTTCAGAATACAGAAAAGAATGAATATAATTATTAAAACGCCTAGCTATATAATTTAAGCTATACTATCAACAAATTAGGTGACAGAATTGAGGTTGTCTTGTGGATATAAGCAATAAGTTTATTTGTTTGTATTCGTCACAGACTGGTGTTGACTAGATACGACTAAAAACCAGGGTGCACTAAACGGCTGTTTATCCTAGTATGTGGCTCCAAAGTACTGTGCACTCTAGGCTTAGCAGAGTCGCTCTTAGGGTCTTCTGCATCATTGGGCCGGCGTACTTTATATTAAAATTGTTGAATACGTAAAATTCATTTGAGCACCTAGGTTACCTTCATGACGGAGGTCGCCTATACATGCGCCTTACGGTGTCTTCCATGTGAATAATAACAAATGAATTTATACATATAGCAAACTAATAATGTCGATAGGAATTATCAGTTAAATGCAACGACATTATTCAGACACGTAATTTACCTGGCAAAATTCCTAATCCCCGCGGCTGTCACAGGTCAACTTACCGAAAGCTACATAAAATGTGAACTAAGTTCGAGAGAAAATGCTAACTGGTTGTTGAAAACAAGGTCCAAACAATTCATCTGAAAACTGTAGTAAAATGTCGAAGTTCTAAGTTAGCATGTGATAAACCTAAGTATTTCTGTATTTCAGTATTAGTTCAGATTTAACAGAAAGCCATCATACTGCGTCGCCTGTAGTATGGCTTTTCTGATTACGGATATTTTTGACCATAACCTTCTCACACTACTGCACAGCCAAGTAAAGGTAGAGTGGTAACCATCTTGCTGCATGTGTGCTGTGTTTCCCTAGTAGGGAGTTCCTTGGGAGAACGGTTTTCTATGAAGCTGTCTACATTAATGTTATTGAGGTGAGGTTAATTGCCGATGTCTCCTTTATGGTTTGTGATTTTTTTGTGTCAGGTTGACCAGCTGATTTCGTACAGTAGTAGTCTACTATTGAGTCTATACTGTAAAGATGCACAATAGTCAGTTGTAAGGAGGCAGATTTCGGGATCTTTCCGTTGTCTCTTATCCTTTCGTAAGAGTGTTCGATCTAAAATATCAGGACCGTGGGATGAGTACTATCATTTCTTGATCACCCAGGGTTACCAATATTAACCTAGGTTGAAGCGGGAGTGTTATATGAATCTCATGATTTTGTCAACTCACAATTTATGGCTAGGAGTGTCTCTGAATGTGACTCCACTGATACGTCTTGAGTTAGTTTGTCATCTTTAGTACAATTATAAGAATAGACTTAATGGTCTATGCCTGTTACCCAACTAGATGAATTGCCCTATTCCATTACTTACGCTGATTCCAAGTGCATGATTAGTGAAGTGGTGTAAGTGACTGATATACATAGTGTCCATAGAAGTTCAACTACTGTTTCATTCTGGATCACCATAACTATGTCTACAAGGCTTCTTGGTTGATGCGAAAACAGTTGGTGATCACGTTGTTTCTGCTTAATAATGATAAGAAAAGTTAGATTAACGAAAACACACCACGGCGTGGTAAGTTTAACTACCAGTTTCATTATCCTGCAAATTTTAGACACTGCATTTTACTCGTCGTCTTCAAACAGCGGGACGCCTATTGACCATTAAAGATGGAGAACGATAAATGTGATAGAATTTGGCATTCCACTGACCATAGAGCATCCTTATGTTCAGAAATAACATGACTAACTTTAGAGCATTCTTTCTTCCGCATTCGTATTACACTGTACTTTTAGAACGACTCCCAAACTGACCACCACCTGTCTGGTCTGATCCTAATATTGAAGAGTTTCTGATTGGCTTACTCAGAAGCCTCGAGTAGTATTTACTCAGATTGTCTTATACGATCTTTGGCGATGTGTATAGGTTTTAGAGATACTATCGAGAATGGATACCTTCGAGCCAGTGTTTTGTTTGTAGGATGAATCAGATCCACTTTTAAAGGCTTACAAATCACCTGATATTAAAAATAAATATATTTTTCTCCATCTGATAGGATAGTTTGCATACGTTGACACTAAACAGTAAAAGACATTGTGGGTTTAGGTTATGACTTGGAAGTGGGGGGGGGGAAGTTGTACAGCTAAAAACTTACGAGTCTTTTCAGAAATTTCCAAGTTCCATACCGATCATAGGTATTGATGTGTTAGAGAAAGAATAATATTTTTGGTGCCTGATAGACTGATTGCAGATGTTCTCGACATGTGAGTATATTTATCATGGTTCTATCTTTTGGAAAAATTAGTACCTTCAACTGTTGGTGATCGTACTGGTAGTGGTCGATATTTGACAAACTCGTGGGGGGGGGCCTTCTTAATCATAATAAGCGTTGGTGTGAAATGGCAGTCGTGATTAATAAGTTTGTATTCTTTGGGACTAGGTTGGAGTATCTACTAAAACACTATTTGCAGACTTCGCTTTATTTGACCCTTATCCAGCGATGGCACGGGCTCCCACTAATCTCCCTGTTTATTGTTCCTAAGTTCGGAAAGTTGTGTGCATACAGTCTAAGATGTTTCACAGAGATCGCATATGTATACTTCCTGAGTCGCCGATTGAAACATAGGAGTTTGAGGGCATTTGTAGACGCATTTCAAGTAACTCAGTTTATCAACTTATCTTTAGTTGAGATATTATAAGTTTCTGCAGCACGAGCAGATGCATCAGTTACCATCAAAATGGGTCTAAGCCATCACACAATAGTATTCCGGAGGTAGTGTCGGATGGTATGTAGATGTAGCAGTACATTTGATTAAGTATATATATATATATACATATATATATATGTATATATATATTCAAAAAGTCATAAATATAGTATGAAAGCCTCAGTAGTACCTTGACCCTCCCCAACACAACCAAGGGTGTTCAAAACTGTGGGTAACCCAATAAACAGATATTAACAAAGTGAAAATAGTTAATCGCTCGAAAGAAAATATGTTCTGGTAAACATATTGTCAAATCGGCCGCTTGACTTACTACGATTGAGCAATAGTTAGAGTTCAGAATACTATTGCGATTCTCCAACTGACTGAGCTCCTATGTTTAATGAAGTATCGACTTTGATTATCATCCCTATAACACAGTGAAATAATACCAAAACGTCAGAAAATGATTAAATATATAACGCATATATTAACAGCAATAACAGTAACAATAATTTCCGAATAATGTCGACTCCGAATGTACAACGAACTATCGCTTAATCGTTCTGGAATCAATGGTCGCGAACAAAGGAACACCATCTAATCAAACAAAACCCGGTGGTACCAACGTTCAACTTCCTTGACACATATGAAACATGTTATATCAGTAACCAACCTATCGAGCCATATTGACTTATCACAGCAGCCAAAACTGTACAATTCAATTCGAATGAAAAAATCTTCCCCATGTACTTTTTTGTAAGATAGACCCTTTTGGGTC
The DNA here is from genome assembly GCA_025215515.1 of Schistosoma japonicum. Lineage (NCBI taxonomy): Eukaryota > Metazoa > Platyhelminthes > Trematoda > Strigeidida > Schistosomatidae > Schistosoma > Schistosoma japonicum. Next base: position 33,058,350 of record CM046063.1, read on the forward strand.
ATCTTACTATTATTTTATTGTTCTTGACATCGTTACCTATATTCCATAAATTTGTCTCTGAATCGACAAAAGTTACTATCAACCATTTGCCTGTAATCCATAGTTATTCGACCATATGTTTGTCACCACATGAGCTTCAGTTGTTTTTGAATGCTTGTTTCGCTTTGTTATTAGCTCTCTGGTCGTTTGTTCTGTTTGACTGATTGACATCGGAAATACATTCCTGGTTTGTCAGTAACACATTTTGTTTTGGCCTGTAGCTATTATTATGACTTTAATTGTTGGTCATTTTTACAAATCGCTTTTATTAGTCATGTATAAGACTATTATTAACCACATTTGTGCGCCCACTGTTGAGATTTGTAAAGTTTCTATTCGTGTTACGTATTGACATAATACCTGTGTTGTCCTCAATAGTTGTGTTTAGTCACTTTTCATCTTATCTGCCAATCACTCATATGAGCAGAAACAGCACGTACATTCTGATCAAGATTCTAGTGGTTTTAGTGGCGACAACAACAGCAAACCAAGATGGCCATAGAAAACAATGTATGACGGCAAACACACTTTAAGGACCAAATTGCTGGTAAAAACCAAATAGTAATTTTAGCAAAGGGATAAATGAACACAATGACAATATAAATTAAAGACAACACATGTGTAAATGAGCCAGCTGACTTGCTACGGCTGAGCGATTATTTGTGTTCAGAGTACTATTGTGATTCTTTTACCGACAAAGTGCTCCTAATTGATCAAGTATCGACCTAGATTATAATCCCTACAACACAATGGAATAACATCAGGTCGTCAGAAAATGATTAATTACTCCAACTTCATGTCGTAAAAGTGTACAAACATGTGACATATATAATAGGGGTCTATGTCAATACAACTAATTTACAAACTAATTAGAAATGTACTTTTAATAATATTGGCTCTAACAGTAAAACAGACGTTTGCTGAATTGTTCCAGAATCAATCACTGCTAATAATGGAACGCGGTTCAACCAAATAACATTCAGTGGTACCAATGTCCAACTTCTTTGACATCATATAAACAGTATTATTTCTAATTGGATGGTTATCAGATCTTACTTAAATATACAGTAATATTTATAAGCTAGTATGAAAGCTGTTAAACCAATAAAGGCAATCTCTGAGTCAGTGATAAAAAAAGCAGGTGGATGACACAGCTAATCATAATAGGTTAATACTGTAAATAGGTTGTAGGATGGTACGTGTACTAGCAGTTGTGATAAGCAGATTAGTATGAACACAAGAATACATCTTTCAACGTAAGATAAATACAGGCAATTATAAATTGGATGTACGTCGAAAGGCGTGAAATTAGGCTTGTTAAAGTAATAGTAATGAAAATAATGAGCTTCAAAAACTAGGTGTAAAAATATTGTGGCCAGTTTGATAGAGAATGAAGTAGAGGTATAAGAGGTATGAAATACAGGCAAACAAATAGCACAGTGTGCACAGAAATATATAAATCATTTATCAAGTCTTATATGACTAAGGAAGGAGTAGTGGTGTTGCACACTTCTTTTGGACACGAATTCGGGTTCTTAACTCGAATCTCTATTGCTCTATCGGTGTGTAAGGGACGAAACAGAATTCATTTTGAAAACTTTGATGGCATACGGTATACCATTCCGGAAAATTTAGCTCTGTCTTCTGCATGTTTACTGTCTTTCAAGTATGACAATAGCAATTAACTATAAAGTGGCGCTGTTAAGTAGGCTATTCGGTTATGCTTGATTAGTTGCGATAAGTCTTCAGGAAATTGGCTATTCTTATTCCAGAAGCCAAATCAACAGCAACAACATTTGTAACTGTAAGCATATATTATTCACGCGAACAGTATACTTGATAATACAACGTTTACAATAGCAGTACAAGTTCATTGGCATTGATAAGGCATAAATAAGTTTGATACAGTAAGTCAATAGACAATACTATGCACTGCTGAACATATGTTGGCTACCGCTTTGTTCCACGAACTTTGCGACCCATTTTACTCGGGAATTATGGGGAGGACGTCTAACAACGGATGACGATTCGACCAAACAATGCTCAATAATATTAATGCTCCAGCTTTCTTGACAGACGCTAAATGAAAATTAAATAGAAACTGTTCAATGTGGTAAACTAAGATGGCTTTCTAAAACAAAAACAAATATCACTTTAAAATTATCAGTTAGTATCATTGTGAATAGTACTAACACTGGAACAAATTTTATAATAAGCATAGAAACATAGTACCAACACTCTAGTACGGAATGATGTGTAACACCGAAATAATGTAAAAGTTGGTAAAGTAAAAGGACTAAAATGGACCTAACCAAATATTGAAAGAGAACCATTAGATCAAAGGCTCAAACGAACTAAACGAACAGGGTATCACAAGTAAACAGAGCAAAAATTGACACAAAATTTTTGTCTAGAGTACAGTATAGGAATAGTCAAGGGAAGTACATAAATTTGAAAATTAATCAATGTAAGTTGAACAGCTGATGTCAAGGATGCAATGGATGTAGCTGAGATAAGTATTTATGATTAAGATAAAGAATTTGAGTTAGAATTCCGTGTTAACAGGAATTTGACTTTGAGTCAAGTTTAAGGGTAGGAAATAAGTTTTACGGTAGGAATAGTCGACTAGTAGAACTACCTACCTCCTCATGTGGGTAAAACTGTGTCTGTTGATACGTTTAGAAAGAACTTGGGTCAAATGAGAGACTCATGTGACCAGGACTAACGCACATTATCCTGCCTTCTGTCCCAATCACACTGAAACTGGAACGAATCCGGTGAGATGAAAAGTTGGAGTCAGAGAGACAGCATGCAAAACGATGGAGGATGGTATAAGGGAAACCCAAGGGTTCGTGACACTTCGCTTAACCTTTTCTACGTTACAGCGTCTTACGTTGTATGACGTCGTGCCTCGTCCTGCAGCGCTAATGAAGTTCTCGTCGGGCTAAACAAGTTAATAAATCAATGCGATACTTGGTCCATTCTAAAACTAAACGTGAGCATTTAAAATTTCATGTTTGCCGGTTCCTATATGGACTCATGCAAAATTAGCAATGCCTTAACTGAAATTAGTTTACCTAAAGCAAATTGGAGTCCCTTTAGTGAGTGCAGGTGAAAATTAATTCTTAAAGTTTCTTTGTGAAATACTCTAAAATAAATGGTTTCAGTATCAGCGAAATGACAATATAGTGCCATGAACAATGAAGTTTACCAGTCAGTGAAGAATACTAGATTCGAATTGTATGAATTTATGTAAATACATTATTATTTAAAAGATATTATAAAAACAAACGGGAGGTTCGTTGAAATTTACCTAACACGTCAATTGTTGGGGAACATTTGATTTCTAAAGTAATTGAAAAATCGTGTAAACCAAAATGAACACTCGATATTTTAAACTTTTAACACAAAGTGATTTAAAAACCATATTAAATTTCAACGCGTAGGAATAAGTAATAGGATATTTTATCTAGAATTTTGAATGCACTTGTATATAACACATGGTAAAGTCATTTCAATGACTAAAACGTTAAAATATCTATAGAATCATGTGTCACTACCCATATTTCTTATTACTCAAATTTTTAAAAGAAAACTGCACAGCAACAGGATTGAGTTCTTGAATTTATTTGGACCTTTACAAGTGACCTGAATAATACTGATCAATGTGGTACTGTAAAGTAATATCTTACCAGTTACAAAGGTGCATACAAAATGATATTAATACAGAAGGAAATAAAAAAACCGTAATAACTGCCACTTCAGTTACGTCTATTTATTATTTAGTTGTAGCTACAATCGTATCCAAACAATGTGACTAACACTGACTTTCTTCATATCAAAGTTCATTTTTACTAAGACAATAGCTATGTTAAAGTTGTTTCCATACCAGAATTATAGCTTGGTTGATTAAAACTAGATCCCGTGTGGTACCCAAGTTCACCATAAAATGAATAAAGATTCGTCTTAACACTGTTAAACTATAAGAAAAATAAAAAGCTACCTTTGAAAGTGATTAAAACTAATGAGCAATATTACCCTTAGCACTCTTTGGGTTTAGGTGAAGAGTCGTAATATGTCGAATAAGCCGTTTTAGAGCTAGATGAATCATGAAGTCTGAGTAAATTTACATGGAGGTGCATCTTGAAATGTCACAGCAGAACACGATATTTATAACTGATTTAAAGTTTATCCAGTGCTACAAAGTTAAATGCGTCAGAGCAAACTTGAACATAATCCGCGAGAATATTTCGCAGAATTACATTATTACATTCTACGTTTCAGAATAGTCTTTTGCCGTTTCGAGAGTTATATGACTAATTAAGTTGTTGAGATCCCGAAAGACGATTTGTGTATACTGATATGATTAAAACGAAACTTTTGTAACATCTAACCGATATACACGATATTTATAGTTTATTGACTGTTCGTTACTCACTTGCCGAAATGCCTCTGTACATATAACGAAGGTACTTAAGCCAAGTATCAGTAATTGTGGTGAAAGAATAACTGTAGAATATAGTCTGTGATGGTGGCTCGAGTCCTTGAAATTAATTGGGAGGATTCTTCTGTATTATCTTCAGACTGCATAATATTCGTCGAATTAGTTTAGCTTATATTTTGCTTCAATAAAAGTTTGTCGGTAGATTGCCAACACGACTAACGCGCTGTTACGCTTTTTGGTACACCTGTTGCATGAACGGCTACATGTGAACATCATTGTATTTATTCACACTTTAACTTATGCGAAGTGGTTCATCATAATATAAGTCGCCTTCAGTTTACGTGGTTGGAGTGTAAACTATGATGCGTTATGCTCACTTTGTTTATTGATTGCTACAACTTTCAGCCGTGTATCCAGTTTACAGTATATATGGCCAACAATAGTTATCGAGCAAAGTAAGTATATCGCCAAAGCAAGAAGTAATATCTCGTTCACTTATTCGGCTGTTACCCCTTGCAGAACTGAGGCCGCCGACTGGGATTCTTCAGCCAATTTGTCCTTAGCTCTCATTTCCAGTTCTTATCAAGTGCTCTTGATATCAGAAAATAAATTATTATTTATTCTTTTAATGACTGCCTCGATTTCTTAGCAAAATTTGTTTTTAGTCTCCACCTATTAATTTAGCATTGAAGATTCCAAATTAGTGCTTGTTGTTTTACGCGATTTTTGTAAATTTTGCAGTATATGTCCTATACAAATATAGCGTTTATCTCTTATTTCTCCCCCGAATGAAATCTAGTTTGTACAGTTGTGGCTAGAAACAACAAGAACACCGATAATAAGTTAATATGGGGCAAACCGAGTCAACTAAAAAATTTTAAAGTTGTTCGCGTAACCTATGCTTTCGTCTTGAGCCTAGATCAGATGATGTGACGCTTCATATAAGACTACTGAAATAAGACAGGAACTTGACACCTTTTAGCACAAGTAAATTTAAATGATTATGAAGAAATACTAGAGGGTCGAGAAGCAGTTAACGGTAGTATGTTCGTGAAATGCATTTAGTCCCTAGGAGCATGTAACGTTATTAAGCCTTAAAGTTTACATACTATCTTTCACAAGTTGAAAACATACCGATTAGATTGAATACTGTATCAATGTCAGGAAGTACTTCCTAATAGCTAGCGTTTGTGCGTAAACATAGTCTGTGAATGAAAAATTAAAAACTCCTAGTTGTTCAAATCTATGTCTTTTAGAGGCCTAATTGAATAGGTTATGCTATGAAGTTACCACATTATATCAGGAATCGTTTAGGTGAGCACAATAGTGGATTGTTTCAAAATAAATTTATTAAAGACTTTGTAGCGCGAACCGACAGTAAGCATTTTGCATACTTGATTTTGTATGACTATTTAATGGTACTCAGCGAATGAAGTTAATAAATGATTAAATAATAAAATTAATAGACGCGTACATGCATCAAGCGCAAATTTATCATAAAAAATGGCATCTCACTTGTGGTTTCTACATTAACAAACACGATGCATAGGAGCATAAGCGAACTGCTAATAGTTGTTGATAAACAGTCTACGAATATTGATCACAATACTGATCATTTGTACTGTTTGGATTAACTCAGTTCCAACTGTAACATCAGCTATATTACTTTTAAATGACCGTTTCGTGTGATGGAATTAGGGAAAAATACAACTAGAAGTACATGTAGGTTTATTAAAAACTCTATTTCAGCAAGCTTTATGGCCATAAAACAAATTGGTGATAACTATAGCTATCATAATAATACGCACATTACGATAACTGGATTATTTTTACTGGCACATTGGTTGTGTAGATAACATAGCTGCCACTGTTCTAAATAAAGAGATAGTCGGTAGATACTTGCAGCTGAAGGTGTCATAAAATATTATGAGTCAAGTGTTCTCGACTGTAAACATCAGATGAGTCAACTGTAGCATTGTTTTAATTGGTAAAACTAGAGTTGGCGTGTTAATGATATTGTTTAAAATTCAAAATTCTAAATAATACAATTGCTCATTTAATCAAGCGATAAACGTCGTAGTGATATTTTGCAAGAGTGATTTGTACACTTTCATCAATTAATTTATATTTCAAATGTGATACATATAAATGTTATTTGCTGGTATCGTCTGATATAGATATATTTTGCTCTACAATACAATCTTCCTACGAGTCTAATCTTCTGGAGTAGCTATGTGTTGGGAAGGAACAAATTGTGGTATCCGATTGAAGTAAGAGTATCAGAGATAACGATTCGCATTAACCGTACAGACTATCGAGCGAATTAGACATAGAAACTGACTACCCTAGATAATTTAGACGTACCATATTGCTAACCGTACCAAGCCAATAAGAACTCACCCGTTTGTCACAATTATAAGAAGTCCTAACAGATACCGACCAAATTTTCAACTGAATTTTATCATTATTTAATGTCAAAATGATCCTATTGAACCGATTATGAAATCACTTGCTGACACGCAAAAATCGACAGTAAATTGGAAAAGTTCATAATACAAGTAATAGAATGAGAAAGAACACAAGGATGAGTATTACTAGCTTGCTACAAATAACGTTGATCACTGAAACACAAGTAATCACATCAAGGTGAATTGATGAATCACAAGCTGCAACAATAATTCTAATTTAAACAAAGTAAGAAGCACTAAGTAGTATAACAAACCTGATAACACACAGAGGACGCAGTCAGTACAAAAATGCTGGTTACTTGTCACAATATTCATTTCTACAGATGTATTAATTTCAGTTATATCTAATTCTTGGAATGGTTCACTACTATTTAACTGATCCTATAATACCAATGGACTGTGCTAAATACACTTCCAAAACATCAAGATTGAAGCGTTTTGTATTGTTTTTCCACCTCTACACCTTGAATATAATGGGCACCGAAAATTCAGAAACACAAATGTTGCTTACTGAAATCCGATTCAGTTCGAAGGGTAACATAAGATGTTTCAATGAACGTGGTATAATAAGCATTATCATTTCTATACCAGATTACTATCTCTTGATTTAACAAAATATATCACCACTACATCTACCATTTTTTCTTTTTCTTAAATGATTATTTTCAACGAGTTCCGTTGTTTAAAACAATGTGAGAAAACAATGAAATTAATTGTCAATATCGCCAATTGATTGTTAATAAATTATTGGAACAAATTTGTCAACAGGTCCCTAATAAGACTGCAAGCTTGTTTAATCGAAATATTCTTTCTCTGTCTTTAGCGATTACACCGAAATAAGAGCGTGATAACTACGAGACACCGTTTGTTTTATTCATGTAATGCTATTTTACATGCACTTCATGGCGGCTTGATTGATTTGGCGTTTTCAATATTCAATTTATTCAAACATGCTTTTGAATTCTGATAATTCAATTTATTGTCCTCGCCTGATCGATTACTTGGTATTTGTAAGCCGGAAAGGTCATTCTTCTTCTGAGGCGGTGTACAATCAAACTCCCAGTTTATTAAAATGTTATCCATTCTCTAAACATCAAGATTTTGATTTGCCTAATGACGTTGTATACTTCTGCCAGCCCGAAGGGTGCTTGTCATCAGCTTTGAGTTCAACATACTTGGTAATAATTAATAAATATGTAGATTTTGATAGGGAACCACAACATTTGTATTTACATTAACTGATAAAGATGCACAGAAAACACGATTCGGTATATGTTTGAACTTCTATAGATCATGCTGTATAAGTGATTCAGTAAGTTACAGTTACTAATTGACATTTTCCTTTTTCGATTTGCAGTTTTTTCGCCTGCATTTATGAGTCGCTAATGTTTTGTATTTAAAAATATTACTGATGAACCCACGAATTGCTAATACGTTAATTGTTATATGGTTTTTATATATAAGTGAAGTTGGCAGTATTCTGACGTTAACGTCACACTAGTTGTTGATATTTTTAGATCTAACAGCCTCTGTCAAGTTTGTTATTCCCATTTATATCCTAATAAATGCACAAGTTGGAATACATTAGACACTAGTTTGATTATACGTACTCATATTTTTGGATAAAAGTTTGAGGTTTGACTTGCTTACAGTAACTTGCTATCCCAGTCCAAAATTATAAATTATTTTTTGTGTTACGGAAGAAAATAACTATCATCTGTAAACATTAATTCACACGATTGCAGAAAATTATTTCAAAATTACTTTCTTATGTTTTATAACCCCTCACACATAAGAAACATAGATAAATAAATTTTGGAGGTCAGTGGCAACACACAGCTATTTGTTTTGTAAACTGTACAAACTACAAAGAGCGTGACATTTTAAAGAGTTTGTTGACATACTAATATGTAAATGATGTGTGAACTATTAGTTTAGTTATAATTTAATAAAACTAATATGAAGCTTTGTGTTTACTTAATTGACCGTTGATTACAATAGAATTTATTTGAATGTAGATGGAATCGAAGACACTTGTCTTGGTAGTCTGGACAATTTGATTTTTGATTATTATCAAGGATGCAGTCATTACTAATACCTTTTTCAGGTCTTGAGACTGTTGTAATGTTTTACGCATTTTACTTTCAATATGAAATAAAAGGATACAATATTCTTGATTAAGAATCAAAGGTACTTTAGGTATACTTGACGAATACCTATATGTCAAGTATATATTTGTTCACTCAGCGTAGAGCCACACGTGGCTAATAAAACTATCTGGATACCTAAACTGGAGTTTTTCCAGGGGTGTCTAGAGCTGAGTGCGGTGATCTCACAGTTATTTCTCTTTATTTTTTGTTGTGGATTTAAACTGAATCTAGGTAGTATGCCTACTAGGACCTACGGATATATGATGGAAAAAATAATATTAACCCGCGATAAGACGTAAAGTGCATACTTTGCTATTCTATGACAGGTACGGTGCACTACATCAAATTGTCAGAGTTTGGAGCCAGACTTTTATTATATAACACCATTTATTTCACTGGATGTGGGGCCTAAGGATAACTGTGATTTGTTTTGTGAATTACAAGACATTCATACAAAACTAGTGGTTATTATTTCGTCGCCTGTCTTTCATTTTATTGTATATGGTTATATGTTGTTAACCAACGAGATGAAAAATACACAACCCTTTTACCGTTATAAAGGCGCTTCGGTTTATGTATTTATATGTCTAGAAGCTTCATCATTTATCTTGAAATTTTCGTCAATTTAAGCTAAACTGGGATCATGGTTAGGGCTTTGAAAAATCTGTTAAGATACATTTGGGATGTCATCAGCGATCAGCAAATTTTTATGATCCAACACTCACATAAAAGATCTGTGCAACAACAAACCTCAATCACAGCATTGCTTTTAATGGTTATGTGTATAAGATGTGAACATTTGGTTAACAGTTTAGTGACCATTTAAATTGTACAATTAAAAAGGGAGTATTAATACCTGGTGCAACATTTTCTCTAAACTCCATATCTCTCTACAGACCACATATTTCTTAAAAAATATAACCCTTACATACTTTAAATCTTACAGATGCATTTAAATGAAAATAATACAAGCAACTGGAGTTTGAATTCAACCCATAATGAACCTCCTGATGAATACGTCCTGATGGACAATAATAAACAGTCATTATTAACGTCTTTGTGCTTAGTCAGTCACCATCCTTTCTTTTCTAAATTTCGTCAATGTTTGCACTCACTAAAAGAAATAATCGACAGATGTGATGAGTATTTCAAAAATGTATTTTCTGCTAAAAAGTAGGTTATTTATTATCCAGTTTTTGACATGTTTAATGGAATTTGTATATTTAACAAACCTTTAAAAGTTCAAGTTGTTAGGAAGTTCTAATTGTTATAGTTATCATAGCTTACTCATCATAATCTGTTAATTTTTAGAAACTTCAATTTTGACAAGGATATCAGTTTTGTTGCTAATAGGATAAAGTTGTCAAGAAAATTAGTGTGTCACACTGACGTAATAGTGTTTTAAATATACTTCATGCCGTTATTAACTAGATGCGTAAATTGGAATTAAAAAAAAACTTATGCTACGTCTGGCTGTATTTACAGATAGATTCTAGTTTTAGTAAAGTTAAATAATAATACCAGGAAATCAATAATGTGTTTACACTCTCTGGTTATACTCAAGAGCTCAGTGTATAGCGCATTGGGGTTTGAAGCAAAGGTTGTTGAGTTTGAGTCTTAGTATGGATGTCTAGATTGAAATACAAGCACTTTCAGCTGACGAGTGTCAACGTATCAGTCATAAACAATGTACAGACTGACAGTGTTGTGCTCTATCTCAAGTTCCTATACTACATTAGCGTGACAACATGAAACTAATAATATAAATAGAATAGCAATCTAAGTAATTTAATAACGATGATAATGCGAAGGATTAAGTTATGTGGATTTAGTTTGGTAACATGGAATAAAATGGGACGCATTAAAGAATACTAACTGATAAGTCGAAAGTAGGACGAAGGTTGAATCCTGAATCCAACTTCTAGCCACACCCCAACTTTATTCACCTTACATTTGTTCTTACCTTAATGATTACAGTGTTAGTCTTTTTGTTCTGTCATTATCCTTCTAGTAAATTTTATTCTTTCTGGTCAACCTTCCTAACCAACGGATTTACTGAACAAAGAATGATTGATAATGAGTCTTTAACTCGAGTTGTTTATGAAATAGAATCTTGGATCATAAATCTTCTGAATGCACCTGTACCTATCCCAGGAAAGACATGTCTTCATGTAAGCTTCGTTTGTGTTATTAACAAATAACTAACAATTCGCTGGACTCTATTTTAGATTGTATTGTATCAATCATTATAGAACTGTCGATTATTCTTTTGCAGCTATATATACATAAATGTATATTTTTATACTACATCAACTTTCAAGATATGGAACCAATCAGTATAGTTTATGCCTCATGAAAACATTTTGACAAAATGTTTCATGGAGGCTTAGTAACAAAATTATCTATCAAGATGCGTTTATAATCATTTAGTTCTAGTCTTTGTTTAATTATAACTGTGATGTCAGTTCTCGCATCGTATAATATGAGAGGGGGGTGATTTAAAAGAGAGCACTTTAAGAGAGCGTACACCAATAAGGAGGATCATTAATAAATGCGACTCACGAATCTCAGCATCATAAGATCTTTCTTGCAGTACAACGAAATCCCTCCCACTATTATACTAACTCACTAAATAGACGAAGAATAATTTAATAATCCAACAAATTGATCAAATATATTTGTTAAAATGCTAATAAAGGGGAACTTTCTTAATCACTCAAGTTAATTGATAAACTGGATGTTGAGCGTCGTCATCTGTTCACTTCTTTAAAGATGTGAATATATGAATTAGTACTTTCGTCGTCCATTAAAATGTAAATAAATCAAATAATCATTTTGAATTCCATGGCATTGTTGTGTAAATTTGAACAAACAAAGACAGAAAGGTCCTTAGTGCTCCATCAGCATACCAATGAGGACACGACTCTGGAAATTCTAGATTCTTTATTGTGGGCTTAAACAAAAATTACTTTCCATCTGACCTTTTAGATGCTTGTTGTTGATTTGGTGCTTCCAGTAAGTCAACCTATGAGTGGGATTAATTTTGTTGCATTGTAAAATCAACCTTTCGATGCTTGGTTATAAGTGAGTTGTCTATATTGACACTCACCTTTATTAATGTGCAGTTGTTTGATGCTAGCCTTTTGATGATGTGTGCTGTTTCGAATCTCGTCTTTTTGTCCTTCATATTATTGTAAAAAAACCATTAATCTTGTTTGTAGTTTTTGGAAATCTTATGAAGTCTTATCACACTGGAAAACATGAGATATTTTTTATAATTACTGAAATACTTAGTGTATGTACTTTAATAGTGTATTGAAACTAAACTGTAATAATGTTGTCGTGAAGGACATAGTGTTACTTAAATCGTATCTTGCATTTCAAAATGGCTACGAATTACTTAATGGAATATCGTTTTTAGAATACAGCCTGTTACTAGCTTCTTTAACAGAAGTGGTACATACAGTTACTTTTATAGATTAATCCTTTATGATTTGTATTGAAAGTCGATTTTTCCGAAATAAATTGCTTAATTAACAGACCCAGTTCTCTAGGTGCTTGAAAATATGCGATAATATGACGTAGCAAAGTGATAAATTGTCCAATGACCGGACTAGTAACATGAAGTATAACTTTCCAGTTGGACAGATATTAGAAGACGAGAAGAGAATTTTTTTATTATCAAACAAAACAGTATGATTTGATGTTATAAGCGACTGAAGAGAACTAGTAGTGTAAGTCAGTCACTTATCAATGTACTGAAGATCACATCAGTTATTACTACATTTATAATCTTTTATTTAAGTTGGATTCAAATAATCGCCATCTGTACATTTTGACAAGCTGTAGATGATTATGATTTCTAAATATTGATGTAATTTAACATAATTACGGATTGTCGTCGTCTTTATTCACTCGGTACGTAAATTATCATGTTTTAGTACTGATATCCAATGTTTTCTAGATGTAAATTACTAGAGTATTCGATTAGTTGTAATTACTGATAAGTCGATCTTATCATATCAGTTTAAACAGAGAATATGTTCTTAAATATCTATAATTCTATAATTACTTGAAGTCTAGATACCCAGAAAATGAGTAACTTTCTTGTCTTTAAACACTATTAAAATAGAGGCATGAAAAACAAACAGTTGACTTGAAATACTATTATATTTTCAGGAGTTTATTGTTTATAAATTTATAATAAAACCATTAAGAATTCAGTCATTTAATTTGTATGTTCTCCTAATTAAAAGCTTTTTACTGATCTGTTAACCTTCATTATACCAGTGTAGTAATTTCAAGTTATAGTTGATTTTATCTACACTGATTATTCAATCTTTTAAACCAATTTCTTAGTTTTGTTATACTTCTAAATCACGAAAATTATCTATTGATATTAACTTGTATTTTGAAGTAAAATGGACTTATGAACCTATCCACGTTTTGCCTTCTGATTTCGGATATAGATCTAGGAAGGTAATTGGGTTGCGGTAGGGGGGCTCCTAAACCGTTATGATAATCACAAGTCAGTAAATCAGTGAACATATTATAATTAACTAATATTATGACCAACTCGTAATTGTAACAAGGATGCATTTCAATGTTTAATGAATTCCAGACTACCACTATCGTAAAAAACACTGTACAAGATCGATGAATTTTTTTCCACAACGTCCTATTATATTGTTGTACTTAAGAAAACCGGCGATTTAGATCACACAGTGTACTCAGTCGGAAACGAATTCGTATTACTACTGAACTGTCCAATTGTCTCCTTGATTTTGTAATGTCAACTAGAAATTACATTTAACTAAATGGTATATTTAACCTTATCCTGCTTTTTTGTATTCCTCATGTTGATAAGTTCATACATTTTCCCCTAGATTGATATCAGGTAAGTTGCTAGCATGCTGGTTTTTGAATGATGTATGTGTCTAATACTTATAGTTCAGTTTTTTAATTCATGTTCATTTTCTGTTTGAAAATAAGTTTCTGATTTGTAATCATGGCTAAAAGTATTTCTTCCAATTCATTTATTTCAAATTAATAACTGAAGTTATTGTTTTCAATATTCACGAAGTGTGTAACATCCAACAATTTCATTCATTCCATGGATAAAGTTTCATCAATGACTTCATTTCAAGGAGCTGGAACAATCAACAATTATCCAGTGCAACATAACCTGAAAATTTTAAATTATAAGTTCAAATAAGTAAAAGTCAGGGCTTGTAATAAATTGTTTAATTCAAGCTACTCTTTAAAACGTAGCACTGTTTTACTAAATGAACGGAAAAAATGACCGAAAGTGCTGGGTACGGTACTTTTGTATCAAGTATGCAACTTTTTCATACCCTTTTGCTAGTTTACACAGAAGGTAAAACCACAAACATCACATTTTGCTAATCTGTATATTCAGGATCACTGGTGAATATCTTTTTTAATAAATGTAATTATCAATTGTCTAATTAGTAAAATGTCAGTAGTACTTGATTATATAAGTTAATTTTTGACATCTAACAGTGAACGAATTGTAGGTCATAGGTATATGGCTTTTAGGGCTTGAAATGTCTGCTAAATTGACAACACACTCGAAAGTAATGTTGTCACCATCAAAAGTCTCCAATCCTATTGTTTAAATCGTTCATATGCAATTTAAGATCTAAGAGTTATAAAATAGAAAATAAACATCAAAATTATTCCACACAGAAAGATCATGTGTTTCAAATTACATTAGTTAGTTAGTTTACAATATGCATGGAAATAGTGGTTTAATTTACATTTACTGACTACTTAGTAGTTATTAATGTCATATTTGTCTAGTTTTGTTGTTGATCAAATTCCACCAATCAATTTGGAATGTGCCCAACAATCCAAATGACTCACATCCCACTCCAAGTAACATAGTGGTAACGTCTCTTACTATGAAACTGGGCGTCCCAGGTTTAAATCACACAGGGTTCGTTAATCTGCTCAAGATTACAGATATTTCTTACTATAACGAGTGACATCTAGCATGAAGTGTAAGTCAAGCAGGGTTTTGTACAGACTTCTCCTACTCACGACCTATCTAATGGTCATTTCAACATTTGAATTCGCTGGTTTTATTATTTCTAGACGGTTCAAGATTTTTTAAAAACTTACAATGTTGTATTTATAATATACAACGATGCCTAAGCATCAAGTCACGACCAACTGAAAGAACGTCATTGTATATTATTTATTAGTAGCTTTATATGATATTCATGAAAGTGATTAGTGGACTGTAAATTTCGGTGGGCAATTGCTTTCGTTTTCGAGGAAAATTCATCATCATTTATTATGCTAGATGAATGAGTGATAGGTTTTATTACCATAATTATTCGTAGGACAACTGTCAAGTTCTAGTAATTTTATAACTTATGAAGTACAAATTTTCATGTTAGGCTTTGCCTTAGACTTAACGTGTAACTAATACTTGTACTACTCGATTACCTGAACCGGGATCGATAGAGCGGAACTTGAAACTACGAGAATCGAATGCTTTGCTCATTAAGCCACTGCTTTACAATATATGCAAAACTTAAGTTCATTATCGAATGTTTCTTGTTAGCTTAAAGTTTTTATGGTTAAAGGTCAATTGACTTTCAGCTATAACATCTAGAAACCCTTAGGCAATTCGTTAAACTACTAAACCGAACTTGTAAAAACAAGTATATTCCACTTACATGAATGCCATTTTATGTTACTGAATGAACTGTAGTTAAAGTTGATTCCCTCACTGTCTAGAATTCCTTAAAAATTATATTATGCTCGAATGGTTACAAATCAGAACAAAAATTTAGCAGGGACAATTCCATGTTCAGAATTACTTTATTTGATATCGATAGTTTGATTTTGATTATTTTCTCAAAGAAGTCCTGACCAATTTGCCGAGCTAAATGCTAACATTTGTTTTTTATTACCAAAACATTTTCAAATATAACCTCACATTTAAGGTAATATACTTGTTAGATTATTCGTTTAGACGAATGTTCATACAAAGTTATAAAGAGTTTCAAATCATGGATTGATTTTGATAAGGAAACTTTGGAAACCAGAAAGCATCTGTACATCTGTTTCGTCTAATGTTGGGTTTTCGCGACTACATTAAACACAAGTTTCTCAGTCTTCACGGTTAGCTTCTGTTCTTTAGACTACTGAACCTGGCATTCACTAGTTTACATTTTTGTCTTTATTTAATTTGAGATATATTTCACGACCTCCGATGTTGTTGGTGGATAACTGACTACCTCACATCCGGTATGGTTGGACCTTATTAGAACTTCGGAAGTACATCCTAACGTCAGCCACTAGTGGACACAAGATGGTTGCCACTATGGAGTGTTGCGAAGATTGTTGAATTTAAAGTTGAACATTAACGGAGTAATGCTAACGATTGTATGCAAACTCAGTGGTCCAAACGGCAAGTTCATGCTATAATGTTTTAAGGGTTCGATCCCTGATGTGACTATGTATGCACAATACTTGGTAATTCCCATACTATAACAAAATAACTGTCCGTTCATGATATTTAACCTCAAAACTCAATCATCCGCAACAACTAGTAAATTAATCTTAAAATCAATTGTTTAGAAGTGTTCGTCACATTCTTTATGGATTTCCAATCGAAGCATCGATATTAAGCAGCACTTTTAAGCTCGTTCACATAGATTTTAGCTATTCTAAAATTACTTTAAAATATTTATGTTTTCCATTTTGTGATTACTTTTTATTTCCCATATAGGACTTTTTACGGTTGCATACACTTCTTATTGATAAGTTAACTGAATTTGTCTCTCCATGTTTGTATCTATAACTTACCTCTATATACAAACATACAAAGATTAGCTTAGTTATTCAGTTCAGATAACTTATATGGATTCTTATCAATCAGCGGCTATTCAGATTCATTTTCATTTCAGTCACTTAGAAATAAGAATATAATTAAGTCTTGACGTCATAGTGTACAGTTCTTTCAGTTGAATTAATACAGTCAAAAAAACTACAACACAGTGTAGAAACAAGCTTAGGCCATTTTTAACGTTGTTACTAAGTTAGTGTTATGTAGTATGTATATCGATCGCAACCTCAAGTATCAATTATGAACAATTTAAGGGGTACTTCAGCCCTTAACCGGTGTTATTTCACCATATAAAAGAGTTTATATGTCACTGTCTTTTTGATAATTTTACAAAGAATCTGGGAAAAAACGGTATTAGATTAATTATTCCTGTAAAATCTGTAATATTATCATTGTCTTACTGATAAAATACTAATTAACATTGACTGTCTTATGATTGAGTGAAGCAAAGATGGTTAGCTTGTCGCTAATTGACTATAAATAAATTTATCACGGTCATTTTATAAATCTATCATGCTCGTTTCGTTGCTTTTACGATTATATATTCCTTTGAAATTTGCATTGGGCATGTATATTAATGAAGTGTATTTCTATTTATTTCACTTGTCATACGTTATGATTTGATTAATGGATGAGGTTTGTAATTGTCAAAGTGAATGTATAGAATGACAGTCTATGAATGGGATTTAATGGTAAAGTGTGCCCAAGTAGTAACTAACTATCCGCGTAACCGGATCATTGATTCAACTCCCCAGGATTAATTGATATCTAAGCCGTTCATCCGAATAATCGGTTATTTTTTTCTGGAATGCTTATATACAAATTGTTTACTTATTATAAACAAGATTAGATGTGATAAACAACTGGAGTATATCAGTTTTATAGATTAGTCGCTCGCAAATGGATTAAGACCTGATCATTGGACTTATCTTTTTACTCATTATGTCGTCTGCCATTACTTTGTCACATTAAAATTCATTTTTTGCCCTTGGAATAACTGACCAGCTCTACATTGACTTCTAAGGAGAGATTTCTTTGGGATGTTCGGGGTTAAATGAATTCAGAATGCTACATTTGCTTTGTATTAAGTATCTGTTATAATAAATGTACCTATTCTAAGATGACTTACATTCTTGATTGACTATAGCTAGATAACTACTGAAAATTGGGAAAATCGGATAACTGTTTCAGCCTAGCACAGGACTCCTCAACTATGAATAACCATGATCTAGCCAATAATGCAACTTAAAACTTTCAAATGTCGTGGCGAGTGCCCAACTTTTTGACTACTGTATTGTCGCCTGATGGTTCATATTTTCATTTCTTCTCAGTCAGAAACTTACTAATGTTCATTTAATTGATTCACTTAACCAAATTTTTTCATAAAGTATTAATTATTGTAAAGTAAATGAACAAGATCACATGTATATTATTAAGGCTTATGTAAAATTTTAATTATTTAGTATACTTAATCTTTGAATGTGTAGAAAAAAGAAGGGACCCCAACTTCCTTATTGATTGTGTCTAGCAGTGGAATTCATGACGGGTATTTCTTCATTCAGGTGTTCCTGCATCCGAAGTAAAACGAAACTCGCATCCTGAATTTCACTCCTCGTCACAGTTCAATTGTATTATAACTCTAGACACAAGTAACCACATCAGAACAATCCACTAAGGATACATATCTAGCAACCAAAAGGCATCTCAGTTGTAATTCTGAATATCAACACCGAAAGGTTATAAAATATTGCTAATCTTTCATTAGTAACTTAAATGTTGCAGGCAATTCAGCAGAGGGAAATTCCCTTTTCGACTGATTGTTTGTTGACGAATCTGGCGAATACGATACTTTGACTGACGACTGATAACTTTCACTTATATAAGATATATAAAATGATATATTCATTATTGGTTATGTGAATAGTGACCTATCGTCTCAGATATATTAAAAAACTGTCAGCACTCAACTGAGTTCACATTGAAATCAGAGATGAGTTTAGATTTCCGACCTCAAGGTAACTTAACGTAATTTATTTATCTATTGCATTATTTTGTAACTTTCAGTTATCTGTTGGACCAGAAGCACTTTATGAAAAGTTGGTGTTTGCTTTACCAGATAAAACTCGTTTAACACTGATTGATTTCCCGTTGCACTTACCATTGGAATTATTAGGCATGGAAACATGTTTAAAAGTATTAACTGCTATTATGTTAGAACAAAAGGTATAACTTATTTTTGTTGTGAATGTTTTTTTTTAAAGAAATTTTACTCATACTAATGATATGGTTAATCTATTTTGTAGTAGTATACAATAAAATGTAAGTCATAGAAGTTACGGTATAATATCTGACTGCATCTAATTGTCATTCTTATAAAGAAAATAAAAGTAAGTCGAAAACCTAACAAGACAGTATGTAACTAATCAACAAATATCAACCCACATGTTATTCATTCTTAATATTGTTATGACCCAACTCTAGTCATATTTATATAAATTTCATTACACTGGTGAACACCATGCAGTAATTGTTAACCGAACATGTACTATAACCCACCCCACTCCCGCAATAATTCTCTCGATTCAACCTTCCAATCAGTGGGAAGAAAAGAATGTCAAAGGTTTGTTTCTTATTCCAGTCGATAATCATACATTAGAAGAACAGGTATTTTTATGATATTTTAAGTATCTTCGAGAATAGGCCATTTAGAATTCTAGTTTTATTGAACCTGATTTGACGTTGTGACATAGTTTAAAGTATTAAATTAGTAATCCTATAATAAATTCATTTTTTTGCCTGATTTAGCTTAATGTTTTAGGAAATAGTCCATTTCTTAACAAATGCACGTTATTTGGTGTCTATTCATAGGTACATGTGGTTTTTTTAATTATTGATTTTTTGAATTTGATATCACGAATTTACGTGGGTTATATAACCACTGAAAACCAGGAACTGACACTAGACACCTATTCTGTCATGGTATGGAACTCCGTAATACCCACCCATGACGCCATGAGAGATCGAACCCAGGACCTTCGAATTTCACGTCTAACTTTTAACCACTAGGTTACTAAGTTTGTATCTAGCGGTTGAAATTCCTGTTTTAAATGTAAAAATTAAATCATCCTAAGACCTTTTATTTAAGTTAATATAATAATTCTAGTTGGATTTAGATGTTATAACATTCAAGAAGTTTGGTTTAATAGTTGCAGTTGAAGTTAGATGCATTTTCATTAGCGACAAGCGTATATCATATTGATTTTCTATTTCTTCATATCAGTCTATTTTCTAATTTTAGGTTGTTCTGCAATCCAGAGATTACAATGCTTTAACTATGTCAGTGATGGCATTTACAGCTATGCTTTATCCACTTCAATATATGTTCCCTGCTATACCATTGTTACCGAATAGTTTAGAAGGAGGTGAAAATGTAAGTGTGGATTCTTATGATGGCGATATATTTTCAGAGCTAAAAATATACATTTTTTAGTGTTGTTACCTTTGAGCTGGATGATTTAATTGTGAAACTCTCACTGTCTTTTCAAACAACATCTCTTCAAAATTTATTGACGATTGATTGTAAACTTGTTCTGCTGACATGGATTCTGACTGATTATTGACCATAATTATGTCTCCTGATTTTTGGCTATGCAGACATTTGACATTTTTCTTATTGCTTAATAGATTGTACTGATTTCGATATGTTTATTATCCGGTGAGTGGTCTGCATGCCATGCTCCTAAAAATACTCTGTATATTTTTTGTTTACTCTATTCAATACTTTGAAATTTTCCCAGTCAAAACCTTATCCGTAATTGTCCACATTCATTGACGCAAGCAGGGACATATCATGACATTTAACGGCTACCTTATATTCTTATAGAAACAGATAAAGGATGTGGTATTTTTTCCGATGTAACGTTTTTCACAGATACTTCAACTTATCTTGTCGTTGTCAACCTTACGTTCTTTTATCGTTATATCGTTTGTTTTGCAGAGATTTTATAGCCTCTAGTTAACCGAAATTATATAGACCAACTACACCTTTACTATTGTTTGTCATACTTCTGCAGACCCCTTTATATAGCTTGTGAATGCCTAAAGTATATAACTTAATCACATGAATTAGCCTGGAACTTGTACGCCTAATCCAACTTTCAAGTAAATTTTCGGTCAAATGATTAATTTCTATTTGTTCAAAGATCAAGATCTTTAGTATGGTAAGCCGAAGTTGACTTGAAAGTCAGTATCGCAAGAATTCATCTATCTGGCCCAATGGTGTTTAAATTTAATTAAGATATTGTCAATATTTTGATGGTAATAGTAAAGTTGGGTACCTTATGGGCTACCTATTGATTGTGAAGCGATTGCTCAGTGGTTGAGGCGTTTAACATTCAGGTGGTTAGAACTCGAATTCACCTACTTTGGTTTATGCGATCTAGTAGTATCATAAACTTTCATTTTTAATAGTATATCTAGGAATGAAGTACACGAATCTATACACCTGGTAAATGGGTTTAAAATATTTGCTTACACACAAATGTTGTTTAAATTTTCGTCTGATAAATTGAAGCTTTTACTACAACCGAGATCTTTATTCTTCATATTAAACGTTATGTCTGTACAAGTTACTAGTATTAGTTTCAAGACTAAATAGTATTTTCTTCTTCTTATCAATTTAGTTACTACTTTCTCCAACACCATTTCTAATTGGTATTCCAGCGACATTTTTAAGTCAGAAAACAGATTTTCGATTCCCAGCTGATGTTTGGCTAGTTGATTTGGATACGAATAAAGTAAGTTAATTCCGAGAAATCGGTAGGTGAAAACATTTTCATTGAATTGTGTTTACATAGCTATTGGTGAATCGGTAGCCTAGTTGGTTAGACATCAAACTCTCAACAACTAGATCAAAAGTTCTCATCCTGCCCTACTTCCGTTTGAACCTCCAGGGTAACATCACTATTCCTCTCTTATAAGATAGCACATAGATGTGTACTTCGTAAATTAGACATAATAGCTAATCAGTTAAATTAAAATAATTGATTCGTGTTGTCTGACAAATTATTGGCATTATGCACAACCTTAGATTTTCAACTTGGATTGTAACTGGCAAGCGGAATCCAGAACGCGCGTTCCGTCCTATTTGGGATTTTTTGGCAGGATGTATCTGCTATCCCAATGTTGATGCTCACACTAGATTCGAACTCAATCCGTTTCGTGTCAAACGCCACCGCATTCACCACTAGGCTACTGAGTTTAGATGAGTTCCGAATAGGACTTAACGCGCGTCCTGGATTCCACTTGCTAGTCACAATCCAACTTACACATTAATTGTGATTTATAGCTATGTCGAGGCAATCCACTCAAGATGCATATATAACAACATAGGCTGACCAGATTCAGTCTATAACAAATGAACGGAAAGATACAAATTCATCTTTAGATTTTTAGTTTTGAAACAAATCAGGCGTTATTTTTCTTCAGTCAGTCAACCATAACCAATGTTGAATCTAATGCATTTATGGACACACCACATCAGAAAAACTTCATGAAATTGTTAAGATGAATATCGACGTAGCAATAGTATCAGTGTGTTAGGTCGGGACCACAAAGAAGCGTAACAAACTTTCAGAACTGTGTTTGCGAACACTATTTCATTTATTCAAATTGTCTGTAATGTAAACAATTTGTTTCTATTGTTGTTACGCTCCGCTTGCCCTATCCTCCCGTTTAGCATAATTACTGTTATTATATTGTCTCTTGTTATGGACTACAGCTAATTAGTTGTGTACAAGTTGTTCCTATTCACTACCACTATTCCCCTCGTTCTGTATTCATGTTAATTTTCTAATTGGTTTGCTGTGTGGTCTGACTTTATGTATATATAAAAGAATGCTTGAAATATAGATTCGAT
This sequence comes from Schistosoma japonicum, assembly GCA_025215515.1. Taxonomy (NCBI): domain Eukaryota; kingdom Metazoa; phylum Platyhelminthes; class Trematoda; order Strigeidida; family Schistosomatidae; genus Schistosoma; species Schistosoma japonicum. The sequence goes on from CM046063.1 coordinate 33,081,250, forward strand.
TCTGTCTGGCTGACCTATTGGCTTGCATTCTTCTTATTTCGGCTTGGGACTAAGTGGGCACAGGGCAGACGCGCAATAACCAACTAGGCACAAGTAATTTGGCACTCGGCCAACCCACACAACCCCCCAATTTTCTCTCGTCATAACACGGTGATAATAAAGTGATTAAATATAAAGAATATGATTTGGAAGGAATTAATTAGAGGAATCAGGGATAAAAAATAATTTTGTAACTCAGGATATATGAATGGTAGAATAAGAAGTTAGTACGTGCGACCTGTTTCGAACAATGTCACACAATGTCTCTAATCGTTGATCAGAGTTATCAAGTATATCTTATCTAGATTGTCTTCATCTATCAACATGGCCCAAGCTAACAGTCACTGACTTAATAGACCGATGTCATGATTTAGTTTGGCTGTCCATAATTTCTTAAAATTTACTGTATATTGAGATGGCTCGCAGATATAATGAAGATGCAATCGAGAGAGCTGAAAACATTCCATCTAATCTTCATTCAGTAAAACTTTTAAAGGTGTTGACATGGCGCTGTCCCATTCTTCGATTATCCAACCTCTTGATATCAAGTTAAATAAACCACAATTATGATTCTTTGTCTGTTTAAAACTACAAATATACATGACTTTTTGTATTTATTTTATATTTAAGTGTAGTACAGTCTTTCTCATCTTCAGGATTTTAGAATTTTTGTTCGAAAAATCTAATAAACGGATTAGTTAGCGGTAGTCTGAGCTCAGTTACAAAATTTATCACTCCTACTCCAGTTTACATCACCCATCGAGGTAGTCAGTTGTGGTGCCTACTAATGACAAGAAGAAGAAAAATACATCAGTAAATCTATACAGTTTTGATTTCGGTTTACAAGTTCTAATTGATATTTTACTAAAATAACTAATACAGACATTATTTTCACTAATTTTTGTAATTAATTCTGATGTAGATGATGGGCAGTTCACTTTTAGAATCAATTCCACCACTTCCGGAGAAAGAAGGCGAACTATTATGTGAAAATTTGCAACAAGTAATCATTTATTTTCATATATTAGTGTAATTAACGTGTTATTCTATATTTTATATACTAATTACAGTTTTAGATTACTGTCTGATTTAGATAGTTCTGTTATGATGAAATTGTTTCAGTATTGTTATCAACAGGAAACACTCTAATAATTAGCATCCAGTCACAATCATGCAGATAGTGATAAATTATGTAGACAGATAACAGTAATTAAAAATACATCAAGTAGTATAAAGCAAATATATTCGTAAAGTTGCTCGATTAGGCACCAGGGTATACTTTATTTGATGTTATTTCATAATGGATAGACAGTTGTTGTTGTAAGTTTAGTCATCTTCAACACTCATCAATAAAGTGTATTTACACTTAATTTTGAAGGGACTGGTCTTCGTTTCGTATGGATCGAACTCATCCCATAAAAAGCAGGTTGGACTTCTCAGTGTTTTATGATGCTAAGGTAGCGTAACAATAATATACGACTTAATACTCGTTTGCTGTTAACTGACATAGATTAAAGGTTATAAAACATACCATGCATGAAAAGTTTTTATGCAGATTTGCTGAAGCAGTCAAAATTTTGCATTTAATATGCATATATATCATGACTGATCGGAGACGTAGAATTTGATTTATTGTATTCTGGGTACTAGATAGTTTAACTACGAAGTTTTGATTTCTATTCTGTACAATATTACCAGAATCTTGTTCAAGCAAGAATTGCCTTCTGGTGCAAAAGAAAGAAACATTAAAACAATTGTGACGTTGTAACGATACTTTTCATCTGGTTAAACTGTCTTTCACATATAAGTGGTAGTCATAATTTCTTAGAAAATTTGATCGATTGGTTGGTGATTTTCTTTCCTATAATTTTTTTCGTTTGAATTTGGAGCTGGGCCACATGTTAAGAATTATTGGTTTGATTTGTGTTTATTAGTGGTGCTGACAGCTAAAGGTTCTCCACGAAACCTGAATTTCCTGGGTCCAATCCCTACTGGGGTTGTGAGTATGTACTTATTAGAGGTCCCGTACAAGGAAAAACCAACTATCTGATGTTCTCTGGTTTCGAATGTTACTCAATCATGATCAATTTGTGATGAATGTATAGCAACAAATTAAGTCTTTACAAATGCATTTTATTATTTGTAACGTTAGTCTCCTGGTTACAAATGAACTTCTGATAGTATGTGAATATGTCATTAGAGAGTCGACGACTACATCATGGCCTAATTAAGACGTTTTCAATTTATAAGTAATTACCTTAGGCTCTAGAGATAGTATCAATATTCCTAAATCGACTTTAATCGGAACATGGAATTGCTGGTAGAATTTGTAGCTAAGCATCTCTATTTTAGTATTGTTTTGTTCTCTAAACTAAGTAGTTTTATTGCGAAGCTTTCACTATCGTTTTCAACGTCATCATTAGAAGTTCTTCCATTTCGACGACTCCACGAGTGTTAAATCATTCAGTTATGGTGGCCTTATTTATGACTTGCTTTATTTTCGCTATGTATCCTTACATCTTCGTTGAATGTTTTGTTAGAGTGACCTCTGAGCATGTATCGTAGAAAGCATATTTTTCCATTAAAAAGAAATAAAATCTACTTATATACTGAGGTGGTGCAATCATATTCCCAGTGATTCTCGCAAATCAATAATCTCTTAGGAAATAGGAAGATATTACATAATAAAGATTTTTAGAGATTTTAAGTATCAAATAGATCAAAAGAAGGTTACGCAATGGAGTAGATGCTACAGAAAAACTCTTACGTCAAAGCAATGCATGCATCTGAAACATAAGAGATAACTGTCTACTTAGCAGCTATGGTGGTGAAATGAAACACGTACTGGATATAGTAATAAGTATCATTATGAAAAGCGAAAAGGGAGTCGTGATAATTGATTGCCAGTTATGGGAGATTAAAAGAGAGTTAATTAAAAATATCACGCAAACAAATTGAAAGTAAGTATTACAACTGTGATTAGAAATGACAAATATTGCATTCTATGCAGTATTCTCTTCGATCCCACTGCTTTGATGACGTAGGTAAAACTGAAAGAAGATTACGATGTGTCAAACCTACTCAAAGTCGATAAGATTTGCCTGAATTGAACTGTTGTTGGGCTTACATTCCCATTTTAAAATACAGAACAAGTATCTTTTATTTCTGATCGTGACTATTATATGGACTCCAACTAGGTAATCTGCACTTACTAACAAAACTCAGAATAAGAGTCAATGACTTCACGGACTGATGCTTTCTTTCACCTTATTTATACACCAGCCAACATCGTGCGTCGAGTTAGTGGCTGTTTTAATCACCTCAGTCGATGAAGTTTCGCAACCTTATTAACCGATCTGTTATCTTTGATTTGTATTAACTTGTGAACCTTCCAGTTACAGATAGGTTACTTCAATTTTTCGCGTAGCCAGGATGATGCATCAATGAATTTGAGTTAATTTTTAAGTGTCTGTGTTCATCCATGGTTCATTTGTTATTACTGTAAATTAGTACTTTGATTTATGTGATTTGGCTTTTTGTTTGAATGCATTTCTAACGTTCCAATGAATCGATTGAGCTCCTATGAGATTACTGAATATGCTCACTTTTATATGGAGTAGTCTCCTTTTGATGTTATGTAAAGGAATGCATGAAATACAATATTATTCTGTGTTGTGGTCAGTTCAGTTGTCTTATCTCTTTCATTCCGGCTTCGAGTGACTAGCAATCACAGGGCAGGTGCGTGGGCGCATACTGATTCGTCATACTCTCTCCAATCATCATAGCAGCCCTTTTTCTGACGTTATAACAACAAAAGGTCATCTAACTGCGAGAACTCAATAACGCCAATTATATTAAGTTATATGTAACTATTGATTCATGTAAATATAATTACGTACATAAAACAACATTCTATGTCTTTCATTTCCGCTTACTAGGCTTTGTCAAGCATGACTGCAAATTTTACACCTGATGAATCCGCAGACGTTGATTCGAAAAATTCTACCAATAACTTGAATAGTGCAGATTTTGCTGATGTTGCCGCTCGAGTTGCTATGGTTAGTTTTATTATTTTTATTCACATTATTACAGTTATTACCTGATACTACTTTATAAAAAAGAAAATTTCAATGTGAAAACAAGTAGTCTGTGCAGCTGCTTATATGTGTAAACCACCTATTTTCCAACTGTGGACAACTTTTTTAATTAACACTTATGTTTGACATTGATTTGAACTGAACAGAAGTAAGTCAGTCAAGACCTGAATAACTTTGTCTTAATGTCTAGCACTAAAACTCGGTGATTCGGATCGGAGTTCGTCTGGGAGTGTTGGATTCATTAAGACTCTTTACTGTGACGAGTGCTAACTAGGACAAACCCTATATTTCAACCTCTAATCACGAGACCGAAGCTGGTAACTTGACATAGTAGTCGAAGCTGCTTGTTGTGGTGATCCAAAAGAGCTATGTTAGCTAAACTACTCGTTCCTTTATTTCCTACCATATCAAGGATGAAGTCGTAATGTCGCAAGAGCGAACTAGATTGACTTTAGAAATACTTACTTCAACTTACCCCACTAATTTTCGTCTCCACAGGCATGGTCTTGACATGCACGGAACTAAAATATATCTGTAAATGGCCTCAAGTAATTGTCCCTTGAACACTTCAGCTAAGCTTCTGAATCGCTAAGATCACTCATAATCGAGGTTATTTTTAATTGTAATTGTAAGAAAAATACCACTTACAATTTGTTTCTATCGTGTCTTAAAATCAAGTATCTAAAGTTAATAACATTATGTTTTTTCTTTTTAATATTATTGGTCAAGTAATATTAGTAGGTACTGGATTACTTTATCATTACATTATATTGATTTGTGGTATTTTGTTTGTATATTTCAAGGTGCGATTTTTCAACTCATTAAATATCCTTGGCAATATTACCGAACATACTAGAACTATTCGTTTATTCCCTAGACCTGTAGTTGCGTTCCAGAAATTTTCTTTTCTAAAATCACGTCAAATACTTACACCCTTTATTAAGAAATTAGCTCAAACACAAGTAAGTTCATTTATACTGTTTCATATTCATATTTTTAAAATATCTACTGGGGTAGTTTTAGAGAAAAAGACCGTTATATATATGTTTGAGTCTTCCTGTTGATAGTGTTAAGGATTAGTCTAGGTTAATATATATGCATCCTGTATGAATAACTCCGGCATCACTTTTTGTTTTACGCTTTTAATGTAGCTGGATTCTAGCTGGTTGTACAATTCAGAATTCTCGTTTCATCCTATTCAAAGATCTCCAGGTGGAATGTACCTGCCGAATTCCAGTTTTGATGTTCATTTCAACTTTATTAATTACTACACATTTTGACCGCCCCAACACCTGTCTGATGAAATATTTAGTCTGTATGATTAGTAACGTGTTCGTTCCGACGATATAGTTGTATACTAGATACGTTATCGTAGATATAATAATGCAAGAATTTGAATGATAGACCTCATTTCTTAACATATTTGGTCATCTTGGGCCCATCAAGATCTTAGTGAAGTGAACAATAAGGTAACAAGAATTCATAAGAAACAATACAGCACAAGGCTCCATCTAAATCCATAATAATATTTACAATAGAAGTGGTAGATATTGACGCCAACAGATTCAGATAAAATGTACAAATTCAGGTTAGCTGTTAAGGGCTTAAATTATGCAGTATTGACGATAAAGTGTATTGAATTTCATAACGATGTATTGATGTGCATTTCTTGGAGAAATATGCTATGACAAAAATATTAGGCAAAAAATTAAGTTACTGAATCATTCTAAAAAGTAGTATAACTCAGAAAGTAGCAAACACAAATCACAAGCTGGCGCAACCCATTTAATAGTTGGTAATCATTAAGGAAGACTGACATTAGTAGTAAAATTTGCGTAATTCGAGGCAGTAGAACTTATATATGATTTATTGAATGAAAATAGACATCTCTCATAGTACTTAAGTAACGATTTTTTTTCACAATGAACGTAACATGAGGTCACTGAGAATTGCGAAAATAGCAAATATTCCTGAAATTTCAATAGATTGTCGACGTAATGAATGAATTAACTATTCATTGTATAAGAAGCTCCATCATCGATTTGGAATTTATTGAAAGTGGATAAAAACACGGTTATATATTGCCCATGCCTCCAAGCAAATATATATTATATTTCCGAGCATCACTTCATGCTTAAGAGGGAAACAGTAGAAAACTATAAAAAGATCTGTTCTCTTTCACATCACCGCTTTATTACAATGTAACATTCAAACTTATGTACATGATTCAATCAGACACACATTGTATTCGTAAAACGTCTATATCACAAAGCATAAGCTATCAAATCTATGCACATAAAATAGGCTTGTACAGCTATTCAATTTCCCCTGACCTTCTGCTCAGTTACTAAATTGCATCTGTATTTAATTTATTGTTTAAAATCGTTCCAATGAAACACAACGAGCACTGATTGGCTATTTTGTCGTAGTATACGAATCGTTAGGCTGCAATCAACACCGACTATTCTCCTGTCTGAGAGCTATAGCTTATTTATCACCACTACTGGGCCAGTTCTCAACGATCAGTTTCTCACTGAAATCATCTCGTGACATAAAGATACGGCCATCAAATGTCATTGGCGAGTGGTGTCTTATCTCCTAACTTGACTCCATCAGTCACAAATTTTCACACGAAGTTCCAGCGAGTTTTGAAGTCGGTCACCAATGAACTAATTATTATGGTTAAGCTGAAGTGGTTTTATGGAGGTTTGTTTCAGTTTGCTGTCGGTATATGTTACAGACTGGTCTCGATTGAGCCGTGACGTAAAGATCTTTATTTTGATGGGTGATGGTGCCGTGGGTGCACATTTATTATTTAAAAATATTTATATTCAATTCACTAATTCCAATTTTAAACGATTCCTGTTTCATTATATTTTCTTCTTACAAGACTTTTATCTATGGTACAATCGATGTATTTTGTTTTGATTTTACACTCCATTAAATCACTATTATGTATTTGGTGCTAATTGTATACTCCGTTGTAAGATTATGCACTACATTAGAACCTTGATGGAGAACTGATTGAAAATAAGTTTTTCTTCTATCATTCTTGTATTCTTGATATTCTTACGGAAGTATTTAGTACTTTGAAATGTTGAGTCGCTAGATATTCATAGATCTATAAGTCATCAATAGCGAATTCACTAGGAAAGTGCGTCTTTCAATTAACTAAATAGAACTTTAATTAGGTAACAAGTGGAAATGTGAATTCACCCTGTTTTTCTACTTAGCATATAATACTTAAACACTTGTTTTATATAAAACAACTATGAACAATATACTGTGCAGATTACTAATGCTACATAAGACAATAACAACAACATATTATCCTTTCATGTTCCTGCCAACTATGTTTGTATATTATTCCTGTACCTGCCAAAGTGAAAACATCGATAAGACAGATAGGAGAGATTGTTTCATCTTTTTTAAAATATATTCCAAAATATCTTCGTTCTAATAGAAGAAGCACTTCGAGTATAACAGTCTCTAAACGTCTCTTGAATACAGGACATATTTAAATCATGACATTTCTCATGATGATTAATAAGCAGCTCAGCTCCAGCTTTCTTGATTTTATTGAAGCTATTGCTATCAGGTTTCGAAATGTGATTTGTAAGTCCAGAATGAAACAGTTGTTAACCTTTCTCTACCATCGTAACACCGTTTCATTACATTATAAACACTTTTTAAACTCCTTCTGTCAGTTCATTACGTCGTTGCGTCATTTTTAAAGACTTTTCTATTATATTGAATATGTTCATATCTAACTATACTCTAACCATCACTAACAGCCACTGATTATGCAACCACTCATTTCTAGTTCCTTGGCCTTTTGTCATTCCCTGTAGTACATACAGCACATATCTTTAATATTTTATTTCGTTACCTAACTATATTTACATCTTTGTTTCATTATTCTGATTTCAAGTGTCAACAACAACATTTTCCGATCAAATTCTTTTATGTAGGTATATTCAGCTATTTTTACATATAATTTTGGATTTTGAAACACCATAGGTTATGTCAGTAACAGATGAATGAAAGAAAATAGATGGGATTAATTTCACTGTTCAAATATTGTTTTCTTTTCGCATTGTGCAGACTTTTGTTACACTTCACAACTTACGTTATTTCTATTTTGTCAACACATTACTGTTTTACATTAGGCAGTTGAATTTTTCGCTGAATGGTGTTTATATCCTGAGAATGAAGTATATCAAAGAATTCATGCTGGTATACATGATCCTGAGCAAATCGGTGATAAAGGTATATGGTATCAAGATAATTTAGCACGGATCAATTTTCAAATTTGGTCTTCAGAACAAACAGATCGGTATTTAGCGTTGAATTTTATTCATTCAATCAATGTCAATGACGGTAAGTTAATTGTGGGTATATTGAGCCAAATGAGTAAAATTGTGGGCTTTGGTTATCCATCTTGTTTCCAAGCTACTTGAATGTATTGGGTCGGGAATGTCTGAATTCTAGTTCGTGTAAATCCTAATTATATTTGCTTTTAATTGGGTATTGTGGAGATTGTTGAATATTAATTCGATATCATGACTTGGTCTGAATTCGATAACCAGTGACCACCAGGAAGCCTTAGTATGGGACTTTTCGGCATTGCACATCATTGAAGCCACCAGGGATCGGAACCAAGACCTTCTGGTTCCACGGCTAGTTGTCTAATTCAAACCAATTCTAGTGAGAATACATGACCAACAGATTTCAACCATATCGTGTGTGAGGCAATTACCCTCCGATGACAGTGGGTACGGTTACGCAAATATCACAAATTGACTGACTTAGATATATTTGATTTGCTTGACAGCATTCCGGATAACCTGAGTTTAGATCTTGTGAATCTGGGTCTGTTCTTAAGGTCTTTGTTATCCGTCGTGTTAACATGTCATTTGGGGATAGTTGAGATTCGCGCAGACTAAAATTCAGACATTCTAGATTCAATGTGTTTGAATAGCCTAGGTATATGCAGGATATCCATTGCCGTTATTTGTGCACAAAACTAAAATGACCAATCCGATTTAACTGAACATAGCCACTTAAACTTAATCTCACTTTGATATAGACTATCTTTTTTTATTGACTGATCGCAGAATTTTACGTTTTTATAAACATGACTGTAATAATGCACTTCCAGCCACTGTTTGGTATTTTTTAATCTTATTTTTTTAACCAACCAGAACTTATTGAAGCTTTGGTTGTCCGTTATTCTGCTAAGCCATTCAAATGATCAACAGTTTTGATAAAATTACTTAAGAGGTTACCTGTAGGCAAAATTAATTTTATAGTATCTAAGCAAAAAGATTGGACACATTCAGCAGTTTCATCAGTTTACTTCTGTACTCACTGTGAAGCGCATTCGCAGTGATTATGTGGTTTGTCAATAAACGGCGTTGGATGAGAGTCGTACAACATGTTATGAATTAGCTGAAGTTAGAAATATAAGGCTTTTTGACACCAAATCAATGTTTACGGGCTCACTACAAGACCATAGGCTCTTGCTTTAGATTCTTGGTGCTGTCTTGGATACACATTGCAACTGAGTCGTCGTATGTTAAAGTGAAACTGTTATCTGGTGTTGTTTGTTTTTCAGTGGCTATCAAGTTCGAGTTAGTCAGTGGGGTTAACTAGACGTTTCAGCTACCTTCATAAACCTCATACTGATTATATGATACTTTAAATTTTATTATACTTGTCACATTGTCTACTATACAGTAAGTAATGAGAAATATTTAATGTTTAGACAGCAGTATTTATAATACTAAATAAACATTCTGTACCATCTATGTTTATCCGTTAGCTTTGGGATATCTATTTTATACTTAGATTTTGAAAATGTAATGTTGGTAAGTAATTAGTCATAGTTGGAGTATTATTATCCTGATTCTCTCGAAATAATCTATTATTAATTACTAGTATTTTCGTCATATTTTGATTATGGGTGGTGGTGAAATCTACAGTAACGAGAAGCTACCAACTCTTATTAAAGCCTTCAAATTTGTTCAATGGGATAGTGACTTTCTGAGTATAGAGTAACTGAGTAGATAACACGGAGTTTGAAGTGTAAGGTATTGGACTCCAGTCTTGGTGTAAACACCAATGTCTAGTGTATGGCAAATATATCTAGCTGATTAGTCTCAAGTAGGATGGGATGCACGTCTTCCATTCTACTGTTGATCATAATCCAAATATGCTAAAAGGTATTTATTTTTCTGCATATTTTGGTATTAGGTGACTACAGACAGTCGACAAGAATCCATTCTTGATCAAAGTTTTGTATTAATTGACACTCACCACATCGAATACCATACTGAACATCAGCTTCTTCAAAACCGCAAGTACACCTTATTGGTGTCAGCCAACTAACGACATATCAACTTAAAGATATTAACGTATTTAAATTAAACATGGCAGTTGTTTGTATTTAATGACCAACCAGTGTATCTATGATTAATGTTTGTCTTTTTTAATTTCCTCATATCTTCTTACTATAATCCATTAGTGGATATAGAAAACTTTGAAGTGGTACATGAAAACTTTCCCAAACTAACTAATCCTATCAAGTGGGATTTGAACAGTTTTTATGATCCACCAAAGGATTTGAGTGATTTGTTGAAAAATGCTATTCAACCACAACAGCACATACGTAAAAATAAGCCTAAACGGCGACCTGATCAACAGATACAACAGATGGATTCGTTTGACTCAGTAAATGTCCACTCGCAAAAGACTAGTGCTACGGATGTACTATAATGAAATGAATCAGAATAAGAAAAAATTACCTGGTCCAATGTATTCCATACCATCCATAGCCGAGTCTAGCAGCGATTCATCGGATGATCAAGTGAGTTTTGTTATTTTTCTATTGTTAGAGAAGATTTGCTACTCAGATGTATAAGTCTTGATGTTGTCGAGTTGTTGTCATTTTAGACAACATTATCAGCGCTCACTTCATATAGCAGTGATGCTTTGTATTTATTTTACATGTGTTAAATCAGCTTCTACCGACAACTTTCTTTTATGACTGGTTGTTATCTTGGGTTTTCATTTTCTTGTATATTCTCGTCCAACTGTTTGGTCAATTATGATCTGGAAGATAATAGTAAATGCATGTTTTACACTAATAGATTCTGAGACATGTTACCTAATGTCTCCAACCACTGATAGTTAACAGTGGTATGTGAAAGCTAGGACACTTACTTGTTCCAGTTAGGACTCGTTAATTAGATGTACCTGCATCCCATCGTTGTTGGTCACACTGAGATTTGGCATAGGCCCATTCGTATCGAATGTTGTGGTATTATCTTCTGAGCTGTTGTGTTCAGGCTCTACTGGGGTAGTTAAATACATTCAGTTTACGAGCCACAAATAAAACTAGATAAACATCATAGATTTCAGTTGCCGTTTACAGTTCAACTTTGATTATTCTATTATTCAGAGATTAGAGAGTGAATTAAATCCTCTTTAAAGTAGGGCTGATTTAGATTTCCATATCTCAATCAACGTAAAATTGTGTATAAATAGTTTGTAGTGTAGCAGGTATTTTATTAATGTTGCAAATATTGATTTACATGTTGTAAATAAGTTCCATCTTCAAAGAAAAATCTGAAACATTGTAGTGACGTGGCCCTAACTGAACCAATTGAAACATCAAAGTAATGAGTGAACTCAAAGACATGGTACATGTGTTACTTGAAAGTCAAAATAGAAGTTAGTAAAACATTCTTTTTAGATTTTGGTTGAATTTTTCGGGAAACATTAAGTTTCTTAACAAACAGGGAGTAACGAAGTAGTTCGAGGCCATAATGATGCAATCAAGCTGTTACACAACATAATAATTGTAAGTAATTTATTCAGAATTTACATGAAATGGCCTGATTTTTAGTTATTTAAACGAAATATGTTTTTAAAAGAAATCGATGGAATTCAGTATAAGTAGGTTATTGTGTCAGAAAAATGACTGGGAAACATTTAAATAGGTGAGTGAAGCACTTGAACTAACAGACGTAAAAAGACTGCAGCTTGAAATCATGGCGATTTACAACTTAGGGGAATTCTATCGATGTTGTTGATTTTTCTGACCTAGACAAATCACTTGTTGTCCAGAACAAAATCTGTTTAATTAAGCTGTTTAGTTCAAAGAACCTAACATATACACAGACCTGAGACTGATTAATACTTAGTCACCTTGAAAGATTTCAAAGTATATAATATGTCACTGTTTCAGCCATCTTCCACATCATAGAGGAATGCGAACATGAATGCCATTGGTGCAAGCAACTTACTCAAGGTCGCAACCTGTTAGCTCCTGAGTAGATCATCAGTCTTTCGTAAATGAAGCTATAAATACAGACATATTACGTCTAATCATTTCTTTCTGATCTGCTGATATGTCGTTCTTGTTGCATGTAACAGTCTTCATGCTTTATTTAAGTCTGTAGTTCATTCTGTAGTTCATGCTGATTGGCATCCGGAATCGGAGTGGTGAACCAAAACGTTAATTAATAGTCTATTTTGATAAGATGTATATTGAATAAATAATTTTTACACAACATTAGCGCAATCCCTAATAAAACATTTTTAGATATTTTTCGAACTCATTTTATTCTTATTTACCCTATAGGATGATTCAGATATTTGGGATCTGAAAAGCTCTCTCAATCAGTCTGGCATGAATGTAAGTGAATAGTGTAGTATTTATACAATCTCCTATTGTCATACTAGACTACATCTGAATGTAGTTGATGTAGCGGAAGTTCATGAGTAGAATCGTATTACCAAATGTGCAGAGGTGTGAAGGTACTAAGGGTGTTTTCTTCAGACAACCAATATTAGGTGTTATGTCGCATTCTCATCAATTTAGAAGGCGTACTTCACTTTGTCTCATAGGTTTTCGTCGTCAGCAATAAGGTCTTTAGAGCTATTTAGCTAACACAATATCTACTCACGACAATGCCGCATATGATGTCTCGAATTCCGCAGACATCTTTAGTTTCATTAAAATTTCAGGTATATCTTTTTGATAAGTACCAACCTCCATGAGAACTTCGTTGATCATGGTTTTTCCCGAACTCTAGCAGTTTAACCTTTTTTCAAGTTGATGAAATGCGATTTCAGTTTACCATTTCACTGTACAAAATAAAGTAATTGGAAACCGGCCACTGGACTTAAGCGAATGTTTGCGATTGCTATCACTTTAAAATCACAACTAAGTACAAGTTGAGACTATTGTTCAGAACGACAGTCAAAGCATTGCAGTTGAACCATGTTAACTTCAGGGAATGAAACACAATGAAATAGTTGAAAATTTTGATCAGTATTGTCGTTTGTTCGTTACTATTGGCAGAATCCCTAGATACTATTCCATGTTATCAAAGTTTTCTGATTTTAAGCTTTACATCACAAAGTGAATTTAATTAAACAAACTCTGAATACCTGAAAGTACTGGACAGCTATTTTGTCTTAGTATGACAGACAGACAGATACAACGCAGAACTTCGTACGTACGTACATCAGTTCAGGTCGCCATACCACATCAGCACAGAGGCGCAACTGTCAGTTCAAATCCAAGAGTGATAACGATAATAGGAGTATTAGCAGTAATGCAGAAAATTAGGGAGCGAAGATATGATTCGAAAAGTATTATTCTTTGAGATAAATTTGAAAGGAGAAAGATAGAGAATTCGGAAGGTTAGATTTTGAGAGAACACAAAGAGTGGATGCACCTGCGCCATTGCGAACGATTCTGAGCCATGTCGTTCAAGGTCTCTAACCATTGGTGACTTTCGTCTCGCGGACCCCAACCACGCAGCCTACATCTACCAACATGACTTAGTCTGCTTGTCAGTGACTTCATCGATTTCTGCCATGTTTTGGTTTGGCCGCCCCTAGCTTTCTTCCAACCTATTCCTACGCCGCAAAACATAGCTCGTCGAGGCAGTCGGTAGTTAGACATGCGTAACACATGTCCCAACCACCTCAACTGATGAAGTTTTAATACTTCATCTATTGATTTGCCCTCCTTTCCTAGAACCCGTCTCCTAACGACAGCATTGCTCACTCGGTTGTCCCATGATACACGAGTATGAGATCCAAGTAGCTGTCGAATTTATGATCTTTGCAGCGACTGTTTAATCTTTATATTACTGAGCTTACATTGTGCTATGTTTGAAGCAACCTTATCTAATGTAATTGGTAACAACTGTTTCACTTGTGACATTTCTCTGGACTTCACCAATTACTACTTCCTACAAGAGTGTGTGAGACATATCAAAGTTAGTCAATAATGAACTGACTACAATTATTTGTTCAAAAGGGGGATGGGTTCGAGATTGGACTTTTACAATCAAGGGAAAATGTCTGGTTGCAATGATTAGTCGTTCGACGCGCAACTTGAAAATTCTAATGAGGAAGGTCATAGTTCCTCCACTTCTGAGGGGTTTAATCTTATTTGTCTGTTTCAGCTAATTATTTCCTTTACAAATAAATTGTATTTATCATATTGACATTGTCATGTTTCATTTACTACTGATCATGTGTTGTCGTCGTCAATAATAGAGTTGTTTGTATTCAACGTAATCTACTATTTATCTTTCTCTGATTTTTTCATAACCTCGCAGTCAAATACGAATACATATGAAGATGATCTGATAAGGTAATATTGTCAGTTTGAACGGAATTATTTTAATTTTTGTATCTTATTTTCGAGGAGATGATGAAGTTCCACTGATCCATACGATAAATATTCACACATTCTGACAATACGTAAACGTGTTAGGATGTATATGAGGAGAAATAAAAGTTAAACTAAACAAATCAGAAGGTTAAAAAGGAAGATAATAATAATATTGTAAGTCACACTCCACCCTTGATATATTATCATTAATACTAAGGTAAGCGAACGCATTACATCCCACTATATCTATCAGTTACATACATAAAAATGAGCAATCAAGATATGCTCATAAGTTCAGCTGAACACATACCCAAATGGCTTCGAATACAAATGAAATTTAATGATAAAATAAGAGCACGTAATGAACAACTCTCATCGTCTATTACTAAACATTTAATCGAGACACCACAAAGTTGATATCTGACCATCCTGTCTGGTGATGTATAAGAGTATCTTCTGTAGTAAATTAAGATTTGTTGGTGCCTTATCTATACAATTGTTTAGATATACCCTCTCTCCCTCACACACTTATACCTTCAGAAACAAGTATTAAATACACTAAATGTACCACTGGGATACTGATCATATATCCAGAATCGAGTGTGATTCAAATTATATCTGTTCTTACCGTTATCTTTGTTTTCTTATTATGTGACTTGTATAGTTTTACTTTTATTTCTCGTTACATATAAACATCCTAAGAAGTTTATGTATGATTAGATTGTTCGAAATGTACTTGGCAAACATTTATCGTATGGATCTTCTTCTCATCCTTTTGTATTAATTTTTCAAGGAGTCTAGTTGTTTTAAATGATGTATATTACAATGGATTTCTTTATTTGTATTTTCTGTCGCTTATGATTGAAGCTAAGATGGTTTTGTGCAGATCAGTATAAACATTTTGTTTGTATTCGTCACAGACCGTTCTCTGTTGAGTACTATTGAAAACTAGGGAGCCTTAGAGATCATTTTAGTCCTAATATGGGACTCCTTAGAAGTGTACACCTCTCACCCAATCATGGATTAAAGGTGGAACTCACTGATCTTTTGTCAAACGTTTAATTACTTATATTACTGCACTGATATAATAGCTATTCCATACCCTGTGGTTTTTATTAGTACACAACTGAGGTCAACATATAATCCCTACAAGCCATAGATCACAAGTTACTAACACAAAGCTACGTTAGCTTCATTTAAACCCTGTTTACTTTGTTCTATTTACATATTCATAGGGATTCAGATAATTTTCATGTATATGGTGCTGACAGTGGACATATGTTAATGAATACTTCAAATGCTTGTAAGTATAAAAGGCTTCTATTAATCAAATAAGAATAATGAATCTTGATTAGTAATAGGCTTTTATTGTATTCGTTTGTTCGAATTTAAGGTCTTCTATTTTAAGACAGGAATACTTTGTTTGTTAACTGATACTCTGTGTTAGTTTTGTTTTTCACCTATTGTATTGAGTTCCCCTCTTTTGTGTGACTTGCTATGCTACTGACTATTGCTCAGTTTCTTATAATGGTGTCAATCCTTTTCATACTTTACTATATTTTTCTATACAATTTCTGATAATTATTTAGTATTTACATGAAATCGTGATATTGAGCGCATTGTTAGCAATCTGTCTTCATATTTGTGTGTTCTCGGAGAATGTGTGAATCGATTTCCATCTATGCTCATATTTCCTATTTTGATTGTTGTCCTTCATTCTTGATTTGACTTAATTTGATTATTGTAGAGAATACTTAACATTTAACCGTACTGTAACACAAGTAACCCCTGCATGCGTCTCGCAAACTAGTTTGAAGATCTTGGTATTTTATATTATTCTTATTAATAATATAGGATTGTTTAGCCTTGGAAGTGTAATTATATGTATATTCCTCTTAATAGGACGTTCACTTATTGACATAGAATGTATAGATGCAATAATATTATTCGATTAAGACACCAGAAATATTCAATGTCTCTTAAACGCTTTGAGTAATAATGCAAACATTTTTAGGATGTGTATCTCTTCCTCTGAATGCAGAATGTTACATCGAGAATGGTTTAAATTATCGATTAAATAGATCATAGGGAGTGAAGTAGTTGAATACATTGACTAATCTACTTATCTTGGCAGTTTCATCAACCCTGGTGCGTTGGTGTCTGAAAGAATCTTAACATAGATAAAGAAATCTCATTCGGCTGGTAAAATCGTTACTTGTGCCATTCATCCACTAACCAAAGGATGAGTATACTGCACAGTAGCCCATTCTATGTTGGTGTGAAGCAGGTTTTTTTAAGTAGAACACATACGCTGCTGGTGTTTGATCATCTGTATTTTCAAAGCACTACTAATGTATGCTGGAACCAAAATGTAATGATTACTGTGGTTAGGCCCGTAGTTTAGTAAGTTGGTCGATAAGATAGTGGATCTTTATCGATTGAAGTGCATATGCTCAACCGCCGGTAACCTCTTTGCATGGTGTTGGCGGGTGTGCTATTAGGATGTAATCAAATTAGTGGTGATCGAACCGAAATATGGGATCCATTTATGCAGTTATCGGCTAGTCCATGTCTTGATGATGAGTACAGACTACTTGCTTCGGGTCATGCAAGCGGAGACTGTGATCAAGTGATTTGATGCACTCATTGACGTGGTTAAGAATTTCCAATACAGTTTATGTACATGCTGATTCATGAAATCATTAAATGATTGCTTTGTATATGGAAATCAGTCATTCTACTCACATCTTAATGAAACTCAGTAAACTAGTATTGATTTTGGAATTGGACATTTTGAATGTGACTTTATGTATGTTGACTAGTGTAACTACCGGATTGTCTGAATTGAATTAGGTGATTTTTAAATCTGAAAACACAAAACCATTTTAAGACTAAGGTGATACCTAATAGAGTTTGGATAATCTTAAATGAAGATAATATAGGTAATATGTGGTGGAAACATATATATTCTTGAGACATTTAAAGTTGTTTTGTCATGTTAGTCTCGAAAATGATCAGGCAAAACATGAGATTAATCCTTTGTAGTTCAGTAAGTCACTCGTGAACAACGTAAAACCTGACAATTATGTACATTGGTCTTAGATACCATGCTACATTAGCACGATGGGATCGAATTTACACGATCAATACAATATAGTTTAATAGGATGGAATTAAGCAGGTGTATGTACAAAAGAATAACGGAGTTTAAAATCTAGAAGAACATAAAGAGTGAATACATTTGCTCGACCTCTATGAAGTTCCGTTTATCAGAAACTAGCTGTCTCATTAGTTTTTTCTTAGACATGGTATATTTTATTAATCTTAATTATAATAACTATTTGGAAGTGCTGTTGAAGATATTCGCCATATGGTATCATAAATTAATTGAGGTAAGGATCCTACTTTTGAACGTTAATCCAGTGGTACAGTGGTTACACATTCGACGGGCGATATAAAGTTTATGTGTGCAAGCTGCTAACAAGGTGCGTTCTGGGACAAAACATCTCTTTAATCCTTCTTGGTACCCAGAAAAGTTCAATAATAACAGGCAACAAGGTTCTTATTTTTAATCATAACATTGAAATATAGTTTGCATCGTACTTAGGTGCATATATGTGAAGATAGCGAATTACTTCAGCTTTCTTAACGTTAGCTGATAGGAACTTGTTTAAGCCATTCTGAGGTCAGTATCACTCTCACTTCCTATTCAGTGGCCGGATACACTGATTGACCCCTCCTCTAATCCGAAGACGAGAAAAAATAATCTAAATCTTATTTAAATTTATTCCATCTCTAATGACTCGAAGTATATATGATTATAAAGTCGAAAAACGGACCATAAAGTAACATAAATTACAAATTACAATGTCTGAAAAACTGGGGTAATAGTGACATTTGTCAGTTGATCGTTAATTAACTATAACTTTGAAATAGATATAGACATAACAATCGTTAATAGGTCAAATAAAAGCTTTTGTTTGTCTTTCATTTCACTTATTTATTCCCATCCTAATAGCAGCTATTTTGTTTACAATTTGTTTGTCTTCTTCGAAGCTATTCTACGTAAACCTTCTTTGCGTAATGTATCCACTACTGAAACTACCACAAATCAGCAAATCATTCATACTAACGAAATGCATAAAAGGTCAGTTCACTATAATGAAGAACAATTAGTACAAGTTCTGAATAAAGATGAAAATGGATCTAGTCTATACGATGATACAGAAAAGAAAGATGTTAGTGAAGAAGATGTGGAGGAGGATTATGATGACGATGACATGGAACAAACATCTGTTGGCAAATATCTGTTTAATAATTTAAGCGATAATCTAGCCGATGCTGCTAGTCACGCTAGTACGAAACTGTCAGGTTTACTGAGTAAGCTTTTATGAGTTTATATTTTAATTAGTTTTATCATTATTTTTCGACTTAATATCGCCAGCTAGATCATACATATTATCGGTAGTACATTTTCTTACTTTTTTGCTATTCCACTGTCTCAGCACAAGGTTACCAATTCCTACTAGAATTTCGGGAACATCATGAAGCCACTAGTGTACTAATTGAATGAATTTTGTGATGTGTGAACTGGCTTAGTTTAAACGTATCAAGAATAGAACAGTTATTATTGATAGCCTTGAATAGACTTCGGAAATTAGTTGGATTTAAAATGGTGTAGTTGACTCATACTACCGAAGTTAAAGCTTTGACCGGAACTTTTTAGCCAATCAGAAAAAAACACAAGTCAGTCACTGTAGAAACGTATCAACAGAGTTCGTGGCTTCTGGATCATTAGTAAAATGATATCAATTCTGTTACGCTCACCCTCCCACTCACCCATTGGGATCGCTAGTATTAAACTTCGGATTTGTGAGCAAGTGTGTTTAGAATTAGAGTTAGGTTTATTAAATAAACAGCTTTATTTCTTACCTTAAAGTTGAATTCTCACTTGATCTCGTTTTAGTAATGGTTCCCATGGGAGAAGTATGGTAAAATGAGTCTTATTTTATTACTGATACAAAACCTTATCCCTAATTTTAACCCTGCTTCTAAGTCTAAATACGAATCCCAAATTCTATTTCTAACTTTGATTTTTGTCCTTATGGCATAAATGGGGAATCAAGAAGAGTGATTAAACTCTAAGAACTATTTTTTAGATGATTATCTCGTATATTTTGATTGCGTATGTTTTAAGCATTTTGTTTCTATTAATTTCATGTTCACCTTATCCTAATCTCCAATGAATCTATTAATTGTCATTGTATCAATTTACACTCAAACTATGACAAATTAGTGATGAGCATGTTTCCCTATTTTCGTTCGGTAGTGATATTATTATTACATGTGGTCTTTGGTACGGTCTGAGATTGCATATGTATATATAAAGGAGTGTATGAAAAAAATGATGCTGATCCTTTTTCTTTGTTACTGAACTGTTGCCTCATTCAATTATTCTTCCTTCTCTGGCTGGGTGATATGTATATCTAGCGAACTGACGATGGGCCGTTGCTAGAAGGTCGTATATCATTTGGTTACCTACCAAGTTTACATGCCCGTTGGCTAGCTAGAAGTCATTGATCAGAAAAACGACCAACTAAAGAACGAAACACTTTATCATAGACACTACTCCTAAGCCTAAATTCTGATTCTAGCGTTAAGGCTATTTAGTATTGTCATTTTAATCTCATGCGATATTTAGCCAGTTGTTTAGTTGATTCAGTTGTTTAAAGAAACTTTACTTTTCGAAATGTGTATCGCTTACATCAGCTGAATAATTCTCAAGGGGGGGGGGGAAGCGTTTGATGCGAAACGTGTATTTCTTGAATTCGATCACAGGATGAGGTTACAAGTGTGTACTATTGAGATATCCCATCCCAACGCTTTTTGCTACTTAAATATACCCTAAATTTGATTAATACATTCTATGAAGTATATCAGTTTTTACAAAGCATCAACCAAACTACTAAAACTCTTACCAATCTTCTCTTATGGTCTATTAATTTTCAGTACATTTCATCAACCTGACACATTTGTGTTTATAGTCAACATATTTTTGGTATGAAATATGATTGAGCTAGATACAGTCACTTGACGCATCCTATGAATGTCATATATTATCATCTAGAAAATAATGATGTTTCTCACTCTTTTATATCGTAGTAATTCATTTGGTCCAAGTAAATTATCTTGCGTTTGTGTGTCATGCTTCACTTGATTATACATTAACGAAGTTATACAAACTTCCATTGAATTTCAACTGAGTAGCGTGAATGATAAGTGTTTACTATAAAACCTGAATGATCTGGATACTCATTACCGAGGAAGGAAACGACTGTTTAGTGTTATCTCGTTTTCAATAGTTGTTTAATTCATATCAATCCAATATAAAATCTTCTTGCTGATAAATAAAAGAAGATTAACATCCTTTATTTAATATGAGCGAACGTTTTTATCAAACACTGCTCATTTAGATAAACCCAAAGCAATTGTACGCAAATCAGGCAATTTAATGAAGAAAATGGCCACAGAAATGGCTACCGGCGCAATATCTGATCTAAAATCCACTGATACTACTACTTCTATTAACGTGAAAAAATCTATGGATGTTAATAACAGTCATAAAGCATCCGATGGCGATTTTATTCAATCTGCATCGAAATTTGTTTTCAATCTTCCAAGAAAACAACTTTTCCATTTCGGTGCAAATAAATCAAGGCATCAGGAAGAACTGACTGATAAGATGAATTCTTTCAAAGGATCTGACTTAAATATTGTGAATCCAGAACAAAGGTGAGTTGAATAGCGCTTTTGTTAAATTCTTCTTTTATTAGTGAGGGTTTTGTTATGGAGAAAAATTATGATCTGCTATTGATTGATGTATGAGACTATTCGATCTAAGATGTTTTCGAAACATTTCTCGTGTTTACTGGGACCACCAAGTAAGCAATACTTGGGTTACGAATATAGTACTAGGTAAATACGGTAATTTTATTGATAAAGTAGTAAATCCTCAGCTGAGGTGGTTAGGACATGTGTTACGTATGCCCAACCACCACCTACCACGACGAGCAATTTTGTCTGATGTGGAAGTAGGTTGGGAGAAAGCTATGGATGGCCAAACCAAAACATGGCACCAGTTCATGAAGTCATTGACAATCAGGCTGAGCCATGTTAATAGACGCAGACTACCTGGTTGGGGTCCGCGTGGTGATCACAACAAATTGTTAGAGAGTTTAGGTGATATAGCTCAAAATCGTTCGCAATGGTGTAAGTGTATCCACTCTTTGTCTTCCTCCAAATTCTAAGTTTCTGAACTTAATATAATTTTCTTCTTACTGAATCATATTTTCTCAAATCTCATCCCTAATCATTATACCTTTCCATTAGTATTTACTCTGTTACTACCTCTCCTACTCTGGGATTTAGTCCGATAATTTAATCTCTGTCTGTTAATTGGGGCATTGCAGCTTGAATTGATGTAGGCATGTACCAAGTTCTACGTTGTAACTGACCGACTAATGTTTGAGACCAATTTATGGATATGGCATTGTACGCACGAGGCTGTAATAACAAACGCCAGTGGGTGCCTAGTCGGTTACCATATGTCTACCCTTTGTCCACTCTGTCCCAAACCGTAATAAGAGAACACAAGATGAATGAACCAACCTAACACAATTATATTTTAGGCATTCCTTTATATATACATAAAGTCAAACTACACAACAAACCAATTAAGAATTTAACATTAATACGAAACAAAGGAGATAGTGTTAGTGAATAGGGGTAACTTGTACACAACTAATTAACTATAGTTTATAATAAAGGACAATATACTAACAGCGAATACAGTAAACGGGAGGATAAGGTAAGAGGAACTTAACAATGATAGAAATGAAATGTTTACACCACCCACAGTTAAAATAATTGAAATAGTGTTCTGAAACATAGTTGTGAGAATTCATTCCTGTTCTTTAGTCGTCCAATATATTAAGTTTGTGTTACTCCGTTGTAAATACTTATTATTCAGTTTTAATAGTACAGTATTGTGCTTCGATACAATGATTTATCAAAATTTTTTTTAGGATGTATGAATTGTAGCCAGCACTAGCCTCTAGGGCATAAATGCCGTCCATTTGTGATTCGCACACAGAACTACAGTCATTTCAGTCATAATTCAGAGAGGAATAGGATAGAAATGGTTATCTAATAAGTATTATTTGCTTACCTGTGTCTAATTTCATGAACAGATTCTAGAGATCAAGTAAGCAAACGTGACCAATAAGATTCATTCATGCTTAATGTGAGACACTTAGCCACCTATGGCATTAGATAAGGTCATAAAATATGTCGCGAATTCCCTGAAGTAAGGTAGAAATATAAACCATTCGTTGCTAACTTAGTAGCCTGAAGCGTAAGTTCTCTCTGCGAACCGTAAGGGTCTGAGCTCGACTTCATGGTGGCGGCTGCGCGTTATTGGAAAGGTCTAAATCAAAAAAGTTTCGGAGCCCTATCAGTTAAATTTAAATTTCATGCTTTAAAGCTAATTATTAAAGGAACGATAATGAGGCTCAATTTGAAAATGTATTTGATTATTTAAAATATATGTACCTAGTGGGTTTTATCCGAAAACGTCGATGTCACACAACTCATGGTACTGGTCTTTTCAACTCGATATACGTATGGAACCTTCGATATTATTTGAGTGGTTGTTTACTCTTAAAGTCTATTACTCTGTTATGCATCTAAAGGGTCACATCCTACTTGTAATCGGTAGCAACCTTCGTATCTTATTTGAGGATAACAGTGTCGAAATGAGTGACATCTATTTTAATCCAACAGAGAGCACCACTACCACCCTGGTGACCATCGCCAACCAGTACTAAGCCTAATTCAAGCAAAGTTTACCTGATAAGACCTGCAACCCCCTAACATCTTCATTGTTGTTATAACCACTTTTTGCACAATATTTTTTAAAGCATAAAAAGCTAGATTGATCCACTAAATTGCAAGTCCTATTACAATTTCTGTTTACGTAGTGTTGCTTAAAAATAAGATATTTTCATTAAATTTTTAACTACTGTTACCTATTTTAAGTTATTTTTAACTATATGAATATATATACGAGTTAGGGTGGTTGTTATAGAAATCAGTCATTTGTTTGTATTAGTCGAAGATTAATGCTGCTTGGATACTGTTGAAAACCACAGAGCATTGAAAAAAACTATTTCTTCAGGGATGTGGCATGCAACTCTACCACGGATCAAACCCATAACACTGAAGCCTTACAGTGAACACTTAACAATTGAGTACCACTAGACCAGTGTCAAATGTTAGGATTCCCACCTTAATCAATATGTGACTGCAACGATCGTCTTACATCCTTGGAAATAACTTTCTTACTTCCCGACTTGTTTGAACTACACCAATCGTGAATGAGCACTACTGATGAGTTTCATACTAGGATGAATCAACCATCTACTTCTCTCTGGTTTTCAATGATACCCAACTCAGATCAATCTTTGACTGGAAGCAAACAACAAATACATTCGTTTTAATTTCGTTCCAACTTCAACATTTTTCAAATAAAGTATACTATTTCATTCTCCATTTAATCTTGTAGTCATGCAGATCAAGAATTTCTTCGCGAATTAGTTCAATATATACATGAAGGTCAACCAAATGTCCAGACAAAATTCTCAGCTAGTAGACTCAGAGAATTGTTAAGTGATGAAAATTATCGAAACTACTTACTGTCAAAGTTAAATTGTGGACTATCTCAGTCATTTGATGATCCTGATGAATGTATTCCAGATGTGGTAGGTTTTTTTATAGTTTCGCCCTGGTGTTTTCAGCATAGTTGTAATACGCTGTCCTAAGCTAAGCATTCTTTAGAACTGTTTGTTTCGGGTTTGTATGAAACTCCTCTGAAGTGTTCACACTAAATGAATCCCTGAAGAGTAGGACTCATGACTTTTAGGGCTCATGGTAAGCGCCAACAAATTGAATACTCATCATTTATTAGTTTATTTTTCAAATTTCAGTTAGTTTCTTTGTTGTATATTAGGAGGAACCAACTTATCTAGTTTTTGACTTCAGGATATAGCTTATTAATTACAGACTCGTTTACTCGGTTGTAAGCCATACTTTTTGTCAAAGGGTAAGTGGTTGTAACTGAATGCTCAAATCGAAACAAGTAAACATAACTCAAACTTATTGGTTGGACCAATAAACCGTTCCTTTCACAGCAAACTACCTAGACTGTGGTCATTTTCATCGTAGGAATGTAAATGATTGTAATGAATTCTTGATCACAGAAGTTGGACACCTTTCCTAAAATAATCTCATTTTTTACTGAAATTAGCAAAAGAATGTCAATTTCTTAACTCTTCAATAATGCATTTTATGTGTACTAGGTACTTGCGTTATAGAGCATATAGATTGTGGTTAGTATTGTAGTCTATGACGAGCGTTTTGTCTTGATTAGGACTAGTTATGTTGATATAACTACCACATATCAGCTTTATACCAAAATTTAATCTCAAGACTTTCATTCCAAATGCCAACGTATATTCTATTGATTTCAGATTAACATGTTCAGATGTTACATTAGTTATTATTAAGAGTTTGCAATTTCTCATTGTTGGCTATCAAGGCTGTAATTGATCAATCGTTGCTGATATATATTCATTCTGAACAGAATTCCTCGATATAGCTTTAGTTACAAGAACTGAGTATATTCAATATGCAACTGGGTGTAGAAGTCAGGACATGTGTTTCGTTCTACTTAGGACTTGTCAACTGAATATTGATTCATGAAATATATGTACATGCAAGGGAAATAGAAAATTTGATTAACTTTTGTAGTTATTTTTTCTGAAGAAGTTTTCGATGCATTTGAGATGATTTTTATCACGTTTTCTACCAATAAATTTTCTCAGTCTATCATAAATATAGATGGATATAAAGCATATATCTGGTTATTACAATGTATAATACGTGGTCTTGAACAAACATGTACAAATCATGGAATTGGTGGACTGGCTAGTGCTATGATGTTGCTGGAATTATGTCATACACAATATCTACACATAAGAACTACAGCCTCACCTGTCAAACTTCAAGGATCTCAAGTTAGTTTTGCATCTTTCCTGTCTTGTTATTCTTTGCTTGTGTTTAACGGTTACTTTATCAATTTTAATAATACGACTAACTATGTGGTCACTAGAGACTAGTTCAATATTTTTTAATTTCCATGGAAAAGTCATGATCTTTGAAGTTTCATTTCGTCAGATATGTTACAAATGTTACCACTGTTAACCGCACTATATACTGAGTCGATTAAATTAATTAAGATGACCTATTGAATTACAACTCTTACGCAAAAATTATTATTATTACTGTAAAATATGAACGTTTACGACTAGTATGATATAGATTCTAATTACTTTTCTGGTTCTCATCATCCCTCTATGAAATCAGTCTGTAGGATCAAATATTCTGATACACAGCGAGAAGGATAATGGCCCAACTTTGTATGTTTTTCTACTTTATAGCTCTATTCTTTCTTGTTATTTTCAGAGTTCAGCAAATGAACGTTTGCAAGAAGAGGAAAATTTAGTTACAGCATTTAGTAAGTACACATTTCGTAGTAGTTGTTTGAATATGCTTCATATATATATATATATATATATATATATATATATATATATATATATATATATAAAGGTAGATTAAGTAGAGTATCCTATTATCAAACACCCACTCAGTGGTGCACATACTTAACCACTAACCGCGAAACATAGTGTTAGTATGTGTGCTCCCACAGGTGAGTTCCATGTTAAGCAGAAATAGTTGTCTAATTGCTTTTAATGCTTATTATTACCCGGTTCAAATGATTCTTTGATGAATATGAACAACGTATATGTAAGTATGTAAATGGCCAAATAAGAATAGGTTATCTGCCCATTGTGAAGGGTGAATAATCTATCTTAACTGGTAGAACTATTGATGTTATTTTTATCACACGATGTATCTCCTTAGGGCGACCGTTATATCTGACCTTCAGGTGGGCGGGGGATGTTTGACTAGTGTTTATTATAGTAATGAATCTTAGTGATTCTTAAAATGATTTACGAATTTATATGTGTTTTTTACGATTTGAAGACTGGCTATAAATGGATATTTTATTGATATGATACAATATTAGGAATATTGTATGCAAGTTTCCCTGAATAACTAAATCACTTCAGCTTTCGATAGACTTTTCTGCTTGTAAATTTAAAAAATAAATGGCATTTCCACTTGTCCATATAACTATATAGTATCTGTATTCTAAAGGAGTCAACTTGAAACAAACTAGGGGCGGTCTAACCAAAACAGGGATCAGTTCATGAAGTTACTGACAGTTGGGCTGAGCCAAGTTAACAGATGCAGACTACCTGGTTGGTTCTGCATGATATTCGTAACCAGTGGTTAGAGACTTTAGGTGAGATGCTCAAAATCACTTGCAATCGCGCAGGTATATTTACTCTTTGACCTCCTCTGTATTATAGGTTTCTCAATTCACCATTATTTTTTCTTCCTTTCTTATTTTGTTTTGCTGATTTATATTTTCTTTGTTCTTTAATACTCTTCATTAACACTAACACTATTACTACCCTCCTCTCCACTGCTCTGGGATTTGGTTCGAGAGTTTCATCTCTCTCTGATAGTTGGGGCATGAAAACTTGAACTAATGTACGCACGCTCCAAGTTCTGCTTTGTAGTCTACTGATTGTATTTTAAAATATTCTGTAGGAATGCAAATTTTCTTTGATGCCCTCATAAATTGTTTCTGGTTAGGTGATGTTAAAGGTTCAAGTTAGGGATAGAGTTAAACTTTATTTGTAGTTAATTTAAGCATAGTATTAGTTCAGATTAGGGGCCTTTATGTAGTTATAGTATTGATTGGTATCTTCATGCGATGCTAAAAGTGGGTTTTTCGTAATCAGCTTATACTCTTTGAACGTCAAACATAGGTATTTCTATAAGTGATTACTGATTAACTAAAGTGGTTATTCTTTTTGAATAGTCTGAGGATCATGAAAGCACGTCTCCATATTACATTGTTACCAAACAATTAGCTTTACAATCACTAAAAAAAGCATAATACAATGTCCTTAAAATAATGTGTTGATAACAATTTGTTTTCTTTCAACTAAATACTTTCAGCTGGATGGTTACGAACAACTACGAATGATTTGAAGAAAGTTACCAAACCAAATTTAGTAACAGGTAAGTCATACAAAGTGAATTTATAAGAATTTGATTTGAAAAGAATTATAAATCAATAGTCGGGAATTACAAACATTTTACATGTGGTTTCATATTGCTGTCCTTATTCGGAACGTCTAATGAATACACACCTATGACCTTGGATGAAAGTGAATCTAGAACATTCGGCTGAAATAGGGAGCAGGATATTATTTTAACCGTAAAGTCAATCAAAAGCAAATAGAATCGGAGATTTTTAATTTGGTGTTGTGACTGGCAAGTGAATCAGGACGGGTTTCGCCATTGGGATTCGCTTGTACCGCCCCATGTTGATGTTCACAGTGGATTCGAACTCAGTCGTCGGTCATAGCCACGGTAAAAGATACGAGTCAAACAGTCAGTTTGGCAATGGCGTTGACCGACCGATGAGTTCGATCCCATGGAATCAACATTGGGATGCAGGTACATCCAGCCGATGAGTCCCAAATAGGACGAAACGCGCGTCCTGGATTCCACTTGCCAGTCACAACACAAATTAAAAATGATATTTCTGAATAATCGCTATATCGAGGCGATCCGCACAGGATGCACATATAGCAACAGTGACTGACCAGCTTCAGTCTATAACAAATCAATGGGAATATACAAATTCATCCTACTAGAATCGGAGATTATTGATAATTTTATTTGATTGAATCTTTCATCTAGTGTCATCGGTTACTTTTTATCTCCCTCATGTCTTGGGTAACAACATAGGTTACAGCTATGCGAACAAACTTCAGTCAAACAATCTTGAGGTCACTCTGTAGTATATACATAACTACTACTTGCAGAAATGGTTTTTTCTAAACATAGAAGAAGTTAAGGTGCATATTGTTTTGCATTTCTTGGTATTCATTTACTTGCCTACTGAAATCAAGTCGTGATTAAATTTAATAGAATTTATAAGCTGTAACGTACAACGTCTGATGAAAATTTCAACTTTAAGCTGTGATATAACCAAAAATAATTTTCAAAATTGTTTTCCGAATATGTTTTTAAGTATTTAAAATATTTAAGTAGTATATAGTATCTTAAACAATATTTTGTTGTAATTTATTTTCAATTGACTTATTTAATCAGTCGTTTTGGTAGAGCTTACTTGAATTTTTTTGTTTATAATCGTCATGTGAGTCACGTATGAAAACGAAACAGATGTCTATTGCTCTCCAGTTTTTAATGATATCGAGTTAAGTCTTTGATAACACAAATTACACATATAGATCGAATTAGGTGTTCATTACTGAAATTTGCTTCAATGTTTGTTACAACTTTTGTGAACTCTAGGAAGTTAACCACATTATTCATGAACCCTAGTCTCAAGGGTATTATTCATCCTACTAGCATTATATTTTTTAGAGTATGTGATTTTCATAGTTCGTAAATCTCCGTTGCCCTTCAACTATATTCCTTCTTTATATTTCATTACTTTACAATCAAACTGTTTACTTAAAATCTAATAATTTGTCCAAACTACATAGGCATTTACACTTCGAACTAAACATCATTAACAACGGAAGAGCTGAAAATGAAGAGATGTTTTATGATTCATTCATTATTCATCATGATATGAAAATATTTCCAAAATTATACCATTGAGACTTAGGTTCCTTTTCACATAGCTTGCTAATTTTATATACGTGTATGTTAAAAGTATCATATATACATATATTACCATACAGTACATCAATCCATTATATATTGTGATTCTATGTATTAGTGTAATGACCATGTTAGCCCTTCACCGCGAAGCCAGAAGGTCGTGGATAGGGTCGTTCTCATTACGCTGAATAGTCCCACTCCAGGACAAAACAGCCGTTCAATGCTTCCTGGTTTTCTAACACAGATCAGTTTGTGATATAAAGTTAATGATGGTGTTTTACGAACCACAATAATATGTTGAATGTAACATACATGTGACCAAGGTCATTTTATATTTAGAAGGTGGAGGGGGGGCAGGGAGAAATACATTCTGAATATGTTTGTATTGTTGCTCATTACGACAAAAGGCGATGTTTTATTAATGTTTTTACTGAACAGAATTATATCATTTGCATATTTTAGATAGATACGTTAGCCTTTTGGTGGATTATTCTCTGAAATTTCAGACTAGGAAAGGATCATTTTTAGTAGTAAGCCTGTGAAGTAATTAGACACAAATGGGTATAGTGAACAGACTTGGTAGCCGGTTGAAGTGCAATAATTCCTACTTTCAGCGTTAGTCGATTCAAAGCTAGTTGGAGATGTCATTAACTTCTACAAACAACTCATTTTATTAAGAACATCGAACGGTTGAATGGTTAGATAACTAGAGGTAATCAGTAGAGCAACGTACTTAACCTGGGTTTCATTCCACTTACCACTTGTCAGTAACGCTTACCCTTGATTGTCATGGAATTAATACTCCTTATGAGATTATACTCTATGTTGCATAAAATTACGGTCTGAAAAGTTATAATTGAGCTTTATATAGAGCTACTGTTCACTGAGTAGTGTGGATTATCAGGTTTAAATCGAATTATATCTTTTAAGTTGTAGTGTATCTTAATGCTAGTTATCACTCGTCAGCAACGTTTTTCCTGATTCGAATTACCTTAAAACTACAGATAATCACTATTCAACTGAGTACCAAGTAGCACGAAACGTAGCTTCAAATTTTGCTTGGTGAATATCATCATCTAAACAAGTTTCTAATTAACCGTTGTACGATAATCGTTGGAAATTGATAATTTTGGAAACATTAAGACTGGATTTATATGCTTATTTTTTAATTCATTATGCAAACAAATTAAATAATCTGAGAAAAGGAAATGCGGAAGTCTGTTAGGCAAACGAAATAGAATAAAAAATGTTTACTTCTAGTAAATGATAGCAAAAGCTAAATACAAACTCTGGAAAAGATTTATAACTCACGATGAGGGTTTATTAAGTGTTGTGCTCTTTTATTCTTTGGATTTTGATTGTGAAGCTTTCTTCACTTTACTTGTCGATCTCCACAACGTATACTTCAGAATGAAGTAAGCTTTAAGAAATACTTCAAAGTTAAGGATTCTCCCCACCTCTTCTTCTCCCCTGAGGACTCTTTCGGGGTTCTGTTGAGTTTGGATAAACGGAGAGTAAAATAGTTATCATCTACTGAATTGTGATGTAATGAAACAAATAAGCAATGCTGGTGATTACCGTCTCACTCTTTCAATCATGAATTTATCAGTTCTGATATGCGTATTGATGAGTGACCAGAGTCATAAGATTCTTAAAATTTCTTGTTTTTGATTGTGTGCTTATATGCGTATACTCTGTGATATAAAAGACTTCGTAAACTCATACATTTTGAATACTATGCGTTGGTATTGCTGCGCCAACTGATTTATGAGTACCTTCAAGTCTTATCGATTGTTGCTGACCAGCTATAATGTTTGTTCTTCGTAAAACGTTTATTAATCGTTCAAACACATCCCCATACTACACTGTATCGAGAAAACTGAAATTCTCTGTAGTATCGGACAATCGGTGCTGAGAATTCCTTACTGTAGCGAAATAACTAACAGTACCGAATAAAGCTGCCATAATTATTCACATAGTTGTTTAAAACTTTCTATTTTATATTTTATTTCTCATATCATTGAAATTATACAATTCTCATATAATCAGGTTTATTTAGTCGACCAAATCCATCGGAGAATCTAAATAACAATAAAGGCCGGTCAGTTGATTCATCATTTACAAAGAGGGTATGTATTTATGTTATTTTGATAATATGAATATTCTTTTTTAATGATTCTTTATTCTAAATTGGCATCTAATTGTTCAGACAAGCTAACAGATATCCTGACCTATGGATTATATACAAAGCAATCTATTCAAATGGCATCTTTCTGAATAAACAGGTGGTTTCCTATCTACAAACTTTTAGATGATCAGTAAATGCTTTGTGCATCCAGATCGATCCGTCAAAATTCCATTCATTTTTCCGATGACTTTTGCATACTGAAGTGTAAAACTTTTATTTCAGTCGAGTCTGGGGATTACCTACAGCTGTCTGCTATGAACATGTCGAATGTAATGGCGAATAGCATATCGGATAGGAAAAAGAAAGTTTCTGAGTTGAAATTAATTCTTTTACTACTATTACCGTTTAATATTCAGTAATAATCCGCTAAATAAGTATAAAAATGGCTGCAAGTGTTTGATTTAACATAGTGAACACTGTAAAAACTTGTAGATAAACTCGGCTAAGTTGTAGTTAACATATAGAATCCAAGACTTGCGTTTAGTCGTATTTGTGACTCATCATCAACTGCTTATACCTACATTCATTTTAGTGTTCATGCTTTGACTTGAATCCAGTGCTTTCATGTCAAATTACGCCATGTGCAATTCCTGTTTTTAACATTATCAATAAAAAGATGCTGACACATTCCCATTATTTGTTTATAGGGTTGTACCATAGAATTAATATGAAATGAGTTAATTTCATTTGAAGAGTTTTATGATGTTATCTTATTGAATCAATCGGCATTTTGCATGGTGCTTAGATTAGTACCTGAAAGAAAACCGTACAATCATCATTGTCAGGTTTATATAACTAACATCTTTATTTCGAGGATTCAATTTAAATCATTGAGATCACAAAATAACTGACATATAATAATTTAATTGAATGTTCTAACCTCGCTCCAGAAAACTTTTGATTGATCAACTGGTTAGTTTCATTAGCCTTACAGGCAAACAGTGTAGCTTAAAACTGAGTACATAGACCTGTAATTAGAAGTCAAGATACCTGTCTTTTCCTCAAAATATTTCATATCTATGAATTATTAACTTTTAGGCTTGCTAAATAATCGCAAATATTTTCAGAGTCCCTGACTGTTAAATTGGCCTACTGTTACCTCTATTAGTCCCAGTAATATTATGTGCTAATCCCGCTTAGTATTCTACGGTTCGACAACGACAGCGACTTGATCCCAAATCAGAACAAGAGAAGAGCAGGTAGCAAGATGTATTGAGAAAATAACAGCAGGAGGCAAAAGGCCAAAGCAAAGCAAATAGTTACAATAGGGTTTATATAAACGATGGTATAGAGTATTCTAGAAACTTCCTGATTGGTCGTTAGCTCTAGTTGGCTAAGAATGGACCAATCACAGCACAGCTTCGTGAGCATGTTTTGAGCATGCTTTAATCAGGCTTGTTTCGTGCTAACACAGACATAAAAATGAACATATATTCATGTTCGGTATCTTAATATTCATATTGTATTATAACATAATTTAACTATTTCATTATACATGTATAGGTGACTAATGGTAGTTGACAGAAAATCTTGTTTGATCTAGGTTTCTTGCAATTTGATACTCGTCAGTCTGGCATGCCTATCGTCTTGAAGTTATTGGTGTTTCCTGATTGTTTCGAGTTGTAGTCACCCAGTTTCATAGTTTTTCAACTGTTACCATTAATCTATTTAAACTACAATTAATCTTTGGGTAGTTAGTAACCAACGCCGTGTTTATCTAGTTCTTAGTGCACGTCAAATGTTATAATAGCCTTTAAATGATAAGTTTCATTTTGACATTGCAAACCATTTATGATCAGTGTTCCTTATTTAAGACATTTGTTGAAAGCAGTTTAGATTGATGTTGGTTTTCATCACAGATAAAACTCATTTGATGAATCATTTAGAAACTACAGAGCAATGGGTAATTGAAGATTTGGTCACATACAAAACATTCAAATCTTTAGATTGCAATCGGAATCCGTTAGTGCCTATTGCCAATTTTAGTCAGTTTTCGGCATCATCGAATATTATTGTGATCAACTAGGTCCTTTCTTAAAATGGTTGGACGTCACTGTTCACAATTCCTTACTAGAAATTTCGGGATAGAACAGTTGTCCAATATTAACTGGTTCCTAATGCTTTCTCAGTTGACATCAATGGTAAATGTAAATGATGTTTATTATCTCAGTGTTTACTTCTTTTTTCCCTTGTAGAACCAACAATTTCATCAGCTGAATAGTTCCAATAATTTTACAGCAGTTATTGAACAGGATTATTCAGGTTCCATGAGTAACGGTAATTTGATCCAGATAAACGAAAATTGAATTGTCTTGTTTCATTGCATTGATTAGGTGTTGTCAAACGGATGACCATGCTGGGGTCCTGTATGCGTGTTTCGGAGACTCAGCATACATCAATTGCAATAGATTCTAGTGTTTTAGCTAGAGCCACTTGTTGACCAATTTGACTCAACGTACATACATTAAAAGCTCTAACATGAAGTTTAGCGTGCGGTTTCAGGAGACCTGGTATGATATTTCGGAAACTCGAGTAACCAGTACGAGTGGCACGCATAGATGTAGTTGGAGAAGTGCAAATAGTAGAAACCAGAGAAGGAGAACGTGTTTTGATCGCGAACAATGTGATTTTGAGTGTTGTAAGAGGTATGAGGGCAGTTGTCACTTCCCGGTTGCCCACATCGTGGAAGGGTTCTTTTTGAGGTACCAGTTAAAGAAAGTGGATTAGGGAAGGTCTTGATGACTTGAGAGTATGACCGCAGTCCCCAGTTGGTAACTGTTTGAGGTCGATCACCTATATTGTTGCTCTGGTTGTCAGAAGGGGCATCGGCCTCGTGATTTTCGAAGAAGCCCGGCTTTCGTCATAAGGCGTTATAGCTCTTTGAAACAAAGGCCTTCCAACACTCAAAGCGGTATTTAGATGATTTAGATGGATTTTTCTGATTCGCACCATTTTCTTAGCAGGGCTGCAGTTTTTGCGAAATGAGGGTTGCTAACCCTATACCCAACTCTCCTCCTTTATCCGGGCTTGGGACCGGCAGTAACCCTCAGAGAGTTCCAGGCAGATTTACACACAACAAACATAAGTAGTCTGACATAAGATGATTTATAGTAGTAATTGTATATTTTGAGAAAAGAACAGTCTAGAAGTTTTATTAAGCTTCTGTGTCAATAATAAGTACTCATAAGGTACTAGCATTTTCATCTTAGCAACGGGGATAATCGAAAATTGTGACTGAATGAGTTCAAACAAACTGGTTTTGTGATAGTTTTGGGTAATGGTATTAGATGATCATCGTCCTTTATAGCAAGTTGATTGATATGGGACTCCCTGCCGTTAGATGTTGGCCCTGTGGTGTTGACATTTTAGTGTTTGTCATGAGACCTGAAAATATTGCGTGAACATAGCTTTAGAGTTATGTACGAGGATGGAATAATTGTTCAGTCTGTCCGCCCCCATAGAGTTCATTGATGCTTAAGCGAGTTTGATCTATGACAGTTGCAAATAACATGCATGTAGTTCACTGTTAACAGTTTTCTTTTTCTTAATGATAGATGCTGTTTTCGGAAGAAAGTCTCGACATGCTGGTTCTTATCGTTTTATTCACGGTAATTTGATTGATTTGTCTGATGGAAAGCACTGTTCTACTCTTGCTACTGATAATCATAATAATAGTAGTAATGACGGTAATAATGAAAAATTGAGTATTTCAAATTATTCTTTCAATCGCGTTTACTTATATGAAAATCTAATTGATGGTAATGAACGGTCACGTTTATGGGATCATATGCAATTTTGGGAGGACACATTTTTTGATACAGTTGCACAAGAAAGAGATATTTTAGGTAAGTATAGTGTTAATAGACAACGTAATCATCAAAATAAACGTTATTTGTCATCTGTATTTGTATTAACTACGTTTCGTGGTTATGTTTGTAGTGGAGTGATTTGCAGTAAAAATGTGGATGTTCTTAGACCCAAGTTCCATGCTAGTTGGCATCCATTTATAGGTCATTCCGTATTTACATCCCATTTCGTTGCACTGCTTGATATGTTACCACTGAAGTGTTGCGGTTGGAATTGCGAACATCATAGAATATATCAACTTCGTCGAGATTTCCGATATGACCAACTACCATTTATCAAATATCAAGATACCTAATCCTTTATTGCTGTGTTTACTGACTTCTTTAACTGCCCTACATTATGGTAGTTATGTACGTAATATTCAGTCACTTATATTAGTGACAATAAGCAGCCTTAGAGATTTTACAGACATGTCATTTGTTACTACTCAGTGATCATTCAAGGTAGCCAATGATTTAAACAAATCATTTTTTTTCTCTGTTAAACAATAAAATGATTTACTACCTCTCCTGAATGTTTTGGACCAGTTTTTTATTCAACCTGAACTTGAACGTCACACTCAGATAATTAATAGCTCAATAACTTTATAATATCTTAATAGAATTATCATGTAGATATTTCGTACTTAATATTTTATCAATTCGGCTTAAAATTTAGCTACACATTATTTGAATACCGAACGAATTTCACAAAATCTAAAAGGAGGATGAGGGATTGCTAAAAGTAC
Source organism: Schistosoma japonicum (assembly GCA_025215515.1). Classification (NCBI taxonomy): domain Eukaryota; kingdom Metazoa; phylum Platyhelminthes; class Trematoda; order Strigeidida; family Schistosomatidae; genus Schistosoma; species Schistosoma japonicum. The sequence goes on from CM046063.1 coordinate 33,117,761, forward strand.
TCAATTATAACGCAGATTTCATAAGATTACTGTCTCTACTGCCTTAAAGTAGAAGAATTCACTGAATTGGGAGAATAGGATATTGATTGAAGAGATACTTGATGAGTGGTGGCATATTATTACTGTTGTTTGAAAAAGATTCCACAGGATTTCATGGGGCGGGAGGAAGTGATATTGAGATCACTAGTTTATAAGTGACTTTCAATATCTATGGTCATCAGTCGTTGATCTTCTAAATAAGTTTTCACAATATTTATTTAGTGCAAGTGATTTATTTCTGAGTGTGTTGTTAAGAGTTTAGAGTCTACAATAAATCACCATTGTAATTTATGCACTTCGAGAACAAGTTGAACTATCAACCAATACGACAATACCATGTCATAAGTTACAGAAATTCGATTGGATGGTTATTGAGTGAAAAGTTTTCAGCTCTTCATGAACTAATGAGAACACTTTCATAATTCCTTCGATCCATCTCAACACAAATAAGCTCCATGTTCTTTCTTTTCTAAAAATGTTGTGTTGATAGTTTCCAGGAATTGTTAACTTCGTGCCTGTAAATCCATAAAGTATTTGGCTGTATAGACTTAGTATTTTCAGGATAATTCCAACAATACACACGAATGAGGTTATCCATAATGCTTTTACTGTCCAATAAATTTGTTGTATCCAGTACTTTCAAACACCTGTCTGTTTACTTAGTGAGTGAGTGATGTATCCTAGTTTGATTTCCGCTAGAGATTCTATTTCAAATTATCTGTAACCGTATCTTATGTATATGTCAGTTTAATGTAGCTCGGTATTATCGATGAAATTCACAAATATCATGAATGTTGGAACTCGAAAAGAAACTTTAATAAAATTCACCCTCCAATATATCATAGTTATCAGCAAATCAACGAAAAAAAGTCACTGATAATTCTGGACGCATCATGGATTGTTGTTGGCATGCCTAATGCAGAGAGCAGTGATGATTTAAATCTATTCATCGGATTCCTTATTGAACAAGGTCAAATGCTTGTGTGATAATATGAAATAGTAGCTATATCCCATTGCACCCATTACGACTGGATACTTTTCAGTATAGACTAGCACTGGAAAAATATTTTAAGACAACCTGATAATTCGTTAAAATATAGTTGCAAATCGACCAATCAGTTTAGCAGTTTTTCTGGCTGTAGTTCTAATAGCTACTTTGGCTGAAGCTGTCAATACCACTTACTCGTTACATTACATTTTTGCTGCATTTATCAACATCATTACATCATAAACTAGGAAATCAACCAGCCTTATCCTCTTAAACACTGGCCGAAAATAGGCATTCTGAAAGATCTGTTGTGTCACGATATGTTTCAGCGACATCTTCGCGGTCAACGATATGTACAACTTCATCTTTAAAATCACCTACCAAGTAAATTTAATACTATAAATTGAATCTACTTTGAGATTTGACTACTTAAATATCTATTGGCACTTGTCAAAAACACTTTGAATTGTAACTTTCCAAATTTTACGTACACAAAATCTGTTAAACATAACGTTGCAACTTCAGATATCGTTATTCACCAATAAAGGACTAAAGTGAGTTTCCGTTTAATGAATTACACTCAGCAACTTCTTTCGAAAATCCTACACCAAAGTATCTTTCTTGAAAAGTAGTTTTGACTTAAAAATAAACGCAGGACTAAAAAGCTACGTTGTTTGTAAAAAAAATTGATGCTTGCAACCTGAAGTAACTAAGTTTATGGCCCTGAAATTATCGATTAGGAAGGAGACAAGGAGCATGTGGGTATGCAAATTTTCATATTTCGGAAAATCAATTTCATAGCATTTAGTTTACTCATGCATATCGGTCACTGAAAACTTAGCGAATAACATTAGACTTAATTATTAAGTAGACATTATTGAAATATCTCTATCTTTTTTCAGTTATTGAAAATCCTTCTAGTGCCACTAATAAATTTTTTAAATTCTCTGCCTTGTCAATTTAAAGGTTTAGATCAAGCACCAATGGAAACAATTGAGCATTTCGCCCATATGAATGCAACACAAAAACGTATAGTCCTATTAAAAGAAGATCGTCTTTTAGCATTATGTCTGTATAATCTTACAGCGTATATGACTTCGATGAATGTTGATAAGGGATTGTTAGTGAATAATGTACGTCGGCTGTTGGCAAGATGTCGTATTGGCTCATATTTTGGTGCTACTGTCAATCATTTGTTAGATAGTATAAAGTATTTGGTAAGTTACATTTCTAAAATCATATATATTTACTTTCCGGTTATGACAAATGGATATGTTTGCTTTGGCGTTATATTCAACACTTTTATCATTACCTGTGCATTATGTATCCCTCATTTTCCTCTAACTATACGATTGTACAAACTAACCAACAGATTTCCAATTTTATCTTACAAGATGGTAGATAAAGTATTTATTTATAGTAGTCTACTAGTAAGTAGTATAAATTAACACCTAAAAGTTATAAGTTTACAGCCACATGTGATTTTATTTTAACTGAATGATGTTTTCTACCACTGTATTCTGTGAACATATTTAGTGTAGCACAGCTCAACATGTTGGATGAGAAACATAAATACATGCTGTTAAAGCTTGAATTGAAATACTTGATGAAAACTACACTTGTTTACGCACCACTCATTTGCTGATTAATTAAAATACGGCCTGAATTTCTAAGAATAATACACTCGTTAAGCATTCAGAATCGTTACATATAAGTTGGGACAATGTTGGTGCTGGATAACATGGTTTCGGATAAATTATTACAACCCAGATACATTTACTAATTGACTGACTTTTGACCCTGAGCTTAGTATTACTTCATTCCTTTCTTTCTACGAGTCTAATCCCCGGCCTGAATCATATTTGAAATGTTTATTCTTTTTAATATGCCTATGCTACTTCTATTACCTCGGTATTCATTTTCCTGTTATAACACAATTTGGTAATTTAACTAGATGCATTTACGTGCCTGGTGCTACACTGTATCATCACTAACTAATTGGTATCATAATAAGGATAATCACTTGGTTAGATTTAAGGTATCGTATAATGAAACACTGGCGTAACCGTTTAAAATATCTAAGTTTAAGATAACATAAGACTAATGATACAACAACTTGACAACCTCAGAATGATATTGAGATCACAAATAAGTTAATTTTTAGAAATTAATTTACACTAATAGTGAAAAAGACAAGAGGTAAGTTTGAGATTAATACAACAGTCATATCAGATAACTGATCAAAATTATTTTAGTGAGTTTCTATAACTTCCTATCTATGAAAAAATGATGTGAATTTTAATTACTCCATTTACATTGTCTTTATGACGCTTATAGATAGAGATAGCTACTTCTCTGTCTTTTTCTCAACCCTAAAAAAGTGATATTTTGTAACACAGTTTATCTTGTTACTAACTGAATATAAGTGGCTTAACAGAAACAGTTGAACTTATGTTTTGACAGTCTGACTTTATATTTATGAAATTAAAATTTTTAAAATCGTCGTTTAGATGTTAATAATCAGATTGGTATAAATTATTTTGTCTTTTACATTCAATTGCTTTCTTTCTATTGTTTCTATTTTCTATTATAGAATGGTAACTCAATTGATTTACTACCTCCAATGACTAGATTAAGAGTATTTCAATCTTATGAAATTGAAATGTTGGATGATTTATCTAAAGAAGCAAAAATTTTAGAGGTAAATATTATAGATGATAAAATGTGAAAATGATAACCTATAGCATAGCTTACAACATTGTGATTTATTCTTGGGATTGATTACAAATGGATGGTGTGTGCTACTAGATAAATATTAGGTAATATGAATTCCTAGTTAAATTGTATGTTTTTATCGACTATCTCCTTTGATCCTTTGACAACAAAAGAAAGTACATCTCGGGTGTCAAGTGATTTAGACTATATCAGTGACATTGTTGAATAAACATGATATTAGTCAATTCTGTTCAGATTCGTTTATTATAGATTCTTTTATACTTGAGAAAGACGGGTGTTATCAGAATACATAATCGTATTATCAAAGCATCTATCCTGTATGAATATAGTTGTCTTTAATAAATAATATTTGAAAACTGAAGTTCGTGTAAAGGGAGATTGACAGAGATACATCTTCACAAATGCTTTGAATTGGTTGATATCATAAGGGGTTCAACCATTGTGAAGTAATTTTACACTAGTAGGACATCTAGTGATGTTATATTTGTGGAGTGGGAAAGTATACAGTGTTATAGCACAAGGTGAGTCCATTTAGCCTTTATAATGAGCAGGTAATCGTCTACAACTAGAACGGAAAATATGACAACAAGTGTCACACAGCAACATCAACAATTGTAACATACTATGACTAACAAAGTGAATAATGTATATAGGGCAGAGTTTTAGCTTATCCAAAGCTCAGTGAACATATACAGTAAAAACAGTCCTTATGTATCCACCAGTGGAGTATGAGATATAATCGTTGACATAAGCATACGACTCAAATTGACTAATTTACGCCTACATTATTTTAATTTAGCGAATTAATCTATTATTGTTTATGTTGACACACAAGAATGAAAGATAATTTAAAAAATCAGGAAAAATGTATGAAAATTTTTGGATGGTTCACATTTTACCCCGTTGTCATATGTCCTACATTGACGGTCAGGATTGATCGAGCGTTTTACAAAATTCTTTCGAACACAAATATTAGGTTTACGAATGGACATGTATGTAAAAATATGAACTTATAAATCATGTGTAATAGTTGGTGAGATGCAATAAACAACTCAAGATGATCTGTTCATGTCAACTCGATGTTTTGTGTCAATCAAGTAGGGACAGAATAGAACTATATTTCGCCTTAGTTGTCCTAGGCTCAGTTAATCCGGAAGGTATTCAATGAAACGGTGATAGACCTGTCCATCTTATATAACTGGCTTCACAAAGTAACCTGTCTTTAGGTATGGTGTTAATCAAAGATCGATCGTACAATATAAACGTTTAGTATAATCACAGTAAACGTTTTTCTCACTATATTTCCTAACCGTCATATGTCAGCAACTTCGGTTTATTTCTATAAATGTTTAAATAAAAATGTTGACCCCGTTGATATTGTTTACTTTGTGTCTACATACACTTTGTTGCTACCGTGAGTTCGTCATAAGGTAAACTTATATTGACTAAACACTCACTGGCCTATGACTTCTCATAGCAGCCTTATGTTGTCAACATAAATTTATTGTCTCATATCGAAATTAAGTAATATTATGGTAACCAACTATAACTTGGAAGCAATACAATGTATAATTATCAAATATTTAAGGATTCTCTAATAGTTTCATGATAAATTTATAAGCTATATTCTTTTGTAAGTCAGATGTCTTAAGTTAGTCGTTTTCTGTTCAATGGCTTTTAATAATGACATAGAGTGCTGTTGTGCAGTTTAATTTCCTGTGTTCATTATGATCCAGTAAACAAGAAGCCATAAACTACTAAAATGAACACATCATCGTCTATAATCATAAAACAAAACCATCGCTATTTCAAGTCAATATCAATCAAAGTAGAAATCAGCTTTGCGTATTGCTACAAAAATCATGTACAAACTAGAGCATGATATTTATATGCAAAATATTAACAGTTGAAAATTAAATCAATAAATTTCAGAATTTCACTTGATAACTTGGTCCTATCTTCTTCAGCAATGAAGTTGAAACGTTGTTCACTTTATTTTAAAGTGTTTGCTTTGTATTCACTATTCCGTTGATATTCTAATTTACATAGCTAGAAATAGGGTCATAACAATTAGTCTTGTTCCAGTGTTTTTATTTTTTTCTATTTTAGATTTATGGAAAATGTTTAATGATTCGTAATTTGTTAGGTGAAATTGTTAACAAATTGAATTATGATCAATTGATTGACTTATCATTTGAAGAGTTAATCATTTCTGTGAAATTTAATGAACAATCAAGCCGTGATCAGTTTTCATTGTTACGAATTCGTTGTGATCAGGTAGTTATTCGTAATAATACTTATATTGTGGCGGTTTTCCATGCAATTTATTCCTTTGATGAATTATCGCATAGCAAGATGCTCTCGGTGATGGTGGCGGTGGGGAACGTGATTAGTTCTGATTTGTTGTTTTTATCCATCATAAACTATTCTCCCATATGGATTATTAAAAACTAGGGACTACTGGAAAATATACCTCATCCTAGTACTCAGTTCTTCCACAGTAAACATCTGTGACTTCACTACTTATCAAAACCACAGCCCTATGGTTAGCACTATTTTAGTGTCTCATACTAAGATTGAAGTAACCATTCAATATTTCATAACTTTCACCAGTATCCCAACAAATTAGCTACAAGCTAAGTATAATAATCACAAGTATCCTTTCAACGAAAAGTCAAAGGAGGTAAGAAACATTTCTAATTATTCCTCTAGGAACCAAACCTATGATCTTCAAGTTTCACGGTTAACGCTTAATAGTCAACATTACTGCGTTGGCCGGCATCCAGTGGTAGGTTTCCTGCTTCAACCAGTTTGTGATTTGGGTTGATAGTACTGCTTTTTAAGTGTTGGCTGGGAGACCTGAAGATTTCGTCCTATATTGGGGCAAATAACTATCATCCATTTATTTATGGTTTCAGTGAAAACCACAAAGAATATTGATTTGGTGTTTGTAATCTTCTGTTGTTCAATGTAAAACGTAATGTTAGCTAATGAGTCCAAATCACCATAGATTTGCATTCATTTTCATGGCTTTAAGTTATTGATGCATATTTGCATCTTGAAATGATTTTCTTGATTTACCATTTATTCACAAGCGTTTATTAGTGTTAGATCGTATCAAATAGAATGAAGCACTTGTCCTGGATTCTTTCGGTTTCTACAATCTAGTTTTCCTCATACTAGAGTCATATTTCTATTCTTGTCTACCTGATGGAAAAGTGAGAGGCAACCACGTCAAAATGCACGCATCTCGTACATGATAGAAAGAAAAATAGTTGTAGCACTAATCGTAATCGTAAAGCAATGACTACTAAAATTTGATTTCATGTTAAAAAAAAGCATGTTTGATGTATTTCTTAGATAGAAATTCCTTACTGTAACAAATTTTATAGTATTCGACAATTGTATTATTACTATTTACATGCGTGACTGTCTTAAATTAGTGGATAATTCAGTGATATTTGATGAAAATGAACTGAGTTTGATTATTGTTGTCGAAGTCAGATCTAGGATGTGTCAAAAACATTCAGCTAACAAGTTGCGAACAGGACACAATATGCATTCCATATTACACTTCCTATCCACAACTCAGCTTTAATCACCTTTAACGCAGTATTTCGAAGCACTCTGCTCAAAATATATACAATGAAATACGGATTGATTATTTGCAGTCCTGAACCTTAATATAACCTCTACACATTTAGTTTGTAGTAAATTGTTAAACTTAAGTTTTCTGCTACTTGATAAGCAACCAAAATTATTTTCTTCATTAGTTTACACATAGAATTAAACTTAAATCATAGCGATAAACATACAAAAGGAACATTTGCAGCCTTTTTGAAGTTTCACCAATGACGTTATGTTACACAACAGTAAAAAGTTTCATAAATATATTGATTGCTAGCAACATTTATCAGTAACTTGATTACTTTCTTTGATGTTCAAGTATAGTGGTTTTCTTTCAGAGTTGGTTATCAGTGACTTAAACCCTTTTAGTTTAAAATGTCTATCTAATAGACAATTGAACTTATGTGCCAAGGTTTGTAAGTTATGTACATAATCAAACAAGTACACCGCCTTGAATCCCCCTGATCATAGCGATCCGTCTTGGTTCAAATACTATACCTAGGTTATTTTATAAATACACGAACTTTAGGTCATGATATCAGTGTGCTCCGAGAACCTCGCTGGGGATTGAACCCTGGCTATATATATCTAATCTGAAATTTACATTTGAAACATCTGACATCGTGTTTCACATTGAATTTTTATTCTTTTCCTTTCTAGGCTAAACAAGTATGCCATATGATTGAAACATTGATTCAAAAAGGTGATCTTGAAAATTCTTAACAGTAATTGATCGTTTCTGTAGCTCTTCCGTAGTCTATCATTTATCAAGGTAAGTTCGCATATATGTAATACTTTGGAAGCATTCAAAGAGCTGTATAAATTGAAAATCCATGTATATTTTTACCATTTGTACATATTTCTCCTCCTTTTACTCAAGAATATTTCATATGTACAAATGATTCTCATTGATAAATTCTTTGATTCTTAGTTTAAGTATATTTTCATCCAGGATTCTTCAATGGGATTATGTCTTGCTAGTTGCAAAAAATACTTATATTCTCTGTGATCGAATGTTTTGTTGAGAATTTGTTGTCGTTGTGAACGACGTCTTTAGCGTTTACTTCTAGAAGTAATTCACTTAATCATTTCACAATCACATAATCAGCCACTTCTAATTACCAGTGTTTGTGAATGGTTGTCTCGGAAGTTTCGTATCTGAACTCATAGAATACCAGATAATATTTGGAAACATGATACTTAAATCGATCTACAAACCATAGTGATTTCAAAATAGACTGGTGTATATCGAAAAAGTTGGTGGTTAACTAAACAAAACACTCATTAAAATGCAAAGATAAATGAGGATAAAAAAGGTCTCTGAAAACAATTATTGACAAATAATTTCATTCTGATCGATTCTGAACCATAAGCTCCTATGTTTCCAAGCTATTGGTTACAGAAGTTCTGGGGATTTTGACCAATTCAGTGTAGTGTTTACTAATTTAGCTCAAACCGATACTAAACGACTTTGTTGACTGATGTCACAGGTTTGGTTTTGTCACATCTAGCTCCCGTTTCATTCTACTACTGAATCAGTCTTCATTTCATGTCGAGTAATTAGGTATTTGGGCATAGGTAATACATTTCTCAACCACTGTAATCGATGAAATAGTTGCCATCAGATTCTTTGACTAACAGGTTAGTTTTTAGCTAACAATATTAAATGTTTATTTACTTATGAAGCCTCTAATTAATTAATGGTCTGTAACAGTCTCTTTTGTTATTCTTGAATAATATGTCATAAACTAGAAACTACATAAATTCCAACATTCATATCTCAGCGACATAATGCAATAGGCAGATATTGTGAAATCGTTGAAAGTGTTTAATAACCAAACAAAATATATTTCAAGAAGACTAAATAAAATGAAAGTTCACATGAAGAGATACTAGAATTTCAGATCGTAGGCAGAAGGGTGACTAACAGTGAATATATATGAGCCCCTATGATTAATCCTTAACTGTATCACCACTCAACTTGTCCAATCACTGATCATGATTATCGTTAACAAATAATCTTACAATAACTCTTCTACTTGTTTGATAAGATTCATTAATAGAATGTTTCCATCTTTTTTTTTTCTCCTCCCCCACCCCTCACTAAACACCACATTAAGAATGAATTCTTTTTAGGTTCCTTTTTTTACTTTTTTTGTTTATCTATTTATTTTTATTATTATGCATAGAAAACTCGGTTCCTTCTTCTATGTTATGAAAACAATGGGGTTATATTTTTTAAAAAATCTGATGATTTCCGGATAAGTTGCGAGTGCACACACACAAGTACACACGTATTCCTAGAATAAAGAACAATTAGAAATTTTGATACTAATACATTTGTACACATCTCTTCATATACATAACTCAATGAGAAGCACTGTTATAAATAAAACTAATGTGAATATGTTTAATGAGAATGATAGAGAATTAGTGTCATGATTTATTCTCTTTTTGTCCACTACTGATTGTCATCCACCTCTTAACTACTACCAACAACAAAATATACACCAAAATGTCACTTGTTTACCTCTTTCAAATGATCTCTTTTCGACAATCACATGCATATATAAGTATATAATCGATAAACTTACTGATCACTACTTCCTAAATCCCTTAAATCCTTCAAATAACATAATTTCTTTTCACAAAAGAAAAACAACCTTCATTTAAGAAGATCGGAAAAATAGGAATGTAAACCACCCTTTCGTAAAAGTTTTTTCTACTTGTTCCTATATCGTATAAATATAGTAAATATTATCGCTTAAATCTTTACATCATCCTACTTCCTTCTTTCTACGCTTGCCAACCCATCAAAACCAATTTGATGATGATAGTTGACTAGTGATTCTGATCTCTAAGACGCAGTAAAATTTAGTTATATGGATGATGTTTTGTTTCTTTTGTTTATTCATGTATTGACCTTAAAAGCATAAACTATAAGAGTTTTCATGTTTAGATTAATTGAAAGAAAAGCGGAAAACTTGCATAAAAGTATATCTTATACGATATTAGTGAATGTGTGTATTGTATGTTTGTGAAGAATGAACATTTTAGAAAAATGGTATACATATCATCACAACAGCAGAATATACAACATCGATGACAGCAATTTTTCTAATGATTCACGTGTATATAGTTTTTTCTTTAAAGAAATGAATAAGCATTAAAGAAAAAAATTGAAATTATGCTTAAATATAGTGATGATACGTTGGTTCGAAGGTAGTCAACAGGATAAACTGCTTGGAGTAGGTTTTATGCTGTTTGGCACGTACCTAAAATTTTGTGAAGACTGATACTCATTGATTATTCATTTTGACAGATTGTGATTGTTCCTACAGATTTATTTGAATCATTATAAACTTTTTTGGATGAGCAGATTGTGCATAAGTAGTGCTCACGATATCAAATCTATTAGACTAGTGGATTCATTATTATCTAATCTGTGCCATTAGAAAAAAACCTAGACAAACATAATATTGTTCACTACTTGGTGATTAGTCAATGTATATAGCTCAGTTGTATAGGGTGTCAGTAACGTCTTGATCAGTAGTAACAGTCAAGGATTACGAAACATAATGATCTAGGGTTGAATCCATCGGAGAGGTGTAGATACTTCTAAAGACTGTTCGAAATCTTCGTTGGCACGCGTTGATTATTACACTGTTTAAGTGAAGTAGGTTTTCCTGGCGACCACCTTCAACTGACTAAACACCAGTAAAATAGCCCATGTGATGATGTTAGGTCACTTAGACTAGTAGTCATATTGCACTACAATGGACCATACAGACATCACAATGAACACTAAAGAGTGACCATTCACTACATAGAGTGAAGTTGAATTACCATTAATTGCAAAATCACTTTCAATTTCGGATGGATTTATATTACAATGGATGACTAACGTTGAATAAGTTAAGGGTTATATTTACTTACTTGCTCAGTGTGTATCACTAGTGCATGAAATATCGGCTACTTGGTTCGAGTCCAAATGTGGATATAAACACTAAGATATGACAAGTTCATCAAACTTATAAGTCTCAAATACGACGAAATGTGTATCCTGAACTCTACGTTTGCGAAAAATATATGATAATAAAGAAGCAGTCCACTCATGGTACATATGTTTTGATGGAGACTGATCAAGGTGTTAACCTTTACAAATTACATAATGAGTTTTGAATTCTGGAATCCTGTGAGCAAGTATAATATAAAGTTGTGACAAGTATTATTCAGGAATGTCTAGATTTAAAAAATGGTTATCAATGGTACTAAATGATTTTTTCATCGTATCACAAACTTTTCATGATACTGCCTGCCTTTATACTTGCGCAAATTTGTTTAAATCTAGCCATGATATAAATCTAGACTTAACACATTATTTTTAAAACTACTCGAGGAGCTTCTTATTCCTTCAACCTAAGACAAATTCTCTATTTAACGCTTTCTGGTTTCCTGTAGGACTATGATTGTGACAATGATTGTTACTCTCTAATGTTGATCTAATTCTATCCGATTAAGTTGCGAAACTTGATGATTCGAGTTGTAATAGTACAAGAACATGCATCTCCTCAAAGTATCTCTTACGGACTATGCCAAGAAGGTTTCCAGTAGATTATCTCTTACTAATATTTAACATAAAGTTCATAGTGTACACAACATCAAATCATTTAAACTAGTGGCTATGTGACTGCAACTTGACTATTGATAGACCATGATCTACATTAAACAAGATTTGACAAATATGATAAAAATGGTTACTTACTACTCATTTACTAATCAATGTAAATTTTTTTTTGTTTTTTTTTTTTTGTAGAAAAACATTTCAACTCTCTTTACAAACTAATCTCTCTCTGTCTCCCCCCCCCCCACTTCCCTCATCAACAAAATAACAATTTTTTTTTTTTAATACACGTATTTATAATTTTGTAATTAACTATTATTTGATTACAGAATATATTGCCTATTCTATTGTCATGTACAAGAAATGACATAATAATTCATGGAATAAACATGTTCTTTCATTCAATAATTTATTATTTACTTGAATTGTTAACTTTCTATTTCTTAACTTTAATCATTGATATTTTTTTTTGAGAATGATGAACTCTTCTTGTGGTACTTTTTTGTTTAAGACTATTTCACTATTCACTATAGAATCTGTATGCATAATACATTTATCACAACTTGAAATCATTTATCATCATTTTGATCATTCATATATATATTTATATGCAGTCACATGATCTTTGTTGCTATGTCTTTGTATACGTAGACTCTTTTATTGTTCTATAAATGCAAAGTGTATTTATATTAATGTATATGGGTATTGCTCAAGCTTTTTGTTATCTTCATACATGTAATCTTCTTTTATTTATGAATTTGATCTCAATTGTCTAAGCCTCTCCTCTCTTTTCACACACACACACACACACACTGTATACGCATTCATATAATGTGATCTTGTGGATGAATATTTATAATTATTCCACAATTCTAATATATACCAATTAATAAATTTTATATTTATAAGAAATTGTCATGATTAAGTTAATGGAGGGGTTTTGTTGAAGTTGAGGATTATTTTTTGTATTTTATCAATGACTGATCTCAATTGAGTGATATGGAAAACTAGGAAAGCACTGAATAACTGTATCTTTTTTTAATATGAAACTCCTCCATGACATCCACAACCTAAGTCTCACGTAGAACGCTTAAAATTAAGTACTATTAGACCGGTTGGCATTCAATCGTAGGATTTCCACTTCCAATCGATTTGTGAAATAGTGCAACCACTACAAGAGATCCAAGCCTATTATGTACACCCATCTACACCGTTGAGTTAGTGTCAATTGATAGAATTTCAACTTTAATATAATAAGTGGTTACTGTTTCACTTCACGTTAGGTCTGAACTTTACCAGTCAATCAAGATTTTTCACTAGAACATTAAAAGAGCTTTTAAGCAAGTCACTAGTGAGCTAATTACTATACTTGAATTGAGTTCGTTCGGTAAAGATTGACCTAGTAACCTGTTGTGTTGTATTCTTAGTTGAATACTATTGAAATAATTGAACACTGGACAGATGTTCCGTCCTAGATTGGGACGAATACAAACAATAAATTGAAACTAATCTTTACAAATCATTTCCATCTCAATTATAATAATCAGTGATCTGCTTCAGTAAACTCTCCGAATTCCTGTAAGAATTCGTAACTGGCTGATGGAACTCAGAGGATCCAAGACTGTAACACATCATCGGTGAAATTGATTTAGAAATTCCATCATTGGACATCAACTTAACGTCGGTGATAATTGAGCGTTTGCTGTGGAACCTAAAGCTTTTTCGTTCGGTCTCCATTAAAATGGTTGTGATAGATGGTTAGCTTCTTCCGTTCCTAGTTGAATTTCATTTTAATGAATATTCTCAACTTGTAGGCGAATTATTTATTATTTAGAATGCTGGTAAGTTAATGAGTTTTGGATAGTCGTGTCAATTTTAGTACTGAATACTTTAACGGTTCACAATCTGAAACCCCTCAAAGAATCCATGGAATTCCTTGGTTCATATTCAGGATTATTTGAAGCAGTGATGATAGTGCTGCATTTAGTCTTTTAAATTAGTATCCAACCAATATGTCACATTTTCCTAATTCGGTTAATATCCAGTATTATGTGGCGATCTAATAATTGCTTTAAAATAATCTGGCTTTTGATTTTTGTCTCCAGAATTATATCCGAGATGTTGGATTACATTACATTTTGTGCAATATAAATGGAGTCCAAACTATATAAAAGATTCACCGATCGACTAAAGTTGAAAGTACGGGCTAGTTTATTAAGATTCTTGGTCTTGCAAATATCGTGTCTAGGACAATACTTCGAAATCCTGGTTTCGATTCCATAAATGGATGAGTAATCTGACTAACGTGTGCAAATGAACTAATTATGCTTTACGATGCAGCCTCAATATCACCGTACACTGTCCAAGTCAGAATTTTCGCAATGAACAACAACAATGAGTTGAGCTGATTAACATAACGATTCTTTACAATTCTTTTTGTTTTTGTCAATCTGTATACAGCCATCAGGGTTTACGAAATGATTATTGTGAATAAAGATAACTTTCTGTATACAAGTGAAGTTGGTTTTAATTAAGAGTAAATAAAGATTAAGTGAATGTGCTTATAAAGTGGGAAGGTTATTGCTAAATATGTTTGATTAAAGTGAATTGAAACATTTAACACTCATCTGTATACATCTAATTGAGCTAGAACATTATGAATGTACTGTGCAATCCTTGAACTATATCGAATCTTTTGAAGTTTACTGAATCTAATCTCAGCTGTAATGTTTTCATTTCGTACTGACAATAAAGATCATTGCTTCACATTACTATATTAGGCGATTATAAAGTAGAAATGTAAATCATCAACTGACCATTCAAGTTTGATAACGCTATATGTCGATCACAACTATATTGACATATGAAGTCTATGAGAAGTTGCATGTTATATACTTATCCGAACTTGGATTATATAAGCACAGATTATGATTTCAGCTGTCACAATGACTGTTAATGAAGTTACTCACATCCATTCACTGACATCCGTAATTGGTGAATGTAAGCTGTGAAATATTCATTATAAAGACAAGTATGTCTAATCAGGATAAGTACAATTTTGTATATTATTAAAATAATTATTAAGTCGAGAAAGCTTACTGAAGGTATGAGTATAAATATCAGATCATTATGTAGATGTAAAATGGATCAAACTGAATAAAATCCATTTATACACAATCAAGAAATATGTTTAACTGTTACTTACTTACACCTTTTACCGCTCACAGAGATGCATAGGCCGATCACAAGTATTCTCCACTGAACTCTGTTCTCAGCAATCCTTTCTAGTTGCAGTTCATCCTTTTAATATCTGCTTCTAATTCTTGATTCAGTGTGTTATTTAGCCTTCCTCTTTTTCGTTTCCCAACAGGATTGATTCTAAGTTAATGTTTGCCTGTTGAATGTGAATACATTTTACTAATTAAACAAATTGGTGGTTATATGAACTCAATAACTTATTACACTATCATCTAGTGATACTAACTTGATACTGATTATCAAATACTACAACCATTGTACAAGAAATCAATATTTCAATAGTATTAGTTCTTACTATACAATTGATGAATAACGTGGAATCATGAAATACTGTTAATGTCTTCTAAAATTCTTGAAAATTCACTTTGTTTACCAGGAATAAATAGTTAAAAAAGAATCGACACAGTCATCTCCATAATTTTTCTGCATATATTTGATCTGTAGGCTTGTATTTTTTTATACTGTATGACCAGATAACCAATGTATTTAACTTCATGCATATACTACAGGAGATCGTGGTTTACCGTTTAGTGCAGAGCTGTATTCATGGTTTTTCTGATGAAGTTAGATAAAAGACGAAATATTTCTTATTTAATTTTAGGTAAACATTCTATGAATTCGAAACTAAACTCGAAACATTTAAACGTCGGTAAATATCCGATCGTTTATCATAAAAAGCAGCATAGACACATCAGTATTATTTGTCAGCTTCGTTGTTTGTAGCATTTCAGGATACAAAAACTAATGTAAATTGAAAATATCCGAAAGGAAATGTGATTACTAGGAGTGATGTTCTTGATTATTTAGCTTTCAATAATACCAACTTTGAAAGTCTGTGATTATAGTACATTCAACGATCTGCTATACAGTTGTAGTGGTCTTATTTGTCATATTTAAGCTCGTTTGTAATTTCGCAATGTGGTGAAAGCTTGTAGACTTTCATCATAACACAGAAATCACATACAGATGTAGAATAGTTTCGACTCTAAATTACTGAAGATTTCCACTAGTTGATCTATAAGAAGTTTAGAAATGAGTATATAACACCATGTTATTCATCAATTTCTGCACCATACACATCATTTACTAATCTTAATATTGATTAACTCTACGAATAAACACAATTGATTAGTGAACATGGATGTTGTAGGTCGTTTACAGTGTTCACTAGATTTGAATCTTTAACGTCAAACCTATTTGGGACTTATCATACTACAGTAGTTTAATTTCATTTGCATGTTCAAAAAGCATACTCTATTTAAAGTTCTATCTACAATGATCTTATGGATTCAGTACAGTCGTTTGGTATAGGAAGAGCTTTGATAAATATATTTGTAATAAACATTAGTGTTAGACTGTTTAAATGTATTCTAAATTTGTCTACTTATTACGTAACATTATTCTTATCATAACTAACAGTACTATCTTATCAAAGCCACTGAAAGCCAAACTTCAACTGAATTGTACTTTAAAACCATACCATATTCCCTTCATTTTCAATGGTTTTTTTAAATATTGATTGGATAATTAAAAGCTAATTCGTAGCTTAACAACATACATGTTAATAATGCAGAGTAGCTGATCGTCATTTGGTTTATTTATTCACATCATTCATTAGCTAACAGGTAATTCCAGCCATATCTTAGTAGTTCCACTGTTTTATTAAGATAATCCGACTGAACGATCAAGAATCAGATAAGTCAGACACCACATGTTCATGTATTACAAGTGGTCGTGAATCGAAAAATTATACATACAAAAGGGAATGGAAAACAAATGTCAGTCACAATATTCTACTCATTCAAATCTGTTACTCCTCTATTCGTCTTTATTGTTCCTAGGCAGTCAAAACTAAACAGGTCAGTGTGCCGATCTACTTACTCCATATCATGTATTTGTTCGTTAATCAATATGTTAATCCTCACAAATATTTCGGTGTTTTTATTATTTACCTTTATAATACTTCATAGTTTGGTAAAACGTAGTTTGTTAACTGTTTCTTTTAGTGTATCAGTTACATTAAGCTGATCTTTCATATTATTATTATTTATCAACTACACAATAATAATAACCACAACAGATTTCTCGTTTCAGGGCTTGAAAGATCTAGGTTTGTACGTAGCTGGAATCATGAATATATATACAGTGAAATGGCGAAGTTTCGTACAATGATTCCGTACATCATAGTTTATACCGTTAATTGATTTAGTCTACTGTAACACTAATACATAGGTCAACTTTTACTAATGACATATGGAAGTAAAAAATGATATTTATAGATTTATTCGCTTACGAACGCCGTGTCAATAATGAAACTTCGAAATCTTGAGTTCGATTTCATGAATAGATGAGTGATATGACTAAAGTATGCAAATGAACTAATTATGCTTTGTGATGCATCCTCGATATCATGGTGAATTGTTCAACTAATTGACTATGTTCGTCATTAAAATATGTTAGCTAAACATCACCGAAAACTGGGATGGATTGTTAAGTTTTTCGGTCCTAGTATAAGACTCATCAGCAATGTATACCTTCGATGCAGCCAGACAGTTAGAACAATGTATTCGACGCATTCTGCAACATTTTATTATATATACATACAGGTTTACCTGTATGTATATATAATAATTATGAGTTTAGTTTTATGAATTGAATTTTCACAACTTTATGCTCATATTTGCTTGATATTTTTTTATTATCACTGTCAAGTAATTAATTGCTATCTAGATTCAATTCTGTTGGGACAACACTCAAGAACTTCAACGAAGTTTCTAGAACCCTCAAAAGAGCCAAAGACATTGCATTCAGTCACTGATCGACAGAACTTTTCATAATCCCGACGTGGTGTATTCACATTGGGTAATAGCTGAAACTTCTTAGTTCGGAATAAATGGATTACAATGATGATTTAATTTTTTTCAGAAAACTATAAACATACTTATGGTTTGTATATAACTCGCTCTTACAATCTTAACGGAATAAAGATTCCTGTAAACTTGTCTTCTGCTGGGATGGCTCCCAGAAAACTCAATGAAGCCTTCAGATCCCTTGAAGGAGCCGAAGACATTCCATCCAATCACTGATCGATAAAACCTTCCAGAATCTTGACGTGGCATGTTCTGATTGGGTAACAGTTGCGACTTCTTAATTCGGATTGAATGGATTATAACACTGATTTTCGTTGTTCAGAAAACTATAAATACACGAATATTTTGTACCTAACTTACCCTTCATCTCACTGGAATAAAGTTCCTGTCTACCCGTCTTCTGTCTTCTGATTTGCGACCAGGAGGGTTTAAGCGTCCGGGATGCTATGGCAGTCCTCGACTAGTCAAGCATCAAGTACGTGACATAACATCTTCCAAATTACAACTAGAAGAGTTTAAAGCGTTTAAGTTCTAAAGTTGTCCGCGGTTAGTGAAGCCATTAAACACAAAATCATTTCATGATTATCAAATGACTTAGATATAATGTGAAATATCTGGTATTATCTAACCTTTATATTCTATCTGTATTCTTTTGATTGTTAATTTTATTCTTTTATCAGTTTCTCTGTGTAAGTATTTACTGATTCCATTTAGCAATAACGTAATCAGAGGTATTCATTCTTTTCCTAAGTTGTATTGATTTATAATAATAAATTGTGTTCTTGTCGAGGAAGATAATCGATTTTTTCTTGTGGATTTTTTCATCTAGAATTCATTACTTAACGGTTTTATTGTTACCAAAGACTACTTAATTGTTTTGATGATAAAAACTTTTATGTCTGTTGCATACAAACAATTAACGAAGTCACAATAGTAGATACCAATATGAGTGCTTAATTGGTCTCTGTATGTCTGCCGAATGTCCACTCAGTCCCAAGCCGGAAATGGAAGGTACAGAGGCAAATAAAATCAAACTGATAATTCATATTCTATTTCAGACATTTCTTTATATATACACAGAATCATACTACACAGCCGGCTAATCATGAATTTAACATTATTACAAAACAAAGAAGATAACAGTAGTGAATAGAGGTAACGTATACACAATTAGTTAACTGTAGTTCATGAATGAGAGACAGTATACTAATAGAAAATGTACCAAACGGAAGTACAGAACGCGAAGGATATAATGATGAGAATAAAATGTTTACTTTACACACAACTAAGCAACTGAAATAATCTTCTAAAATATAGTTCGTTACAGTTAATTATTCTTCTTTAATCACTCAGCATAACATTAACTCTTTATTGAAATTGATGAAATGAAACAACTGTATGGCAACAATAACTAGTTGACTGTCATAAACAGATGAATGAATGAATGAATACTTTATAGTGTGGATCAGTTATTTTGTTGAGTATTTATATTATCATTATGAAAAGTAGATAAACACTAGACATGTAACCTGAAAAATATGATCATCGTCAATTGATTTATTAAATTAGATGTTAGAAAGAAGCCAAACAACAACAACAATGAGAGAGTACATAGGCAGAGAGAGAGAGAGAAATCGGGGAGAAGAAAGGAAAGAAACTGCCTCTTCAATTCAGTACACTTTACAAAACTACGAATTCATATTTATTCTACCATGATATAGGTAATGTCATAAATCCCAAACTAGGTTGTCTTAAGTTATCAAAAACAATTTCAGTATCCAGGAGATTAGCCCACATGCTGCATTCACTATTTTTATTCAATCAGTAGACGACTGAGTACTGTCTGTTTATGTTTAATAAAGATTTCATTTTGAAAGGTTAGTGCAATCACACAACTGTATGTTATGAATTTGTTCAGTGTAGATCAATTAACGACAAAATATTGAATAGTGATTGTCAAGTGGAATCCATGATGTTCACTTCGTTCCAATCGGGACTCCTTATCTAAATGTACTACCGACACTCTAATGTTAATATTTATACTGGAGGTTTGGATATTTATCCACTTATCTTGTCTTATATAAGATGAAACACGTGTTTTAGGCCCAACTTACTAACTGCTATTCAACCTTTTATTCTGTATATTGGACTACACTACGATGGACATGCTCATAAGTGATAATTTCAGGATAACTTGTGGATTAACCCAATTTACTGAGAATGAGAATATAAGTAAAAAAGGTGGCTAAATTGGTTAATACTAAAAATGTTTCATATAATACCAAACATTAATGTAGATAACGCAATTGATGTCTTATGATTGAGCTTTGTAAAGATTATTGAATTTGATATCACAAATGACGTTGGTCAGACACAACTAGGTTTCCATTCAGAATCATTGGACTTGTTAAGCGTAGATTATTAACATTTTAAGCTGACCGACATTACAAGAAACTTCTCTTGAATATATACACTCAAATTACAAGGATTTACAGAACATAATTGTTTTCAGCCATCAATTGCAATGTTTCCACTTGAATTTTCCAGTGATTAACATCGAGCTGGTGCAGACAAATGACAGTTTTCCAGAAATTTGATAAGACTTCTTATCAGTGTACTACCTGAGATCGAGCTACTTACAATAACTCTGAAATCCAGTGGTTAGCATTTCTAACTAGAAATTCGGTCACAATAAAAATCGTGTGACCTCATCAATTGACCATCGGATAACTTATACATTCTCTACTTAGTTGAACTCAATTAGTTACGGTTTTCCACTAATAAAAGATGAGTGGAGTTAAAAGCACCAACCACTGGATAATATATAACTAATTTAACAGTTAAGGTTTCATTTCGGACATATTATAATCAGCACCTATTAGGTGTTAGATCAAATATTTTGATTTATATCACATGTGGTAAATCAATTCATTTTGATGATCCTACTGATTGTCTTCACGAGTACTATTATCTTTATGTGATTATTCTCCTTCCACCCCACTGCCCTCAACCTTTCTTATTTGATTTGTTCAGTTTATTCATGACCATGAGATTAATTGATCTCCTTCTATTATGAATTGATAGATTTCATCTACGCCGATATGTGACTATTGATAGCCTGTTAATGTGAATGCTATGCTTTTAAAAGCTTCTTAGTATTAATACGTTATCTGTATCAAAAGCATCCACCTGAGCTACAAAATCTCCATGAGGAGTTCAACTTCACTGTGTTGTAAATGATTGGGTTCAGTTGACATTATTGCAGGTGTGATCGAACTTTGTTCTAGTTTCAGTTACATGAGATCAATCACATAATGTACACCACTCATTGTCTTTAGTCATTTCTCAAAAAATCTACTGGAAAGTTTATACTTTTTGTGGACTTTTGGATGTTCAATTTTCATAACTAGGTCGTTTCATCATAAAATTTTCATCTTCCGCCTAGTAAACAACAACAAAATTGCATACTTTACATATAAGTAATTCAATAAAAATTAAACAAAGCCCATAAACTAGTTCGCTTACTATTAAACTAGACTGATTGATGTAAATGCCTAATATATTGTTGTCTGAAAATGTATTTTGAACATCTTTCCTCCCCTGGTTTTTGATCTTATTCTTGACCTCATAGTCTTTTATGTTGTTTTTGTATTTATTGAATGCTGATTGATCTGATTTCGAAGACTCTAGATACTTCTATGATTTTCTTTGTATTGATTTTATCCAAGATTTCAATAGTTTCTTAGTTGAACATGTTGATTAAGCATTTGTCTAAAAGGGTAATGAAAACTTCACTAAACCATTCACTCTATAAGGCATGACTTGCACTAGTCATTAATGTCAATGATCATCACTAACCAATAACTAAATGGCCATGAACATCTAAACACTTGGTTGCTGTAATGCATACTACTTCTAACTTGCCTAATAATATCACTTTAAAAAAGCCAACCGATGAGATTTGTATTACTCTATCGTTATTCAAGACTGAAACATGCATAATTAGACACATCGTATATCAGACGACAATGGAAATCACAATATATACAAAACAGGTATAAGAACATAGTAAAAGGCAAAGGATTGATCCACTGGAATTTGAAAACCACAGTTGACAAATTAAATTAATTCATGTGTTGATTATCAGTGGAAAATACTCTTTAGATGTCACCTTTCCTATCAATCAACAGTATGATTTCATTCTTGGACTGCATGAATTTTCGCCTTTAGTTGTACTGCTATCAAACCAACAAATCTGTCTGAGATGATGGGGCCTAAATAAATCTATTATTCAACCAATATCACCTAATTAGAAACCCCAATCACTGTTTCAAAGTATCAACTATAGTCAGGTGCCAAACATAGATTACTTTCAGAGAAAAAACACATTAATTAATCCACCAGTTTCTTAATTTGTTTGTTCCATTTATAGCCTATAGTTACAAAACGATTCTATCATCTTCTATTTGCCTGATTTAGACAGTTTCTTAATGTGATGTAGAATAAGGGATTATATCAATATTGATTATTATATTATTCATGTAGTCAGTGCTTTTCAATATGAGATAAGAACATAAACACCCCATTCTGTCATTCTCATTTATAATACTGTAAAGTAATCTATTCAAAATGTAAACCAATTTATATGCAAATCATTTCATCCATTGATCATTGAATGGATTGAATGAATGAATGAATGAATGATGGTCAGAAAGAAATTTACTTCAGAGAAGTAAAAGTTAACTAAACAACAGTTTTCTTCCAGTTTTCTTTTGATGTTAGTAAAATGATCAAATATAAACCTCTTAGAGATGGAATAGATGATCTACTCTACTCACATCATTTACTTCACTACTCCTAGAATGCAATAACTGTTCTATGCCTAGCTACATTTATCTGTTTCTTTCTGAATATAGATATATCCTAAAACTGGATTGAAATATCTCTATCGTATGTCGTTTGCTTTTCCTCTTTATAAATATGATACTATTGTCCGTCTCATTGATAAGGTATTTATTATAAGCTCTTCTTCTGTTATCCTTTCACTTACAAAGTAGATTTTTACGCCCTTTGTACTGTTTACTCAAGACATCTTTGCTCTTAAAGAATAGATTTCGATAATAATGTTTTATCTAAATCGATATCCTTTGTGTAAATAAACGTTTTATCAAAACCTACCTTATTCTATGAATTTTTGACAACTTGTTGTGTTTAATCGTTTCTTGTGTAACATACATCTATTACCATAAAGAAGAATATGGTTCACAGAAGAGATCTTGCTCTAATGACTTCATTCTTAGAGTTATGTAATCATCTATGTACAAGTATTTTACAATGAATAAATGAACTTCAAAACAAAATTAAATGATCCCTACAATACACAATAATGACAGTCATCATGTGACTGCTAGTCAATAACTTCAGAAAGCAATTCTGAAGTCCTTGTAAGATAACATGACTGTTGGAGTTCAACGATGTCAAGGATGTGGTAGTTATGCATTAAGTGAAATCAGTGATAAACATAAAATATCACAAGTCGACTGAAATTAAATATGTAAACTATAGGAAAAAAAGTTTAGTGTTATGAATACTTAGTGCTCGCTAAGAAGCCTCAATGTATTGGGTTTAATTCTTAATGGAGTTATGATCACAGAATCTCACGTTGAAACAAAATAGTTGTCCAATACTTGATGATTTTTTAATGGTAGTCTGAGAAGGTCAGTGCGTGACTTGAAACTTTCAATATGGAATACATGTGGCAAAACCTCTTTTCTGTATTTAGTAGTTCAATCAAAACTGAACTAAGAACATCAAAGAGGCTGAGTGAAAAATATAGTTTATAGATTTGAGTTTTATATAAATCCATGATGAACCATCTCCACTAATGTTCTGCCTTAGTATGGAAATCAATTATGCTCTTATTTATTCCTTGGGTTCAACAACCAATTAAAACCAGGTAGTACTGGACAGTTATTTCACCTTGGTATGGGACTCTTAAGAAGTATGAATTTACTACCTTACCAGGGAATCAAGACCAAGACTATTAAGCTTTGTGGCGAATATTTAACCACCAGACCACTAAGCCAGCATCCAGTGTTTGATATTTCTATCTTAATCAATTACCATTCATAGGTAACTGACACACACATTAATGGTCTAATTGTTAACCCTACTTTGCAAACTCTGAATGTCATGGGCCTGATTCTTTCGTGAGCCGAAGATGCACACTAATTCAGAGTTCTATGCAAGAACAAATCAACTGTTCAGTGCTTCGTGGTTTTCATTAGCTTCCTATATGAGACCAATTCTTGATATCAAATTAAAATTCAACAATCGCCACAACAACCAATTACAAATCACATTCTACTTTTGTAAAGCTTAACAGTTAAACTTCTATGCAGGTGATTGTCTAATGATTGATATTTCTAACTTCAATAGATTCACGGTATGTTTACAAGCTCCCTGTACGACACATACATAGTGAACATTGAAAACATCATATTGGTAATCTTAACTGATAATTTTTCAATATAATCCACCTACGTCTTAATCATTCCTAACTTGATATATATAGCAGAGTTTCGTTTTTTGTTTCTAGGAAAATCACTTGTTTCTATTCACTGTCAAAAACATTCACATTCACATTATTTCATAGAAATTGATTAGATTAAGCGAAATCATAGATTCTTTAAAAAAAAAATTGTTTTTTCCAATTTTTGGTTATATCCATTTCCAACCCTCTCTCTCTCTCTCTGTTTTTCTCAGTTCGAAACATGGTAACACACAGACGCACATACAAACACACATAGATACAATCAATTGTTTGTGATAAAGATAATGAATTGACATGACTGTATACATACTACTTATTTTCATTATATTCTTGAATGTTTATATTTTCTTTTTTTTTTTTAATTGACTTCTTGTTACATGTCATATTCAGGTAGAAGTATATCTTGAATAGATTCATTTTCAATAGAAAACATAAGCGATCTATTCAATTACTTTTGAATTATATATCGTCCAGAAAAATAATAACGGAAATCAAAATGAAACAATTGTTAGAGATTATAAGAAAACTCAAAGCTACTTATATACATATAAGTAATAAGTAGAGTATTTCCGTTGTTCATGTTAAGAAATGTAAATGACATATGTGAATCTTATGTTTGATTGTTTCATTTTTAACTGTAAAGTTGAATAAATCTAGTTTGTATCCAAGCAGTAGAATTATTGACACCTACGCCTCAATGCTGACGTTTGTAACCATTCTTTTGAAACATTAAATGCATAATCATATAAACAGAATAGTTCTAACTAACTCGTTAAGCGGAACATGAATTCATGTAAATTAAGCAAATTAAAGTAGTGGATATTAGGAAACAGTAACTCAGCGAGTAATATGTTGAGTGTTCGAAGTAAATACTGGACTATAATCACGGTATGAACATTAACAGTAGAATGTGTGTATGATCAAGTTATTAGCTTCAGTTTTGGGAACAAATACACTTCCTAAACCCAAACTTTTTAGTCATAAGTTTAGTTTTGATTTATCACTAGTGATCAGCCAATAATGTTAACTGTGACTAAAATTGTGATTAGAAAGGCATAAATTCAAACACGTTTAATCTGATTCGGTACTGATAGTCCACTAACAAATACCTATGCGAATGATATGTATGTATGTCCTGATAACATCTATGCTTGTGACTATTTTTCATTAGTAAAATATTACTCTGATTTGACATATCATCTAGTGTGGGACGATTTAGTGACTCAACAGGTTATGTTTTCTCCAGGAAGATTGAAAGTAGTGGATTGTGGATGTCATAGGTACTCACTGCTTATGAGTTTCATTGTAAGGCAATATAGCTATTCAAAGGTAGTAGTTAATAAGGGTTATCTGATATACTAGCAAACTCATGAAATCATAATCAAATTCATTGATCTGTAAATCATCCTAGTCAATTAAACATTCTTATCCAGTAGCTATTAGTTCAACCGGATCAACTTGAAAGAATATACTTCACCTGGTTTTCTGCAGTAATATATCGTGACTTCACTTGAAAATTACCTCATATTTATAAATCTAAGAAACCATCCATATTGTTTTACTGTGGCTGCTTATAGTTATTCAATTGATGACAAAATCATTTTCATTTCGAAAACTTATTGAGGATAGTTAACTGAGAGTTCGAATCTGTATATCATCATGCTTCCTAAACATGAATTTATTTGAATGGAAGTCAGGAAAATTTTCCTATAATAATTGTAGCCAATATATTTAATGTTTAAAATGTGATGATATCATTAGGGTAAGTGCAATCATAACTACTTACAGGCGAATATCAGTAGTAGGAAATCAAAGTTAATGAGAATTTCATCCTTATATAGTCTGGAATATTCGTAAGTTAAGTACTCATAAAAACTAGAATCTTGGTACAATCTAGGATATTTTGCACATGAAATTCTTTACTGTACTCAAACTTACGGTCATGTTACCTTAATGGGAATGTCTTTAAAAATCGTCTACACTATCAATTAATTGAACTGAAAAGAATCAGAAATCAATATCACTTTGAACTATGAAGCTTTGAGTCATTCAGTGATTCATTTATGAACTCTAAGTACAAAAAAACAGTATATTCAATGGCTCATTCTATCAAGTTTTCAACTTGATCAGCATACATTTGGTATTACCCGATTCCAGTTTTTCAGAAGTATTATACAGTTGTTACTATCACCTTTATCATTGGCAAGTGGTTGTACTGTCTGTCAAAGTTTCAATCCTTAAACTATTCACATCTTCAACTTCTAGATTATTAAATCATCCTCTTTTGGTATTTGAAGTTAATGAAACAATTTATGATGCAATTTTCATTTGTTTTTAATCAACTAAGGCATCTTTTTAATCAGTGTAAATACGATCGTACATCTTCAGTAAGTGATATCGTTGAAATATTTCTTCAAGGAGTTGTTTATATTTCTTCAACAATGGAACAGAACTATTTTTATAATATTACTTTGATATTTTGATTATATGTGCATTACAAGTATTATTTCTATGATTTCTATGTTGCTGTTACCTTTACCTCTCATCTAACCTATTAACTGTTACTACATTATTTTCCAATAACGAACTATGACCAGTCAATTGTATACATTTTAAGTTATTATGCTGTCATTATTGATATTGTTTTATATTGATGTTATTTTATTAATACGTCAGCTCTACAAACTGGTCTTGTATATATATATATATATATATATATATATATATATATAAATGCTTGAAGTATAGACTTTGACTTTAGCTAATTGGGTTATCAATCGTGTGTTCTTTTAATGTGCCTTGATGTTAGAAGCATTGGGACAGCAGACCATAGAACTGAATTTTTAGTCCAATATCATCTATTACTGTATTCGTTTGAACGAAGTCATTGCCCATAATAAATTGAATCTTCACGACATAACAATACTACATGCTTCGCATACATACATACATGCATACATAATCTCCTTGTAATTTTTCAGACTGCTTTATTTCAAATAATTCATGTTGTCACTAGAAATCTTACAGTTGTTATCTTAGATTATTTCGGTAATTGTTGAATACGTCTTTCCTGTCAACAATACGTTCGAAGTGACAGTTGTCTAATGCTTGTTACTGTCTAGGCTTAGAGATAATGTTGTAATCTGAGCAGGGATAGCCGACTATTATCAATTCTGTTATTCACAGCTCTTTGTTTTACAGCTAGTACTCAACCTTGCCTTAATCTATTGCTCAGGCACAATAATCCCACTGATTTATCAGGAAGCCAAATAGTCGCTCACACGCATGTATTAGAACAACAACAATAAACCAATAATATACAAGATAATAGTATATATATATATATATATATATATATATATATATATAAAGGTCTAGACGTTGACTCCTATGTCTGTCACACTATATTAACCAATCACATGTCTTCTTCCAGATACATCAGATAATTTCCGAAGTTTAAAGGAGAAATAGTGGCCCAATTAATTCAAACAGGTTAACGTAGTACAGCACTAGTTATGACTAGATTAAAGTGAGTAATTCATATTATTGAATCTTACATAGTTTATTTAACCTATAAATGTTCGTAGAAAAGCCTAAATATCATTAATGGTGTTATGAATGTGTATATTTGAAGAATAATATACCAAGACGAAATAGATATCGAGTACTTTCTAGTTTCAAATGAATCACTTCATAACTTGGAATGTTAATAAACATCAACATTGAAGTTATATTTCCATGTGAACTTCATGCTAACTAAATACTAATCAACATACTTCTTAACAGTTTAATTGAACTTGGAACAAAGTTTTTATTAAAAAAAACATCATGAAATAAGAAATCACATTCAATTTATTTTATTTGAATGAATAAATATCATTAGTATTCAATGTTTAAAATTATCGCCAAGGTCAAGTTAACATTTTAAAAATAGTGAATGTTTGATTGAAATAAATAGTATCAACAAACATGCATTGAACATTTAACCATTTGAATACAATAATTAACAACTTTTAAGCAACAAGAAGACTGCTAACTCAGTATTTCTTTTTAGAATCAAATAGGTTATAGAAGAAGATTATTAGTTTTCAATAAGTAAAAGAATCTAGTTATAACGTAGAAAGATAACTCATAGATATACAGATTGTTTTTGTTTATTATAATTGGGAACAAATATTGAATGACAATTTATTCTGTTTTAACATGGTTACAAATCTATTTAAAAAAAAGACAACTTCCATTAAACATTCATTGTGATGGATAATGATGTGGAGAATATTGAATCGTTTAACTTTGTTTGAATGAAAGACAACATGATTTCATCATTTGGTGGTTCATCTGAAAAGATGATATAATTTCGTATAGATGTATCTACATAAAAATTAATTTTTTTGAAATAGAATTCAAGTAAAAGATGATCATCTTGAAATAATAATAACAATTTCTAACTTACATAGTTGATGTATTGTCTTTGTTATGTTGAGTTCTGTATGTTAGATAGCTTAATTATGAAGCATTTATTCTCGGTTTAGACAACTTCATAACGTATACTTAATGTAGAATTTGATGTTTAAGTTAGATTGTGACAGACAAGCGGAATCCAGGACGCATATTTCGTCCTATTTGGGACTCATCTGTTAGATGTACCTACATCCCATTGTTGATGTTCATACTGGGATTGCACATAAGGCAACGAAGACTGACCATTTTCAGTCCATAACAAATCAATGGGAAGATACAAACTTATCCTAATGGAGGTTAACATTTATAATAATTCCATAGGTATCAAATCAGTCTATTCTGATGATCCCAGCTTTGATTGATTATTTATATGATTTATAATAACTTATTGTGATTGTATTCATTTGTTCCATGATCACGTAATTTATTTTTCTCTTTCATATGAATTGACATATTGTATCTACGTAATTTTCACTAAAGATTTAGTTTCAATCCATAACTTTCCTTACATTCCATATGACTAGATTCTTTTATAAATTTGAATTAAACAAGAAGAATAAGATCCTTAGACTCGAATTAATTCATCAATTTAGTTCGAAACTTCTTAGCGTTAGCTACAAATGGCTTACGACTACAAAGGAATTGTATTGGAATAAATATTTGACATACATCACCTGTTGTGATTGTAATGAATGCCATGAATGAATGATGAAAATCATAATAATTTGAATGGAGATGCAAGATTTCCTTATAAGTGTAATTAAATTTGACATGTATTTTATATGTCGCTATGTAGATACGAGTGGATACAGTAATTGAATTGAAGGAGTTTGAAGAGGTAAAGATAATGTAGTCAATGTAAAGCTAAATAAGGAAAGTATTGCATGATTATAAGAAAATCAAAATATATGATTTCATTAACTATTGGAATGAACTTTGAACAAAAGTCATCATGGTATGTGAACATCTGATTGATTAACTAAGAGGGGATTATTCATATTCACCACGATACTAAAGAGTATTTCACGTTATCTTTCTGTAAAACGTAGCGACATTGATGTTACTTATTTGTTGACAATTTCGAATGCCTCTGTTTTTTAAAAGGTGTTTGGAGATTCCACTTATAAGGATATTGGTGTTTTTTCCGAAACCAAAATGACTTTCATTCCGAAAATTCATACAATAATGATGTAACTATCTATTTAAATTTTCTTGCAATCATGTAATACTATGCATCTGTACCTTTACAAAGATTACTTGACAATCCCCACATACACCCTGTTTATGAACTGTATTTAGTTATACATTGCAGCATAAAATATACGTCAAATGTAATTACGATTATACACAAGATCATGTATCTCCATTGGAATCATTATAACTTCCATCATTCATTCAAAGCATTCATCTTAAACTCATCATATGAAGTATATCAAATATTTAATCCTACATAACTCCTTGTAATTGTAAGCTATTTATGGTTGATGATCACAAGCCTTGTAATAAAACTGATAAATTCATTTTATTCTGTGAATTATGTCTTTCTTGTATTATTTCATTACATAAGTCATGTTTCTTATTCTAAAGTATTTTGACTATCTTACATTGATATTTGTATCACAAACAGTTTCGGCAAAAGTATGACATGAGTTCGAATCCCACTGTGTACAACAACAATGGGATGCAGGTACATCCAGCCGATGAGTTCCAAATAGGACGAAACGCGCGTCCTGGATTCCACTTGCCAGTCACAATCCAAATTAAATGACTAGCATTGTTGGAACAAAACACAGTTAATTAACATTATAATCTCAGATCCAGATAAATGGGATTCTTCTTTTGAATTTCTAGTGAATGAGATCTTTTATGATCCATCGGTTGAAGGGAGTGTAGACTGTACAAATCTTATTGCTATTTTATGTTACCAATACCAGGTAATGTTAAGTAAATAAATTTTTGACACATCAGATTGACACCATGGAAACTTACAATTCAGTCACACCAAATAGTTATGCTCCTAAGGTACTGTTGAATAAAAGCAACTATTACCACTTCCCCACCCACTCCCCAATAAAATAAATTTGTTCTGTTTATTTAGTATGAACTATGTAAACCTATTTCTGAAGTGATCAGTTTTGAAGGAATAAATTTATTCAAACAAATTCTCCTAAGTAATACATCAATTATCATTAAGTTGAAATGGATTCTTCACTATAGTTTCATCAAATGATGACTACTTAGTTCAACTCAATTGAAAAGATTCTGTTTGGCATAGCAGTTTAAATTGCATTAGCTGAGTGATTATTGAAACAGTAGGACACAGGTCAACACTTTACACACGTAATGGAATTACTTCATGTTCTCATCATTAAAATATTATCAAGCTAATAAATGATAAAACTCAGTAATATGGTAGTAGTAGTAGTAGTAGTAGTAGTAGTAGTAGTAGTAGTAGTAGTAGTAGTAGTAGTAGTAGTAGTAGTAGTAGTATAGTAGTAGTAGTAGTAGTGTAGGTAGTAGTAGTAGTAGTAGTAGTAGTAGTAGTAGTAGTAGTAGTAGTAGTAGTAGTAGTAGTAGTAGTAGTAGTAGTAGTAGTAGTAGTAGTAGTAGTAGTAGTAGTAGTAGTAGCGATAGAAGTATTAGTAGCAGTAGTAGTCTGAAGTATTAGCAGTAATAGTAGTAATAGAAAGTTGTAATAATGTTCCTAATGGTAGGGAAGGTAGTAGTATTAGGTATTAAATAGATTACTAATAATTTATAACAATAAATTACCGTTTCTTTATTCATATCGATATTCTTGAAGTCCTCCATGTGTAGGATCATAATCGATAGTAGATCCTAAGCAAATTCTCGGAATTTCCATCATTGTTGACTTTTGATCATTTTCTAAAGAGTTGATTTCTTTCGATTGACTTCCATTTTTTATTGTAACAAGTGACTGAAAAAGATCAATACTACTAACTTATAACATAGAATGACAAAATATGAATTGAATTTATTCCTACCCTTTTCATGCTTCACTATTTATTTCCTAGACAATCGTTTTTGCCACTTTTGTTTTGTCTGTATAGAATATTGTTTAACAGAGTATAGTTTTCTTAAAATCTACTTCATTTCAAATCTTAATTACTAACACATTGAACTGCGCTACACACAGATGTTTACAAAAGACAGTTTGACCGTAATTCAGGCTTTAACAATGAAAATTAAGTGTTCAATATGCAGCATTCATTACTAAAAGAATGGAAAATCGACTGAAAATACCAATTGCAACATACTTAAGGAAGATTTATTGGATTGTGTTTGGTCTCAACTTTAAATTAACTATGGAATATATGAAGTCCCCACAATATGGCTAACTTTATTTCTCACTATTATACACAAAATGGATTTTACTAGGAAAAACGTTGACTTCCGAATGACTGTCTTTCTGTTATTAAGTTAGTAGATCTTGAATTCTATGATACTAGTCATGACTTATTAGCACGTAGATATCAAATTAACAAGATAAACATTAGGATAAAATAACAAAAACAAATGAAAAAAATTGAGGATCAATGGATAAACTGTAAGAAGATAAGAAGAAAGTAGATCTGTACCATTCCGACGGATTTTGAGTCATATTGTTTAATATCTTCATTCACTATTCTTGATAATGTTCGGTTGGCGGAGCTCAACCAGATAGTTTATACCTACCAACATAGCTTGGATTTACAGTCGATGATTGCATGGACTGTTGCTACATTTTAGTTTGACCTACATTTACCTAATATTCTACCTGCTTTCATACGAACCAAAATCATGCTT
Organism: Schistosoma japonicum; assembly: GCA_025215515.1. Classification (NCBI taxonomy): domain Eukaryota; kingdom Metazoa; phylum Platyhelminthes; class Trematoda; order Strigeidida; family Schistosomatidae; genus Schistosoma; species Schistosoma japonicum. Next base: position 33,150,724 of record CM046063.1, read on the forward strand.
CCTAGTAGGCGACAGTTAGAAACATACATTATGAAATAAATTTCATTATTTCAAACCATAGTCAATGGATTGTCTCCAGGTCTGCTTTTTCTAAAAGATAATAAGTGGCAAACCTACTTAGGAAGCATATAAATGATATTTATTCCTAAGGTGTATCCTATTTCATTGGTGAAATTCAAGAACAGGCTAATAATTTCACATGTTTTACAAATGTGTACTCACCCGAGTTTCGTCTCGTTTCGGTGGATTTCTCAAATATAACGTCAATGGAGAATACAATAAGTGAAACAATAGCAATAAACCAAATCATCCTAATATTTTAAGAAAAATAAACAGTAGATTGATATATAAACTGTGTATCAACTTGCGAAATGTACTCTTTTAGATTATTTAAGGTGATTACCTAAATTTCAGAAACTTCCTAAAGTCACTAGCAAGCTGATTACTGTAACCGAATTGAGATAGTTTTGCGGAGATAGGTAATAAGCTTAGGTGTTTGTTTTCATTAGCAGGTTGATACTGGTTGGATACGGCTACAAACATCAGACAGCTGGATAGCTGCTTTGTTCTAGTATGAGACTTCTGACTAATGTGCAGCGGAGTAGGGGATTCTATCATTGGATGCTGATCAACTAGTGAATATGCTTAAACGCTTACAGTGAGACCTGAAAGCCATAAGTTCAGTTTTCTGGCGGAAAATACAGTACACACTGACGAGATCCACACCGAGACGAAACAGCTATCCAATGACAAATTTATGCAACTAAACTTAATTTGTATCTTCACAAAACTACCTTAATTCACATAATTCGTAAGACTTGAAGGATTATAGGAAGTGAGAACCTTTTTACCAACATGAATCTGTATTAAAGTAAACTTTTCAGTGACATTTTTTATGTAACTCTTAACCTAAAGAAAATTTTCATTTAGTCGAAATTATATTGTCATATTGTAAAATATTTGTATTGTTAACGCCGTCAACAAAGATAGTTTTTCATTATGAAGACAACGTTATCAAGCTTGATTCCTACAACTTAACCCACCAGAATTAACTTAATACTACTAGGTAGATATTCATATGATCGTTTGTCATGATTGGTTTGCATTGACTTCATTTATATTCCTTTGCCTATCTTATTCGATTGATCATTGAGTATATAGTTGATTGACTTTCTTATATAAACCATTTGGCTCGAACTCGATAGTACCGTTATCGTACTTTCAAAACATAGAAACTTTGTCATTCAGCTCATCATTGTATAATGGACAGTTGGTTACATAGGTAAAATGTTATAGAGTTTAAGTTGGTTCTTATAAGCATTTTTCAGTTTACAACTAAGAAATGTATTTAATGAAAATGTGAATAAACATTGAACGACTTGACGACACCGTAAAAAAAATGTTGTATAGACAGTTTAACAAAATACTAAGGAGAAGCAATAAAATCAATCATTAAGTCAAAAGACATTATTGTATCAAGTATTAGTAAACTTGATGTATTTCTTATTTCCTAAAGAGTTACAAGATCTGTTGAATCATTTCATATTGATTGAGTTTGCTAAATTTATCTACCGTAATAAGATTTAAACTCTTTCAATTGATTAATCTGAAATGTCATTATGTTATTTACGTTGAATTGTGACTGGCAAGTTGAATTCAGGACGCACGTTTTGTCACATTTGAGACTCGTTAGCTAAATGTACCTGAATCCCAATGTTGATGGTCACAATGGCATTTAAACTCAGTCCGTTTCGTGTCACATGCTACCCCGTTCACCAGTGATGTTGGGAGTTAGACAACTATTTTCAATGACACTGAATGATCTTAGCACTCAAGTTTCATATCCGAGTGTGACTGAGGGGGTACGTACAGTTAATTAGCAGTCCCATACTATGATGAAACAGCTTGCTAGTCCTCCGTGGTTTTTAATAGTACCAAAACAAGACAAAAATAGTTCGTCTCTAATGAATTGACTCTCTCCATAAATTAAGGTATATAATGTTGAGACAATTAGCATGTTTGTCTTACCATCTAAATCCAAGACCTTTAACCATTGCGCCACTTACAATAGGTCCTATAAATTTAAAGGAGAAACAAACATACATTAAACTGAATAAGTAGATAGAATTGATGTCACTAAAGACTGCCATCAGCTTTAATTGAATTTAATACTGCAACTAACCAACTTAGACCGATTGGTGATATCAAATTCAAATTTAACATTCTCCATAACACCCAATTACTATCAGTTCACCAGTGACTATGTCTCGAGGTAATTCCTGAAGTTCTAGAAAATAGACGTGACCAGTGGATTTCAACTCTCTCGGGTGTGAGGACAGTCACTTCATCGATTGCAATGTACGAGGTCGCGTAAAAATATCGTTAGTTGAGTGACTTAAAAATGTCAACTATTGAAAGATGGATCAAGTGATCTGTTAGTTGGGCTTTCACCTTAAGTTCGTAAGATTCTGAGATCGATTCCCTAGTGAGAAACTGAATAGGCATTACTAAAGTATTACATATTAGGACAAAACAGCTATCGGTGCTTTCTAGTTAACAACAGTTGTCTAAATCAAATCACTTTGTGTTAACAAATTCAAACTACACATTATGTTACATTCAGATTGTAGATTTTGTTAAAGTTATTTCTATTTCAATATTTGATAACAAAACGTTTTCTATCAGAGTGAATGCTATAACTGTATTCCTTTCAACAGTTTTCATGTTACTATTTGAGTCATTGCGGGATTTGTGTTGAATTAATTTAGATATGTTTAGTAATAGTATATGAATACATAGAGTTAGTATAGACTGATTGATAGCTGAGTAGTGACTTATGTTAGTGAGTTAACTGAATTATATTGTACAAGTTGCAATCTAGTCACTAGTCTCAGTGACTCGATATTGATGAAACTAATTGGCACTCATAACTATTCGTAGTTTTGTAACAATCCTAAACAAAAAAGCTTATTGTAATATATATGCACCATTAGAAAACATATGATTCAAATATTTGGGAATTATAGGATCATTATATCACTATTCATCTTCTCTGTGGTTCACTACTGTAATTTTATATGAAGCTCAACCTATGCCTTTTAAACTTTTGTTCAAAATGTAGTATTTATGGTTAAGAGTACATGAATGATATGCCATTAATTTATCATATTGTTTGTTATACCATGTATCCTACAATATTACACATGATGACAACATGAGACAATTGGTAAGACTTGGATGCATTCTGCATATTTTCATTAAAATAAAATCACGTAACTGATAAATTGATAAAAATCTAGGAACCAATTAAGTGAATCACCTGAATACAGCGGTAGTTTGCTAACTCTTTTGAATTGCATTCACGTAACCGTAGCTTAGTGGTGAATATGGTGATGTTTGATGCAAATGAATCAAATTCAAATTCTGGTGTGAATATCAGCAGTAGAATATACGCACATCAAATTGACGAGCCTCAAGTGTGACAAAACACACTTGCTGAGGTTCACTTACCAGGCACAATACAACTTTAGTCGGTTTTAGACAGTGTCATTTATATTCATAAGTAAATAATTATGATCAATATTACTCCAGTGATACCCGCTTTACTATCGGATATATTTAGGTGAATGTTTTGTAAAACGGTCACCACAATTTGTCTGGATTGAGTAGCCTAGTGGTGAACGCGGTGACGTTTCGCAGGAAGCAGGCGAAGTTCGAATTCCAGTGTGAACATCAGCATTGGGGTCCAGGTACATCCTGCCAGCGAGTCCTAAAATAGGAGTCAATGTGTGTTCTTAATTCCGCTTGCCAGTTACAATCCAACTTCAACATTACTTGTGATTAATAGCTTTATCAAGGTAATCCGCTCAGGATGCACACATAGCAACTGAGACTGACCAGTGTCACTCCACAACTAATCAACGGAAATATACAAAATCATCCTAATGATGGCCTCACTTTACTGCAAAGGACAAGGAAGGAGAAGGAGGAAAAAGATATATCAGCCCTTCCAGTAGCATTTCTTAAGTTTCCCAGTGATTATATTTGGTGATAATTTATAAACATTTTATGGAACCAGGTAATACTTTGAAGTTCACAGATGTTGCTGCTTAATTACAGTATTATTTCCTGGCAGAATCGTGAGCACTCACTACTGAGGGGTCCCAGACTAGGACGAAACAACTTTCCGATGCTCCCTGGTTCTCAGTAGTACCCAACAAACATCAGTCTGTGATAAATACAAACACAAAAATGTAAAATAGGAAAATGTACTGTAATTGTATCTAAAAGGTATTTGTCCAGACGTTTGTACAGGCATTAGAGAGTAGATTTAGTAGGAGTGTCAAAATAATGGTCGACGAACTTGATCGTCAATTAGCTATGCACATGTTGAAACATGTCTGAACATTATGGGTACACCCTCCATAAATATACACCACTACACATACATGAAATTTAACTTCAAGTTGAATGAATATATGCAGGTATTTGTTTATTAGAACTAAAGCATTTTAAAATTTTACCTGAATGTAGCATTCTTGTTTCCATTCTGTGAATCGCAAAATTAAAATTCACTTGATTTTATATAACTGTTTCATCATTTGGAAGTGCTTATGTTTTCTCTTGGATGCTGGTATGAACTAAGACTGATAAATCGATGTTATCAAATGAGCATCCTCAGCTTATTACCTTGTTCCAGTCAATATTCATCTTTAGTCTAAATTAAGGATAAACTTTGGCTGGCATGAAAACCTGAGGACTAATGTTTCGTTCTGCCTGTTCTCTCGATGTACCTGTATCCGAGTGTTAATGGTGATACCGAGACTCTAATCCAGTCTCTTGGTGTTAAATATCACCGCGTTCACCGTTTATCTACAAGATCCATGCATCCGCTTGCTTTAAATCTCATTTTTTATTATTCGAATAATACTGTTTCATTATACTTACCAATTGCAAATCCCAAACAAAATGCAACATCCGCTATAGCATAGACACTTCCATAAACAGCCACATGTCTTAAATCGACAAGATAACCCATGATTGGCATCATGGAAGAATCGACCATACCTAAAATATATAATAAAATTATCACAGTGTACGTTGTGTTTTGACAAAAAATTCATACCACCATTATATTTGTCAAGTGTTTTAGAAATATGGTAGGTTGATACTTGTTTAGGTTATCCGCAACGTTTTCACTCTACACAATACCTAATAAATCTAGGGTTATTATTAATTTTTCCTTTGATTAACTGGATGAATACTGTAGTTTGCATCACTGTAGTTTACATTTTAGTTTCCATTTCTAGCATTTACGCATATTGCAACTAAAACGTTTTAATTATTAACCTCCTGGTTTTTGAAGAATCTCTATTATATACTCTTTTTGTTACAAGTAGTGTTTTAAAATTTATACCCTTAAAGCTTGTACAAAAGATATTCATTTCAGTGTGGTAAATCTATTCTGTACGACGGCAGTCATAAGACAGCGGATCTTTTCTGTTCACATGAGCTTAGTGAAATGCAAAATTGCATTAATAGTGAACCCAACAAGATCAACTTATGGTGCTTAAAATGGAATTCGGAGTTTATTGCTTTTAAATACGGATGGATCTGATTAGAATGTATTTGGAATCTTCCGGTGATTTATCATGGACTGAAATTGATTAGTCATTGTTGTCATATGTTTATCCTGAGCGGATTGCCTCAGTATAGTGATAGTTGACAAGTCTTAGATTCTTCTTGCCATTCACAATCCGACTCAAACAGTGGATATATCTGATTTGGTGATCATTATATCAATTTTGATCTTATCATAAATGGCAATAGATTACTCTAATTTCAGATTGTTATCCTTAAAACACATCATAATACAGATATATAAGTCGATTAAACTTATTGGTTACATACTGCGTTACTTCCATAACAGGGAATCTTGTAATTTAGTGTACGAAGTATCACTTGAACCTCTACTAAAATGCTGTGAATCTATTCTAAATAAAGTTCGGATTAACGACAAACTTAGATTGAAATCTCACCAATTTCTTTTAACTGTTTGTACTGTTAGAATTGATAATACATTAGACATCTCAACTACGTGAATCTATCTAAGATTAAACATTTTGCAGAAGCAAAAGCTTAAATTAAATCATGTTTTCAAACAAGATACTGAATGGATTAGTTACTTCATTCTCTATATCATATTGTAATCTTCATAACTTAGTTTCCAAATCATAAAGTTTTTATTCTACTTCCACCTGGTCTGAGAATTACTATACAAGTAGATTAGCAAGAATCTGGAACTTTTTGACATAAACCACGCTGAAAATAGACTCGATTCCACTACTTTTTATATGTCGTTTCTTCTGATTCACCACTAGAAATGCTTACACCAAACGATGATTTATTACTGCACTAGTAGAACTATCGGGACTCCGAATGTATAAGCATCGTTATTAATCAGTGCGTTCTTTTGACTATCTTACATAATAACAAATTACCGTTACAACTGTATTATAAGCCTAGATTATAAACCCTCTTAATTAATATGCTGGTAAGCTCAAACTCAGTCCTATTCACATGAATCACTTGATTACACCTAGGGTGCTTTTATAATAGTTCTGTGGCCATATTGGTTGACTTGTGTTTAGTTGTTTATGTTTGTAAACATGCTTCATATAAAAGGATTGAAATCATTCTGCTCAACACTGTTTACTTTATCTCTTCGCAACTTAATGTCTTAGTTGCTTTACTAATGAAACATCAGTTTCTAAATTACTGCACCATCTGTGAGACTGACTATTCCAAAACTTTATAGTTCCTCCACTTTCTATGTGCAGTTATGCTTCTATTTACTGCATACTAAGGACTGCTTTGTTTTTACAAGATTATTTTTGATAATGGCCCTTTAGTTAGCATGCCATCACTTCCGATTAAACATTATGAGAATACTTACTTTATACATCACGGTTCTTAGAAGCTTCGAAATAGTCGTCCAGTTGTAATGATTAACGATTTGCCTCTTCTCAAATAAAGTACTCTTATCTCTTTTAACAACTGGGACACTTCTGTGTTTTGGTATGAACTATATCATATTTTTAAGATATATTACTATTATTGGTAGTAGTAGTAGTATTTTCACGATAGAGGTCACTTAGATGTCTTAGTTTAACCAATATTATAACAAATCATTGTTAATAAATTGAAGGTGTGTTGTATCTTCTCTGTGGTGTTTTTATGGACTGAAATTGGCTGACCTCTGTTATTATGAAAATCTTATTCAGTGGATTGGCTTGATAAGGCGGTATTTTACAAGTATGAATAAAGGTGGATTGTGGCTGGCAAGCATAATTGAAGACTCGTGTTTCGCTCATTTGGGACTCATCAATTGAATTCGCCTACATCCTAGTTTCGATGACCGTACTCAAACTCAAGCTCGGTCAGTTGGCCAACAATATGCAACATATATAGAGGCAGTTTGCTTAGGATGCATATTTCACAGAAGACATTGATCAATAACAACATCTACCGAAAGATGGAAAATAGTTTCAGTTTATGTATATCTATATATACACCCATTGCATAAAAGTGACTGCCTGGATTTAGTAGTTTCGTAATGAAGACTGTAAAGTTTGAAACTAACAGACGGAGTTTGAATCCATGCGTAAACATCAACACTGAGATATAGATTAATCTAGTTGATGAGTCATTAATAGGATAAGACGCTTGTTCGAAATTCCACTTGAGGGTCATAGTCCATCTTTAGTTTTACTTATTAATGTTTAACACATCTACGATAACTTCCTTCATGAATAAGTTGAATTAACTTCGAAAAATCTCCCATTAAAATGATCATCATTATGAATACGGTAAATGTTACATTTTAATTCACCACTGTTATGCATACAGAATTTTTCACTATTATGATAATAATAGAAATGAATGTTATTAAGGCTAATTCTTATTGTTATTCACATACCAATAGAGAATCCAAGTCCACCCATAGGAGCAATTAAATGTTCAATTCTTGTGCAGAATGGAATCTATATGAATAACATGAAAAACAGTAAAACGAATTTATGCTTTAAACAAAGAAAGAAAAACTTTTGAGAAAACAATCGATGATATTTTTTTTATTCTCTATTAAGATGACTTAGTTTTAGCATAGTTATTGCCTTCCCCTCTCTGAGTTTCTAGGTGGCTCTGGTTTGTACGACTTAGAATCGATCACAATGGAGCAGCTATATTCACTCTGTTCTCTATTAGGTCGTTAGCTTAAAACTATTTCTTTCTCTGGACCATATTCTGAATATCCACTCATTTTTTGCTTTAAATATAATAATTATTATTATTATAAAGGTAATTACTACTTCATATGATTTAGTGTTCATCTTGGTGTGCTGCTGATGTATCGCAGCATGGATAGATGCACACATGTAACGGGTTCAGTGTTGTTCAAACACACGCACAAATGTATGCATGGATACAATTTTAGAATAAACATCAGTAACAATCAAATAGTCGGATAATGTATTAAATAAAGATTTCAATTTATGCAACGAATATTTCTGTTAATAGTTACGTAATACTAAATTCATTTAGTCTACTGCAAAATATTTCAATGTTTACACTGATTAATTACCGAGTAGTAATGAGTAGTAGATTTTCTTTAGTCTTTAGTGTTCACCAAACTACATAGATAAACTTATAACATATTCAGTAGTTTTAGTGATTTTCAATGGTTAGGAGTAGTCACTAGGAGATCATGGATATAGTACATAGTTTAAAATTTTATTAATGAGCTATTCCACCCTTACCTGACCTCATGTTAAAATAGGTAACATGAATTTAAGTATTAAAGTAACCATTAATTATAACATGATTATGGATAGTTCTCAATGACAAGTACTAACTAGAACAAAACCTTTATCATACAGAGTTTCGTGAAGCTAACTTAAAACACCAAACATCAAATCTGGAACTTACAAGTCGATGTCAGTTGGACAACAATAGAATTAGAAGGAAATAAATCATCCGTTTCATCGTCTTATGGTCTTTCAATAGCATATACTATATTTCTCGTCAAACATTGAAACCAACACTATGTAGATTCAGGGAAAGATACTTAATTGTTAATTTTTTAAATACAAAGTAAATTTCGTCATATACAATATGGAGTAACTGTAGCTAGACAACTTCTACAACCAGGAAGCCTTTGATTATACACAAGAATCCAAGTACTTTAGGCATTGTGTCGATAAATTGACTGTCAAATCAGTAGTTTATATTTTAAAATTTATTTGAAAATCCAACCCCCCCCCCCAGTCAACTAGTAAAAACGGTTAATCTAAAAGTTATAAATATTTGCATGAAATTGTGACCTCAAATTAGCTTAGTTATTAATTGGAGAATCACTGTGTACCATGTCGAACATCTCTCATCTTAATATAAAACTCTTCAACTGTTTGTTTCACTGACAAACATGCGAGTACACTCAGAACATTCACACTTTATGCAGATATAGAACGTTACAGTTTAATTATGATTTGGTTCTATTCTTTCATCTTCATTAAACTACTATGAAAATAATACTTAGTTCGTGCATCTTAGTACTTCAAACAGTATTTTGTTAAAGTTGATATAAACTATACAAACTGACCTTTCGAAATGAAGTTTGTCTGTTCAAGCTGATTGCATCAATTACACATTCTTGATTTAGGTAACTTAACAATCAGGCTTTCATTATCATTGTTGATACAATCAACATAATAGACAGTTGGTCTCTTGTTAGAAATTTTATTAAGTCACATCCAACGGATGCATGTTATGTAGAAGTGATAATGAAAGCTTTACCAATTAACCGGCCTCAGTGTAACCAAGTTCAACCAAAAAATCATCCTTACTTACTTACTTACTCCTGTTACCCCTCTCGGAGGAGCATAGGCCGCTCTTCAGTATTCTCCATTCAACTCTGTCCTGAGCAATCCTTTCCAACTGTCTCCAGTTACTGTTCATCCTTTTTATGTCTGCTTCCAGTTCTCGACGCAGGGTGTTCTTTGGCCTTCCTCTTTTCCGTTTTCCAACAAGATTCCAAGTTAGTGCTTGTCTCGTGATACAGTCTGATGATTTCCGTAATGTATGTCCTATCCATTTCCAACGTCGTTTCCTGATTTCCTATTCAGCTGGAAGTTGGTTTGTTCTCTTCCAAAGTAGGCTGTTGGTGATGGTTTCCGGACAACAGACATTCAATATTCTGTGTAGACAGTTGTTGATAAATACCAGTACTCTCCTGAGGATGTTTTCAGTAGTTCTCCATGCTTTAACTCCATACAGAAGAACTGACTTGACGTTCGAGTTGAAGAGTCTAACTTTGAGGTTGGTTGACAGTTGTTCGGAGTCCCATATATTTTTCAACTGTAGGAAAGCTACCCTGGCTTTGCCGATCCTTGCCCTTACATCTGCATCGGATCCTGCTTGTTCATCGATGATGCTTCCCAGGTATGTAAAGGTATCCACTTCTTCCAGAGTTTCGCCATCAAGTTCAATCAGGTCGGTGCTCTCGGTGTTGAATTTGAGGATGTTGCTCTTTCAAGTTTGCTAAAAAAACGCTAACCAGAATAAAAAATCATCCTCCTAAGCTACAAATGTTCACAACCATGTCATAAAGTATGTACTACGATGGAGGCTTATCAAAATAATGTGAATAGCTGCAATAACTCATTTAATCATAATGTAATAAAGAGAGATTTTTCTTTCTTTACTGTGAAAGAGAATAGTATTTTATGAATTACAACCATTACACTTACAGTAAGTAGACATATTCCACAAATAACCATGCCAATACCAGCGCTTATACCTCTACCAATTTTATGAGCGATTGGTCCAAATATATTGGTTCCAATAAAATATGCAATACTGCATGGTAAAAACGCTACACCTTGTTGCCATCCTTCAGATTTCATTGTATTCCACATCCATAATGGTAAAGTTGGCTCAAGCATAGCAATACCCATATTGCCAAAAGTTATGGAACCTATAAATAAATAAGACTTTTTTGAGGAATAGAAACAATTTTGCACCGAGATTAATATTTAAAATAAGTTCAATGCATATAATTCGTCCTATACAAAACTAATCATCTATATGGGTCTGAATCCCTATGTCGATAACAGCAAACACTGATCAATTCCAAGACGATACAACATCAAACAGAGAAAACCAATACCTTCAAATTGTAACCTCTAAGATTATTTGAAATTTGAAATCAGCATGACAATTGTGCATATAAATTAATGAATTACCTGCAGCTATCAGTATATATGGATCTTTTAAAAGATCACATAATGCAGCACCTTTTTGTTCTTCTTTACGTACAGCTGGTTTCAATGCAATTAACTGCAAAACTAAATGGGAATAAATCATTTTTTTAAAAATAAAAATGGAATAGAAATGAAATGGTTTATGGGGATTAGTATTAAGTTTAGTTGATTAAATTCGTCACAGATGAATGTCGGCAGGGTACATCTAGAAACCTGAGAACACCGAACAGCCGTCTCGTCGCAGTACGGGATTGTTCAGTAGTGCGCACCACAGATTCCGCACCAGGGGCTTCAGGTTGGCGAACGCCTGACTCTATATACCGCTAAAGCAGCTAGTAAGAGTCTGTGAATGAGGGAGTTCAGGTGAGACGGTTACCACCAATGATAATGCATATTCATCCTGCTATATTGCAAATTGATGTAAGTTGGAATTCTACCGTTGGTTTCCGGCCCAGTAATACAGAGGGTAAGGCATTCACCAACATGAAGCCCCTAAGGCGAAATCTAGAGGTGCGCACTACTAAGGAGTCCTGTACTAGGACAAGATGGCTGTTCAGCGCTCCTTGGTTTTCAAAGTATCCTACCAACGTCAATCTGTTATGAATTTAATCAACTAAAAATGGAATAATTAATTATAACTAATTAAGCACATAGATCCATAATAGTTACCATAAAACCATGATATAAATGAACCATAATTCTCTACAATATCTGGTATAGTAGTGTCCTTTGCTTTTCTTTCATTTAAACCACACATAATAGCTAGTCTTAAATAGATGATTTCTAGGAAGTATCATTACTATTGAGTTAATTCATTAATAACTTACTTTTGATTCGCCATAAGTTTCATAGTACTTCAATGCCCCTATATATAAGTGAATATATCAATTATTGTTATTAATTGATGTCAATTAATATTAGTAAGGTACCATTGAAAACCAAGTAGCACCGGACAGCTAGTTTCGTTCTAATATGAAACTCCACAGCAGAGAGCACCCTTAATTCTGTCCCAGGGGCTTCAGGTTGAACACCTAACTCTCTGCACAACTCAGCCGGAAACTAATGGTTGAATTCCCACTTTCATCACTATATGATACAGCACGACGATCATCCATCTTTGACGAATTCAGTCAACTAAACATAATATCAGTCTCCACAAACCATCTCAATTCAACATCATTAATACTTAGAATTTTTTTATTTATTGGTAACTGTTTCATCTTTCTACAAAAACGTCCCGTCAGGAGACACAAGACATAGTATCTTATTGTGTCATCCTACAGCATTACTTTAAAGCAATGGTGTATGTATGTATGCATGTATGTTTGAACCTATATAAAAAGTAGAATCTATAAAAATGTGTATTGGTCCAAGTTGCCACATCTCAGTAACACAGTGAGATAAAAGCCTATTTAGTAGAAGTAGTGGTTACTTTAATGGCGGTGTGGAAAATAAGTGGTTATAGAGAATATGATACAGGAAGGGACATTTAATCTGCGGAATGATGACAGTTTAAGTGAAGACAAAGAGTGAATGCGGCTGCGGTACTGTGACCGATTTTGAGCCACGTCACCCATAGTCTCAACCAGGGATCACAGTTTCCTAGCAGATAGTCTCTATCTATCACTTCTGTCCAAACCAACAATCAGACTTCTTGGAACTCTGCTATTTTAGTTTGGACACCTCCAATATTCCTCAATCCTTCTCCAATATCAGCCATTAATGCTCATCATGGTAGGCGGTGATTAGGCATACATAACAAATGTCTCAACAAACTCAGTCAATGAAGGTTCACAACCTCATCAACCGATTTATTATTTTTCCACAATACCTAGAGTCTAACTTCTTACCAGGTGATCTTACAAAACACGAGAGATGTTTCAAAGACACCAATGATCAAATACCAATAAATAACGGATGTCATCAATTCTTGATGGCCACATTTAACATCCATACAGTCAAACAGAACGGACTGTTTTAATTGGCAGAAAGATATCTCTCCTACGCCACAAATAAAGATATTTGACAAAAGACAAGTTTCTTAGATGCATGCTGGAATTCCGTCATACATCAACTTATTGGAACTGATCAGACTCTCAACATAATTGGAGTGGTTGACTCGCTAAACTTTTTTACACCCTATCTTTACTTTATGTATTGACACAGGCCAGTCTTGATGCAGCGATTCGTACTTAGAAAGGGAGGGGGAAGTAAAACACGTCACGAACATGTTTACATTGTTGTTCAGTGTTATCAAAAGACTATTTTATCTGCATCTTCACCACACAGGACTATACTATATGTGTATTCTAAGTCAATCAGTCAACCTTATGGTTGGAGATAATTTGCTGAAAATTCAGACGACTAGAAAGTTATCTCCAGCAGTCAAAACTACTTTTAAGTCATGAAAAACGGCTAGTGGTGACATTATCAGTAATATTTTAGATATCAGCTATTGTTGGTTTGGACAACGAGACAGTATTATTATCCTATATACATAAATGATACAGCTTATCGATAAGTGTATGTAGTAAGAATCCTGTTCGCGACACCAAAGTTGTATTATCAGAACTACAATCAAAAATAAAAATAACATAATGAGAGCTCTATATGAGTGGTGATAGCAGAGTTGTACTGTATTTCTATGTAATGGAAACACTACAAAGCAGTCGCTCAGCCAGATCCCTAATATATACAAATACCTAAAATTGTCCAATATAGAATTGTCTTAAATATGACCAAGTTTAAAATGCAAGAATAGCTAGGATCAATGGATATGGAAAGGACATACCCACTAGAGCAATGCATTAAAGAAAATTTGCAGATAAGCACGCAACCTGAGTAATAGAAGTGAATAAGTACATCAATTAAATTCAAGGTAATTTCAATCATGTGATTAAATTCGTATGGAATTATTAAGGTAAATCACCACAGTGTGCAAATTTAACCTTGGTGACCGAGAGATAGTTCTGTAATCGTCTAAATATACATTTACAAATAATTAGATTTAACTACTGAGTGATTTTTCTAGTTGCAGTTACACGACCTTGAGCTACTTAAGTGCACATATATACTCATGTTGTGTGGTAACTTGGACCAATGCATATTTCTCTTCTAATAAAGCAGCATTACTGTAATGCTGCCTTATTAGAACGAAACACTTCACTGTTATCTATACAGTTGGCTATACAACTTGTGTACAATCTTGTGTTTTACGCCTCCATCCGACCTATCTGGCTTAGTAACAAATAACAGTGATACTACTTGGTTGCGAGTAGCTTCTAGTATGTAACTCACTGTTTTAGTGCTTGGAGGTAGTTTTAATATGGGATAACAGGTAATATCATTAATACTCAGACATAACTGAAGATTGTTTGATAGTTGTGAACATACATCTTGGTTAATGAATTATTATTAGTTTTCATATAATGCATTCAGTATTATGCATACATATATACAAAGGAATTACTTACATCCATCAGCTAAAGCTAGAGCTGCCAAAATCAAAAATGGTGCCTCTTTAGAAATGAATTGATAGGCGATTCCTCCAAATGGTGGTCCAACTAAAATGAAAGAAAAGTAATACTCACACATAGACTATCCTTACACAAAATCTTACTTTGTTTCTATTTCATCCTATTTCTTCACATACTACTAGTTTCAAAACACCAGAAGTTCAAAACTAATTTTTAGTTATCGATACAATAGATAGTTAATTCATAGTATTTAGATCAGGCGGGATTTTTTTCTGTCTATCTCCCGCCATATTACATTAGGATGGTTGTTTCGTTCGACCATGTGATACTTTACCAGGGGCATATGGTATAGTTTATAGGTCTCATAGCAAAAATAATAACTTCTGGTAATTGGATTATATAGAATTATTGTAATTCCTAATCCCATGTCAAATAATATGAAAAGAAATAAAATTTATCATTATTGGTTAAACCTACCCAATACACCTATTGCCAATCCACTGAGTGCAACAGAGAAGGCATGACTTCTATCTTTATCATCAGTGTAACAAGTCGCCAACATTCCCATTCCTATAATACCAACAAATAGTAAATGCTTAAATAAGCTGTCGGTTAGATATTAAAGTTCAACTGATCTATTCTTAGTTTTTTTATTATTGATTGAACTTGCCTAGAAAATCACTAGAAACTGAAAATAATTCGACATTTGTTTTATCATTGAAGAGAACTTGTCATCACTGTGTATAAACAATCGTATTAAGGATCTTACTGACGACATTGACGTTACATAGTGAACGGGTAACTAATAGGGAGACTGATTAGCAAGCATATCTGTTATCGAATCGTGCACTATTAGTCTTTATTATTTCATTAAATCCAATTAGTCATATAGTGCTGATTAATAGAACATTTCCAGAATATGTTTACATTGTTAGTGAATTCTCTGTAAGATTTCACTCACAGTACTCTCAGGGACGACTCAACTATTCCTTATTCACCTTTTAGGTGAGAAAACAATAACTGTCTGTTTTAAACGGAAACTAGCTGCTGATTTGATCAAAATAAAAAATTTGATCTTCCTTACATTGAGTGATCACTGAATACTGATCAACTTGATGTCTGTTTAGACCTTTATAAGGACGATCAAATTCTATTCTTTAGGATTGCAGGTACGAATTTTTGATGAAAGTCGAATAGTGCCAAAACTAAGTTCAAGATTTCTTGCCTAAGTCATTAAGCCACCTTTCATCACATTACCCTTTATTCACGAGTATGGAAAACTCTCAGATATTTTAAACATTCGAAAACTGATAGATTAAAACCTTACGAATATTTAAATTTTCTAACTTCCAGTTAAACCTCTATATTCTTTGTCATCAGTGTCGATTATAACTCAACGGAATCACTATCGTTAATTCATGCAGACTGAAGGACTGAAGGACAACAAATATAACATTATTAACTACAAAAGACAGCATGATGAATAAAACAGACACCCACTTTACTTGCTCATACACAAACACAGGTTGGTGGGAATTAGTTACAATATTCTATCTCTTATTATCAGTTAATGTAGACATTAGACATTAATTTGACTAAGAGAGCATCAAAACTGTAGTTTGAAGAAATTCTAAGAATGGTAGAGAATTTCTAGAAGCTTGGCATTTAGGTGAATTGGTGATCAATCAACATGTATTTCAGCTGCAAAACTATATCATCTCAATATACATTTTAACATATCATTTGTCAATTTTTTGTTTTCACAAACTGTACAATATCTGTTACTGATAATGTAATTCACTAACTTGGTTAGTGGTTTAAATTGATTATGGTTGCCATGTGACTGGATGGTTCCATCATAGACCATGTGTTGGTTAGTGATGTCGTAATTCTGAGAAGTTTAAAATACTAGATGAAGGACCTGTTCAGAGTTTGCTGAATCCACATTAATGTTCATTTGATAACGATTCATGAAACTAACGTTAAAGCTTCTTTATATTTAAACAGAACTACGAATCCTATTCATAAACGAATTTTTTGTCAAAATAAGTCAAACATCGTTATCATTTGTAGAGATCAACATGGTATTGAATTCCTCTTGAATACTTTCACCTATAAATAGTATGATTGGATGTTATAGTAGCTACTTAGTTTAAATTTTATATGTCGAGATCATTTGGGTTAGACAAACTAGTGTAAACTGAGAACAACTTAAGTTCTGTACTAAAACAAAACAGTAAAATTACACCACCTGGTTTTTAATTCGTCGACTAACCGAGGTCAGTCCCTGATGTCAAATTTACGTGTGACATGATCAGATACAAGAAATCTTTGAAAATATATAGGCATTCATGTGTAATATCGATTCATTTATCAGTTTAATAGTAAAATCAACCTTGATTTTTATTTACACTAACCTGATACACTAGAACAAGCAGATCCAACACCTTGTAAAGCTCTGGCAAAAAATAGAACTGCATAACTTTCACCAAAAGCGAATACTAAAGATACAATGACAGAAAGTGGAATCGATAAAAGCACTTAATATTGTTAAATTTTTACAAAACTTTTACAGAATATCCTTCTGAATAAGATCTAATTGTGTATGTGTAACTTCTCCTTGGTACAGTACAGCTATACCACTTATTACTAATAGTATTCTGGTCGTAATATGTTAATCAGAGAATGGATGGTAGTACATGGTTGGTTCCTATTTTGATTGGTTGTTCTTTTTTCCAAAGTCACTTAAAATGCTGTGTATACACTGTGATGTTATTTTCATTGGGAAATCATAATGTGTTTGATCTATCTGATCACATTAGATCCATTCTATAGTTTTGCTACCGGTTCCCCTCTTGTCGCCCCCCACACACACACACACTAATTTAGCCGAAAGGAAATGCGAATTTACCTACATATAAATTTGTTATCAGGAAATAAGAACAGTTTTATAATAAATTTAACTTAAACCTCTTTAAACATAAAGTATGAGTCTCTTTTATGAGTTTTTTTAGTAGGACTGACAACAGTTTGGCTGTAATCTGTATCCAACTATGATGAATAGTTATGCGTTGCTAATCTGTCTGGATATCACAACAGGTGTATCATAATCAACCTTTAGGAATGCAGTATTTCTAGAAATCCAATCTCACTCAAAAAAAAGGATTGAATATAATTGTTACTCTGAATTTTTAAATGGTTGATTAATGCGATATTAGGCCCTTATTCTAAATGCCTGATTCTAAATGTATAAATACTCATATGTTTCTGCATAGAGTCAGTTGTATGAAAAATTTTAATGTTAACCGTTAGTGAAAATCGACAAAAGATTCTAAATCTTGATTATTGTTTAGTTTTCAATAGTATCTGTAATCCTGAGAGAATTAACAGATCCTGGAAACAGTATCATAGCAGAAGAGGTTACGACTAAGGTCACTAAGTTGAGGCTTACTTCATGTTGAGCTGAGATATTTACATTAATTGTTCACTAAACAACGCTTACTGTTATGTTTCACCTTGTTTTATAGAACTTATCGTAATCTATCGAAATATAACTACTAATCTAGGTAACCTGGATCTTATGAGTTGATGACATTATCATTATAAAATATGTTGATATAAGTCAGGTAGAACCGATCGTAGACTCAGGGTATCCCATTGTTAGCCTCCAGCCATCTAACATTTACGTATAGTTCACACAATATTACGTCACTTAGTCTAGTGATTATTTCCAGTTTAATTTAATTAACTGTAAGAACTAAACATTAGTTACCACTTAACATAAACCGTGATAAAATGAATTTTCAAAATGACACCTACCAACAGTAGATGTAAACATAATCACAAATCCAGTAAACATTGGTACACTATAACCGATTCTGAAATGTAGAAAATATAAAACTCATTAAATGTTATTATCTTATTATGTAACATGACACTATCAAACATTTTCAAGAAAGGTTATATTGATCACCACTTACTAATGGTTTTGGTTATTCTGGCTTGTTGTCGAACTATTTAAACTTAATAAGAATTCACTTGAACTAGAATTTAAATCCTCACCATCTCATAGCTTGTTTGAAATGAAAATGATGCAATATAATTACATGCTTCGGTTATATGGCATAATATGCTAAGTGATTCAAATGTATTGAGTTGTAAGTTCCGTATAACTAAAGGGCTTAGAGATTAACCAACGTATTTATGTTCTCTATTTCAATAACGTTAAAAAGAGACAATTCACTTTATAAATGAATATTTAGAAAAACTGGTTATCTATCTCCAGTAGCTGATGATTTACAAACTGAACTGTCGCTACAGTTAACCAATTAAATAAGTGGAAAGTAGTTTTATATTCATGTTTATATTTAACACAATTGGGTAGTAGCAAAAACTATAAAGTACTGAGTAGCATTTAAGTATGAAATTGTTCAAGAGTAGGTAAACATAACTCAGATCTTTTGGGTTCCATAGTTAATGCTTAACCATCAGAGTCCCTGAGGTACATCTAATCGTAGGATTCTCACTTTAGCCGATTCATGATCAAACTGTAACGAATGCAAACAATAAATATGTACCCATCTCCACAAAGCCATTTTAACTTAACTATTATAATTACCGCATTACTGATTATTCCAAGAAGATTCCAAAGTTATAATAAAAAAAATCACTAATGGAGTTCATATATGTCAGAAGTGAGACAGGTATCACTAAAAGCATTGAATGATTGTCGTACTGTATCATACAGGCCAAACAGTACTAACTGTTAGGCGTTGACTATGTGATCTCAATTTTCTGACCTCAGGATGCGCACCTCCACTGAAAGTACAACACTATAAAGAAACATTTTTCTAGTACTCGCTAGTTTCTAATGGTACTTAAGTGAGATTAGTATTTGGTGAATGCCAATATCCACAAAATTTCTTCTACTTAAAGTTTGTGATTGTAGAAACTAAGTGAATGAAATATTGATGTGACCGAGTAATAACTGTTCAGTTGGCTGATTAACTGGCTCAAACTGTCAAAGTTAACTGACATTAAAGACAGAATCACTAGATAGAAACTAGGTTTCAAGGGTAAAAAACGACATCGTTTTAGACAAATCATAAAGAATTTCAGCTCTACAATGCAGTTGAACCCCAAGAAATTAGGAGCTGACTGGCTTACTTCGTGCTTATTAGTTGCAAGTTCAGTTCTAGGATTTCTAGTTAGGCCACACTGGTCTTATTATATCTGAAGTAAAACCTACATCATCGACAACAATGTGCTAGGAAATGATTTATCAAAAGTATAATCTGTGAACTCTTACTTGATATTTTTCGGTATTGTGTATAATACGAGTCATAAATGTCTTGACTTCATTTCCGTTTAACAGTTGTTACTACTGCTATAGCTATGAGGTCAACTACAATATACTGGTTTCCTAACAGTTAATGTAATGAAGATACGTAAAAGGGAGAATACTATGAATGAATAAGAAACTTTTTGCCAAAGGCCGAGTGATTATGTGCATCAAGTGTGTATTTACATAAACAAAAATATACAGTCGATGCCGCTGATTAGGTAAATAATTCGTTCATTCACGTATAGCCTTAAAATGGCATATAATCACAATAAACCTTATCCATCCTATCGACGTTACAAGCCAAAATGAAAGTATTATCTTACTGGTGTTAATCTAATATGAGAACTAGGTCTAAAAAAAGGCGGAAAAGATCTTTTCCAATGAATTGTTTTATAAAACCGACTGTCATCGGTTTCAATAAAATTAAATTCATGCCGTGTACTATTCCTATTAATGCAGTCAAATGTCGTCAGTAACTTTGTTGAAATGGTTTTTAACAGATGAGTAAATTAGGCCGCATAATTAGAGAACCAATATTTGGATACTGAATTTTGATTTCTTGAAACCTTTTACACTTGAACCTCAAAAACAAGCTTGAAAACAGGAAATTTGATGGGTGTTTGACTTCTAAAGTTGGTTAATGCAAACAAAATAGGTAGGGAAGGGTTACATGTTTAGAAGTTAGTTCGAAGTAATAAAAGCCTCATTAAAATCCCCCCCCCCATAAATATATTAACAATAATTAGTAATTGGAAAATAATAAAAACATGACCTGTCGTTTGCTAGAATTCTGTTAGAAATTGTAAACGGAAGTTAATTGATCAAAGTGTTTTCAGAAGCCACCCGTTTAGAAAAGTTATCAAGGGTCTCCAACAATAACACATTAAAGAAATTTATCATTTAACTTGAATCCTATATATGTACTGTATTTTGTTTAACAGATGATAATGCGACGTTACTGTATTACGTAAATTCCGTTTAGTATGACCTCTTAGTTTAGTTAATGCTTTTACTATTCATGAGTGAATACTTTAAATTACAAATTCATTAATCAACAAGGCAGCTCTAAGTAACTTTATGTACAGTTAGAATCTACTTTCATGATACACATAACAAGAGAAGAAGCTGTATTTTGAGTAATTCGATCTTGTCGAAACTATGACAGTTTATAATCAATAGGACTGAAGACTTATAACTCAGCATCAGTAGTTGAACCAACCAGTAGTTAAACCAACTGAAATAATGCTACTAGCTACCAACTTACTAGTCCGAAGTTTTTTGTATTCGACCCCTGATGAGATTATTTCTACATAAGTTATATCTAGTTTCTATTGATTTTTATGATGTGACATGATATTCATTATTTCATCAATGCGTTAATACACTCAGTCATTTTATGTATCTACTAATCTTGATGAAGTAACTAAGTTGATCATTTAACATTTAAGTCATCTCTATCATATTTCATTTGAAGAATTAACATAGTTGCTATGAAACTCAGACTGTGACTTGTCTATTAGACATAAATTCTATTTTGTCTTATGAAGATCTTTAAATCGATCATATAGTGGGAATAATTCTATTCTATTATCCAAATTGTATAATTTATGGGCATAACAACTGAGAAACTACAAATTAAAACAACATTTAACAATTAACACAACTCACTGGTTTACCACATTTAACTTCAGTAAATTATTATTACAAGTGGTAGAATGAAAGAAATAGTATGATGAATCTAATGAATCTTATCAAGTGTACACATTATTGGATTATTACATAGTTAATCTAGTTATATTTTTAAGTTGGATTGTGACTGGCAAGTGGAATCCAGGACTGCGCGTTTCGTCCTATTTGGGACTCATTGGCTAGATATATCTGCATCCCAATGTTGATGTTCACACTGGGATTCGAACTCAGTCCGCTTTGTGTCAAGCCTACACAAG
The DNA here is from genome assembly GCA_025215515.1 of Schistosoma japonicum. Taxonomy (NCBI): domain Eukaryota; kingdom Metazoa; phylum Platyhelminthes; class Trematoda; order Strigeidida; family Schistosomatidae; genus Schistosoma; species Schistosoma japonicum. The sequence continues at coordinate 33,172,808 of CM046063.1, forward strand.
CCTATTCTGAATAGTTAATCTAGTTTAAGTAAGCCTAATCCTCAATTCCTTACAAGACTACCGGTTACAAATGTATCAAATAATGAGTAAATAGCATTACTATGTATCTTACTTATTTGTTAATGGACCAATTAATGGATTAACAATCATTTGAACAATTGCTTTTGATGCAAACATTAAACCAACTTGAATATGTTCATTTCCTAATTCTTCACCGGTGATTTCTTTCAATTGTCTTGTTACATTCACCATACATTCATTAAATTTATTATTAAATAATAAATATTTTATTCGTTTATCATTTAACATTATTTCTAATTGATCAATTAATTCGATTGGTTGATTTTGTATTGCATGTCCTCTTGATGCCCAAATTATTGATTTTTGTAGATTAATTCTATCAGAGACATTTAATAATTTTGTACAATATTTATCTTCTAATAAGATTTCATTAATTGAAGTTGATAGATTTCTAGTTCGATGTGATAACAAGAAATCAGGTATAATTGGAACTGAATCAAAAAAAAAAAAAGAACAAAGAAAAAAGATGATTTTATGTAAAAGATTATGTAATCCTTATTAATCCATTAAAAGAGAAAGATGTCGAATGAATTGCTGTAGAGAAGTGTAGATGTTTGCATTACAATAATCTTATTTCAATCGCTAGGCATCTAATAGAAGCTTAATAATTCCCCCAGTTACTGTTGCCCCACGTTGAGCATAGGCAGCCAACTAGCAGTTTCCAACCACCTCTGTCCTGAGCTTTTCTTTCTAGCTCTTCCCAAGAGCTCTTCAATCTCTTCTTTTCTGTCTCGGATTCCCGACGCAGTGTATTCTTTGGTCTTCTTTTCCTTTGACCTTCAGAGTGCCATGTTAATGATTGTCTTATGATACAATTTGGTGGTTTCTTCAATGTGTGACCTATCCACCTCCAGTGTCTTTTCCTAATTTCTTCCTCGGCTGGATTGTGGTTGATTTGTTCTATGCCATAGGAGGTTGTTGTTGATGGTATCTAGCCAACGGATGCGAAGTATACTGCGCAAACAATTGTTTGTAAATACTTGTATCTTCTGAAGGATGTTTTTTGTAGTTCTACTTACAAGTTTCAGCTCCATACAAAAGAAATGTCTTCACATTTGTATTGAAAATTTGACTTTAATGTTGACTGACAGTTGGTTTGAGTTCCAGATATCCTTCACTTGTGGAAATACTGCTCTTACCTTTCCAATCCGCGCCTTCACATCTGCCACAGATCAGATTCTCCTTGCTTATCGATGATGCTGCCGAAGTATGTACAGGTTTCTACATCTTCCAGAATTTCTCCGTTAATCAAGTGTAATCGGGTTAGTGTTTGTTGTTTTGTATCGAAGGAACTTGATTTTTCTTTTGTGTATGTTGAAGCGTACTAGTAGCTTCTGAGGCTGCTGCTACCTTGTTCGTCTTCTCATAATCTAATAGAAATTGCTAATACCATATATCAGTAACGAACCAAACAGATTTAAGGTATTGATACTTAAAGTTTATCATGAAAAGTCTAATTGAGATGATGAATAGGATAGCGTTTATCTACCAGAAATCAACTGATCACCATGTTAAGTTTATTTTGTAAATCTTCCTTTCTTATTTATAATCTGTAAACTGAAATTAATTTAATGGTGTGTTCATATATTGAGAAGTTACAAACAGATGTTTCGATTATTTCTGATTAATAGTTTTCATCAGATGACCAGTGGAATTTTTCAGATTACGTTAAGAAAGCGTTGATTAAAGCAATAGCTATTACGTTTTTTTTCTCTTAGTACCTGTAAATTTGGTTTACTTTTTGTAAGTTTGAAAGGAATAAGGTAATGCTATAGAATTTACAGAGGTAATGGTCTATTTGATGGTTCACATTTAGTAGAACAATTAAAGTATTAAACACTTATATTCATAACTTAAGTGTACCTGATAAAGATTACCGATACATTAGTATGAAACTGAGGTTATTAAATTCTTTAGTAATGTTATGCATTCCAAATATGATAGTATAAATGTGTACTAAATGATTAGTTGAATATCGACATGATATTGACTAGGTTGGATTGTGACTGCTAAAAGGAATCCAACTTAAACAATACTTACGATTTATTGTTATATTGAGGCCATTCACTCAGGATGCACATATGGCAAAAGATGTTGACTAGCTTCAGTGCCATAACAAATCTATCAGAAGATGCTAATTCATCCTAGTCGACATTGAAGTTTAAGGAAAGATGTTTAACTCAATGCTAAATTGAAGGCACTATCCAATTTGAGACTTATATAAGGAAAAATCACATTGTAATCAGAGTACATCAAAACCAGAATTAGTTTCAAAAATCGATCATTTAATCAGCCAATAACTATAAAGCTTGGCACAGCCACTCACCATCACGATTATTTAAACATTCTGGGATCTAGACACTCTGGATGGATAACTTGTAACTTAATTAGTTGATTTTGAGGAGTATAGTAAGACTAGAGAATACGAATTAGTTAGACTGACCATAAGTGAATGATCAGTTCAACATGGAGAAATAATAGAAAGGTATACAAATTTCAATACAATTTACAATGTCTTTATACTTTTGAAATCAAAGCACTAAAATCCTGAGGATTTATTTATATGAATAACTTGTATTCGTGAACCTTTGGTCTAAAGCTTAACTAATATTCCTAGTGCTAACACTAAACTGTTAGCCCTAACTCTATACTCTGAGCCATAAATGCTTATCCTAATCATTACATTTAATCTTATTTTCTATTGTAGTTATCTGCTTTTTGTTATACAGTATGTTGCTAAGTCATTCTAATGTATGTTTGGATTCTAGTTTCAATCTGTTTTAATTATATTTTAAGTATTTGTCAATAAACCGAATATTCAAAACTGTATTTGCCTGACTAATGTCACTGTTTGTAATACTTGAAATCGCCCATTTATATTATATCATAATGACCAGGCAAAGTGAATGTATAATGCCTTATGACTTTATGTAAGAAACTTAGAAAAGTGTAAACAATCTACTAGACATTTAGTTTACGCTGAAATTATGAGAGTAGTGATGGTTTACTTTCGTTGTTCCCTACTGTGATACGCATTCAATGTCATAAGTTGTAGTATATTTTGGTTTGTTTAAAGTGATCTAGAGGGTTAGATGGTAGCTGTCAACGTGAAGCCTCTGGTACAGAATCTTGGGTGCGCACTATTGAAGAGTTTTACACTAAAACGAAACAGCTGTCCAGTGTTCCCTAGTTTTTAATGGTACCCTATCAACATCAATCTATGACATATTCAGTCAACTAAAAAAAGGTGATTAATTATATTTAAAGACTGCATGCTTGTCCTTAGGCTTGTTTTATCAACGAATCCAGTAATCATAAAATTCAAAAAGTGTATTCTTGTTATACTGCGAGGGATTCGGTGGTTGGTTGGCCGAGTGCCAATCACTAGTGCCTAGTCGGTAATTGTGCGTCTGCCCTATGCCCACTTAGTCTTAAGACAGAATAGAAAGGATCAATTAGGAAATTAACATGAATACAGAACGAGCGAAATAGTGGTAGTGAATAGAAACAACCTGTACACAACTAATTAACTGTAGTCCATAATAATAGACAGTTTGATAACAGTAATTATACTAAACGGGAGGATTGGGTAAGAGGAACATAACAATCATAGAAACAAAAGTTTACATTACACACAGAATAATTGAAATAATATTCTTAAAACACACTTCTGAAAGTTTGTTACACTTCTTTGTGGTCCGGCATAACAATTCTATCACAGAGATTTGCATATTTTCCACCTAATCCATATTCATCCTTTGAAAAAAACTAGCAAATGTATTGATAACCATGGACTTTACTCAAATTCATGTACATTATCTCATAGATCTTAAGTTTATCCTACTTGTTTTACTACATTGTTTATTTTATACATGTTCCCAAATATTATCTCTTTCCTTTTATCTCTTTGTCTCTCTTATTAATGAAAATACATTTTTTGTCTTGTTGTTTCATTCTCAACTCACATATTTTTCATTTATCTACCAATTCATTCTATTACTTAATGTTGTTACTTACGAACTACTTATCTCGATCTCCTTATTCATTCTATAATTTCCTATATTGCTTGAGTTATTTAACCTGATTATGAAGAATCTTCTCTTCATTGGAACAGTCTAACTAGGAATAACATTAAATTTTTGTTACTATGTTTGATTAGTCGTGGTTACCAATTTGATTAAAAACCTCATTCTTTTAGTTCCTATGCACGACCTGTTTTTATTGCATCTTAATAACATTATATATATATATATATATATATATATATATATATAAGATATTATTGGTTAACGTTTTTTGGCACCTCCAATTAGAAAAAGACGCTAGAGGTGGATAGGACACGGACACATTGAAGAAATAACCAAACTATGTCACAAGACAAGCATTAATATGGAATCCTGAAGGTCAAAGGAAAAGAGGAAAACCTAAGAACACATTGCTTTGGGAACTGGCGACAGACATGAAGAGAATGAAGAGCACGTGGGAAGAGCAGGAAAGGAGAGCTCAGGACAGAGTTGGTTGGAGAAGGCTGATCGGCAGCCTATACTCAACATGGGGTAACAGGTATATATATATATATATATATGATTATACAGCTTTGAAAATGAATTTACACAAGAGAGATCTCTCCAGTCAACTGATGTATACACGTACGAAGTTTCACGTTGTAGTTGATTGGTTGACTGATTGATTACATCATATATGTAAACAATAATAAGAAAAGATATTCATTAACTGAATATTGACCATGTTCATTTACAGGCGATAATATGGTGAATAGTAGCTTATCACTGTAAGAAATCTGTTGAAATTGTATAGAAGTTTTTGTTGAGAATTCTCTATTGTGTTCATATATTATACTCAAGTAAGTATCTGTATTGCTCCCATCGAAATATGTTTTATTTATTCATGAGAATGTTTAAAACAGGATAAGTCAATAACAGTTATTGAAAAGATGATAGAACTAAAACATCGCTGAAGGTGGATAGAACACACATTCAAGAAATCACCAAACTGCATCACAAGACAAGCACTAACTTTGAATTCTCAAGATTAAAATGTACATTGCAGTGGAAACTGGAGGCAAACAAGAAAAGAATGAACAGCAGTTGGGTAGAAATTAAAAAGAAAACTCAGGACCGAGATAGTTGGAGAATGTTGGTCGGCGATCTATGCTTTACGTAAGATAACAAGCATTATTTGATTGAATGAGAGCTGAAACATGATAGTGTTTACAACCAAACTGAAATATAACTATTAGAAGTTAGTTTCTTTTGTTTTAATCATGGTTGATATTTATTGTAATGAACTGTAACGCTATGAAAATTTCAGTAGTATATGATATTCAAATGCTTTAATGATAATTGAATATCAACAGACTATTGTATTAAATCTCATTAGACTATATTTATTAATTTATTCAATCATAATCTTTCAATGAGATCACTTCTGAAACGAATGAACTTCATTGCACAAGATTCTTATCTAGAACTATGAAAAAATCTTCATTTTGAAAGAAAATTTTGTTTTATAGGCATCAAGTAGTCGAATGTTTCATCTATTTATTAATTTTAAATTTTCAGTTGAGTTGAATTATGGTTTGCAAGATAAATCCAAACGATGAGTTTCGTCCTATTTTGGACTCATCGGTTGGATTTATTTGCATCTCTAATCAATTTTAGTCCATAACATAACAACGAAAAGATACAAATACCTGCAAACTAAGTGTTTAACTTACTATATTTATTAAACTAAGTGGCAATATTGTACATTCATCAGTATCACACACAGTTACTTAAAATTTTACGTAGTAATTTTTATCATTCCTACTAATTTCTAAGGTTGTAGTAACAAACCGTAACCAGTGGAGTTCAGCCATGTCGGGTGATGTAGAAACATCAGTAAATCATTAAATATAGAAATATAAACAATTAGTTACTAATTAAGTGGTTTTAACGCCTTTAATGGAAATTGGTGGTCTTAGATCCGATATCTGGTAAGATAACCAAGGAGTATTACTGCAGAATTCTATACTACTACTAGTCAACTATTTCATGTTTCCGGTTAATCAAACTGAAGTCAGTCTTTGATTGAAAATTAAGTGTTTGTCAAAAGACAATAGGGTCAATTCAAAATAATTGAGGAAACTGTAAACTGACTAGCAAAATTTCAGTCGTTTGTATCCACCACAGATTGGTGTCACTCGGGTACCACTGTAAACCGAGGAGCACTGAACAGCTACTTGTCCTAGTATGCAACTCTTCAAAAGTGTACACCACAAATTCAGCCGGGAAATCGAAACCAGGACCTTCAGGTTTTACGATGAATGTTTAACCTATATATTATTGAACCAGCCGGCGTTCATTAGTACAGTTCCCCCATCCATCAATTTGTCATGTAATGAAACCATTGGACGCCGGGTCAGTGGAGCGGAAAATTGAGAGTTGGTTAATCTGAAGGTTATGGATTTTATATAATGGTACCCAACTAACATCAATGTATGATGAATGCATACAACTAACAATAATACTTATTTCGTCTTCATCAGTGGAAAAGAATTCAATACTAGGCAAACAAATATACATGTGCATGTGATATACGAAATGAAAATTACATTCTTTACAAATAGAACTCACTAACTACTGTTAATAGCATGTTATCTAAGAATAATGCCACAAAAACAATGAATAATATCATTCTTCGATGACCAAAACATCCTCTTAGTCGACTTCCACCACCGGTTAACTTATCCATACCCCAATATTTATTATCTTCTTCTGATGCATTCATATCGGCATAAGCCATTCTCTTGATACGTTCTACAAGATTAAAAGAAAATACAGAAACCATATCAATAATCATTTTGCAACTCCAATGGTGGTAACTCTAGTTTGATTTTGCAAATGTATTTGAATTACAGAACAGTTAAACATAAGGAAGGGCTTAGTAGGTGTTTTATTTAATTATGGGACTCCTTATTAGTAGTCATTGATTTCCTAGGAAGGAATTGAATCTAAGATCATTTTACTTTACAACTAACACTAAAGCGTTAACCTATGAGCCAGTATCCAACTGTTAATTTCTTCTAACCTCATTCAACTACCTATATATCTGTAAGACCTCAGTTTATATCTTCCCTATTTTCAAAGATTGTTCAAGTTATTTCATGAAATTGAAACCATATTCGATAATCTCCACAACAACCCAATCACAAAGGAACGCTAGTTATTGACATAATTTCCATATGGCATATCTATCGAAGTAAATAAACAACGGAACTTCCAAAAATCATGCATCTTATGTAAGATGGATAGAGGAGGATTAGTTATAGAAATCAAATTGATTAATGCCTTCAAGTTTGCAAATGAATGACTGATGAAGACTACTAGAATCATTGATAAAATATACTTTTAGGTAATTACAGAAATTTATTGAATTATTTTACAAGTTAAGGTGAAAATTCCTTATTGTAGAGAAATTTTCAGTATTAAATAAAGCTGTTGTTCCTATTCGACTTTTTCAACTTCAACTAAGTACCAGACAATCTGTTAAATACACCTTGAAGAAGATGGTGTTTAACATGTAGTTGGTAGCTTTTATTATTTTCTTAGGATAGCATTGTCGTATTTATGATAAAAGCTAATTATTGAAAGACTTATTGAAATATACTACCACAGAATGCATATTGTAAGTGATCCCTGAAGTACAACTAACATCATATAATGTTACCATTTGAAGTGAAAGTTATTGGATTCGATTTTCATAGTGAAAAATGACACAGCGATTCGGGTACACAAGAATAAATATTCTACTGTTAGCTACAGTCCACATATGATGTAAGCTGACTTAATTGCTTTTAAGTAGTGTTTAACTCTTTGCTTAGTCTTGCTGTAGTGTGCTTTCAGTTCACTTGGAATATATTGTACGTAAACAAGCATTCTGTGCTATTATTTAATTGAATATAGTTGATACTTGAACCTGATATCATATAGATACAGCTAATAATCTGAGAGCATTAGACTCCCCAAATATACCCATTCATGATCTTATAATGAAACTCTGAAACCTTCATTTATCACTGCAATTACTTTAGTACTGTAAAAATACACATTCATACTCTAGTTTGACAAATACTTTCAGATGTGTTATTGATAGATTATGAATGGGGGCGGATTCGCTCATACCCTCAGTGAAATAATGCGCTACTAGTAACAATAGTTCTAGATCGTACTGAACCAAGAATCAATCCACAGTTTAGACTACTGAATTCTTAAGGAATTATTTATATATAAAACATTTACAGTAATAGTTGACAGTACTACTTTCGAATTTATGAATAAGCAGTTAGTTCCTTATTAAAAAGTAATTTCGAAACAATGACGATATAGTTAAGTAAGGTTAGTAGCTTGAAGATTAACGGAAGGAGGGAGGGAGTGGAGTGTAACATGAGAAGTTATTTTAAACTACGTACTGCTAAAGAAGATACAGTATAAGTTAACAAACTTTACGTAAGAAAATATAAATGAGTCTAAACATTAGTTATTTACGAAGAGTATGAAATCAGACTCAGTATAGGAGTTATAATAAAAATGTGAGGTACTAGTATATCTAAACTATGATTAACAGTGGAATCTATAAAGCAGGTTACTGCCCTATTCATATGTCGGCGGTTAAATATATCTGTCACGTTTTAGTGTTAATGTTTCTTTACAAGATTAAAACTTTATCTACTGATTATACTAAAGTAAACAGGCGATAACATCACATCGTAACTGTAAATATGAGAGGTTATTTGCAGATCAATCCTGTTAGATGAATGTAATGTTTAGCTAAATGTTTAGGTTATGTAGATATACACGAGTGGTTTATGAGTGCTGCAATTTTACAAATTGCTTCAAGACGAATTAGACTGGGTTCTAAACTTCATAAAATCACTATTTTAATGTTTACCTAAGTAACTATAACTCTAGTTCACAGAGCTGTAGGTTGATATGCTAAAATTTTCTAAATTTCAACTTCATGCTTGTTCAACACTCATTATGTTGGTGTACTTTAATACGCCATGACTATCAGAACTGAAACCTCACAGTTAGAATTGTGTATTAGCATAGGAAGTTTGTCAAGATTGCAGAATGATTTTTTTTTCCAAATCACAGCTAACTATTAAAGAATAAAAAGTATATGACAATTGTTTCGTTTTAGCAAAGGACTCTTTAGTAGCAAATCAATGAATATTCAGGAATCGAACGCCCCATAGCGACTGTTTAATTTACAATAAAATGAGTTTGTATCCACTTTTGTGCATTTGCAACTTTAGGCAGTACGTGAAAATCCGTGACGATCATCCATTGACAGTTATATTTCACCTTCTGATACGGTTAAATTCCACTGGTCCTTACTTTTATCTAGAACTTCAGGAGTCATTTCTCAAAATTAATCGTTATTTACATTCAGCAACTTTTATGCCCGAATAGAAAAAAATTAATTTATTTCAATAAGGTAGTCATTGAAATGACTTGCATCAATAAAGACGAGCATTTTGATGTTTGTATTTGTCACTGATTTCAGCTGGGTACTACTGGAAACTAGGAAGTATTGGACAGCTGTTTTATCCTAGCATTAGATTCCTTATTAATGCATGATCTCGGTTTCATCAGCTAATCAAACCCACAACCTGCAGGTCTCTAGACAAACTTAAATATCAGTATCACTGGACAGACTTCCAATCATCGTATAACCATTTCAGTCAATTCACGACATGGAGTAATAATTAGTCAATGATACTGATGATAATTTTCTTACTTCCGATATGTGTGAACTAAATCATTCACGATTTCTCACTTGAATTTCATAACTATTTTGAAGCTAATCACCTATGAGCTGATTACTTAGGTGAAATTTCTACCATTTAAAGAGGGTCTTGGGATACTGATGGTTCTAACCGTGAAGCCTGAAGGTCCAATTTTTTTTCAGGTAATCGAGACTGCCCACTACAGAGTAGTTCCATCCTAGGACAAAACAGCTGTTTAGTATAGCCTAGTTCTTAGTGGTACCTAGTCGACATAAATCTATGATGAATACAAACCACAATACTACTGCGACTAAACACTCAAGACGAGCATTAGCAATGAACTCTTTGAAGAGTACATTTAACACTGTACCATATTTAATTATCTTAATAAATTAAGTGACTAAATATATAAACTTAAGATATTGAATACAAACATCTTTAAAAATTAAAAAAATTATTTCACGATAAGTAACATAAAAGACGCTTTAATTTAGATCACAAAGTATCGATTAAGTTCACTATCAACGATTTCGATGTTGATTACCTAAAACATACTTTACATTTATGATACCCTTCTCTTCTCATTTCTTATTAAAAGAAATTCCATTTGGGGATCAAATGTTTACAATTTACCTATGTTTCTTTCAGTATATAAAATTACTGTACATTGAGTATATTCATTGTCATAAATTCCATATACTTCTTATCATTTCAAAACGTTAATGTAAACTACACACTATTACATAATAATTAATAGTAAAGTAATTAAATATTTTAAAAAAACCAACATAAAGTGAAATATGAAGTTAGTACGAAGTAGCTCTTGAAACAAAATGAGTTCCAGAAATTATTGGTCATTTCCAATAATGTGAACTCGTTCATCGAGACTCCTTATTGAAAGATTGTACATTTATTTAAACACATAAATTCGAGATAGAAATGGATGAAAGAATGTTTAAACGTCACATAAATAAAAAGACAACATTGTGAAGACATAAGAAAGAAAGAGAGTAAAAATTAATAGTTTAACAAAAAACGTCAAATAGGAGATAATTTTCATGGAAAATACAATCTAGAAGGACTTCAGGTGGTCTGTCTTGTAAAGAATGTGAGAGGAAACAAACTTTTATTCTCATTAATAGATGACAAGCTCACAAGCCTGAAAATAGCAGCATTTGTAGAGCTTGACAGAGTGGTATATGTAATGGAACACTAGACGCTAACCCAAAAAGTATTTTGTTACAACACAATGACACATGATAAACTCAAAAGTTGTTAGATTTTACCACCAAGTCCCAACGTCTATAAGCATTAAATGATGGGGGCGCCAATATTTAAAAATAGTGACAGCAATTAAATTATCACTAATAACGTGAAACAACACATTCGTAGACTCAATATTAGTAACTTGGTGTTAACACCGGAAATCAGTAAATCATCGACAAAAACGATGAAAAAATTACATCCCCCAAAACATTTTTAGTTAGAAGAGAAGATTTCATGAACAAATAACAGTAATGTAGTCACCAGTGAATTTTAAAAACAACCGATGAAAACCACATCACAACAATGTTAACGATAGAACTAATTAGCATTAATCTGTTGGAATTAATTGATTAGTTAGAGTAATATGTGTGGAGGTTATTTAATACTCATTAATTCCTTAACACCACTTCATTTTATATCTATATATATATATATATATATATATATATATATATATATATATATATTCTATATACTATAATCAGCAAATATCATTCATCAGTCAATTACACAGTTTCACAATACATTTCATACAATATGAAACAATACTAGATTCATTCAATTTGTACAGGTTAACACATCTCATACACGTGTATATCGTAAGTTACAATTGAGATGAATTGTATGTGTATGTGAGAGTGAATGTGATTGATTTCTAGATCAGTGAATATAATTTAATCCGACATGGATGACATTTCATACTGATACTATCAATATCTACAATTTGATGAGAAATTGCAATCCTGAATAAATTGTGGTTATTGTTTATGCGTTAGTGGTTATGTTGATTGGTTTTGGTTGTGGTTGTAGTTGATGTTTAACATTGAGTAATAGATATGATTCGTGTTTAGAGTAAGTTTAGTTGTCGGTTGAGGTTTAAGTTAGGTTAAGTGATTATTGTTGAGTGAGAAATGGGGTTAGTTTGTAATTATGTTTTAGTTAGGTTGTAATGAGTGTTAGTGTTGTGTTTCGATAGGTATTGTGGTTGTTGTTTATGAGAGTGATATGATTAAGAATAAGTTGATAACTAAGATCTTAAGATTGAAGTTTATCAATGCGGTTAATATTTAGTGTAAGGGGTATTATTATATTATTAGAAATCAGTAAATACCTATGTACATGAAATTGAGATTTGTGTCTACCAAAGTAGTTACATTGAAATAACTAGACTAATGACCTATATTCAATGCTAATATCATTATTCATACTAATCGGCAATCAAATGAATTACAAAACCATAAAAGGTGAGGGCTATAGCTAACCATCGAATTGACACAGGATGCATCTACTTAGTGCAATCAACTCTCTCGAAGTGATTAGTCGGCATTTTTCATTCAATTATTTCATCAATTAATTGATTAAAATTGTTATTCTCTGATACTTTATTCTATGATCTTCATTTACACATTATGATAATATAATAAAGACAATGTTGTTGATGACGATAATAATCATGTTGACGATGATGATGATGATGATGATGATGATGATGCAATGAGTTGCTCATTAATGAGTTACATACATATATAAGTAGTATGTTAATCTTTCATGTATAATTTTGAATTTTTTATTGATAAAATGTTAAAAAATCAATAAAAATCAATAAAATCAAATCATTTATTATCATTTTATTTAATTCAACAAACAGATCATACCATTTTTTTTCTATTTAAATGAACAAAATGGAACCTTTTGTATATGAAAATTAAGTAAAAAGATTTTTTTTTTAAATCAAATTTTCCTGACAATTTTTTTCTTCAATTTTTAATTTTTTTTTATTAAATTTTTAAATTATCTAACAAAAAAAAAAAATTTGGAAAATTTATCTTTTTGACAAAATTGAAATATCGTCTGGTATTTTTTTTCCCGCCTGTTTTAAATCAATTTATTTGATTGAATAAATATTTACTTAATATGACATTATGAATCGTAGCAACAAATAATAACTAGATGATCCAGTAATAGTTGACCAATCAATAAAACGTATAATATATATATATATGTTATTATTATTATTATTATTATTATTATTATTATTATTATTGTCAGTCAGTTAGTAACAACGTAGAACTTGGTACATGCGTACATCAGTTCAAGTTGCCATGCGCCGAAATTAGCAGATAGAGATTAAATTATCGGACTAAATACCAGATTAGGGGAGGTAGTAACAGAGTTAATACTAATGGAAAGGTATAGAGATCGGAGATAAAATTTTTAAAATGTGATTCAGTTAAGAGAAAATTGTGGTAAGCTTAAAAAATTGAAATTCGGAGGAAGACAAGGACTGGATGCACATGCACCACTGATAATGATTTTGGGCTATATCAACTGAAGTCTCTAACCATTGGTTACGATCATCGTGTAGGCCCCAACCAGGTAGTCTGCACCTACTAACATGGCTCAGCACTAATTGTCAATGACTTCATGGACTGGTGCCATGTTTCCATTTGGCCGCCCATAGCTTCCTTCCAGCCTACTCCCACACCAGACAATATTACTCGCCGAGGTAGACAGTGGTCATTATTATTGTACAATAAATTAAACCATGAAATCTCCAATATTGTAATGTCAGTATTCAGCAATAGGAATTAAGCTTCTGGATTTGTAATACATTAGGCCTAGAAGTATATCAAGGTGATTGAATTATGTATATTACCAAATTCAACTCTTAAACGAAACGTTTAACACTAAATTTTAACGACAATAGTGAAACTTTAATCTAACATCTTAATTCTAACTCAGATTTCAATGGATTACACTTAGTATGAATAATGATATTAGCATTGAATATAGATCATTCCTCTAGTTATTTCAATGTAACTACTTTGGTAGACACAAATCTCAATTTCATGTACATAGGTATTTACTGCATTCCAACAATACAATAATACCCCTAACACTCAAATATTAACCGCATTCATAAACTTCAATCTTAGATCTTAATTCTCAACTTATTCTTAATCATATCACTCCATAAACAATAACCACAATACCTATTGAAACACAACATTAACATTCATTATTACCTAACTAAAACATAATTACAAACTAACCCCATTTCTCACTCAACAATAATCACTTTGACCTAACTTAAACCTCAACTGACAACTAAACTTACTCTAAACACGAACCACAGTCATTACTCAATGTTAAACATCAACTACAACCACAACCCAAACCAATCAACATAACCGCCATCGCATAAACAATAACCACAATTTATTCAGGATTGCAATTTCTCATCAAATTGTAGATGTTGATAGTATCAGTATGAAATGTCATCCATGTCGGATTAAATTATATTCACTGATCTAGAAATCGTTCACATTCACTCTCACATACACATACAATTCATCTCAATTGTAACTTACGATATACACATGTATGAGATGTGTTAACCTGTACAAATTGAATGAATCTAGTAGTGTTTCATATTGGATGAAATGTATTGTGAAACTGTGTAGTTGATTGATGAATGATATTTGCTGATTATAGTTGAGTAATAGAATGAACTGGTGTAAATTAATGATTGATTATAAATATGTACTTTGCTTCTCTATATATTACTGTATGTTTTTACATTTTTGTTGTTTTGGTCTAGTATTCTTCCATTAGTTTTACAATAAATTGGTGACAAGATTGTCAATTATTCTTACATGGAACTTAACTCATCTAACGTAGAATATTAAACGGCTGCCTGGTTAACACTGGCACCATATCAACGTCAATCTATCATGTCTGAGAACAACGAACAGGTTAACCTCTCTCTTCATAATAATATCAATTTCTACAGACAATTATAATAATCACTTTTTTATATAATAAAAAACATCAACTTATTTATAAATCACTTACGTTTTATATATTCCAGTGTTTCGATAAGAAAACAAACTAAGATAGTTCTCCTGAATATTGTTGTCTTTGGTAAATACAGAGTTTAACTATCAATAAATTGTAGAATTGTAGGATTTATTCTAATAGTCTAAAACATTTTTCCTTTTTTTTTGATTGGTCAGTTAACATATATATTGTAATTGGGTGAAATTTCATTGGGTTTTGAGTATTATGTAATACATATATCATGATTATTAGTAGTATTAATATTAGTATTAGTCTTATCAATCAATCAATGCTTGTTAACCCACGTGGAACATAAACAGCCGACCAGTCTTCTCCAACCAACTCTGTCCTGAGCTTTTCTTTTCAGCTCTTCCCAAGTACTCTTCATTCTCTTCATGTGTCTCCAATTCCGGACGCAATGTGTTCTTGGGTCTTCCTCTTTCCTTTTTAGCCTTCAGGATTTTATGTTAATGCTTGTCTAGTGACACAGTTTGGTGATTTCTTCAATGTGTCTGCGTCCTAATTTACCTCTATCGTTTTTCCCTAATTTCTTCCTCGGCTGGATTGTAGTTAATTTGTTCTTTGCCATAGGAGGTTGTTATTGATTGTATCCTGCCAACGCTAACCAATAAAAACCTTTATTAGTAGTATGAATAGTACTAATAGTGTCAACTCTTCATCTCTATTATTATTATTATTACTGATCGCACAGTAAATTCGAGACTATCATTAAATTGTCAATCGCTATTAATCCAAACAATGGTGTTTGCATTCAAATAAGTAGTTAACGAATTCTACGAGTGTTTGGTCAATTTACATTTGAACCACCTTATCATTGAAATGTATTTCAGTTCCAATTAATTGGAAGTAGACAGAAGGTTAAATCAGGCTATTGTATACTATCTATCTATCTAAACTATCTTATCAGTTTCAACAGGAGGTCAATCATTACACGAACAGTTCAGTGGTAACATCTCATTCAGAAAGGTTGTGTTCTGAATCCTGTAGTTTCTTTAAGATTTCAAATACATCATGCTGGCAAGTATCAACTACAATTGAGACAGGAGTGAAGTATGGTTCCCCACTGATTATCTACAATCATTATAAAGCAATTCTGCTATTCAATTGTTAAGTCATATCAAAATGACGTAATGAATTAGGATTTGTATGTATACAGTCAGTGTGCTACTGTTGAATTTTGAGTAATCCATATACTTCTTTTCAGGTGTAGAAATGTTAATCTACTCATTCATTACAAGTGGACCTTAACATTTGAGGATATTCTTAAGTTGGCGTCCACAATTTACAACCATGAAAGATTAAAATTTTTTTACAAACTTTCCACTCTTATTCATAGTTAACGATCATAATATTTTAACTTAGTGAACTGGCATGTTTGAATGAAGAATGTCATCAGTAGGTCTATTTCAAGTCACACTAATTGATCATTTAGCAGTCACTAATGTAATATTATGAAGCCAGACAGTTTGAGATATTGGTTACCCACTGCTGAAGCGAAACTGATGCAAGTTAGGGTCATGAAGCGAGCGTCAGTTTCCTCGCGACCAGGCTGCTAGCGAGTACCACTACAAAACTTAGGTCTAGCACTGGTTTGTTGTCGGCTACCTAACAGCTGATAGAAAATATTACCACTGAATAATTTAGACAACTAAATTGATAACAAAGGCCTTGATTGATAATTAACAAAAGTATGAAACAACCCCACAGGTAAGTAGGGTTAAAATTAATTTTGATAAAGACAGTTAGTTTACTCCCTGGCCCTGATTATAAGCTTTAATTTTCTTACTAGTGTACGTCAACAAAGCTTATCTACAACCTTTTGAAGTTAAAGGGGAGAGGTTGACTTATTCATTAGACATCAGTATTACATATTGTAGTATCATAACCACAAGCAATTAGCATATAACGGAGATAAATAGATTTTGGTGAGCTGCTAAAATTTGCAGACAAGGAAAGATCAACTATTACCTCGCTTTAAGCTAAACTGCCTAAATTGAAATTGATATATTAAATCTTCTACAGGGTGACTAATATTATGATTCTTCTAAGGCTCAACATGATGCCGCCAACATAAACATAACTTCACATAAGAAATGTATTTTCACTTTTCCAAACTATTCACTGCTACATTACAGTGTAGGCACAAACTCGTCTGTTATGTAAAATACTCGACACTACTACTATGTCAGTCGCACTACGTCCTTACGTATGGTAAAAGTCAACTAGTCACGTCTAGATTCATTGTCATTATGAAGTGGAATTCCAGTCAATCATATGCCTTATATTGATCACTATTTCATCAGGTTATAGATCTAAACAGCTTGCAAGTGCTTTTAAATCGTCATGGAAAAGAGTTTTCAACTAACTATAGCAACTAGCGAGTCGAACGCACAGTAAATGACATCTAATTGTTCAGAAGATTCTGAATACGTGATCAGTTCGTGTACAACCTATACAAACTCCTATCTGCTACTTGTGTTTCCAAAACTTTACAGTACAAGGCCAATGGATTATTGAAGTATAACTGTTCCAAAACCTGTACACTGACGACAACAGCATGCATAACGCACATCACTTTTTAAAATGTTAATACTTGTAGTAAAAGAATACATTCAAACTGTTACATATCTTAAACGATGAATTACGTCCCACGACCCCATCCCCTAATGGACACTTTCAATCGAAATACTCTTAGGCGCCAATAGACGATCAATCAAAACCATTCAACTAATGGAGACACTTCTCACAAAAATAGATTGAGAATAGGATTCTGATATTCAGGAACTTCACTATCTGCACTAACAAAATCATGAAACAAAGTTAATGGTGCAGATACAGTTCAAAAATCCTGGAATTAATAACAAAAAGCAATCTCATATTGTCTGCACACTTTTAAAATAATACACTATACTACTTGGTAATATATACAGTAGCCATATTTTGGACTTATACAACTTTCTATTTGACTGACCATTTTCGATGAAACCGACGCTTAAATATGTTACTACTACAAATCGGTGTTATTGATCATTCTTATAAACAAGATTTGTCCTGATATCACATGAAGACTAATTTATGTTCTCACAAAAGAGTCGACTTTGTGTTATTCTGGTGAAAAAGTTAGATGTCTAGTATTCATGTTATTCAGATTTTCACTAAACGGTAGTGGATTCTAACACTGCTACCCACTACCTTGACAAAAAAGCTAAGAGTATTACTCAAAACCGACTATATAAATCTGTGGTTCGTAAATAGGTTACATTGATAACAATAAACTGATGAGAACCTATAGATTATAGTTTGTCTTTTTTTTAATTGACGACTGTTTAACTGAGCGACTTGATTCTACTCATCCTATGAACCATCCTACATTAGTTTTCCATCTTACTCATTTTAGTGGACTATTAGAAGTAGTTGAAAATTTCGTGTACATCACTAGTTGTACGTGTTACTTGTAGTGGCATGACAGACGGAATCAATCTATGCACAATGAAAACAAGAACACCTTACGTCAGTTTGTAACAATTTTTCATACCACCATGATGAGTCTGTCTTATAAAGTTGAAATTCGAAACGTATCGATGAAAGTAATTCTGCTTTCTGCATGCTGAAACAGTCTCTCCGATATGAAAACATTAGGTGACTGTATTTGATCATCGTTTTCTATGCTCGATTTTTGATAGAGATTGGTGAAATAATGTTAATGATACTGAGATTCGACAATGTGTTCAAGTACAGTGGCGATAATTCAGTGAATGTCATCATCCTAATACATCAGCTTCGTTAACTTCCCCACACTTTGCAAATGTTATCCCAGCGGCTCCTACATTATTTAATATTTGTTGATAATCGGAATGAGTAGGAAAAACAGAGCTTGTCAGTTTATATCTGATGGCCGTAATATGATAGAAGGCTGTATAGAAATAGCCTTTATCGGTCTATTACGGTTACCTTAGTTATATTCCTCAGTAAATTGTGGTTATATATCAAATATGACTCGTAACAGATGCGTATCTATCCTGCTGCAGTTTTCTCATCGAACTAAATGATACTAAGCGACTTCTAAAGTCGAAATCAGTGGAGCCTCGTTCGAACATACAACATTAAGTGGAAAGCAAAGAAAGTGGAAAACACATCATCAGTGTACAAAAAATATACATTTTAATGTATAATGTACAAATAAAATATTATACAATTATGTCTTTGATTACAAAGTAAGTCATAGATGTATGTGTGTGTGTATGTGTGTGTAGGTTACTCCAATAGTCAGGCGTAATTTTGACGAGTCAACAATGATCGTTCAAAATGCCGATCTATATTCAAATCCTCACTTGGGCATTAAACCATGACAAACTGATTGAAGTTTAACAAAATAACTCTGGAGTGCCAATTTCAAGTTGTTGTGCATCTGCGTTTCATCACCAAAATGATAAAAAGTAGTGATTTTAATTATCAACTATACTACTAAAATAAAATAACTACTCAGATGATAATGATTTGCATAGTGAAGATTTTATGACTTAAATAAATGTCATTCAAAAGGCTTACACGTGATACATTATTTACCGATAATGTGAATAGATGATCAATTTATAACATGGCTTCGTAGTAGCTGTATGGGACTGTGATCCGTCTGTACATCAACTTAGTGGCTTGAGACTATTAGCAATGGATCAGCATAGAAAACAGTTGGAACATGAGCTCTTTAGGAAATGAGTCTCCTTCATTGGAAGAAATTTATTTTGTTGTGTTATAAACTGAACTGTATTCCTTATGAAATACTATTTACGTCTATTTGTTTATTGACTGTACTATTTTCTTCTTGTTGGTTTCTACATAATAAGTGCTCAATGACAACTATTCCCTTTTAAAGAATTTCCAGTTCTATTGAGAAATTGTGTATAATAGATTGGTTGAGAATGAAACACTTATCCCCGATGGGCAATAAGTGAGATAGGTACTCAAAATCATAAACCGTTGAAAGTTTAAAATAAAAACTATTGGATGTCAACTCAATGATTTGACGCGCCTGATATCAGATACGATCGCTAGTAGTATGTGTTATGGAGAATATGGTTGAGTAGTAACATAGTTGAAGGAAATATCCATCCATTTCTCTACGTATTTAATGCAAACTACATCAGAGTAAACAATATTTAAAAATCGCTCTGTTAACACGTTTACTCATCAATCAGTCTTGAACAACACAGAACTTGGAAAAGATGTGCATCGGTACAAGTTACCATTGAATATCAGCACAACAATACAAATGCAAAAGCAGTAAACGTAATTCGTGGAAAGGTATAAAGTAATTTTAGAGATTGGAATATAAGAACAGATGCACCGGCGCCAATTCAACTGATTCCCAATTATGTCAATCAGCGTTTCCAAGCAATGGCAACGATGCATACATAGAACGTGATCAAGATCCTTGACCTTACCAACATGGTTCATGTCAATAGTAAATGACCTATAGACTGATGCAGCGTTTTGATGTGGCTGTTTAAGGTCTTCTTTCAACCAATATAATCATTCATTAGACATAAATTAGTTAGACATACATACACACGATACCTGTTTACTGAGTAAAGTAGGCTTTACAACTAAATTCGATTATAGGTACAACAACTAGAACTTGATAAGCCTTGTACTAATGCAATGATATCCTAACACCTTCCTAGATCACAGAAGTCTTTTGCTATTGAAACCTGAACAGAGAAAAACAAAAGTTAAGAGATAGGAGCAAAGCTTTACGCCCAAGATATTAGCCATTGTACAGAACAGGATCTATGAGATATTGAAATGCTAGGATTTCAGAAAACATCCTAAATAATGTGACAATAAGAAAATTAAAGCCTAATTGAGTTTTCTACAATTCTCTAGATTTCCGACATTTTTCCAATTCTAAAATATTTTTCAAAGGACTATAGAATGACCCCTCCTCCCCAACATTATCATAAAGAATAAGCATGAATCTGAAGAACACTGATTCACTGAAGTTAGAAACGAGATAAGCAAATATTATTGATTATAAACACTTACAGATTCATAAGTTTTCGATTCCAACGATAACTGTTTCAATGCATTCAATATAGGAGAAAAATAATGAATGAGGAAGATACATTGTGCCTGATATGATTGTAGATTTATTGAAAACATTCTTCGACGAACTGACTGATCTTGGTAATGTAGACTACAGTACAGTGCCCAATGAATGAAGGGAAAGTAAAACATACAAAATTTAATTGTGCAAGACAAACAACAATAACGCCTTTGATTATACCCCGATTACCCACATCATGAAAAAGTATCAAATATAGGGGAACTATGAAAAAACTGGACCAGGTATGGAGGAAGACGTGAAGTATTCGTTTATGTAGGCGATCATTACTAACATTCTCCTGTTGTGGAAAGAAGGCATTATCAAAGAAGGTGGTATTTGTCTGAAGGAAACATTAAACATCTGATACCACACCATTTACAGCTGGCAATACATCTTTGTCATTGGACCTTAATTTATTGTTAGTTTCAGTCTTTCTAAGCTCTAACTAAACTACCGGACATAATAGGACCTAAAGTAACGAATATTCTGACCAATATATATCAATCCAGTCATTATGATGGGCAATCCCAACTCACCAAGGATAGAGGATATTCGTAGGATCCTAGTATTCGATCATAGATGTCTCCGAAACATTGCTCGTGTTTGCTGGGACCACCGAGTAAGCAATGCATGGGTTAGGAATAGAGTACTAGGCAAATACGATAAGCCTATTGATGAAGTAGTGAATCTTCACCGGCTGAGGTGGTTAGGACATGTGTTGCGTATGTCTGACCACCGTCTACCTCAACGAGCAATGTTGTCTGGTGTGGGAGTAGGCTGGAAGAAAGCTAGGGGTGGCCAAACGAAAACATGGCACCAATCCATGAAGTCATTGACAATTGGGCTGAGCCATGTTAATAGATGTAGACTACCTGGTTGGGGCCCACGCGATGATCGTAACAAATGGTTAGAGACTTTAGGTGATATGGCTCAAAATCGATTGCAATGGCGCAGGTGCATCCACTCCTTGTCTTTCTCCAAATTCTAATTTTTGAGCTTATTATAATTTTCTCTTTACTGAATCACTTTTTATCTCAAATCTCATCTCTGATCTCTATGCCTTTCCATTAGTACTTACTCTGTTACTACCTCCCCCACTCTGGGATTTGGTCCGACAATTTAATCTTTATCTGCTTATTGAGGCATGGCAGCTTGAACTGATGTAGGCATGTACAAAGTTCTACGTTGTAACTGACTGACTGACACCAAGTAACAGTAGCACACATCTACAGTTGTGTTACAAGATGATGGGAATTGAAAAAATGGGGACTAATGAAAACTAACTCAGTGATTTTAGTAACGTCAACCACCCAACCAAAGAACAATACCTTAAATTTTATGGGTCGAATTTGAATTTAAAAAAAACTTAAACTACAATGTAATAATAATAATAATAATAATAATAATAATAATCGAGTTTTGGATGTGTGGATACAAATATACACTGCATAGTGAAAGTAACAATTGAAGGCAACACAAAACTGCTCGACAGAACTTGAATCATGCCGCGCTCCACGTCAGGAAAATGTCCGGACCCACGTGTTCCAAACTACTAAGAAGATGAAAGACAGTACAATGTTTCATCTCAGCTCTAAGTGAAGATAAAAACGGGAAATCATGAGAATTTGTACATTTTTGGAGTAACCTTAAGAATCAGAGATTCCATCTGTGAGGAATACAGGACAACAAATTAAAACCAATCTTTACAATACTACCTCGATTTGAATAATGCATTTTACAACAATCTGTCGTAGGACATAATTGGCGCCAACACGAATGCAAATAATAACTTAACCCTTCCAAAAAGTAAACATATTTATCTTTCATTAATACTATAAAACAGACTTTGAAATAAGGTAAAATACACTCACGTGTAAACCAAAGGAGGATGGATCTGCACCATTACCCAACGCAGCTTCAAGCATATCCATTGCTAATCGATAAGCTATTTCTAAACGATTAAATTTTAAGTATAGTCTCAATAGGCTAACAGCTCGTTCTGTTACACAACCAGTAGACAATAAACGTGAAGTTAACCATTCAGGTAGGTATAGTTGGTTAGGACCAGATGTGAGTATATTTTCACAAGCAATTAAATGTAAAGTACCATGAGATGGTGCATGAAATGCAGACTGTTGTTTTTCATTACGTCGTGGAGGATCCAGACGTGTTAGAACTGTTTCTAGAAGACGCCAATATAATTCTGACAGATTATATCGACTAAAAAGTAGAAAAAATGATAACTTAGCAAACAAATGATAGGTAAGCATCTCAACCATTTAAAGTAATGGGTGTTGTCAGTATTGAAGAATACTTCTTGCATAAATATTTTAGAATGCAACTACGTTAAGAGGTATGATCTTGTCGACCTGAGGACAGCAACTGTAGAGTCAATGGCTTCTAGCCATTGGTTAGAATAACAGCGCAGACCAGAGACAGGGAGTTTACGACTATGGATACGGTTTAGGCTAACAATCAAACTTCATGGACTGATACCTTGTTCTCATTTGGGCGTCCGTAGTGTACTTCCTACACAACTTCATGTAAACAGAGGATCATGAAATAAATATCTGACGAAGCGAACAGTTACGAGATATTGGGTTCAACCTCACAAAGAATCGACTAAGTTTATTTTAATGCTAAGTTCTAGAATGAGATAAAGTAGTTCTGCTGTGTCCTAACTTATGTTGTATCATGCAGAAAACTTTTCACCAATAAAATAGCAGAGAAAGGTGGAAAGTCGGTTGATGAGAATGCAAGTCTTCATCGACTATCACAGCTATCTAATTAAAACCGACATCGACTTGGAATTATAGTCGGATTAAGGTTAAATTAGAGGACATAAACAACTCACATGGTTTCTTTAATCCTCTATAGTGCCAAATGAATCCTACTAATGCTAGATCACTTAGACTAGCGAAAACTGTGAAGCTTGATCGACAGGATCTGATTAATATTATAAAGGATTAGATAAACATTACATTAGTCACTACCGCTCAGTGATCAGTCAATATACTCTTCATCTTCACTTAGATCTTGAGTTCTAGCATTTCTTATTATATACCTTTCTTAATTCCTACATCTAGAACTATATTTGAAATATTTGATCTTCCTTAATTAGTATTGTCATTCATCTTGTTAATTTAAATTCATCATGATGGTATAGTATGGAGATTTAGGATACGTATATTTGTGTAGCGAGTTATGCGTTGATTATAACTGGCTAACATTCAGCCATGCAAATACACATCATTTACGTTTTAGTACGTAATGTCCACACGTATACAGTACAAATTAACGAACGCTACCTTTACAAGTCATTACAACAACTTTTATCTAAGCATTAATAAAATCCTTTAAAGTCAAAAATCTTACCTAGAATTAGATTTTTCAATACTACTATTATCACTATATCCATCATTTCCAGTTTTGTCGAAATTCATTGAAGCTAAATTAGATAATGACTGTTGAACTAAATCAATTTCATATTCTAATGGAGATGAGTTATTCGCTAAACCTGGTAATACTGGAAATTGATTTTGTAAACTAGTAGAATAATGAATATTGTATACATTGTCTTTTTGACAAAATTCATACTTATTCATTGTAGGTTGTGAAAAGTGGACAGAATTGAAACTTCCATTAGTAGTTGTACATTGAGCAAGTTCACTACACCGAAAACTTATGCTATTTATAATAAGTGTAGGATCAAGATTGTAGGATTCACAAAGACGAACAGCTTCCTGAAGAAAAAGAAGAAAAAAACGGAAACTATATGCAGTTTGGTATACTGCCCGAATACTTAAGCTGAAGCAAGCGATTTTCTTAGAGAATCATCTCCTAACAATTTAAAAGGAAAGTCGTCATGAGAACATAATAAGTAAAAATTTTCTGGCAAGGATTATAAATCCGTAGCCATGTAAGGACATTCCAGAATAGACAATGAACACTTAAGAATCAATAGCAACCATCTGTTCAATTATTTACTGGAGAAATGTATCGGCAAAATCTGTGGTGTCTATGTAGTTAGAACTTATGAGAAGGAAATTGTTAGTTACATCAAGATATATAGCCTCTAACAACTGATAAACAAATCTTCCACTGAATGACTTAGTACATAGTACGGTAACACAACTTAACACTTTCATTCACATACAAAACAATACTCTTCAACATATATTGTCCCGCCAAACTAAAATAAAAGCTATAGAAAAAGGACAAGGTCAAATACTAAAACTTCATCATGATAAATAATCACCAAAAAACTTACATCGTACAATGCAACAGACAACAGCCCCCGGATAACCTCGTCCGGTGAAAATACACCAGCTCGTAGCATTCCTTGTTCCCAACAAGCTTGAAGCAAGACGAAGTCGAGCACGGGTTAGTATGTAGGCATTCAACAAATCTCTCAGGGTGAGTATTCTCTTATCTCTCCTAATTTGTTGCTGCAAAGATGATGGGTCAGAAGTCGCAGTGCGTTTTACACTCTCAGTTGGATGCGGCTCTCCTTGGTCAAGTAATTGATGTTCTTCGTGAATATGGTGGTCTAAAGCAAGGTCGTCAGTATTAGCAAATGCCCAATCATCATTAGGATCCTGTACAAATAGAGAAAGAGGATTTTAAAATTAGGAATCATAAAAAAACAAGGGATCGAATACTAAGTTTATAAAAGCGAACTCATACCTTTGTGTTAAAGTCTTTTGTTGATGCATGACGTTAATCGGTCTTTTGTGAGGTACCGGATTGTGAAACTGAATGGCTCGTATTGGAATTCCACATGAATTATCGAACCACATCAGACTGAAGGTACACCTTGTCAAGCAGAATGACGCTTAGGCTAATCAGAGTTACCTCCCAAGTACCACCGAACCCTTAACACGTGATACACTATGATGATTGTAACATATGATTGCAGAATCCAAACGAACTTTCTGCCCCATCCACCGGACACCAAACAATCAAGAGTGATGAAACTTATAAGATAAGTGGTCGTCGAGTTAAACTACTTCATTCCCTATTATTAGTTTAGATATTGACCCTGACTAGTATAAAAGGAGCAATGTGTTTTTAAATGACTACAACATATTGGTTCTTCACAACCACGTGATATCGAAACTTAGTGCACACGATGTCAAATAATCTAAACCAGTCAGATTGCGACTTGGTCATCGATAAAATCTGACCAGCACTACGGTCTAGGCAAATATGACACTGGTGATTACTCAGTGGTCAGTAAACGTGAACAACTCCATCCAGTAGGACATTAGTTCTGCACCAAATACTTCAGTGATGTCTCAGGGTGTGGAAATAGTTGAAACAGGTTCAGATCCTATACAGAACATTGTTCCTCTTGCGATTCTATGTACACCTTGTTTATGAACACTAAACATCATGGTTTCTTGTCGATAACCACAGGTTTGTTAGTAACAAATCAAAACATTGAAAATAAAATCAAAATCAAAGCATTACCAGACTATCGGAGTCAGTTTCTGTAATATTATCATCGGCAATAACATTCTCATTTACAGGACCTATACAAACAAGCCATTGATTATCTTTGGGCACTAAATAAAGTGCATTGATAGCGGATGCGAGACAAGCAGCTTGACGTTGCAATCCAACCAAGATACGCGCACCACCAGAACGAAAACCATTTAGTCGTGAAGCAGCTAACATTGTGTCTTCAATTAATCGATAGGAATGTTCGAACATGATAGAGGCAGCAGCACGGTAATCTGCACGATGAATATGATAAGCGTATAGTACATCATAGTAAGGGTTTGAACCAAATGATGATGGAGTAGATTTCTCAGCTGCTATCGACGATGGATCAGATATAATGACATCTGTAGCACGAGCTCTAGTTTCCAGGATAGTGAGGAACTAAAAATCAATGAAAGTAACTTGTGTTTTTTGTTTTAAACAACAGTAATTTGGGCTACATACAAGCGAGTTGATTTAATTTGCCTCAAAGGAGAAGACGGAATACTTAGTCAACTGTGAATCGAATAAGAGGTTTGGAATAGAAAATATAGTCATATTGATAACTCTCCTATGAGTTTGTTTCAACTTACTATGTGCAGATTCGTGAACTTGGTTTTTGATTCAGAATCCCTCTCCCTCTAAATGTAATGTGATAGCCAGTGGTAGAGAGAATCTTCTTTCCTACCTTGAAAAGTACTCTCATATGGTTGTGCATTTATAATCTTACTCACTGACTTTACGTGGCAGGTGTGAAAACGAAAAAAGTGAAAATCCTAAGCTTAAACTTAGCCGATGGATACAGTGGATCAGACTATAGTTTGCAAATAACTAACTTGAAAACAATGGGTTATATGGGTTTCAGGTTTCTAATAGAAAGAATGGGACAGTAACTTATTTCGGTCACTGGTTACCATCGGATTGCATCTTCTAAGATTAAAAGTTCGGCAAGGGTAGCATTCTAGGACAATTATCTGCATTGGTTCAGGCAACAGGACAGTAATCAACCACAAACAAGTATGTACTGATGTATTATCACTTCATTTGTATGGCCTATTGTTAGTGTTTTAATGTATTAGAAGTTATGTGCAGTTCCATGAATGGATTTTAGTTACTGGAGCTTTATTAGACATTGAAGTGTGCCGACTGAAGAACTCAGGTATTTTAGTTGAAAGTACATATTTGACGGACTATATATACATATCATAAACATAACGCAATGGTGCATGTAAGTTGGTTTCTCAGCCTATGTAATCCAAAACAAAACAGAAGTAAACAGAGAGTAGGGTTATGACAAGTCACATATGCATAGAAGTTCTCCAAATATAAAAACGATTCACATGGTGATGGACAAAGTATTCCGACTACTGATTAGGAACTAAATGACGAATAAACAACAACATATTTGGACCAAATACGCAGCCATCGCACGTAACAGACAAAGTGAAATCAATCGAAAATAAAACAGGACATGGAAAGTGTTTAAGTTGCAGTACCCTACTTAACTGTAAATGTGAATCGACACCTGTATGTTTACAACTTCGTTAATCAATCGTAGCTCGTACAAACCGGATATACTAGAATATGTAGCACTGTTTGGCAAATGGTACAAATTCAAAAAATAATACGGATAAATAAAATGCTGACTGGATACAACCACAAAGGAAACAGATTTTTAGTGTTACTCTTTATTACTTATAAGTAGACAAAATTATAGATTGTAAATTTTAACAGACAGTTCTCACTGTAGTGAAATACAAAAAATTACTCGGAGTACATTATATTATAAACAAATACCCTGAAAAATTTATCCAGATGTTTAACTCACTTCATTTTCCATAGGTCCATACTGGAAAGAAATTAACTTGGATGATTCACCTCGATCACAAACAGTGGTAATCAACTGACGTAAGCAATCGCGACGCCTTATTAGTAAAAAATAAGCTTACCATTACTAAGCAGTACTATACAGGTGAATCAATGTATACATAAATGTAGTCCTACAATCATATCTATGTATGAAGGTAGAATTATGGCTTTTGGCGAAATAGTTCAATAATTCATAAGGAATCTGATGTTATCAAACATGAGAACCGTAGTTTTTGTTAGAAGGATGGGTGCTGTCACATTTTTAGACTTAACGGATTTGAATTGCATTAATTGTAAAGAAAGACTACAAAAAGATTGTAACTGTAAGCTTAATTTGTTGATGAGGATTACAGATTGAAAGATGGAATACTTGTTTACTTAGATCATATCATTCCAAGCAAGGTTGGAGAGCCATAAAACGAAAAGTAGAAGATTAAAAGTTTGATGACAAAGATGTACAGTAGCATGACAGCTGGTATATATTTTCACTAGACTAGCAGTATTTACAGTGATTCCGCTTAACTACAACAGATTAGAAAAAGACAATCTAAAAACTGCACACATACTGACTCAAGTATTTCCGTAGCTGGAGGTAAGATGGCATGGAGCTAACGATAGAAGTGTTGTGTGTATGACTGGCCTTAAGCTGTTGTCTCATAAACTCAATGGTTATCAGCAAACACGGCCTAGGTCAAAAGCTAGACATATAATGACTCCGTTTGGTTGAATCCTAGCTTTTTTCCTACTTATTATTATTCTAGCTAACATCGAGTAGACTGGATATGTAAAAGAATAGTGTGCGAAATTCTAAATGTGCAATACTTGACAAGTTTAAAATTAGGACAGCACAGCTGTATGCCTTCTAGTTGAATAATGGTTTTTCTCTAAATAGTGTCAATTAGTGAATGTTATTTTACAGTCAACAGACTAACCTAGCAACATCTGGATTGCTTCGAAGTATCATATATGCCTTAGCATAATGTCCAAGAGCAAGTTCATGTTTGAACATCCGTGTCCACAAAGCAGCTTCTAAATCAGCGAGACGTGCATTAATTCCTAATTGAGTATCGTCATCTATTACCAAAAAAGACATAAAAGTATACAATATATTGTTGTACACGAAAGAAAAAGTATGTGATTACATCAACCAAGATACATTAAACAGTTGTTCCGTACTCCTGGGAAGTATGCATTAATAATCCCGTCAAAAGTTAAACCCAGGAAACTGACTTAAAACGCATTCTCACATTCAGTTAATGTGCGATCATCCAGTGCTGCTTTGTCATTCAAAGTGAAGTGAATTTGAAATGAAAATTATGTGATGATCATTAAAAAACTCTATGACAGGTAAGACAGTCATTAAAAACCAAAAAGCACTGAATGGCGGTTAAGTGGTTCATTGATCTTTTTTATTTGAAATGACAAACAGAGTATGTGTTGATATGACTACTGATTGCAGAATAGCATGAATTCCATGCATCCAAAAATCCTCTGGAATTCATTGAATTCAAAAAAAAAGATAAAACATGCATAGATAACCATTCACAGACAGAACAAGCTAATGTACCGGTTATTGTCTAATTAAACAGCTCATTTCAATATGATGTAAGTGATAAAGATACTGTTTAGAATGATAATAAACGCATTAAAATTAAGCCACGGAAAACAGAAAAGACCAGAAACATTGTTCAACAATAAAGATGATTTGGAGATTACGACAAATCTATACGTTACACTCACCACCGAATTCATCTTCAGTGAAATTTGTCTGTTTTAATGAACCACACAGAAATCCTTCCGCATTATCATTTTCCATTATTCCACGTAAACTAGCCAAAACTGAAGCTAGACGATGCGATGATCTAACTCTAGTGCTTTGTTCAGAACGATTTTCTAACTTGACTGAATTTTGGGACTCAGCTAAACGATTTAAACAGAATTCCGCAAGATCAAGAATCTCTGGTATGTAATTCGATACTTCGAAAATGGACATTAACTGTAATAGCAGGAGGGGAAAGATTACAGTTGATAGGAATGGATAATTTCAAAAACAGGAAAAACATTTAATAAATTTCAACCGCTAAATAAAATGAAGGGTTTAAAATAAGCAATGACCGACTTTTATTATCAGCTATAGCTGATTAGGTCAACGAACAGTGTCATATCCACGATCCCAACGGAGTAACAATGATGAAGCAAGTGAGGTTAGTCTAATGTAGCATTCTATGATGTTATGCATAAACTGCTTACTCTGATTTCTCACTTTGTTCAGACGTCAGTAGAAAACAATGCACATGATTGAAACCTGTGATACAACATAGAGACAACTGCTGAATGACTATTAATATGCTCGAAAACACTGTTACACCACAGTATTACTAGGATGACAATACTGGATATCAACTATCCATCGAAAACAACGGTAATCAAACACGTCCCCAGTTCGAGAGGACAATATTTCATAAGCATAGAGCAAAATCGCTCTCACTGATGTATTGTAAAGTCATCCCATCACTCATGCTTATATCACAACAGCTCCAAAGATAGTCTAGAATGATGTAAACCGATGGTTTCATCTGCCATTACAAATTGATGTTAATTATTAGGATTAGCGTGTTTATGAATCCGAGTGATATATGTTCGAATCTCAGAGGATGGATCAGTTCTCAAGATTTCATCTAAACCTAAACATAAACTACTAAAAAGGATTATCCTGAGTGGTCATTTATTGAACTTGTTACCGGTTATAGAGTGTTATCCAGAAGCTTCTAAAAGTTCGCATATAATTATATATATGCTTTGTTTTATACATAAAGAAACATTTTTAAGCGTTGTGCGAGGTATGAGTGCAATTATTACATTTTGGGTTTCCGACGCTGCGATACGGCTATTCTTATTGATGGACCCGAAAGCAGGAGACAAGTGCTTGACGCTAGTTTTCATGTTAGCATAGTGCCTTAACGGCCTTATTGCAAGCGAATTGAGGTACGCTATTTTGCTTTACTAACCCATTCCTTCTGCCACAGATGCCGGGTGACTTAGCGAAAGGTTGTACTGACCTCGCATTTTAGTACAATGAGCATTACAATTTCGTCCTAAGACCTTCAGTTTGCTACTTTCAAACATACCGTATAACGAATCAATGACAAAGAGAAAAAAGTGTATCAACCAATACAGCTCGACTGGATAACAAGCCCGATTATAGGAATAAAGCTTTTTTTTGATACCACATGTCTTCTGTTTTTTGTAAAGTGCTCGAAAGTAGAATGCTTAACGGGGTGAAGAAGCCGATATGAAGACCGCGCTTAGATGCCTAAAAACAAGATGCAAAATACAGATATTGCTTTTTCAACCCACAGGCAGTTAATAAAAACAATCATATCAGATAGAGATGCCACAAAATACGAACCTTCATTAAAAACCGAATTTGTACTTCATCCGGAGAAAGTGAATGTGCGTGTAGCCCACCACTATTGTTTACTGGTGCTCTACTTAAACAAAATAATTTTGATAATGAAAATTCTTTTGGGAATAAAACTGGAATTAACAGTTTGGGAACTTGGTGAACTAACGGCATAATTATTGTCGCTGGTATTGTTGTTGACGGCGATGATGATGACGTAATCGGATGAACTGATAATTCCGTCAAACTATTACTAAATAGCCGAGTATAACAATATAGCCAATTAGTCGCGATAATAAAATGTTTTTTAGCCAATCCAGATTCACTAAGAACATGAAAATAAATAAATAAATTAAACGATGGATAGGTAGATAGATAGATAACATATTAGAAATCCTTATTTGGTAAATTAAAACAAATAGTTCTTTATCAGGCTTTACACTCAGATAAAAGAGGTTAAATAAAAATGAGGCAACTATTCATTAAGTCTCTGATTATTGGTCTATGGTATGTAAAATCAAACTACCCTATTGGAGTCTGTGGGATTAACGTGACTACTATTTGCCATCTCTTAGATCTTGAGCTTTAAAATTATTTTGTGCTTCTTTTTTTAACATATAAATGCTCTCGTCACGAATTATATTCTTTAAGCTTAATCTTTTAAATTACAACTTCCAATACTTCAGTATTCATCTAGCTGAACTAATGTAGTGTGGTAATTTGGACGTTTATTTATAGACAACAGATTGAGGTATATGTGGTTAGGGATAGTCAGAAGGAAACACCCGGGATAAGGTTCATGCTAGTTAGCACTTGTAATCAATCTATGTCATGTAGTATTTTGATCCGTGTAAACCAGCTTCCCAATTTCAAAAGTTGCAATGATCACCTTTAAAACTGAGGTATTTGACGAACAGTGCATCTAATACAAATAGTTATAACCAATAACTTTTTACTAAATATAACAAATAATCACATACCCTAACCATAACTTCGCTAAACCAATGCACAAATGAACAAAACTGAAATCTTTCTCCCACCACCAAGAGATTCTATCACTACCACTGTCTTCATCCTCATTATTTTCCAGATGTTGAGATTCCCACAATTCCTTATCTTTATCGGTTTTATTATTTTCCGGAGAGTTGAACAGCTGTCGCCAAGTATTATTCTCTTGATTATTAATGATATCAAACTGTTTTGTGAAATTTCCACCAACTCGAATTGTTGGTGGTGGTAGGAGAAGCATGCACAATTTGATCACTTCATTCGACTATTGAAACAGAAAATAAATTTTTCGTGATTGGAAGATTAAACGAAATTGAATTAACGAGAATAAATCACATGCATATAAGTGATTGCTACAACCTGTAGCAAATCTTCATCGATCAACTTAGGTTGTACAATATGTGTAACCAACCACCATCCAGCATGATGCATGATACTGATTAGTGTAGAAGTAGGTTCGAAGTAAAATGGAGGTGGCCGAACAACAACATGGCTCTGTGAAGTAACTGACTGTTGTTCCGAACAGTGCTGAAGGCACCGGGTTCGATACACGACAAGGTCAAGCGAGGGCGTCAGCGATTAGCCTCATAGCAGGACGAAATAGTCACCCAGTACTTCCTTGTTTCTAATTATATCCTGATTAACATAAATTTGTAAAGAGGATAACCTAGAAATTAAAATCTCTACAAAAACTTCACGCCTA
Organism: Schistosoma japonicum; assembly: GCA_025215515.1. Classification (NCBI taxonomy): domain Eukaryota; kingdom Metazoa; phylum Platyhelminthes; class Trematoda; order Strigeidida; family Schistosomatidae; genus Schistosoma; species Schistosoma japonicum. The sequence continues at coordinate 33,206,376 of CM046063.1, forward strand.
AAGTAAATCTTATCATAAAAGCAGTGGAATTCTATCAACCAAGTTGTAGTGAAAACACTAGTACAAGTGACTCGACACTGTATGCAGTAGGTTTGGTGTTAAATGGTTGGAAGTCATCAGCAGGAGATCCTTCTTGACTCAAGTCATGTATTACTGGGAACTCCTCAAGAAGGTTTAGATGAAATCATGAGAACTGATGCATCCTCCGAGATCCGAACATACATCACTCGGATTCATAAACTGAGACGCTACTATTGAGTTTTCTTGGAGGTGGCTTGGTACCTCAAGCACGAAGCATTAGTTACCATGAAAGTGAAGTTACGACGCGGTGACAAGTAGCAACTAGCACGAAACCCAGGTCCAAAATTTTCTGCTGACTGTCACCAACCACCTAACAACACAAATGATAATTACATTTTGTTATTATCAAAATCAAGAGATCTAAAATGCAATGATCTAATGAAAAAACGTACATGTCCACACCATAATAACAACCAAAGAACATATACAATGCCTTGTCCGCCATCTGTTGTCGGGGTCAATAATCTTGAGAATTCCGATAAAGCATGCTTATTAAATTCAAGCCAGCTACTAACAGAAGAAGGACGACAAGAGATACATGATTTTGAAGAGCATAACTTTAACCAATCCCAATTACACCATATTTGTTCAAATATAGTCATACCAGGTGTTTGACTGATTGTCACTTGTGGTCGAGAAATAGTTGTAACATGTCTGATACCAGGATCAAATTGTTCAACCGGAAACAAGATATCATGAATCCCGAGGATATTCAGATGATCCCGAATGATAGATCTGTGAATAAACAACAACGAATCATCAAGCGTACACACACACATCTTATGAATACATGATGTATCGAAGATATATAAAGACTTTCATTTGGGCTTTATATTATCAATGATTAGTCAACCTCATAATGAAGCTACCAGCTGAATAACAGCGAAAGTAGAACCACTCTGTGTACAAGCTCACAACTTGGAAAGTAGATAAGAAGTGCAATTGATTGCATCACACTTCTATAATTGGGTTCTAATCTACGACAAGGATGAGAACTTGGAAAAAATAAACCTTATTTAAATACAAAATTTCCAATTATGTTTAGGATTGCGTTTTCGCTAGTTGCCATTGGTATGTATACGAGCTTAGAGGATATAATATTATCTTATTGCGTGATGATACAATGACTATCCAAATCACACCTAAGCAACTAACAATTGGTGCCCGTAAGTATGGCGTGTATTTTGAACCTTCAAAGTGCAAAGTACTTCCGTTAGACTGAAAAGAGTCTTAGCCTACTCTTACTATTTTAGTTAAAAATTAGTAGTTGAATGAGTAGAGATTGTAGTGGTATGACAGATGGGATCAATCTACGAGTAACGAACGTCAAATCGGCTTACATCAGTCTAGACCATCTTTGGGGTTGTTGTGATACAAATGTGAGTGTGACAGGATGGCTTTACAACACATCAACTTCATGCTTGTGAAGTAATGTCCAATCGAGCTGGGGATGTTCGGCGAATCATAGCTTTCCACATTGCGCATTATTAGCAATCGTCATTGAAACTTGATGAGAAAGTGGAAGTGCTCAGTTTATGATATGGTGTTATGGTACAATAGTAAGCTGTATATGACTAGTAGCACCCGTTTTATCACGGTTATTCTGTTAGGATCCTGGAAATAATGTAATTGGATGACTTGAGATACTCCCAAAAATAGAAGTGAGCAGTGATCCAGTTGTAACTTCCCTTAAGAAGAGAAGGATTCCTAAACGAATGTAATTCTATTGGTTGTTGTTAAATTTATTCTCGTATCTTTATTTCTACTACTTACTATTAATTAATAGTTTACATTGGACAACGGCTTTCCGACATGCACATATAAATACTATTGTCGTCACTACTCATGTCGTTTAATTTGATTTACTTCTAGATGTGTATTACTTTTTTTTAGCTGAAAGTTAAAAATTGTTTAGTTTTAGTGAATCGTTGTTTGACTGCATCAATTTCTCCATGCTACTTTTGTTTTGCATAGTTTTGAACTTGGATGTTAATGTGGCTACAGACACAGACTGTGGCGTCTTTTATTTGTTTTATGCCTTTTTGAGCTCTTATTATTTGCTTGCAGAAAGATATTCCGTTAACTAATCTCTGGACATGTTTTAGAAGCTTGGACAGTTCACGAATCGGAGTTTGTATTTATAGGTATCTACTTATTATACTTAAATAAAACATTCACCTTTCTATACAACAAATCGCTTGCTTTGGTTTTGGAAGTGATAGTCTTTCAGTAGTGTAGTCTAAATCTGCTTAGTAAACTTAACGGATATATTTTGCATCCAAATATATCTCTCACGTAATTTTCTGTCCACCTTTTTTTGATTATGACTTCCTTCCCACTTTCATGTTTTAAAAATAATTATTATCTTAATTGTGTGGCGTGTACAGTTTTGAGTGTAAATGAATAAATAAAAATCCAGTGGTTTATCTCTATATTGTCTTCAATTACAAGTAATCGGAGAACGAAACTGTGATAAGCCATGAATACAGGATGCGTGTTGCGATTTATTTTGGGACTCGACAGTCGTGTTTCCGCCACAGTGCCGATATTCACACACCGTTTAACACTAGGTATCAATAATCCCGTCATGCATTCAATTTGCATCATAACATAGAGTTAGAACTACGAGGTAAATCAAATTAAATGACAAAACAATGCTTTAAACTTGATAAGAAAGTATTAATCTTTAACTTATGCCGAAAGTCGTATTTACTCATGCACCAAAAACGATTCATTTGCATTGAGCCACACATCGATTGTAGAAGTGCTGGTTGGTTGGTCATTCATAAACAACATAGAACTTGTCACATTTGTGAGCTAGTTCAAGTTTCCATATTACATTAATCCAGCAAGATTAGTACCGTAATATAGTTTGACAAGAAGAAATGAAAAGGTCAATATGAAAGAATAATGGGACTCGATTTCGAGAAAAGTGAATACACCAATGAAACTAACTGATTATGAAAGATGTCAACTAATGTCTCCATATGCGAATCGCGATTTTGCTTATTAGACCCACAAAAAAAAATCCGTACATCAGAACCTGATTCAGAACAATATTCAACGATTTCATGGATTGATGCAACTAGCTTTCTTCCATCCTACTCATACACCAACTAACATTGTGCGTCGAGGTAAGCAGGTGGTGGCTGGTAGTATGTAATATATATCCTAACCACCTCAGTCGATAAAGATTCACACTTACGTAAACTGATTTGCTTTCTTTGTTTGGTACTGTCTGTCTAAGAAATGATGCGGTTAATCCCAGTGGTCACATATTTTTACTAGAGCTCCTGGAATCTTTTTCTGAAATTAGTCGTTAGGAAGCTCATATTAATTATTAATTGACTTATTAATTACTTTTAACCGTTAAGAAAAAATAAACTTACAATTTATCCATATCAGGTGTAGATTTTACACGGATCACTGTTAAAGTACGTAGAAATCCAAGACTTTGAATTAATGAAACAAGTCTGTTCTTAGCATTAATATGCCAATTAATATCAATACCTTTAACTTCATTCTCTTTAACATTATCGTAATAATCATCTGCATCATTATCAACATTATTCTTATCATATAACATAATGAAACCATTTGAAGCGAGTTCATTACGTCGTATTAAAATTAATAGAGCAAATGCAAACAGCATACGTGTCTCTGTAGAAGCATAACATGATAGACGTAGAAATTCTACACTTGAATTAGAAAGATATTTTTCAATAAATCCAGTTATTTCTTTATCAACTGATTGTCCGTTTGTTGGAATTAAAGAGTCTTTGTACAAAATAAATAAACAATAAATGAATTTAGATGAAATTATAAATTTAGAGAGTGCTTATACAAAATTCAGAACGTATATTCAAACCTTCTTAAAACTTACTCACTGAGTTTGCCTGCTATAACCCAGTCTTGATGTTTACAATTGAGCTTGAACTAGGTACCTTTCGCACTAAACGGTTAAAACGTAATCAACTAAACTGCAAAGTTCAGACACAACTTTTTGTGTGCGAGGCATTTTCCTCTTTATGGCTGGAGTACAACATCATCTCTCCCTAAGACAATCTTTTCGGTTTAACTTGTAACTAATGTGTCACGCTTATTCTAGATATCTCCAGATTGTATCTTTTAATCTCCTCAGCAACCTGAATGATTCTTACGGTCTATTACATCGAGTGGACATTTCATGTACACAAACTAACTGTTGCTGCTGGTTACCAGAAGTAGCACCGGCCTTATGACTTACAAGGAAACTCAGCCTCCAACATGGAATGTAACTTATCGAAATACAGACTATCCAACTAGATATATAGATAGATACGACGCAGAACTTCGTACGTACGTACATCAGTTCAGGTTGCCATACCACATCAGCACAGAGACGCAAGTGTCAGTTCAAATCCAAGAGTGATAGCGATAGTAGAAGTATTAGCAGTAATGCAGAAGATTAGGGAGCGAAGATATGATTCGAAAAGTATAATTCAGTAAGATAAATTTGAAAGGAGAAAGAGAAATCAGAAGGTTAGATTTTGTTAGAACATAAGGAGTGGATACACCTGAGCCATTGCAAACGATTCTGAGCCATGTCGTTCAAGGTCTCTAACCATTGGTGACTCCCGAGGCAGAGTTTAAATGGCTTAAATAGTGTTTTATGACAAGTGAATTCTTAATAAGGCTGTTTTCTACAAGATGGGGTTGTTAAACCCATGCCCAACCCTCCTCTGGACTTGGGACCACTGTATTAGGTCATAAGTTATTTGTTTAATAAAAAGCACAAATTATAAATAAGTCAAACGATGTTAGTAAGATAAGAGCAGAATAAATTCACCATTAAAGTGCTAGTTAGTTGGAAGCAATCAACAAGAAATTCTATCACACAAATGGACAACTGAATTATTAAGGGGACTGATACTACTTATGGGATTTGAGACCACGTAATTTCTGTTTATCTTAAGAGGTGTAACACCAAGACTGAATGTTTCACTGTTATTTTGACAGTGACTAAAATGAAATTAACTCAATTATAATTCTTATGTTTGAATCCATAATTAAAACAAGCAAGTAGTTAATACAATAGATCATAAGAAACATATCTAATACGTATGAGCTAACAATAGTGTTACTTAACAACTGAAACCTGATTAATTCTTAATAAATAATGACCATATCAGATAGTTCGATGTAATATGCTGGAAGTACTACTACCACTTGTGCTGGTTGGTGCTAAACAACAAAGCATATCTACAATCTTAAGGAAAATAATGCTTCATGTGGCGATGAAGTCTGCATTAATCTGTGTCACAATTAAACTGTAGCCTGAGGTGATGGCTGGGTTTTCATATTGTGATAACCCAAATGGGCAAAATCCGTTAAGTCCTGTCATCCCAGTTAGGTCGATAGGAAAGCTGTAAGAATAATAACTAAGGTCCCAGAACGAATTCGCATTGTCAACTGCAGTTACACAATTGTAATGTAATATGTTCAACAGGCATCAAGCATCTGCAGCACCATTGTATCCCCAAAACGGGGGGCTAAAGGTCGGTCCTAAAAGAAGCGCACTTCACAGTTGTATGACTCTTGTCCGAGGTCATCATAGTCACTCCTAACACAGTTTCCCTCACAAATTTCTCAAGAAATATCTAATGGTAGGTATAGGCCACCGGGAGGTAACAACATTAGTTACACAAAAAAAGAACTCACATCGAGAATTTATACTTACTTCTCTCTCCAACAGATTTACTATTATTATACCAAGATTGATTGGTTATTTCCATATCTTCATACGTGGAATTACTATCTACACCAAATAAACTTTCTAAAGACTGTACACTTTCATTCATAATATCACAATTATCTAGAAGTGATATTAAACAGGTAACAGCAGTAAGATGTGAGCTGGACAGAGAACCAGTACAAAATGGACTTCGAAATTTTACAGATGAAGTAATCGGTGGCGGTAGCCAGCATTCATTGATTTGATCGAGTTGTTCGCTTAAAGGAAAAAAGTATCAGATAATGATAAAGAGAAGAATAATCGCATATTATTTCACCAGTGATATTTTGAAAAAAAAAATGAACTTGGACAATTAGAAAAAAGCTCTAATCTTCAATAACCCTCTGAAGACGGACTGCCATATATATACATATATATTCCGATTCAGTATTCTGGAAGCCGCTCCGATGTGTAAAACTGATACTAGGAAAGATTTTCCGATCTTGAGTATATAGGATGACATTGTCATAGTGTATGGTGGCACAAGGTTTACTATAAACTTCACTTAAAAAGTTGGCAATCAGTGTCTGTAAATATTGCGTGTACCATCTAAAGGAAAGGATCTTCTGGAACATTGAGAGGAATGTGTCTGGACTCATACTTTGTGGAGATCTGTTAGAAGTAACCTAAAGGTCTAAGTCTGAGTTGTCATGATGTTGGTTTGAATGCTAAGCTTCAAGTTCACATCATGTCGATGAGAGCGGTCATGCTCTATGCTATATGAACCTTGCATTTCATCTAGTTGAGGATTTTTGGTGACACTTTATTTAAAAGATTGCTGACAACCAGTGACAACACCATGTTAGTAATGATGACGTTCTCAAACGAATATTAAAACTTGCCGACGACCCTTCATTTGATATCGTCAGCTGGAAGTACTTACTTCAATGGCTTTGATATATTTTATTAAAATTACCTGTGACTTCCACAGTGAGCATTACTTACCGATAGTGAAACCGTGTGGAAAAAGCAGAGACATTCAGTTTGTGACATGGCGTTGTGATATAGGAGGTGGGTACAAAGAAATGGCATCAGTCTGTTTATTAAGATACGATTGGGGATCTGGAGATGATTAAACTAGGAGGGTTGAGACATTATCACGTATGCCTTAAAATAGGCGCTGAATTAGTAGTTTTCTACTACACACGGCGTAATATTAAGACAATTTCATTCAACTGAACTATATCTTCTATAATAAATTATTCTGGTTAACTTATTTATACTTCTTTTCTGATGATGCCTGCCATCCTTAATTCATAATATTATCAAGTTTCCTTATGTGGGACATGTATTTTTAGCGCTCATTTTAAACACTAATCAGAAATTATACATGCCTTTTCTTCTATTTCATTATTTTCCCTTCGTTATAATGCATCACTTACATCAGTTTCAAAATGTGATAATTCGAGTAAATGAAGTTATTCATCTGAATTCTACTAAGCTTCAGTCGATTAGTTAGAAGGAAACTAAACATGATAGGTATGTAGACTAAATAATGCAAAATCTATCTATACTGAGGCTAGAAAGATAAAGTTACTGTTTATTATTATTATTATTATTATTATTATTATTATTATTATTATTATTATTATTATTATAAGCTCACTACATTTCTTGAAATCCATCTATAGAGTTGTGTCTATGACCTCTGCTGAAGAAGTTATACTCACAGTCTTTCTCCTCCCCAGTGGCGGGAGTATTTTTATGAAGGCGAGAGAATGGAAACTGACGTTTAAAGCTCAAACTGGATTGATGCATAAGAATAGCCCACTTACAGGAGTTGGTAAACCTTAATTGCAAATTAATGGAGTATTTAGGATTCAGGATGCCTGATGGGACGAATGGCAAACGAACCCACACTAGTCACCAGAAACCATGAAACTGCATTTTGTAATAGTTCTCTATTATGTCAAAAAGACCTCTTAGGGAACAGTCTCTTAAAAAAAACCGCTGTTTCAGCCTGGACTTCCTGGTATTTCGCCAACCTACATAAGAATATAATGACGATGGTTAGTGAGAAAAATTTATTCACAGTAATATCACTTCATTTGCGTAAAGTATTTCCTGAAAATGGGAAGTTAGGAGTAGTATCTTTTATAACAGCTAATCCCTCAGATACGTCATAATCGTTGAATATAAAAATGGAATTCTTTCTCTGAAGATTTTCGTCAGCTCGTGCATTGTGACATGTGTTCACATTGGCTAGATTCAGGATTGCAATAAACACAGACCTGTTCATAAACGACTTGGAGTAGTGGCTGAGTAGTAGTTTGAAGCTAAATGCATGAATATGTACGCGGTAAGTAAGCACACAAATAAAAAAAAAGCCATTATCTACATCTTTTAGTAGACAAGAGGCCTATAATCTGTAGTATTTCATGTCATATTGTTAATTCGATGGAGTTAACTGGCAAACATGGAATACAAACAGAAGGCAAATAAATGCATAGGAAGTTATTTGTCCATGAGTAAGCATTGGAGAAAAACGACCGATCCCTGAAAACATACTTACATTATCTGCTCAACTAATAACAATGGACTTGAATTTACGGTAGACTTTGGACGATCAAAAAGACTAGTTTTCCAATGAGGCCATTTAGGTTGTTCTTGGAGAATATGAAGAATTTTTCTGCAATCTGTAGTTAAGTCAACGACACTTTGTGTGTTCATTTTAGCATCAGGATAAGCTAAAGATGGACAAAGATGAAATTCCCAAAACAATAGAACACATGAAATAGCATTAATAAGACCATATTAATTCCCTTAATACCGACAGAATGCGAATATATGGAACAGTATGTTAAACTTATATCATCGGTTCACATCAGCAGTCGACAACTTCACATAAAGAGACCTCTTGGTTTAGCCAGAAAAAGATTTAATCCGATCTACTTCTATGACATTTTGAATAATTATCGATGAAAACAATAGCGTGACACATGTAATACAGATATCAACAACGTCAATTGACCAAGGTACACAGAGGGCTCAATCAAACACCAGAACCGCTTCGAAGATATTTAAAATCAAGTACTGCTAACCTAAATATGCTGAAGTATTTCGTTGTGATATATTTAACAGTTCGTAAATGGAGGAGTGTGACTCAACAACGTGAATTTCAGATTGCCAACCTTCTTTGCTTATTCTACTTTGAACTACTTAGTGATACTATTACACTCTGTGCACGCGGTTTGGCTTATTTCAGAGCATGCCTTTCCATAATATAATACAATAGCTGACAACATGTATATCCCCTAAGCTAAAACTTACGTAACTGTATGCAATCAATAGTAGGAGGTATGTTGTTCCATAACAGGATCTCGACATCTTGTAAATGACGTAGAATAGAAAATCCCCATCGACGAATGACTATGATAGTATCCTCTCTTGGAGATAGCATCTTTCCTGGTGATGTATTGATAACTGTAGCATTTAAACGTAACAATCCTAAAGGTTGCAAACCATGTTCATGATAGTCAATAGCTGTGGAATAAAATGTCTTCAACATTGTGTGTATGCCATCTTGATCAAGATTTGGAATCACCTGCAAATAAGCAAGTTATTATGAAATCAATCCAATGAAAACACAACTTAATGAATAATATCACTATAGTATGCTGTGGAGACCGCTGATTTCCGGTTACATATTAGTGACTGATTTTTGTTTGACAATCATTAAAAATCAAGAAGCAAGGGACAGCTGTCTGATACCAATGTGGAACTTCACAGCAGTGGTCATCCACGACGGCGCAAGGGATTAAATCCAAGAAGTTAAGGATTTGCAGAGAATTCTTAGCCTATTTATCATTGAATTGACATCTACCAGATTACATTTTCAGCTTTAGTCAAACTGCGATATCACGTGACTATCATCCAATGCCACTAATGAGATTCATCCCATACCAAAATGATTGAACTCTTTCATTACGTCTGCTTACGGGCTCTGCTAACCTGTTAATTTGGGCTATTGTAGAATCTATAATTAACAACCAATCAGTTATTATCCCATGCGTAACTTCAGTTGGTCGAATGTTGAGCTAACTAATTAATGGCACACAAGTGAGTTAGCTGTAGTTCCCACACCACATTAACATAACGAGATCAAATTAACAAGACTAATATCACAATATAATTTAACAACGAATGCATGAAAGAATAATGGAACTAGGCAGTCTATACCTACCAACAATCACCAACTTCATGAACTGATGGAACATTTTAGTTTGTTATCTCCTACATTTCTTCCATCCTACTATTACACCACCCTAACAACGTGCATCAAAGTAAGCGGTGGTTAGGAATACGAAATAAATGTCACAACCACTAAAATCGAAGATTCCCAACTTCATCAAACAATTTACCGTCTTCGGTTAGTACTCTATGTCTGTTGTTCCAATGTATGCGAGTGATATTTCGAAATCACTTATGATCAAAGACTGGATGTTTATTCATATCTTTCAACTTTGTAGGTCATGTTTCATAGCCATGAACAGTATACTTATCCTTTGGTTTAAGAGACAGATGCCTTACCTGCTCCGCAAGTGAAACTGAAATTTATCATCATTTAATTAGTAACGCATATGAATGCATCAACAAGATTCCAATAAACCTGAGTTTAGTAGAATTGGTAGGGAGGATATATATATATATATATATATATATATATATATATATATATATATATATATATATATAAATGGAAATGCAAAGTTAAGAAGATAACGGCAAACTAACCTTGTCTGCCAAAGTATGGTGTATAAAAACACGCATTTCATGAAGATTACTGGTGGTGAACACGGAATCACAATTCAAAACTGAGTAGCTTTCACAAACGGACTAAACAAATATAAATTTAAACAAAAGAACAACTTCATGTAAGTAAGTATACCTTAAAATCCTGGTTTAAAGGAGAACCAAAATTCGAAATACTTTAATATAGGAATTGTTATGATTTCAAACTAAGATGCAAGCTAATCAATAGCCAGATAAACAATACAAAAGACAGACCTCTGTGAATACTAGGTAATTTTCTCTTACATTGCCTGAGAGATTACTGTAAATCTTAATCTCGAAAGCCGTTTTATGTGAATCAATGCAAACAGAATCAAATTCAACAAACAACATAATTTCGTAGAAAAAGTACGAAATAAAATCTTCAGATGAATTTTATTAGTATACTTCTTATGGTGTTTTCTAAACAAAGTCGAAAAGGGAAAGTATTGATTGCAGGGCTAAAGTGGTGGACACAGGATATTTACCAAGGTGATTTGGAAAATCTAGCCTGATTCGAAATATATAGTACACATAACTCAATAAGTACTAAAGGAGTGGCACTTGGATTCGAACCAAACGTTAAACATTAGGGCTAGTGAAATTACATGATTGTCCAAAGTGAAGTAAGTAGAGAGGAGTCTGAACAAATGACTTTGTAGCTGACGATAGAACGCCCTATCCAGTGAGCTACCGCTTGACGTTAGGATGCAATCAAATCTATAACAGTAAACTATAAGATTGTATCATCGAAAATGAGATGCCTCGATATTGACAAAATAACGCTAAAATAAACAGTATCGTTTTGATGACTAACTAATGTACTCAATCATGTTTATGAAGAATCAGACATCAAAAATACTATAAACGATCATAACAGCGGATACTAAGTTGAACGACATAAACTGCAACAACAGAAGAAATATAATCTATTCAAAGATCGCAATTAAAATATGCGGACGAATGTCAGAGGTATAACAAGAGCATCATACTAATGATACCCAATAACAGCTAAGACAAACACCGATATAAAAGTAAACGGCTATCCATAGAAAAGGTAGTAAACACACTTACTTTGAATGCATTTGTAATTGCAAACCAAGAAAAGTAACCAGGATGAAAAAGTTGATCCAAAAATATATGTAATTGAACATCAACACTAGTTTCGTCCCATAGATCGTCTATTGGATTTTCAGCTGGGGATGGTACTAAATAACTACGATGTTTGTACCAACTTGGCACAGGTTCAAGGAAATTTACACCTGGTGGGAGGGCTGAAATAGTTCCTGTACGCTTACTAATATCACAATCTGAACTATGAATTTCTGTCCATCTAACAAAGTAATTACTATCTAGATCATTGTTCTCAGCGTTTGTCTGATGTGCTATCCACCATACACCACCTGAAGTGATTTTAAATTGTTATATTAAATTGGTAAATATTGAGGCAGATGTAGGCTTAAAGTAAATGAATACTAATGATAGTAATTAGTGTAATTCATAGCATATGTTAACAGGGATGAGAAAGTCTAAAATGGAACTATAAAAAGGCCCCCAAACAGTCCGTTAGAAGCAAGGAAGATTTTATTCACCTACTCCAAATAGTCCTAAACGATCACATATGCACGATCTTCCTTGCTTGCTCTTTGCTTAACAAAGGCGATTTCATTGAAGAACAAAAGTAGATGTCTGACACTTACATAAAATTTATTGGGCACAAAAGGTTTATCTTGAGAAGGCCATTAAGGATGGTGATCCAGTTCTGGGAGATAGGTTGATTGATATTTTAGCTGTCTGAGAACTGGATCTAATCTCATTTGACTAATCTTGATCACAGGTCCCACTGAATGTAGAAAAAGGACCAAACTCCTTTAACGACAACTATAGAAGAATCTGACTAATATAGTACATAAAATATTACGTCCAATAATTGTCGGACACCAGAAGTAGTTTTTACTCGGACACGACTGGTCGAGTCACAGCTTAGGGCAAACTGTCACCTGTATTTATATTAAGACTACCGATAATTATCATTTTCGTTTGATATCATTATGGACTTAAAACTGGAAATAAGTTGCCTCATTTGAATTTTCAGAGATTGATTTACTCGTAACACGAATCCTAACCATTCCTTAGCATTCGTTTCAGCATGAAAACAGACTACATACTGTTTAGAGGTTTCTTAGAACTCTATGTTATGGTGAAGTAGTGTAAGTGTTTTATACCTCGTAATCGCAAATATTCAAATATAGAAATCACAATAGCAATGCTTTTAAAGGAAACACAAGATTGATACTTACCTAGAGGTTTCTTTAACGTTTTTTTACTCTCATATGAATCAGTTCTGCCAGGCAGCTTCTGTATTATTTGTGAAGGAATGAAATCCAAAACATTAACATCTGATATTTTTATTTTAGGCGGTAGGTTCGTAATACTTTCATGTGACCACAACTCGGCATTATTTCCACATAAAGTATTTCCCCATGAAGATTGAAATAATGGTTCCACTTGTAACACACTTAGGCATTCTCGATTACGACTTAAAGCTTTACAGATATCAAGTTGCATCCAACACCAGTAGCTTGAATTCACTTCTTCTGAAGATGTGAAGTCGAAACTAACGCTGTGGGGTGATGAAGATAAACACATAGACAAGTACACGACGAGAGTGATACTATGCTCAGATGCATGATAAGAAGAAAGACGATGACACAGACCGGGTGCAAACATTGAGTGTAATGTAGATGGATCATAAAATGAATCAAGGTCAAAAGTTTTAGGTAATGTCTCCAGAAGGTCTAGTACAATAAAACTGTTGCGATGCTAAATGAATACAATAAAATGGGCAGACCAATTAAACAGTAAAAATTATATAGAAGACAAGGTCATCTGATTTTATAAAAAGATACATAATTTATGATAATGTGGATGTTTTAATACTTGTGAATTGATATTACAAAGTTATCTACTCTCAAACGCTGTGTTCCTAGTTTAGGTACCGTTCTACCTACTTTTATTTTGACAATAGAACATTATCAGCAACTTGCACATTGTAAAACACGTTGTGGTAAATTAATTAGGTTATATGGTCAGAAAGTTAGTTTGTTTCCTTAAAACCATGCCTTGTTCACTATAAACCTTCAATAAATTCAACATAAACTACTTGATTATGCGATAACAAGAACTACAAAAAAGTCAAATATGTCTGGTAATTGGGTGACATTGATTTTTGATGAATTATGAAGAACTCCATTACTCTCCGAAAAATACATAAATGGAGGAATATCGAAATAGTTAATACTATTACAAATTGTTGAGAAAACCCAATAGTAATGTAATAAGATAATACAGATACTGAAAAGCAGAAATAGATCAGTGAAAAAGGAAAAAAAAACAATGATAGAGAGAACAACACTTACCTTAAGGTCCCATAGTCTCAAACGATGATCCTTGCAAACAGTTGCTAAAAAGTACTCATCGGATCCTAGATTCAAAACAATGATGTCTAATGGTGAAGAAGCAGAGTCACTGTCATTTTTGCTGAAATTAAATATATAACATACGAAAAAACATTACCCAGAAAACGGTGTAATACCACACCAAATCTTCTGGATCATCGAGGCCTGACATAATTCATAAACCTCGCTTACTTCTGCAACTAAAACGAAAAATACAGAAGCTTTTATTACTGCATTACCAGTGATTAGGTGAACCATGTGAAAACAAGTAAGCAATAATTTACATAACATAGTAAGTTCAACGAAAAATGTTTAGTAGCTGCTTCAGTTTCAATATTCTTTTCCGTCAGTCAGGTTCAACAAAGAACATGCCACGTATACGCACAGCAAAAATACTAAAGTGGTAGAAATAGTAGTTACATCAATGGCGACAAATCATTTTGGGAACGAAAATTGATTCGCGGGAAGGTTTAATTCAAAGCTCAAGATTTAAGGGATTAGTACAAATTTCGGCAGTAAAAAAGGGATTTAAAGCATGAAGTGGCACCTAAATTTCGGAAGTTTAAGTTACCATTATTATCTAACGTTGCGTATATGGTTTGCGATTAGCACTTAGTGATAAAAATTCGTTCATTATGATTCGAATTCAGCAGTGAGTGCTATATCTCGATTCTCATGCAGATCGTAATCAAGAATGATAGTAATGCTACCTGGGAATATGTTGATGAACATTTTGCTTCGTTAATGTAAGAAGGCAATATACTACAACCCCTCCATCGAAACTCCTAGTAAGACAAGATTTGCAGTGAGAAGTGCATATAGTTGCTAGTTGAATTTACCGTATTATATATCTACATGTGGATACACCTTTGCCTTTAAAAAATACTCATCCGGGTGAGGCATACTACAATGAGCCTTTCAATATGTTTGAAAGATCGACCGTTATTCTAAGAACAGTAACCTCTTTTGGTTAGGCCTTAATCTTACTGGTGCATGCAGATCGAAATGTCCTGAGACCACTCTTGAGAATAGCTCGGGTTTTACTGTATAAGACAGTCTCATCGTAGATGTTTGTTCTGTACGCCTTAAAGGAAAATAAGCATAAGACATAACAAATGCGACTACTATGATATATTTTACGCTTACTCCTTTTTAAATAGTGAGAAGTTATAAACAGTTATAATGACAGTACTTATAATTTCCTACCAGAAAGGCTAAGTGGAGGGACCTTTGCAACGAGTATGGAACCCGTAGATAATCCATAAGCAAAGACTGAAACACCAGAGCAACTTTGAATAAAAGCTGTGCCACAACGAATAGTCATCGGCTGAAGTCCTTTTATTTGATAAAAAGTGTGATGGATATTCCTCCTGCTACCAATAACGGAATGTTGAGCAGAAGTAGCTATCTGAATATACATAAACTAACAATTAATTTTTTACCACACGTGGGTGAGGAAACACTAATTGTGCGGCCCCATGAGAGGTGCATATAAGACAGAGAACGTTTTCAGTAGTCTCTGTTATCTGACAACTGATTATAGCAGAGCCTCCGAATGAAATTCTAATAACATTGTTTGTGAGGTTATGGTGCAAAGACACCTCTTGCAATTCCAATAGATCGCCATGCGAACGCCTATAGGTAAACAAATTAGCACTCATCTTACCATAAAATAAAACGATTCAACAAAGCATCCGCTGAATCAGAAAAGGTGAATCCACCAGCCTTATCAGGAAAACTAACATCTTGAAGCGTCCTCGAAAATGTATCTAGTTCGTAAATTTACCAATAAACTTGATTACCACAATTTATTTTAATAATAGGGGATTCTCCAATTGCTAAACTGTCTAGAGTATATAACTCAGAGAAAGCAACAGACATGTCATGAAATCAAACTAAATTAAAGCGCATCTGGGTGCCCTTCAAGGTGAGTCTACTAAACAAAGTACAATATCTACTTGAAAGTCTTACAGTCTAAATGACAAAATATCGCATGGGAGTGAAAAGTATGAAAACAGCCATAATGGCTTTTTTGTCACAACTTTCAAAAGGTTTATGATCATTGATAAATAAAACAATCAGAATTTTTGCTACCTATGATTCTATGTTGTGCTGTTACCTCTAGGGTTGACTGAATGAATCCACTATTATTGCAGCTGAATAAGTACTGATCGCAGGTGCACTTATAATTGTTTTGTGTACATATTTATTTTATTGGATCAAAATTACTGTATTCTTGTCGACACTGACGAAGTAAATAATCCTATTGTGACGATGTGTTGTGATTTCGCTTTGGTTTCGGGAATTAAATTCAAGGTAGATAGTCAAATAAGAAAAACCGTTTGTTCAGCATAAAAATCAAAGTAGCATTACTGAGCCCTAGTGACTGCTCAGTTACAACAAATTAACTAATTTGACATTAGTCAAGTCGAATTTAACGTAGGCTCTGGTAAGTTGTTTCTGTGTCACATCGTTCCTAAGATTCATTGAATACTCACTGGGGTCGTCTAGTTGTCATTCACTTATCTTGGTAACTAATCAAAAACTCACAGCGTTGATCGGCTCTACTAGTTCCGTTATCTTGTAAGACACTTTGGAAAGTATGTTTCATTCACTGCATATTTCCATTCACTTTTCAATGTTACCTCAATGTTGCTTCAGTGAGCTTTCAATTCCCTATTATTTAATGTTTTACGTAAAGATGATATTTTCTGCTGCTGCGTAAAATGAATTTTTTGTTTTTTGACGTAAATCTTTGTTAACTGTGAACCTTTTGTCATTTTAGCGTGTTCGTAGGCCGTTTGCTTGGAGTGAGTTTCTTCCATTTTACAGGACGGTTTAGTGTTTCACAGTTCGAAGAGTAAACTTTGCAGCTGATAATAATATCACTGCTGGCATGCAGTTTCTAAATGTCTATAGAGTTGATCTAAAGAGAATTTCGGAGCTTGCTAAATAAGTACTAATAACAATAATTTATCTCCTGATATCAGAAGCAAGCTATTTTTACGGACAACATTAACAAAATCACATCAGACCATAACAGGATTGGATTGTTGCACAGACTGTTCCTACTGTAATTAATAAATGTCCGGATATACAGTGTATAACAATGTTAAGTTTTAAATTGGTTTTTATATGGCGTCCATTAAAAACAGGACCTTGTGATGACCTTGTAATAAGGAATATTAGCGAGGTTAACTCTAGTCACGATTTTGAAGGATCACATTATTACAGGGGATGTAGATGTTTAACATTAGGCGTAGTATGAGATGACCTCTAAGTACTAAAAAGAGAGAAGGAAAACAAACATCAAAACGGAACAGCAATGTTATGACAACTATACTTTCCTGAGTATTTAAGCAATGGAAAAAGTATAACCATTTGAAATGATAAACACTGGGCTATTATAGCTCGTTTAGAAATTGTTAATTTCTTATTTTTGATAAGTTGACTATCATTTAAGGTCCCAATAGTAGTCTAGCGTTAAATGGTCCCACAATAAATAGTTGCATAGTCTCTTGACATTGATGCTAATCATGTTTAGCTTAGCGAACATGACTAGTTGAAGGCGCTTGGTCACGGATTACCACCAGATCTCATCATAACACAACGTGGAAAGCATCTTTCTCTAGTTAGCCAACCTAGACGTTGCTATCCCGTCGACTGTCAACTTATGATCGAATATAACTTCTCCTCTATCTTTCACTGCCTTGTGATTTAATTACATTCGTAAAAAATGGCATAAATCGTTAGAAGTTGCTCTGGTTTTACGACAAATGTAACTTGGTCATATACCGGTTTCACTTCAGTGGTGTTCAAGTTGGATATGTAAGTTGAGGCTTAGTAGAAAGTGGATTTTGAGAGGCTGCAGTAGTTACAATGAGAGCTAGAACAAAATATGTCACTAAATGCCGTAAATGTTTATATATGTGAGTCATTTCTTTTTAGTAACATTTAGCTTATTTGATATCAGTATCCTGGTCTGTAGTAGTTATGTTTTTTAGCAGTAGGATGTTGTGATAGATAGGTAGATACAACTAGTTTGTATGTGTGAGTCTAAGTAGTATATATTGGAGCATGTCAGATATCATTACTGAGTTAGGAGATAGGTATACTTTGTAGTTCCCCTCACTATCATGGTGGGTCCTGTACTGTTCATAAATCAGCTGACTTCTTGAAGATCATTAACAACTGATTTAAAGAGTATTTTCTAGAAAACTATGGGGAATGGACACCTCACAACATGAAATAAGGTTTGTGAAGATACTGTTTTACTACAGGAAGTCAGTTGTGTTCAACTATTACGTGTCTAATACTATACATAGTTGATGCACACTCATGGTGTCGTAACGGAAAGTAAGTAAGATAAGGAAGATCTCTAGTTACATTACCATAACTTTGTTTACGTTTAATGCTTTGATTATAAAATGGAAGGTAAAGAGTATTGTCAGAGGGTAAGGGGATGATTTACAGCTATCATCATTTAAAGTTTTGCAAACCTAATTCTACTAGTTGTAAAGCTATGTTTCAAATTCTGTATGGGTACAGCTAATTATTAATAACAGTATGCAATACTCTGTATAGCCACCCGCGTGATAAAAAAACATTAAACCAACGATTTTTTATGTAGGGAGCTTGGTGTTGGTGACTAATTAAAAATATCGTCTTACTCATTCTTGTCCATTCAGACCATACTAAAATCATTAGGTAGACTGGTGAGAATTTTAGGAAAACGATCAACCTGGATGGCTACAAAAATCAGCGACATCAAGTAGCCAGAGGTAGATATAAGCTTAGGGTTAGGATGTAGCACTCTGAATGACGTATGGAACCACGAACGAGACGATGAAAAAGTATATGAAGGTTATTTTGAGGTGGCAAATCGAATAAATCGTGTAGCGTTTTTTGGAAGTGACGTGTTTTAATTAGACATACAACACTAACAGAAGGGCATAAGTATTTCTTTATAACTATCTGATACTATTGGTTATATGTTGCCTCACTTGTTAGTAATAGACAACCACGATCTTGGAAGTCTAGTAGTGTTCAACTGGTCTAAACAAGAATGGAACAATGATTTATTTCGAAATTTTGATAAATTTCGGGTGGTTATGCTAGTTTTCTGTAGTCTTAAAGTCAACGTTTCTGTAGATACGAGTATTTATTATGCTCAGTTTTAGCTGATAAAAAAAGATGAACCGAAATTATGTTGTTAGAATACATAGTGTATATATTAATTGCCTAGCTCTTCACTGACATTTTTACGTCTGTTAATTACATGTCATTTATTTGTACAATATGTTCTTGTTTATACTGTATACATAATTTTAGTAATTAGGTATGTTCCGTTTAATTTAACAGAAGAAACAATAATATTTGGTAATAGGTCTATATTTGTATCGTGGGCAGGAGACAGTTGGAGCGGGATGCTAATCATTCAAACACACAACGTCCCTCAACATTCAATATAAGATAATATAAAACATAATCCCTATAAAGAATAAAAAAGTAAATGAATCTTTAAGCTTTCTTATCTTCGTGTATACATAAGTTATGAAATCATTTCTTTGCTAGTTAACTTCAGTCGCTACGTACTCACGGACTTGATGCACGTATAACTAAATCATGAATAGTGAATTTGTCATTTATTCGCTTAAGGTACAGATGTTTGAAAATAGAGGAGACCGACAGTACTGTTTATGAAGATATGAAGTTACACAAAAATCGCCTGATATCGGTGGGTGTTTCTACCTACAGATATAGTAAAGTAAACTGTACTAAACTATTTACTACTGATACGTAAGTGATTTGATTTCATGAATTCTTTGATGTAGCAGCAACGGTAAGTGGTATTTGTATATTTTTAACTTCCATTTAACTAAAGCTAGTCGGCAAATCTATGGTAAGCACTGTTTATTATCTACCTGAATTAACTGCACATGGGACAAAAATTACCGATTTATAACTCTGGACGCTTTACAGGGTAGTAGTGAACAATCTTGGGAAAAACACCTGAAGATTAGTTGCGTCTCACTCTATTACTTGTAAAGCACCATTTTTCTGGAACCAGTTACATTCCTGCCACTTAAAATTTACGTTCAAAATAATCACTTGATTTAATGTGCAATATAACTATTCAATACGAATCTTATATAATGATAAAATGTGAAGTCAAACATTAAAATGTTCAACTAAAGTCCTACACTAATCAGGAGATTGGTTCGTAGAGTTCAATGATAATAAACACAACTACCCAACTTTAGTAGACTTCTGACGTTTGTTACTTATTCAGGGATGTGCAAAAATTAATATCCCGTTTCCTCATCGTATTAATTAATATGATAAAGAAAGATGATGAACTCATAACAACATAATATTTATTCAATGTCATATGAAGCCGGAAGTATTTCAGCACGTTAGCTAGTGTCCTACGTTTCTAAACTAGCCCATTCTGGGAAGCAGTTTCTCCATGGTCTTAGAAAATCGCAATATCTGTCAAAAGCATTAGGGATAACGTCCTCATAATCACGTATATAGAAGTTGTCTTCCACTGAGTATAAATATTTAACGAACTAACCAACTATTAACGATGTACCTAGAAGCATTCTATACATGTTTACCTAGAGAGAAATTTATTTCAAATCTCATGATAACGTTTCATAAATATGCCATTTCATAATATAGATAACTTTATAGCATATACGTTAATAAACTGATCTTGCCATTCTGACGAAAGACTTCGACGCCAAGGATGGAATGGATAATACCGGATATAAAGACATCATGGGTCGACATGGATTGGAAAAAAGAAAAGAAAACAGTGAGAGGTTTGCGAACCTATGTGCCTTCAACAAAATGATTTTAGGTGGTACCATATTCTTCCACGAACGTATACACAAAACTACAGGGGTTTCATTGAACCACATTACTTAGAACCAAATCGACCACATCTGCATCATTAAGAAGTTTAGAAGGACCATTAAAGACTTAAAAACAAGGAGAGGTGCTGACAAAGCTTTGGATCATCGTCTGGTGGTGGCTAAAATGAAACTGTACCTAAAGAAGCACTGGGCACCTGGTTCAGCAATATCACAATAATTTAACATCGCTCTTCCTCAGGATATTAATAAACGCAACGAATCCAAAATAACTCTGAGCAATAAGTTTCAAGCATTTCATTATCTATTAGAAGAATATAGGACTTCTATGAAGGACAATCGGAAAGATATTAAGAAAACAGTAACTTCAACATGTCAGGTGGTTTTTGGTCACTAGAAGCACCACTATAAGTAATGGGTCTATATTGGTACTCTCGATAATATCGAAGAAAAGAGGAGCAAGAAGACAGCAATTAATAAAAGCCGAACAAGTGCAGAGCAAGTCAAGACAATGATCGAAAACACAGAATCGAACAAATAAATGGAGCTTTAGATCGGATAAACGGGAATATGTGGAAGATCTAGCAATGACGGTTGAGAAAGCTGCAAAGTAAGGAAACATGGGGCACCTATACGATACAACAAAAAAGCTAGGTGGGAAATTCAGTAAGCCAGAAAATCCAATCAAAAGCAAGGCTGGTAAACCAATCACTGAGATGCGGAAACAACAAAACATTTGGGTAGAACACTTATCAGAACTGTGTAAGATAGGTAGCTGATTTTTTCTCTAATGTGTTCGATCTTGCTGTTACCAAAGTAGGCGGTTAATTTGGTCAACAATCAGAGGATATTACTTCTCTGTGGACGCTCCTTATTAAAGAGTTCATCACCTACAGCTGGACTTAAGGTAATACACGGGTATTAATATGGCAGATACGAGTAATCTATTTTGCCGAGCCATCAAGGTAACGGCCTGAAGTAACAACACAACTAGTATTGGACTACTGAAATGGTTTTAACAACAACAATACCCGTGAACTATGATACCTTTTAAAACTGCAGTCACGTCTATCAATTTCAAGACAGTCTAATACGTTGGAAAACTTCACCAGCATAAGACGATCTATCAACTACATTACTTAAACTAATAATTGGTAAATCGTATAGAGAAAGCATCAAAGTGACTTACAGCAGTACTTAATAATGGAAGTTATTATCAATCGGTTGAATTCATATCATACTATGAAATAACATATTAAGCCTACTGAATGTCGATTAGTTTTTGGAATCTCGTTTAATTTTATTTGCTAAATGTTATAATACGGACAATCGATCACATTACTACACACAGTAGAATTGTATTGCAGTACCAGAACAATGAGATTTCTGAGCCGCATTTCAAGGTCACAGCGCATAGTTGAAGTTGTTAAATTAATTTTAGAGGATAAACTCCCAAATTTTCATTAATTTATGGTAACAAGAATTTGTAAATGTCTAAAATCAGAAATGAGCAGGTACGTATTACAATGTCAACAACATAGCCTGAGAAGATCGATAAGAAGGGTATACGCGTAAAGACAGGATAGGCAAATTGATGTTAAACAGTCATATGGACCAGTTTTGGCTTGATTGAGACAGAAGACTGGAGCACATGCATCAGTCCTGGTAATAGTAATCTCTCAGCTGAACCAACTTCTTTTTAATGTGTTGATAGACAAAAGTGAAAATGTCAAGACCAAGTTTATTATTAAGTATTGTGGAAACTGCTATGAGATCCTGCCTAACTATTCTGTGTACATAAGAGACAATTTACGTTTAATCAGTCTCCTGTCTCACGAAATCATCGAAATTTTAAGAATTGACCTAGTTGTAGTCTCTGAGCTGTCTTCAATAACTCAACATTTTTTCAAATTGGGGTCAGCTAATTATAAACAGTACTATAGTTTCGGTTGTATAAACAAAGTGTACAAAGTCAGAAGTGTTTTGACATCAGTATATCTGGATGTTCTACTACTAACCAATCAGCGACGGCATGAAACTATGTAGTGGCTCCTAACTCCTTTTCGATAGTGAATCCTAGAGGGTAGGTGGGCGGCATAACGATGTTTGTCGTGGATGTATTTGTACTTTGGTATTCGCCATGCATCACAATTCATTTGGAGGGATTCACTAGTAGTTGTTAGATACAAAGTCATTCTTTTATTGTCCGCAGAGTATTTTGAAGCTCTTAATTGTCTCTTTTGTTGTGTTTGGCTATCCGTATCTTAATTTCACCAGTCTATGACAAAATTGGCGTTTGTAACATAACAGGTATATTATTTGCATGCAAGAGCAGCAACGCAGTGACAATATTCGTCCCCAGAGACTCTATACAAAGCACTGCATTTTCCCCAGACAACGATTACCCGCAGGGGTAAGTTTCTTATAATTTAGATGTTGCGTAACATTTAAAGCAGCTTGGAATGAAGGAACTTGTTTAAAATGTTAGTAGAGTCAGCATAGACTAAATTAATCGAGGTCTTTTGGTGGGATATCAGATATTTTCAAGACATTTCACAAGGCTAAGATATAGAGACCTAAGTCTTACTTTGACTTACATACTCGACACCATCGAGAGTTATCAGTGGGAAGCTGTTGAAGTCTGTGCCAAGTCTCACTCCATCCGAAGGCAGTTAGGAATATTCACCCTGAACTCCTGCTCGTCATGGATAAGACCTGTATTCAATCATGTCTTAAGGCATACAACGTAGTTGTTCTCCCCCCTCTTCGACCTGGGCGCGAACCTGATCGAAAAAGTGTAGAACCGGCCCAAATGTAGGTCTCAGGACTCACACAAATACTCACGAAGAGCAGCTACCCCCCAATTTATGTTTTTTAGTGACAGAAGAACTGAAAATGACTTTACAGTGGCCTAGAAAAATAAGCCGCCTCGTCCACATGCCAAGGGAGATTTCGTTTCAGAATTCCCGTAGTCTGCAAATAGATAACCCACACAGGATCTCAGATTAGTGAACTACTACTCATATCAGATTTCACCTCTTCCTACTTAGGAATTTCCGATTTGGAATGCTATTCCCACGGCCATGACCTGAGCAAACTCATTGAACACATTTGAGAAGCGGTTGAACTATTGTGTATGAACACACGGAATTCCAGCTACCTTCCAAAGCAGAGGCTGACCACGCTTCTGTTAGCTATTAGAGTTGCGTATCTACTAGTTATTACTGGTATATATATTTAACCATATTTTTATTATTATTTACATTCCTTTCTCAAATCTCTATTTTCTTGTCTTTCTTCCTCTTCTTTCCCTTTCACTTTGTTTCCAGTTTTATTACTTTATTACCCAGCTGACTGTCCTGCAACATAATAGCTTCTGGTTTCTGCCAACGGACAGCTTTGAGGTTCACACTCACGCATCTATTTCAGGTGACACCAGTTAACAACCCACTTGCCACAAATTGGGGGGGTATAAGGAAGCCTAGTAGCTGGGACTCTCTCAGAAAATGCTACCAAAGACCATGAACCTTACCACAACATCAAAATGAGGGTGTAAGTAAATTTATTGGTTTAAACTAGCATATTAAAAAGTATTGAATGTTGGATAAAATGCATTTTAAACTGGGTGTTACACTCGACCCTAAACCGATTTTTTTATCCTGATTGGTTTTCTCAAGTTCGCTGAGATAGTTTAGTTTTACTATCCAGACAGAAGTTAAAATAGATTTCCAGTGGTTACATTTATTTTAAGTTTTCATTACTTACGTTGTAAGGGTCGCTTGTCGTTGTCCTTTGTTTACTGGTAATACTTACATGCCTTGAAAGCAGCGTATAATGTCTTCGGATATCGTACTCAACTTTTACGAATCTCTTTTACGTGAGGATGATTTAGAAACCTTGGAAGAGGGTTCCTTTGTCAATGACAACATAATTACATTTCAGCTGGAGTATCTACGCCATACGAAGCTAAGCCACTCATCGAATATTCTTCTTATAGATCCAGCAGCATCACAGTTACTAAAATTGGTGGATATGGAATCAGTTGGTATGGTTTTAGACCCACTGGAATGCAAGTCAAAAGACTGGGTATTTATAGTGATTAATGATTCTACTTCACAAAATTCATCTGGAGGGTGTCACTGGTCACTCCTAATATACTCACCACTTTTGGTGTGTGCTTATTACTTGGACTCCTTGGGCTTTAGTCCTAATTATTCACAAGCAGTACTTTTGTGTAACAAACTCTCCACCTATTTCGGCATTTCTTCCGTTAATGTAAACCTACCTAATGTCATAAAACAAAGTAATGGATATGATTGCGGGATTTTTTGCATGGTTTTCATAGAGATAATATGTGATATGATACTAGAAAATGATTTTTCGTGGCAGGTAACCCTGGCCTCCGACAAAGTGTCTCATCGTGTGAGGTGCAAAAGGAAGTCGCTAATAAAATGTATCAATGGCTTACGAACATCAGATGCACAGGGTGGTCGCTAATTATCTGGGAAAAATTGGGATCCAGTTAATGTAGATATATCTAACGTCTGTTCTGCTTTTTTTTCTACTCAGATCTTTTTGCTTGTTAAATATTATTTCAATATACACTGTATGCATTATCGCTTTTGTTTAAAAGTCTTGACTAATTATGCATTGATTTGGAAATGTTCATTACCCCAGTAGGTGTTGAGGCGTATTTAAACTTGCTTCTTGGTATTAACCTATCTTTGAATTCTGAATCTGACAAAGTCCAGTCTTTCGAAATCTAATATTCACTGTGGTTTGCGGTTCACATTTAATCGAGGAATGTCTTGGTGATTTTGAACTAATCATCTTTATCCATTATCGTGGTTTTGGCTTGCTTATGTATTCTATTGAGGAAATTTCGATTAATCTCCCTATTTATCTTCATAACAATTAGCTCCAAACAGCTTTTGGGAGAACATATGAAAATATTCGTGTTAAAGTCACTGAATTCTTAAAACGCACAGACCGTAATCTATGAGAACTTTAATAATTCTTTCATAAATCTGAGGCATCTCAAAACTAAAATATAAACTGAGAAGCTAAGACTGTACAAAGATTTTTGTTTCGCTTTTTACTGTAATGGTCATACTGAAATGCAGTCAATTATGCAAGGGTTAGAAACGCCGCTTACAGAATTTAGTCTTAAAGTTTATGAGTGGTAACTTTAATACTGCAGGAAAATAAGGAATGAAGTAAGAATTTGGTATAAGTTAATGTCGATTAGACTTCTGGAGGTGTAGGTGATATGACCTATGAGGTTTAGCTCTGTCAAGTGTGTAACATTTAGTTACCCACCTATGGTAATGAACGTGGCCTCGCAAATATACTACGGATCGATCGAGTTAGGAATACCAACTGTTATGTTTGAGTCCACTAGTCTAATGGTTAAGCGTCCGCTGCAAAGCTTAATGGTCCCGAGGTCGTAGATGCCTACTGTCGAAGTCTATACTAGGACGGAACTGCTGTCTAACGACTGTTTTTGGTTATTAATGGTTGTCTAACTTAGACCAATTCGTGATATCAAACTAAAACCCTACAGTCTCTACAACACCTAATTACGTTATTGATTTGTTGTGTACGATCTATGATACTGAAAGTCTACAGAGCCCAACATAGTCGAAAAAATCATGTGATATGAAAGTTAGCGATATT
The DNA here is from genome assembly GCA_025215515.1 of Schistosoma japonicum. Taxonomy (NCBI): domain Eukaryota; kingdom Metazoa; phylum Platyhelminthes; class Trematoda; order Strigeidida; family Schistosomatidae; genus Schistosoma; species Schistosoma japonicum. Next base: position 33,233,012 of record CM046063.1, read on the forward strand.
GCTATCAGCTGCTATAATCTGATAGAGAATAAACGAATTGTACTATTATGATACAGTATAAGAGTAGGAATATCGCTATTGATCCTAAGTGATCCCACCCGGCATCTGTGACAGTGGTAACGTAATAGGTTGTTTTTCATGGTATTCGTTATCTTCAGTTTTTAAAATTATAAGTTAGTGTTCGCGTTAGTAATCCTCAAACGTATAAGGTGTTTATTAGCTAATCATGTAGATGTAGTTACTCGCAAACCTTCGTCATAGCAGTTAATCTTTTGATACTGGAATAAGAGCTTGCCATTTTATCACCAAGCTTAATGTCATATTGCTTCTGATTCTGTAAACGCAGAATACAAAGGATATTCGTAGTTATCAGTCATTGTGGTTATCAATGAAACGTACTCATGAGTTCCGTTGTGTTCGTCAATCGTGTTATGTCTAACTTTATTTGAACATGAATGCTTTATATTTATTGGTTTTTGTTACCAACCAAAGTACTAACTGACTATTTAAACTTCCTAGTATGTACAGTTGATAGTTGTTCAGGTATTGAACAGAAAAGCTTGCAAAACGTTTATGAGTTTTATGCACTTATCGAGTGAGATACTTATTCTTTACACTTAACGTAGATATAAGAAGAAAGTTTATCGTCTTTTATGTACTCCCCTGGATACTTACATAAGTTTTAATAGGTAGAAATTGCAATCAAAGCCACTGAAATCGGCGATAATTTAGTCTAAACAGTCTGAGTCACCAGGGTTTTCATGTACTTTCAAATTGTCATTCATGAATTTAAAGTTACTTTAATGTTAAAAACCAATAGCAACTTGAATTAATGAATTATTCTACGGTTTGTCGCATTATTTTATGTCTTAATAGACTAGGAGACCATATGTAAAAGTTACAATTGTTCCTGTATTATTATCGTTCATCTCAATGATTTCGTTACTTATAGATGGCTTGTCTCACAAAGTCTATTCACCCATTTGTTCATTGGGGTCAGTCAGAAGAATATGTATTTCTTTCTATTAAAGTAGCCAATGCAAATGTATGTTAACCTAATTTCCAATCCGTAGATACTTAGATTGATTCTATTGTTATCAACCAAGAAGAATTTATGTTTTCTGCTGTGGGTGTTGGAGCTGATGGCGTCAAGAAATATGAGTTTTCTTTCTCGTATTATCTTCCTATAGTTCCCGAGGTAAGATCTTATGCTTAAGGTGCTTTCTATATTGCCCCCTTTCTTCATGATTATCACTGTTAACTTTCAAACCGTCAGATAATTGCAACAGTTAGATCTACTTACTTTGTTTCAGCATCATTGTTCCTGTAATTTTTGTCATTTCATAGTAACCACCAACGAATTTTACATTTTTTCATGTGGATTACTAGCCGTTGACTTGTCTGTGTACTAGCTCGTATCTGTGTCAAATCTGAAGACGATGGATATGTGTATTTCATTCCCTTACACGAACCAATTTCTTACTCTCTGGGCCATGTTCTGTATGCCTACTTTTCCTTTTTTTACTGCCATTAAAATAAATACCATTTTTATTTGGTGTCACTTCTGCTGTGCTACTTCGGTGTGTCAACTTCGACTGATGTGCATGTCTGGTTCTAGGTTGTACATACATACATAAATGGCCAATGAATTTCGAAGAACTGAATAGATCCACATAATTATATCATAGGACTACACAAATCTAGTTTTTATCTGTGATGTTATATGTGAACCGATCTATGAGATTTAACTACGTTTGCGAAATAACTGAATATAAGTAGTACTGCTACTGCCAATAATACTTTATAAAGTCTTACTAATTCCACCTATCATTATTTCAGATTACACTGTGTATGTAAATTTATTGTAACATATATCTTTTCATCGTTGGAAGTACACATTATGCTTGGTTAACATAATCCACTTACTTGGTAGTGTTCATCTGAACATTATGATTATTACTTTTGTAACTCTCTAGGGAAGTCGATATGTCGTTACAAGTTTATCTGTAAATGTCAAACTTCGAAAAGAGCTCAAAGACTCATGGCCAAGATTAACATTTAACAACCAGCGTTTACCTTGGGTTCGTCCTGATTTTGATCGTTATCAATTTAATGACTCTGATCTGGAAAATAATGAGGAAGAATGTCTCAAAGTTAATGTTGTTCATCCATCAAAAGATGAGAGAGTAAGTGTATTGACATATATTTTGGTAAACACATGTGTTTCGCTCAATTAACTGTTGGTAAGTTAATTGTGTTGGCCGAGTCTTTGGTATTTTTCAAAGTATAGATGATGAACTTACCTCTTTATGTCCTACTATAATACTAAGTAAATCGGTTGTGGAGCGACAAGATTAAAATTACCTGACGTAATGTTTGGGGGGCAAAGTTATACCATCTACTTTAAAGGAATGTGAACGTAATAGGGTGTTTCCTTCGAAATGTTTACATCCCATATTTTAAGGATGGTGCTAGAAACAGTTAGCTATAAAATAACACACCTCATCTTGTCCTATGGATTTACGTCCTAGTTGGTAAAGTCTAAAGAGTACATAGCCAACAGATTGCAGATTATTTTAAAAAGGCTGTCTAACAACCTCAAAAAGTTGTATATTGGGTTATTTGATCATGCCCTCAAGTCATCCGAAATGCACACAACCAAGTTTCTGTTTCAGGTTCCTAATCAAATATTTTTTCATTGTATAGGCTACTGATAGATGATAAACATTCTCATGCTTCTGATAACACTCTAGATCATCTGGATAATATTTCAATACAACGAACCACCAAAATAATCTTTAATAATAATTATTTTCAAGAGTACCACTCTTTTATCGTATGTTTTTGTAATCACAATAAACTACTCAGACGACATATCGAATGAAGTTTTGATAACTTAAATGGATTCAGTATTAAACACTGAACAGTTAGACTTGAGGTCTGATAAAATATTCATTGAATCACTACTCTACCTCGGTTTGGACATCAAGGTAGTATCATTAGCCATCGCACTTACAGTATGTTTGAAAATCAAGTACATGAATCTGCACCTGCCAAATGATTTTAAGGAAATATGCATGTAAGGTGGGTTTCATAATGATATATTACTATCAGACACCTAACTTAAATAGTATGTAAACATTTCAGGTATTTGACCACAAGTATATTCTCAATCGTAGTAAACAAATCATACATCTAATTAACCTAGTTTTTGTTCACTGTTACCAACTTTTGTTACTTCTATTTTCACTTTTGGTTTTATAGGATAGGCATAATGCAGAACAAATGAAGCTTATTGATGAAGAAGAATGGGAATCATTTTTGAAGTTGTAAGTTGTATTTGCTTCTGAGTTATGGGAGTGAAATTAGCTTTCTCTTTTAAATACAACTCAGGATACTAATTTCAGAGAGATAAATAAGCTGATTTATCATGAAAGTAACTTCTATGATATTATTGGGATTTAGAACACGTACTACCCTACTGTAAGCTCAGTTATTCGTATATTTAACTTCAAACCATATTCTTTGTGAGGGTTAGTCATCCTAACAAGTTATCTGAATTAAAGTAAACTGAACTGTCCTTGAACCTTCGGTTTAGTGACTGAATGTCAAATACAGAGCCTCCACTTCGTAATTTCTTGTAAATTTACAGATAATTTTAACTGGTTCTGTGGCGTTTATTGAATTTGAATTTGGTACCGCAAATTGACTCAAGCCAAACAATTATCGGAAACAAGGAAATATTATTTTGTCCTGGTATGGGACTCTTCAGAACTGCGACTCCGTGTCCTAATTGGGGGGGGGGATTAGACCCAGGACCTTTTGTCTTCAAGACGAACACTTAACCCTTATACTACTGACCTAACATCTAATTTTAGGTTTCTCTAACTTCAGTCAGTTCACAGTATATAATGCGCGACTTCATCCACTACTATTAATAGGTAGCTGTCACACTCCCAACGAAGCTGAATTCCAATGTTCATGTTATCTCATTAGAGATCTAGCAATTACCTTCCGAAGTTAGTTACGAACGAGCTCTTGCTGATTACAATATAGCTGTTTAGTGCTTCATGGTTTTCAAAGGTTTCCTAGCTCATATCAATTCGTAATATCGAAATTCAATTTTCATCATTGTTAGCGGATTACATTAAGCAGTCTGATCTCATTTCGTTTCGTAAAACTAGTAAAGGTAAAACTAAGTGTATTGTTAGCCTTTTTATTACTATGTTTGGGTTTCCGGCATATTCATTTCGATCGAACTATTCCCTGTAATAAGAATTGTTTATTGTTTTAATATACATTGTTCTTATGTCGTATATGGTTTAATGTAACTTATTTACCGAATAAGTTAAATGCCCACACTATGCTTCAAGTTAAAGTTTTTATTTGCAAAGTTGTAATGGTACTACATCTGGTTGCTTAAACCTAAGTAGGCGATTACTGGTTTCCAATCTACAACATTTTGGTTGATAGTCCTGTTTTAACCATGAAACCAATGCTACATGAATACTTTCTTAATTCACACTTCTCTTATATTCCTCCACTTCGTTCAAGTCCATGTTCCAGTCATTTGTTAAAACTAACAATACCTTACTGTTAAATTGTAAAGAAAGTACCGAGACTCTTAACAGTAAGCCATTTGATCAATTTGTTGATTTTAACTGTAAACTGTGTTACATAATTTTTAAGGATTTGTGTTATCCCATCGTTGATATTTAAAGTTGTTGCAATCATTCATACTGAGCAACTTAGTAACTATCTAGACTTAATAGTTCATTTGAGTTCAAGTATTAGTGTTGACATGGGCATGGAACTCAGCTAGATCCAACCGACGTATCTTTTTATAGAAAATACATGCTATGAAGATTTCCACTGCTAGTCACAATCTATTTATTACGTAAAATATTGATTATTTTTGTTTAAATCTATAGGGATTATGACGTTAAAAAGGCTGTTATGATAATGGGGAGGTATGACCAATTAGTATACACCCACATGCCTGCCCTGTGATTGCTAGTCCCCACCAAAGCTGGAATGAAAATGATAAGATAACTGAACTGACAACCAGACTGAATCAAACTATATTTCAAACAATCTTTTATATATACATAAAACCTGGCCACCCAGTCAACCAATTAAAAAATTAGCACTAATACAAAATAAGAGTAACAGTGACTATAAACTGGAGCAACGTATATACAATCAATTAACCGTAGTTCATAAGTTATAAATAATCTAGTAATAGTTAATGTACAAAACTGGAGGATAGGGCACGAGGGACTTGGTGGTGATTGAAATAAATGTCTACTTTACATACAACTAGAACAACTGAAATAGTCTTCTGAAATATAGTTCTGACAGTTATTCTTCTTTAATCGCTCAACATAACAGATTAGTTATTTTGTTTTATGTATTATTCATACTAATCTTATGATGTTACTTTTTGTCTTTTTTTTTTTCAGTAATTAAAAATCCTTTAACAATTTATTTATTCTTTTTTAATGTTGTTCAATTCGCTGGCTACCTTTATGTTTGTGGATCTTTAATCTATGGATTAATGCAATATAAAGAAGTGTATAAGATACCATTCTACGAATGGATTATTGATAGATTAATTTTTGTACAAATCTTAGCAATATTAGAACCATTTCATGCCTTATTAGGTTGGATTCGTAGTGGAAATGTTTTAGCTTCATTTTTTCAAGTGAGTTGAATTACTATATCTGTAATATTTTTCAGTTTACACCTTGAATACATTCAACTATTTTGTAATTGTATTATTGTATCTAGGTTTTTAATCAAATGCGTTTAGCTCTCCCGTCAAATTGATATGAATATAGTTTTCTATCCATAATTAATTTGGCAAAATTTTTGTGTGTATTACATTATGCTTTTGAAATTCATCAACTGTCCTACTAACTTAAGATGGTTTGTGGAAATCAGTATTAAGTTGTAGTTGATTGGATTCATCGCAGATTGATGTTGGTAGGATACTGTTGGAAACGATGATGCACTGGACAGCTGTTTTTTCTTAGTATAAGACTCATTTGTTTTAGACTTTCCTCCCTCCCTGAGTTATTATTCTCTTATAAATCTGTTTAGCTCATTTAGTACAAAAGCACTTACTTTTGTGAAGATTCTGAGAAAATGCATGGATTTTTAAAAATCAGTTTGTATAATAATGTAATGGTATTTGGGATTCATTTCTTCTTTTCTAAATACAAATGTTACTTGCAGGATTGATTTTCATCAATGTTTGGACCAATTGTAGAGAGTGAATTGGTTTGTTGGAAGAAAACTAGAGATGACTAAACAAAACCTTGACATCAGTCTATGAAGTCATTGACCCCTGGTCTGAGCCATATTGCGTTATATAAACCACCTGGTTAGGGTGTGTACAGTTATCGTTATAATTGGTTAGAGTCGTTAAATAACATGACTCAGAATCAGTTTCAGTGACAAAGAAGCTTTCACTTTTCTTTCATTGTATTTTAACTATAGAACTATTTTATGCCTTTCTTACTACGAATTAATTTGTTCTTCTTGAACCATATTCTTATTTATATAATCTTTTCCACTGCTCACTGATACTACTACTTCTACTACTTTGGTACTTATTTTGCTGAGTTGATATGATGAGACAGCTTGAGCCGGTAGATATATGCTTTCAAGTTCTACGTCGCTTATGATTGACTTCTGCTTAGATTTTGTGTTGTAATTATGTTATTGTGATTCACTTGCTGATCGCAGGTTCGTATTACTCGACTATGGTAGGCATCAGTGGATAAGGTGAGTGTTATCGAATCACATAATCATAAATGATAGCATATTATATAAACAGTTGTCATTTGGAATAATCTTTCAGGCATATAGTTATATTTAGTAAATAGTAGGAGGGATTTGAGGTATGCATAGAGAGTGACAGAAACTCATCGTCATGAGCATTTCGTAACTGTCGATGTCACACCAAATACAGGAATTTACAATTAAGGTTTCATTAACAGAAGAATCAGGATGTCATATTTGAGACACAAGAAAATAAGCAATCGTATCGTAGAACAATCCTAGTTTAATTGCATAGTACACATAATCATTTACAAATAAAGAGAAAACAGACGTAAACCTAACGCAAAACGACTACAGTAACATTTTAATAGTGACGAAGTAATCTTAAACAAGCATTATATAAGGAGGTTTATAATATTAAGGTTGTAGTAAACTCAGGAGGATAAAACATCGTGAAATAAAGTTCAATAAGTGTACTTATTAAAAACTATTTTTAAAAATAAGATATAATTACTGGTGGTAAGGTAAATTATCCATGTATCATAGAATTTGCGGTAGTAAATTTGTTTGATAACCTGCTTATCACAAACTGTTTCAGATTCTTGAAAATTTACTTATAATGTAGTTCATGTTTAGAGTGGATTTTGAATAAGAGATTTTTAATTTTAAAATTGAGTTACGATGGTTATAATATAGCTATCCTACATATTTGTTTATGTTATTGGATGGTAAAGATCATTTATATCATAACCAGTTGTCGAATAAAATAACCATTTTAACAGTATCCACTTCTTCATACTAACCTATAATTTCTTCATACTATTTTATATTTAACAAACTTTTTGCATTCTGTTTATAGGTTTTTGGTCGTTCTCTTGTTTTGTTTTTCATTGTATTGCCACATCCTCAATTTCATTCAGAGTCTACAACCTACTGGCTTTTCTTTGCATGGAGTCTTATTGAGATTGTTAGGTGAGTGATCTTCTACTATAAATTGATTATATCATCATTTATTTGTTACTTCTCATCGGGGTTTCATTTTGTAAGCTTAAGTTTTTATGGATTGTCATTTTCTGTATAACTTTGTGAGAAAGGGCTTGAACATTGCAAAGTTTGTCTATTTTGGTAGAGTTATCTTAATTCAGCAGTTGTTTTTAAATAATATTTATCATGAACTGATGTCACTTAGAAGTGCTGACGGAATCCAGGGAGCACTGTCAGCTCAAGCCTTAATGCAATGCAAATACTCTTCAGTCCGAACTTCCATCTCAATAACTGGATCTCACCATCAACTGTTGAAAGGAAAAGAAAAGAATGCGAGTTTCATATCATCTGATTTGACAATATGCAGGTGGTTTGAATCGTCATTTTTCCGGCTAATTTAAATCGAATTTTCGGGGAATAATGCATTTTCCAATACCTTCCCTCTTAACATTCACCGTATGTAGATCTGCGCCGGTCGAACGTGGGAGATCCTACTAGACTCCATTTCCTATTGATTTTACTTTGCGGTTTCTTGAGGAGGGGGGATCGTCGTCAAACTGTTCGTGTCTATTGACGCGATTAAGAGTCTCTGCTTTTTAAGAATATAGCGTAAATTCTGTTAAACATTTCTGCTGTTATCTGATAAAAATTCGCTATGGATATTAAATAACTTTCTTATCTTTCAGAAACTTACTCCATTTCTGGCATAGGTGGATATCTGTCTTTCAACAAAATGTAAGACAGTGTAAAATCAAGAGTCGATTAAGTTGGTTTATGAAATAGTATACTCCATAAAGCCAACGAAATTAGCGAGAATAATCAAGTCATCTCAACAGTGTACATTCCGGACATTAAAAGAATTGAATTACTATTCACTTCATAGGCAAATAAACAAAATATACACACCTCAAAGTTCAGTTAAATGTACTAGAAGACATCCAATAAGGCCATTTTATTAGACAGTACATGTGCTGTTTGCATTTATACATGAAGTGAGAATAAATGAAAATTAAAGAAAACCATAGTTAATGAAATATAGTCTATGTTAATACGCATAGAATTGATACACAAGAGTAAATTGGCGGAAAAGTTGTTACATAGAAACGATATTATACTTAAGGATAAGTATAAACTTTACTCATGTATATTTGTAGAGGAGATAGAATGTTTCGTTACGCTTAGTCAAGTTGATACAAAATAATAGGTAAAAGTACAGTCTAGGAACAGAATTCAGCGACTCGTAAAATTTCCGGGAATAATTACTTTATTAGCCAATCAGCGACGAGCTAGCAAATCTGAAACTTACCAATTAGACATAAGCTATTCTACGACATTCATAACTAAGATGTAAACGTTGATTGATCACTGAGTAATGACAAGTATTATCTTTGTCTAATCCTTTATAGAGCTGATTGAATTATATCGATCTGGTTATGATTGGTCACTACTCAGTGATCAGTCAGTGTATACATCTCAATCTTATGGATGATCAATTTCGGGCCAAAGGCTCAGGGGCGAGAGTTGCCGACGAAAACTGCACGACCCGCGATCGAATTCACCAAAGACCATAAGTTTCCTTAAGATTACAGGTATACCTTACCAAGCAGAACGAAATCCAGGGTCGGGGTTTTCTGTCGATTACCCTCAAACAGTGACCTTATTACAACTGGGACTGGACAAACACGGCGTTAGGCATTCATTCATTACTTACCTACTTACTTACGCCTGTTACCCCTCTCGGAGAAGCATAGGCCGCTCACCAGTATTCTCCATTCAATTCTGTCCTCACCAATCCTTTCCAGCTGTCTCCAGTTACTGTTCATCCTTTTTATGTCTGCTTCCAGTTCTCGACGCAGGATGTTCTTTGGCCTTCCTCTTTTCCGTTTTCCAACAGGATTCCAAGTTAGTGCTTGTCTCGTGATACAGTCTGATGATTTCCGCAATATATGTCCTATTCCAACGTCATTTCCTGATTTCCTCTTCAGCTGGAAGTTGGTTTGTTCTCTTCTAAAGTAGGCTGTTGCTGATGGTTTCCGGCCAACAGACATTCAATATTCTGTGTAGACAGTTGTTGATAAATACCTGTACTCTCCTGAGGATGTTTGCAGTAGTTCCCCACGTTTCAGCTCCATACAGAAGAACTGACTTGACGTTCGAGTTGAAGAGTCTAACTTTGAGGTTGGTAGACAGTTGTTTGGAGTCCCATATATTTTTCAACTGTAGGAATGCTGCCCTTGCTTTGCCGATCCCTGCCTTTACATCTTCATCGGATCCTCCTTGTTCATCGATGATGCTTCCCAGGTATGTAAAGATATCCACTTCTTCCAGAGTTTCACCATCAAGTTCAATTAGGTTGGTGCTCTCGGTGTTGAATTTGAGGATCTCGCTCTTTCCCTTATGTATGTTCAGGCCAGAGAAAAAATTTTTATAGGTTAGGCATTCATAACTACTCAAAAATGCTAGATTTATGAAGGGAGATTAAATTTCGATGATACGAACTAAAAACTTATGGTCTAGGACTTATCGAACATTCAGTTATCCCGAAGCAAATTGTATGGGACATGTAAATCAATTCTGTTCATAACCTAAACTCTAAACCTTCATACAAGCCTAACCATAAACATTAACCCTTTTCTTTCTTTAGCTCTTGACTGCTAATCCTTACTCTAAGCTCCATTTAAAAACAATTTGAGACTTAAATGATTATTTTCGCGAGCATGGATACTTTTTGCTCATCAATATAAAAGCAAGTATATCACTGTTCTTTCCATTTTCAAACTGTAAAATTTTTGAGAAACTTCGTTAAATTGTTTAAACAAGTAAAATCCTTGTACCCTTTGCAACAGTAATGTTTTTCACCGATGGATTGTACATTTACTATTGCTATCTTCTCACTGATCATTAGTTGGTAAAAATATGTGACACTGTTTGATACATTGTTTCATTTGTATATCTTAGATCGATCCTAATAGGTTGTTATAATTATTCATCGCGGGTAGTTTAGACATCCCTAAATCCCGTCCTTGAATTAAGCTTTTACCAAATAATGTAAATGCAAACGGAACTGCATGAAATAATATATAAGGTTGCATTGTTTAAGCTAACGTTAACGATTGAAGGGCGTAGTTAGTATGGAAGGGTATTTTGAGGAGAATTAATCTGCTTTCCGTGAAATGTGTTGAGATTATAAATGGAAATTTAATGATTACAGATAATTACATGAAAGCAAGTGGAAAATAGGTATCAGAATATTGAATGTGGAATATCATCGTTTCCACAACGGAAGATGAAGAAACGTATTATTATACTTCGTCATACTGTTTTGGTTAGTGAGTCTTTGTACCAGATTTAGTTATCGTTGCTATACTGTTGGAAATTCGTGCATGATAACTGTCCTAGATGTAAGGTCGTTAGCGTACATTTGCAAAGCTATCAACATCCAAAGCTTTATTGCTATATCACTGTCATCTAGAAATACAGACTTAAGTCCGTTACTTAGTCATCATTTTGAGTAGTTATTAGTGTTCAATGATATCAACACAAATGCTATATAAACTACTATCAAGTTCTTCGAACTCACCTTCATAGACAATCGTTTATGAATGTACTTCTTAATTTTGAAAACGTAAATATGCTTTTACCTACTCGTACGTCACAGTTCACACTAGTCTAAACATACTTATCACTTACACAAATGTCAGGAAATGCAATGTGATTTACTGCGTATTATTGTCATTGTTAGAGGTACAAATGTTCGTAATCATTTTCCAGATCTGTCATAGACCACGCCTAATGGATCTCTAGACGGAACGATCTCCAGTTTCGTAGAAATCCTTCCATCACTAACTTTCCATCTCTCACTTGCACTCATTTGTAACTTGTTTATATGTGATCGAGACAATATATCGGGTGCATCGACACGATAAGATAAAACAATCTAGTAGAAATAGTAGTAAGAAAGATTAACTATTGAGAATACACTTAGAAAACAATACAAACAAGTATGTATACTGGAGTTCAAAATGTAAAGGAAACTGAATGAATACATTCTACACTTTTGTTACCTATCGTAAGCTATGTTGCTCAGTGTCGTCAACTACTGATTGTAGTTAAAGCGTAAACCCCAACCAGATAGTGTGAATCTACGAGTATGGCTCGAATCCATAGTCAGCGACATCATTTACTAATACCTTGCTATAGTTTTGTCACTTCTTTCTTCCAACCTACTAAATAATCAGCTAGCATCCCGCGTTAAGGTGGATGGTAGTTAGAACAAGTAATGCATATCCTAATCACCTCGGGCTCACAGCTTCATCAACCGATTTTCTATTTCTGCTAAATACTCTGTTTAACCTCAACCTTTCTGACTGGGTCATCTTATAATATGGGACCAGTTCTATCTTTAGTATAATAATATCAGAAGCCGATACTATAATGAATTCATGAATTTGGCTCTCTATTTTTCTTTCTTTCTTCTCTTTCCACACATCGTGGTTAGCCGGTTGATCTTTCGTAAGGATCTTATAGTTTGTATATGTATTAGGTGAACACTGTCGTCGGTCATATAAAGAAAACGTTTTACCGTAAGACCAAGTCTCAAGAAATTCATTCTGATAAGGTTTTTGTGTCGTTTTAGTTTTGTTTACACAAATGTTCGTTGTTCTTTTATCATTAATCTCTTCTCGTTGTGATCCTTTTTCTTTAGATACCCTTATTATATTCTGTCATTGCTAAGTTTCCAAAATGCACTTATTACTTATTTACGTCATACACTATGGATAGTATTGTATCCGATTGGATTTATATGTGAAGGTAGGTAAATAATAATTTTCTTACTTTGTATAAAGTATTCGCACCATAAACTGCAAGGTGAATACACATGGGTTTTGATTTTATTATGTTGTGAATAAGTTCTTGTCCATGTTCATGTCATGAAATTTTGAAATGAAACCCGTCTTACTTCTCAACTGTTGGCTTAACTGTAACTACTGACTAGGAGGAGGTGTATAGTATGAAGGCGAAGAAAAGTAATGTACGAAATAGCTACAAAGGATGAAGACCCTTAAACTAAACACGTAAACCAAAGAGCTACTACTGAGTAGGTTACTACAATATCAATACCTCTAAAGATATTCGTTATAGAGTTCAATTATTTCAGTTTGGGCATAAGAAAAAACCATACACACATTGTACTTTTGCGCGAAATAGTCTAATAATGCCGACGGAAGACAGCGCAATTTTAAGCAAATCCAACAGTGAACTCACTAGATGGGGTGGATGAATTTCGAATGAATGTATCACATATATGACAACGTAGTATCGCCTGTATGACCCGACTATGACATTGTGTTAATGTAAAAAAGTAGTGACCATTATTCCATATGTTGCTTTTGGAATCAGAATCTTCGAGATATTAGAGAAATAATAGTGTATAATTCAAAGTCGATAACGGTTGTGTAAACGCCTTCATATCATTATTTTCCATCTTAGCTACCCTTATGTTACCGTTTTCCTTCTTGTCCTAATGCAATCTTATCATTGTTTCTGTATGCCAAATACAAGTTTATTTACTCAAATTTGAGTCATATTAGCTATATGTGAGGTTTAATATTACTACCTGGCTGCTTAAATGTAAGTGGGCAGAACAGGATCGGAATGTGTAACTTATCTATTGAAAACTGAGTAGCTTAACTACAAACCACTGCTTCAGGATCAGTACTAGTCGGCACTCATCAAAGTAAGATTTACCTGCAGTCTGTTAGGATTCTAACTCTTATCACTCATTTTTACAGTCTTAAACATTGTCGCTGTGTTATTTACGCCACAGAAGTAGAGGAACATCGTGGTTTGAACTGGGTATCTCTTAGCCATTATTCGAATCCTTTACCATTAAATTAAACCTTCCGACCCTCTCCTAGCTTTGTTGATGAACAGTTGAATACCTTGATTGAACTATATCCTAGTAATAACGTCAATAATTAAGCATGATAATTGTGTTGTTTTCTTCTTGCTTCCTGTCCTTCAATAAATATTTATAATAGGAAATTCCTGTTTTTGTATTTATTATTCTCAGGAAAATTAATCATTCGATCATTGCCTTTATTAATTGAGTCTCGGAAATTCTGCTTAGAATTGCCGAATCCAACAAATTTCAGCTTTGATTTTCCAATTTTTCTACAAATATATTTGTTAGTTATGCTGTTTGGTAAGTGATCTATTTTCATTCGAAATACCTGCTACCAAATCATAAGTACCATTAAACTTAGCATATAGTATGTATCGGTCTAATTTACCACAGCGTATTAGTACAGCTTGATAGGATTACCAAGTTGAGTACCAGAATTATCATTGTTTTGCTTGGCTGTTTGGGCAAATATCCTACCGTATACATAGATATAATAATCTACTGTTCTCCGTGATAATTAATTACTTACCTTCGTATGTTACCAGCTCAGCTTCAAATTAATTCATTATACATCCCTTCATCATTTTATTCCATTTCGCTTTCATTTATATCAACCGGCAGTTCGTTCCTGTCGGTCTGTCCTGTTTGAGACATCTGGTTCTTAGAAGTCTATTATACAAATGCTGCCAGTGGCTAATAAACCTGATACAGCTTTTATGAAGCCGTATGTACCATTTAAACAAGTCTCCTTCAACGTTCACACATTGACGCAGATTGGATAACAGATAGGTTTCGCTATGGAGAATTTTACCATCTATAGATTCTGCATATCTCAAACCTACATTTGTCATTTTTGTTAATATGTATTGCATGTTCGTCCTCCGTCGATTCGAAGTGTGTTTCACATGGGATTACTCGGAATCCCCTTAGTACAGATGTTTGGTTCCTCGGGTGTCAGTATTGCACTAGTCGTTATAGTTTAAGCAGCACTAATCGACTAAGTCCCCATTAACAGTCGCTTGTATCCTATTAGATTAGGGGGCTTCCACCATACTGAAAAAAGCACATGAGAAATGGTGTTTTTTCCATTATCTCTGTCCATACACTGGCAGGCTGCGACCTAAATGCAATCAAGGATGAATTTTACCACCAATTAAATAATTCCAGTTACGTGGGTCAGATCAGTATTATGTTGTGCTAGCTGGAAATTTGAATAAGCAGGTTTGATGTCAGGGATACAGGAGAGAGTTATCTGGGTGTCCATCGGGGATTAAATGGTCACAGTTCAGATAACGGTGATAATTTTTAAAAGTTTTGTTCAGATCACAATTTGTTTCAATAGAAGCAAACTGAGGTCACCTTCATTTGCATCCAAGTATTAAAGCGAGCTAGATTATTGGCTAGCTGGCAGTCCGCCATAAAGTGTAATTGTACATTGAGTATGTCTTCATGTCGTCATGAAAATGGTGAGCAAAACAACTTGCTTATTTTCTAGACGTTTCAAGTTTTGTACAGCCTCTTGAAGCACTTTGGTCTACTCTGGTGGTTTGGGAGTTTCATGTCACGTGTAGCCTACGTACGTAAAAAGCTCTCTAATGAGTTGAAAACAGTAACCTAATATTAGTAGATGCCAGGAAGCTCTTTAAACTGATTCGAGCTACTAGCAGTAAAAATACTGGTGTAAAACAATCTATAAAGATTACGGCTCACTAATTAATAACGTCAAAAGGCGTTTTGAACGCTAAGCTGGGCACTTGGAGACACATTTAAACTGATCTGTCGTCGTTGAAGTATTTATCATTCTTCCTTTTACTCTCTACCACCGAATATGAACCCACTAGTGAGGATAAAATCTCTAAGGATCCCCTTCTTGAGCATCACACGTTATCACGCCATGAAAAACTACCCTTAATACGTTTCAAGAAAGGTGGTAAATTTATGGTCATATAATTAATTGGCTTGTTTGGATAGAATTATGAATCGGAGTATGCTTCATCATCGAGAAATGGAACGATCATCGTTCCATATATATCCAGAAGTTAGACTTCGTTTTATTTAAAACTCGTCAGTTGAATTTACGTGAAGTCCAGTTTTGATGCTAAATTAATGATTCGAACCTACTACTTTCTGCTTCGAACACTAAAACATTTTCTTAATTATAACGAATCACACCATTCTGAATTCCGGAGCAATTAGCAAAAATGGTTAACATCAAGACAATCCTCTCATGATGCACACATTGAAATAGCGACATTAAATTCAAATACTAAATATCAACAGGCTCATAATTACTAACAGTATTTCATTGTATTTCTCCTTTCTTCATTATCATCAGGTTTATACTACCTTATGAGGCATTTATATGTAAAGCGACGTAAAATTATTGGTCCTCGACCAATTAAAGGAGCTGATCAAATGGGACATTTTTCTTTTATACCATTCTTATATTCATTAGTTCGTGGATCAAACAGAAAAAAAATTTGTGCTAGAAATACTACTACTGAAAAGAAATATGTGAATCATCGTGATGCACTCAAATTAAGCTAATTCATTCTTTGTCTTATCACATGTATATTTTTGTTATGTAACAATTGATAATGTAACTGATATTGTTGTTATATCTTAATGTTATACACCCTTTGTAAGTGAATCGATGAATTATCATCATTTTCAGTCGACTGAGGTATTTTTTTTACATATCTGCAAATGTTGCATCATCTTGTTTTATAATTCACATCGTGAACCGAACTCTCGTTAGAAAACTACCAAAATCGACGGGGGTATAGTGAACGGGTGTTTCCTCCTGGGGCGTAAGACTCTCAAGTGGGACAGTATATATTCATGACCCTACTAGGCATCTAACTCATGGCGAACGCCTAACCTTTAGACCGATGCGTTGGCATCTAATGGTTTGTATACCCAGCTTTATGATGTATTACACAACCATCACCCAGTCATTAACTGCATCATTCCCTATGACATGTCTCCTAACTAGAGCTCGAGAGATTTTACCTCTTGGAGTCTGTCATTAGTAGGAATATAATAATTGTTACAATCGGGTGTTCCAGAGTTTATTAAAGCACTGTTTTACCACTTCCTAGCTTTTAATTGTTGTCTAATAAAAGTCATTTCATGATGTTAAACATCAAATTAAAAGATTATTATACTCTGTTGTACAGTTTATCATTTCATTCGTTCTAAAATCGTTCTGATATATTTTAGTAAATGTATCACACAGTGTTATTAGTAAAAAATTTTAATAATCATGAATCGTTTTTATCAGATACGTTATAGATTTCATTCACCAACTTAAGTACAGTTCTGATAAAAGTAAAATCAAAAGTCTTTCAGTTGTGGAAGGTCATTTCACTTTTATGAAGAGTTTAGTAAAAAATCTCATCAATATCCCTACTGGTATATTTTCTCAACCATAACCAACAATTTCTAAGGCTACTGAGTTACATCATTTATAAAACAAACTAGGGAGTAATGATGAACTGACAGATGCTAGTCATATAAAGCCTTTTTTTATTCGGCAACCCCATGTCGTAAACTGAATAATACACTATATAAGCCGGCGACTAATCCACCGAGGCCGAATGTTTCAAAATGATGACATCGATTGACTTGTTGTCACAGCTTGAACAAACATTAGCAGTATCTCAGCATTATATTATAGCTTGGACAGACTAGATTTCATTAAGCGCACAGTAGTCGCTCTCACAGAAGTTTATTTACTTTGTAATAACTAGCTATACTCTAATTGGCGCCAGTCAGTTTAAGAATCGTTCAAGCTCGTCACTATATCTTACTTATACTAATGAATGTGATGTAACTCAGTTTATTAATCATTAAAAGTGCGTTAGTCTATCAAGTTGATTACCACAATCAACTTAGAATCTTCATCGAGCTTAGTGAGTGATTTACTGACAAAATGTCTTCATTTATATTTACCTCTTGTTCGGCTTCCGACAACTCAGACTACTTGCAACATCGGCAAAATGTCAGTTTGGTAATCGAGTGGAAAGTACACTGCATAAAATATTGTTTTGTGGCTATGAAACACCGGTGTTGAAGATCAATCTGTAGGTATTCAACTAAGAAGGCTTTATAGATAGTCCATGTATGATGAAACCACAATGAAGAGCGTTTAGGTTAGTCGTTGAAAAATGTACTTTACATGAAATTCCTATGTACTGTGTATATTTGTTTATTAATGTTTAATACACGTATAGTGTAATACAGCCCGGCATACTGAGATGAAAAACAAACCTAGTAAAAGCAAGGGTTTGAAATGAAAATTACGTTATAGCACTGTTATGCCGGACCACTAAAGAAGAGTAGCAAACTCTCAGAACTGTGTTTTAGAACACTATTTCAATTATTCTAACTGTGGGTAGTGTAAACATTTCGTTTCTATGATTGTTATGTTCCTCTTGCTCTATCCTCCCGATTAGTATATTGTCTGTTACTATGATCTACAGTTAATTGGTTGTGTACAAGTTGTCCCTATTCACTGTCACTGTTTCCTTAGTTCTGTATTAATATTAATTTCCTAATTGGTTTACTGTGTGGTCTGGTTTTGTGTATGTATAAAGGGATGTATGAAATATAATTCGATTCTGTCCGGTTGGTCTATTGGCTCGTGTTCTTATTTCGGGACTCAGTGGGCATAGGGCGGAAGCGCAATTATCGACTAGGCACACCTAATTAGCATTCAACCACCCCCATCAAAATTCCTTGCGTCATAACAATACGCACCTATTAAATGAACTGGAAAATGCTGGTTAGAACATTTTCAGTAAAAATGAAAAAAAAGTGGATAGCTCCAGTCGATAATATGAGTAGATCGGAAGTGAGACTTAGTGAATGATATAGTGTAAGTAATTGTACTAAATGGATTCTGAACCAACGGATACTTGAGAACAAAGACTCCACAAACCTCATTTTTAGGTACTCAAACAGAGCAATCACAGAATAATGTGACTACTAGACTTTAACTCTCTGTGGGTCTTGTCTAACCAGCATTGTATGCTACAAAGTCATTCAAGTACAACGTAGAATCTGGTACTTACGAATATCAATTTAAGTCGACATATCGTATCAGCACAGTAAAAAGTATACCAGAGTAGTTGTATCTATGATAATAAAAAAAGATTCGACATACAGATGATTTTAAAAGAAACACTAAATATACTAACGAAAAGTAGTAAGTAATTTTAAGACTCAAGACATGAATGGATGGATCCTAGTCGCTACAATCGGTCTTCATCACAACAATCCTATTGATCTTGACAAGGGTAGTATCTACAAATTAATACGGCTCAGGTGGACAGTCTGATGTGTTTTAGTTTGTACTTCATACGAGGATTTCTTATCGACGCAGGCATTGGTTGTGTGTTCTTATCACGTGTGTCAACTACCTTGGTAGATAGAGATACAAAGTAACATTGTGTATCTAACATATATTCAGCTCAACTTAATTAGTTAATGCACATAAACTCACTAACTTAAAAGATGAGTCGATTGGATACCTATAAAAATCCCAGGTGCTAGTTTATTTAGTAAAGATTGAGTCAAGGAAGTGGGTGCATCTGATGATATTCACGTCAAAACAGTTGGACAAATATTCGTCACTAATTAGTATCATTAGAAGCCAGAGAACGTTGAACATGTTTCGTTCAAGTATAAAACTGAACTGATTGAGTTTAGCTATGCCAAAGATATTTATCATAGTAAATGCTTCACTGCCAGTCCAGCATAAATAGAAATTCTGTCTACAATCATCTAGTTGTATATCTCAACAAATTACATTTAAATTGAAATGGTTCTGCAAAATGCATCATCAGTGCTTACTTTATGTAGAAATGAGGTAACTGTAGTAAGAAGTCCCGACTGATGAAGTTCAGACTTGTTGGGAGCAGTAACAATGGATGAACATCGTGCTACATCACAAATTGATAAAAGTGGGAATTCTACCATTAGATGTTAGCCCAGTGGTAGTAGAGAGCTAGGTGTTCGCCAGACTTGAAACCTCTAGCTTGGAATCTAGAATGCTCATTGCTGTGAAGTTCCATACTAAGATGAAACAGCTGTCCATCGTTTTCAATCCTATCCTTCCAACATCAATCTGTAATGAATTCAATCAACTAAATCACATATTTAACAAACAAAAAATAATATATAATAATTGTAATCCCAGTGTGAATGAACATCAACATTGGAATACAGGTACATCCAACCGATGAATCCCAAATAGGACAAAACGCGCATCCTGGATTCCACTTGCCAGTCACAATCCAACTTAAATATAACTTGTGTACTACCGCTATATAGAGGCAATCCGCTCAGGATGCACATATGGCAACAGAGGCTGACCAGTTTTCAGTCCATTACAAATCAACGGGAAGAAGAAACAAGCCTATTCTGAATTGTAATGATTATTATTCTTAATTATTCTACAAATAAAACATAAAAATTTAATAAAAAAACAATCATTAAGAAAAGAAGTGTATAGATTATTCAACAAGAAAATGAGATGATGATGATGATGATATAAAGTAGGCAATAGACTAAACAGTAAAAATATCATTTCAAGTTAAAAATTATACAATTATTTCTATCAAAGAAGCTAAATACAATAGAGACAAAAGAATCATTTCAACTAAGAAAATTTCATGATGAATAATCTATTCTTGTTGTAGTTATTTCATTTATCATTAAAATAAAGATAAAAAAGAAGAAAGAAGAAGAAAAAAACAACCAAAACAATGAGAAGTTTTTATTTTCTTTTATGTAATATCTACTAATTTTATGTTAATGAAAACAATTTAAAGATAAAAAAAGTGAATAATCTTGTTGAAGAAGTAAAAAAAAAAGAAAACAATAACAACAACAACAACAACCTAATTGAGTACAGAAGAAAGAAAGAAGGAAGGTATAATTGGAATAAAAGTGTTATTTTTATGCTATGCTATATTATGATCATCATATTCATTAATTGGACTTTCATCATGTAGTTTACCAGTAGTTGTACTATATTTACGATTTTTATGAAATATACAATTTGATGCACCTTTTGGTTGATCATATTCTTCCATTGATAATGATCTATTTCTAGCTACTGGTATTGTACTACTCATACGTCGATTAACCAAACCACCAGCTGAATGAATAAAAAATAATAATAATAATAGGATAAAACTGTTTGTAAGTCTTTAATAACAAGTGGCCTCTAGTTGGTAGTCTTCTATGGACTATGTGTTACAAAAGGTTAATTATTAGCTGTATACTACACCTCTTAGTTATCTATGAATATCTGCAAACTCATTATTATAGTTATTTAGAATTATTTGTAAAGTACATCAGCAATACTCTAAACTGGTAAATCGCAGGGCGATAATTTTGTTATAATATTGAATAGTATTGACACAGATACGAGTGTTATTATTAGAAATTGAGATTGAAGTAGTCGGTTTATGTTATGGTGGGGCTGGTATGAAAATAATAGAAAACATTGTTAAATAGATAAGACAGTTATGCTGACTGATAATTTTTCTGGATATTAAATTAACTTACTGATTCGTAGCTCCTTTAATTAACCAGTCGTTTAACCGTGTAGGGATCTTTTGGTATTGGCAAACTGATCAGTAACAACCAGATATCTAGAAATTGAGTTATTTTTAAAATCTAATATTCCTGTTTTTGAAAATCGTGAGAGGATATGTTTTGTGACGCGTTTGGGAAGCAGTCACTGTGTATGGTCGATGTACTTTACTCCACACTTCATATACATAAATGACTGATCAAAATCGCATTTTATCATCACCGTAAGACTTACTGTTTTATTTTGTTTTTTGAACTGGTCATACATTAAAGTCTTCAACTACATGTTATTTGTATTTGTTACAGATTGACCTGAGCTAAGTAACACTGAAAGAACTATACAGCTGTTTTGTCCTAGTATGGGATTTCTTAGTGGCAGTGCTCACCTACAACTCCAGTGGGGATTGAACTTAAGACCACCAAGTTTCCTGGTGAGTGCTTAGCCATAACCAGCACTAGGCTGGAGCTTAGTGGTAAGATTCCTACTTCAAACAGTTTGTGATATAGCTACATGTTTCTAATACCTAAGAGTCAACCAAGAAACCTAAAGGTACTGGTTTCGATCTTTCTTAATATAGTTTATCCTCAGTACGACTGAGAAGTCCACTGCCAGAAAGAAACATCCATTATGTTCTCTTTCGCTTGGATTATTACATAACGGTGATCGATTTGTAACGAATATAATTAATTACCACTTAGGTTTCTCAAATACTCGTCTATCTACAGTATATCCAATAACATGAGATAATCAATCTTGCGATCATGGTTTACATGGCATACCTTAACAGAGGCTTTTGTTAATAGAACATTGATTTATTGGACCTATAACTCTCTTAAAGCTATGAGTGCCAAATTTTTACGGCATCTTTCTTCGGTTATGAGAAGGAAGGATCACTATAAATACAGATTGTGTTAATGAGACATGTTAATCCCACCACACGGTTTACAATATAACTTCTCTACTAAACACCAACTTTTCTGCTCATAACCCATGATGCTCTCCCACCGGTCTACCTGTCATGGTAGGAACTAAAAAGAACAAGTGTTCTCGTTAATATAACTCAACTTAAGTCATAATGTTATATACGCTTGACCAATAGTCGAAGACAACAAGTACAATCGGCCTTAATAGATCAATTAGTAGATAATCGGGATAAATCTTTTTATGTCACATTCAATTTGAGTATCCGAATAAGTAGAATCATAATCTCTTATATAAATAAAGTGTAACTTACAGTCGACTACACAAACCATGTTGCTGATTTGACCAATGAAACATTAGTACTTACCTAAACCTAATCCTTGAATAAAGTATTGTAAACAATCTGCTACTTTTTCAGGCTGAATGAAAAAAGAAATAATTGATTTTATTAATTGTCCATGATTACAACAAACAGTTGATCAATGCATTAAAAACAAACGAGAAAAAGTAAACAAAACGCTTTAGTTAGTGAAACCTTCAACAAAAGATGATGACGTCATCATTTAAGAAAAAAATATCAATGTAGCAGAACATTATAGTTTCCACGGTGAAGGTAGTCTCAATAGAGTTCAAATATTGAAAAGGAAACTACAACATTGAAATAAATAAAAAGTTTATTTGAATAAACAGGAAAAATCATATTGATAGAGTCAGCTGTTCCTAACTTGAATCAGTATGAAACTACTTTAACCTCTAAACACTTGGTGACATCTGAAAAGTTGAAGATAGAAAGAGAACAAAGATTCAAGAAGAATAACACTGTTTCATTTTATTCCGTATGGTTCTCATAATCTGCTATTTACCATCTGTAATAACGATTGTTATACTTAATATCATAAATTGACCTGGATGAGATAGCTATTGAAAATGAAGACTAAAGTAGGAAATATCAACCAATGGATCCTGGTTCAGTAGTCTAAGAGAACAGTGTTTACTGAGAAACATGAAAGTCCTGGGCTGTCTTTCCACTGAGACTTACATACACATTACTGATGAGTACTAGTTCTCGTAAGTTATCTTAATCTGGTCAATATGTAATATCGAACTGGAATATCTTAATTAATCGTATAACAAAAATGTTGGAAAAAAGTTAATGGTAATTGAGAACTTGATTTTCTACAGATCATCCAAGTGACTATTATTCTTAACCATCAATAACCTTTAGGTGGTCGATTCTACGATTTTCTCATTGACAACAGATATTATTCTTAAAATTGATTCCATTATCAATTTGAACAGAGCGAAAACAAACATTTGGACAGATTAGTATGAATTCATTATATCTCGTCAGATGATTACAACCTGTAATATTTTAGAAGCAACATTACAAATTAACATTTCGATATTTATGTAATGAGGTTACGTGGAAGTAGATATGTGTAGCGTCATCATAGTAGATCTACGGTTGAAACAAAGATGACAATAAAGTTAAACGATAAAACAAAATATTGCAATGATGTGTGAGTACATGTTGAGAATAATTCTGGAATAATGATAGTAACAAGAGGTCAATGAATTAGGAACTAGTGATTACGTAGTAAACAGCCGCTAATGGTGACTTGAAGAAAATGAAACAGGTGAACAGAGCTCAGTTAGTTAAAAGTTGGATTATTGAAACAGAGATGAATTAAGCGGTGACGTAACAACATGTTAATAAAAACGTGTATCATGCAGGTACATCCAGCCGATGAGTCCCAAATAGGACGAAACGCGCGTCCTGGATTCCAATTGCCAATCACAATACAAATTAAAGTGTATCATAATATTTGGAATAGAAATTATGTTACCAGGTATAGATTAATGACTATCACTGTATGAATTGGGTTTCTGACGTTTGATGGAGATAGCTTCAATGGTTTTGAGAAACTCAGGGGTGTATTAACGTAGCGTATTAACGCAGTATCTAAGAGAGGTCTGGAGATGCTCCGGTAAGTTAAACGTGGGCTTGTTAAGTATTCACTCGTTTCTAGTTTATTGACCTGTTGTTACTATCATTATTTCAGAATTATTCTCAACATGTACTCACACATCATTGCAATATTTTGTTTTATCATTTAACTTTATTGTCATCTTTGTTTCAACCGTAGATCTACTATGATGACGCTACACATATCTACTTCCACGTAACCTCATTACATAAATTTCGAAATGTTAATTTATAATGTTGCCTCTAAAACATTACAGGTTGTAATCATCTGACGAGAACCTGACGAGATAGAATGAATTCATACTAATCTGTCCAAATGTTTGTTTTTATTCTTTTCAAGATATAATTTAATTCTACTTGCATCATTCATTGATATAAGTGACGGTGTTACACATCTATTTACTTGGAAATGACTTCATTACATAATTATGTTAAATATCTATGTTATAAATTTAGATTTCATAAGCCTACTGGTTGCCGACGTTAACATTATAACTCAGATTCAATTCATTCATTTCATACGGTGAAACATTATCTACTGTATAAATCCTATCAGTATATGTGTTACCGTGGTGTATATATATACTGTAAATGTGTATCCTTCATTCGTTAGCGTTCTAGAATAACAATTATCAATTTCAAGTTGAGAAACTTAAGGAAACTAAACGTACTATTGATCACAATGACCTGTTTAACAAAGATCTCATTTAAATTTAGATATTTAACAAAATCAGGTCAGTATTTTACTTCGTTTAGTACTTGAGCAATAGTGCACACAAAGTCCTTCATTTAGCAATAAATTTGAGAAGTATTTCGATTGATTGAATTAATAAAACTGATGTTCACTTCTATACATGTTCAAAATAAAGTTTGCTATAGATACAAAAGCTTTCATAAACAAACTGAAAACAGTCATATACGGTTAGAGTGGTTGGATATAGTCAAATAGGAGCGTTAAACGTGTTCATCGAATAGTAATCCTTATCATAAATGAATTAATGGAATGGCCATGATATAAATGATAATCATTTAATAATAAAGTCAGGAGCAATAACACAACCATTTGGATTAAATAGTACTGAAATCCAGAATGCGAGTTTCGTCGTGATTTCCTTTGAGTTCACATAAATGAAGTCAGTTATTTATACCTCTACCCATTATAACAATAATCAGTATGACTAGTAAAAACAAAAATATAGGAAATTCTAAAGCTTGAAATTAAATAGTTTAGTCGAAAATCACCCTTTCAACATTATAGCCTCACTCAAACACTACATGAACGCAAAAGGTGATTGTGAGTGTTGAATCAACACACACATACACATACTTATTGGACAAAAGAATCGTTGTGGAAAACCCGTAAATTTATATCATTCTTATGATGAATAAATTCTACTACTGAATTGTTTTGACAAGTGGAATCATCAAAGATACGCTTTTCGTACAGATTCGAGACTTGCTACCAACTACAGGAACTCGCCACATTCCAGTGTTGATATTTAAATTAGAACTTGACATTAATGCATTTGTGACAAACTCCACCTCATCCTCCACCTATCTATTGAGTTCAGAAAACTACACATGTGTGTCACTGTTAAATACCGACATTGATGAATCTGTGTTGTCACGGTTTTCTAAATCAAATGACAATTGACCGAAATAACTTCTATAATAATGATTTCATTGAAATTGTTTTATTTTTCACATTTCCAACTATTTCATTAAGTTTCACAAAATTAGGTCAGTATTTCACTTCAAAGTGATTTCAATGATTATGACACTTTGTATGAAATCGCGAGTTTAGATGACATGTATACACTCAGATAGAGTGGTTGATGCGGATATTTCATTTTCAAAACAGGATAATTACTTCAAAGTGAAAGTAATTTCGGGAATAACAGTCATTACATATATATATATATATATATATATATATATATATATATATATATATATATAAAGCTTTGTATGTGATAAGTCGTTTACACCAGTATCCATCATATTGCAATAGATCAATCTGATGGAATGTCATTTGATATAGTTACTAGATCGATGTTAACTTGCGTATATCTTCAAATTGAAGCTTCCTTATTAATACAACGCTGTCATCATTCGACTGAATATGCGTTTATGCTATTGAAATGAGTGAATTCATATGTGTATTAGCTTAGATCTTAGGTTGACTAAATGGATGAGACTCATCGACTAAGTTATCTTTCTTGAATGAATTAATGCAATCTGTATGATATGAACTAGGTTCCAATTACTGTTTCAGTTAGGAACATTACTGCTGAGCTAATTAGACTAACTAATGCCTTTTTCATAGTACTGAATCGTTTCCGTTGATTAACACTATGTTGGATATTACTCAGTAACGATGTTTGCAAAATAACCTACTGAATAATTCTTTAATAAGATAAAATAAACTGCATATTACAATTCTATACATGGATTCACTAAACAATTTAGGCCATCGTTTACTAAGCGGATTTGTTTTAAATTATCCAATGAAGTGTTATTTTTAGTAAGTTAGGATATTATCAGCAGTTGATTTCAGGGCATGTGAAATTTGTCTCCTGGATATAATGCGTTAAGTATTTAAAGTGTCGATCTTATATTGTTAAAGATACATTTATTAACTATCACTATTTTTGTCTTTTTTAACCTGCTCGCATACAAAAGGATAGGGCACCATATTACTTGGCTGATTCCCAAAGACTGCCAAAGATTTTTAAATACCAACTTATCCAGTAGTTTGTTATCGTTGGAAGAGGTCAAGAATATGCACTTTATTTTCGTTTTTACTCCGAATAGTTGACGACTATTTTGAGATATATCGGAGGGGGAAGGAATAGTACTATTTCAGTGGAAAAGTAATTTACATTGTGTATTTAATCCACTAATATTTCAGTGTATAACAGGTCATAACATATGAACTGTCAATTTAGAAGTTTATTTAGACGTTGCGCGAAACTTAGGTGTGATTATTTTTTTTATTTTATTAACTTTTAGTTTGATGACATAACCATAATCGTTCATTCGTTTACATTTTCTCATAAAAGTTAGCCCCCTTAGAACCCTGTATATTATATGAATAAACAAGGAATACTGCATGACCTAGGTTTCATACTAGTCACAACTTACTAGCAAATCATACAAACAATCTTGAAGGAACTAGGACTCCTGATTAGTTTCGAAACTACGTCATCTAGTTTTAAAGCCTGATACATTACTAATGAGTTATAAAGAGATATTCTTACTAAAACGTGTATTTAGGCTATCATTCAAATGGGATTCATAATATCTAATTAGATTATATGCATTCTCTCTAAAAAACAACTACTCTTCTGGTGAATTATGTTTGATAAATGAATATGTTTATAATTATTTGAGAAACACGTGGAAAATCACTTATCAATTGTTATGTATATATTTACTTATATGTAAATAACATAATATATAAATGGGTTATGATTATCTTGAAATTTGAAACACATGCTCTATCCTTTTGGAGACCAGTCACTTGAATGCACTTGTACCTCAGTGTCGATATTCACAAACCTAAGAATCGAACCTATTATCTAGTAACTTATTTAACGTGTATGACAGCATTGGTAGGCATTTCCAATTTCCAGCTAATAATATACATCACTAAACTTTATACGAATCTGTAATGACATGTGTAATATCAGTTTTGTTATAAATGAAATAAACTGCTTACCTGTTCACTTAACACATTTGCAACATTGTCTATTTGAACTAATTCAACTTTACCTTGAAGAATCGGGTCATTGCGCACGGCAGAAAGTAAAGCATTGTATAAACGCAACACTGTGTGGTTGTGTGAAGCTAGTGTACCGGTTAGTAATAGAACAGGACACCTAGGAATATAAAAGTAAAAGGACGATGATAGTTACAATAAGGTTTTCTTTAGATGGTGATTTTGAGGCGGTACTTAGTGGGAAAATTTGAATTTACGTTTAATGATATTTAACCCTTGACAGAAAGCAAACGAGCAGTCCTAAGGAAACTGATATTCTCTGACTGATTGGATCTTTAGGAGCATTATTTCACTCAAGACTACAAGTACTCGTTCATGACGAGTGCCAAATAATATGAAACCTAAATTCAAGGTTTCTTGTTAGTACCCCTAAACCACGCTCCAAAACAATACGGTAGGCGAGACGTAGAGTTAAGTAGACTAGTAGGCATGCTACGGTTTAACATAAATAATTTTATTAGCATTAAACAGGTTGAGATAAACATCACACATCACTATTTGGTTATTAACTTATATAAATGTCTTTTTTCAATAATATATGTTCCATTTCACAATAAGAAATTCTTAGTACACAATATACAGTTGCAAATGAATCCTTATGTTATGTGCAACAACTAAAATTAATATACATTAATAAGTGTTTACTAACAGTCTTACGTTCAGGATGTTTTTTCTCATTTCTGAATATACTTCATGTATGATGTTTTTAGCAATCAACGGCCTCATACACATAATATCCACTATAAATTACGATGAAAAAAGTGACTGTTCGTCTTTGTGGTAATCGGTTAGTTCATCAACACAATACACTATTCTGTAAGGATGTTGGGACCAAGTATATATTGGTTTTTTCTATATCTACTTACAACAAAAAATGTTGTTTTTAACTTCAGATACGGCTTCTTAGTGACAAACTCCTTGAAAAGGTATCTATAAGGGAGTTTTCTATTAAAAGCTGTACAATAGAACATTCATATAACGATAGTAAGCTTTTTTGTTTATTTTCGTCAAAGACTAGTCTCAGTTAGATACCACTTGAATACCAGGGAGCAGTGAGTGATAAAGGATATTTCATTATGCTATCAGAATGAGTTGGATAGAAACTTACTATATTTCGAATTATACCTATCAGTGAAATTAATATTTAACCCCTATCTGTAAACTAGTGCTGACATTCATACTGAGACTAGAACCTAGTACCTACTATTTTAAACGTCATCGACTAATTTAATCGGTATCGAAATATTCATACAAGTTTGTATTATCTTATTGTTGTGGTATAGATGACTATATTAGATCAATCGCAGTTGTAATATTTTATAATTTGTTCTTTATGTTGCAAATTAGATTTATAACATCAAATTTACACCAACAATATCACATTAGAAATTATTGAACTGAGTGATAATGAGAAAATCTATTTTTCGGATAGATAATTATAGATCCTATATATTATACTTTAAGTTGTTTATGTCAGTAAATTATAAGGAACGTAGAACCTGGTATACGTCTGTCCTCTTCAAGTCTTCATATGAGATCAGTCATATGAAAATATCAAGATGGAAGTAAAAGGTTGAAAGCATCTGCACTACCCGACTGTGATTCATGCGCATTTCAACAATTTCAAATATTAGTCAAGATAATTTCACAGACTCCAATCAGTTAGTCTATATTAACCAACATAGCTGAAAAGAAGAATCGAAAAATTCTTCAAGTGATACCATGTTCTGTTTCATCAACCATTAGTTTTCTTTTAACTTGTCTTACATAAATCACTATCATGCATCGATGTAAGTGGGTATAAGTAATGTAAACAACTTTATATATTAATTTAATGAATAGCTTATTTAAAGAAAGATGAACTTACTTCTTAATCTATAAAAGGTTAACCTGAGAATCAAAATATTATTGCTATCCTTTACACGTTAGGCATGTTTCATTTGTGTGTAAAAAATGTATCTGAACTTGATCAACCCAACAAAATATGATCAAACGAAAATAAAACACCTTATCATTTCGAATCAATTTAACAAATGTTTAGCGTAAATAAACATGAATATAAGTTATAAGCATAAATTAACTCACCTTATTTGATCAACATGTTCTAGGATTTTTGTACGTCTACAAATATAAATAATAATTAGGTAAATTAATAATATAATTAATAATGATAATCTAATTGGCGTAATGTAATTGAATTTTCTGGAGATTAATGAATATAAATCTAATATCATGAATTGATTCAGGTTAGACAATCTTTGAAAAACAAGAATCAGTAGACATATTTCATTACAGTGTGAAATTTCATAGTAGTGCACATCATGTCTTACTGAAGGCTTGAGTACAGTACCTTCGAGATCAGAAGCGAACACTTGATCCCCTAAACTACTGAGTCAATATTCAATGGTTCTCAATGAATCATTTTACGATTAAAATAATAATAATAATAAACTTTAAATTCATGACTTTCCACAATAACAAATAATGATAATCAACATGCACTTATTAGTAGCAGAATTTTGGAGTTAATTGTGGTGAGGGATGTGACCAGTGAAGTTCTAGTATGTTGGCAGTGAGACAGTAATCGATCAATGGGATTGGATGATGTTATGCGATATTTCATAAATCAATTAGAGTTGGAAATGTGAATCATTGAATACCAATCTGTTGATTTAGAGACTAAGCGAACACGATGAGGTCTAAAGGTCCAGAGTTTGATTCCTGATGATAGTAATGTATGTGTGTGAACGGCTGAGGAATTCCATAGTGGGATGGGACAGCTGTCAAGTACTTTTTGTTTTTCAACGGCCGCCTAAATAAGGTCAGTTCGAGACATGAAACTTCGAATAATAATAATATCCTTATTCAATACAGTATATTTTATCACAGTAAGGGATTCTTAGCACTTTTTGTAAAATACTGCAATACGCGTCTGTTTGATTTTCATTCAAATTGTAATTCTTTAAATGATGTATTGAATGAATGTATTTTAATAACACACCAGGATTATCTGCAAACAATGTTAAGAACTGATTTTACCCATGAAGACAGGTGATCTAGTAAAAGTTTAAACTTATTGACAAGGAATACAATCTTCATCTAACCCTCGGTGATAAAAAAACTCAATCAACAGACAAAATCAACAATCAGTCAGTCTACATATATTAGTTCTCTGGACATCCTAAAGCTACGGTTTGAATAGCCCACTGGTAATACTTAAGATGGTGGTCCATGAGGATGCTGTAGAGACGCTTTATTCACAAGTGCCAAGTAACGCAAAATGCTGCTAAAATAGGGTTTTCAGTTGACTAATTTTAATATCTTAGCATCGGGAATACAGTGCGTGCGATTCCAGGTCGTTTAGACTAGTGACCTTATTCCAATTTAGCCGTTATTATTTGTTGAGACGGATGAATGAAAGGTAAAATAAGTAACTTGAAATACTACTGTATTTTAAGAAGTATACTTCTTATTAATCTGTCATCAAACTGTTAAGCGCTCAGTTACTTGATGTTCATAGTTACCTAAGTGAAAGCTTCCTATTAACCTACTAACCGTGATTATACGGCGCATTATATTTAAAGTTAAGGTTGATTTCCAGTATACTAGTCATTCATTCTCAGCACTCTAGTGTCTCAGTTTGTAAAACATGTAAATTTTCACTTATACTTTTAAATCAAGAAAAAATATAAATAATATTGCATGTTTGAATTACTATGACTGGAAAGAACCTGTCCACTTCATATTTTGAAAGTAGAACGAGGAATGTGAATGGGATGAGGTTAGTAAGTCATTGGCCAATCGGAGTACGATATGTCGTTGTACGCTTCACCCTTATCTTACTTCATACATAGCCCACTCTGAGAACAGTAGTTCATAAAGAGTAGTAAGGACTAAGCAAATATGATACTGATTAGTACTAAATGATCAGTTGCTGGTGTAGGAGAGGTTAATCAAGGCCTAAATGACTCAAAGGCTGAGAAACTTGGTGCTGGGGCTACAAATTTTATAGGTAATGTCAGTTTACTGAGGATTATCTGTACTTCTTGCCATCACTAGCACAAAACTTCTATTTAAAGTTTCCCGTTTATTTTTTTTAGGCACTATGAAAGATTTTCACCTCAGTGTATTGTGTTGTTATTTTGTTTGATTTCACAACTCATTATTCTCTATTTGCATAATTGGGACTGAATTGAAAATAAAATAAATATAATATATTAAACTATTATTACACAATAACTCGAAGCTTGAACCTGAAATAATTTAGAACTTTAATTCTATTCTACTGATCTAAAAACATTCCACCTGGAGCTCCTCTAGGGTTCCTGCCGGTCCCAAGCCCGGACAAAGAAGGTAAGTTGGGCATGAGGTTATCAAACCTATCCCGTAAAACAAAAATCTTGCTAAAAAAACGCTAACCAGTAAAAATCTTTATAACCATATTAACTCTGTCCTAGGAGTTGGAGGGTCTTCATCTTATAGAGTTTTGGACGCCTCATAATGAAAACCGAGTTTCTTCAAAAGTTACAACGTCGATGCCCCTCATGAGAATCAGAGCAACAATTAATATAGGTACATGGAATGTTTGCACGACGTGAGAGACAAGTAAAAGTACTCAAATGACTGAAGAAATAACCTGAAGATACTTGGAATAAGTGAAACCCATTGGTTACAAGCTGGACAGCAAAGATAAACCTCAGGAGAAGTGCTTTTATACTCCGGTCACGAAAAAGGAAATGCCTCATACACACAAGGAGTAGCACTAATTTTATCCCAAAAAACATAGAAGGCTATAATAACAGCCGGACAAGAATAGAGAAAATCAAGACATAGGCTGAATACACAGAGGTAAACAAGCCAGTGAAGAGAAGCATCAGGTCGGATAAACGGAAATATGTGGAGGACCTAGCAATAACAGCGGGATAAGCTGCAAGAGAAGAAAACATAAGGCATCTACACAAAACAACGAAGAAGGTAGCTGGGAAATTCATTAAGCCAGAACAGCCAATCAAGAACAAGGCGGCAAATCAATCACTGGAGTGAATGAATAACGAAACAAGTGGATAGAACACTTTGAACAATTCTTGAATAGAACAGCCTCACTGAACTCATCAGTCATCAAAGCATCAGCCACAAATCTCCCCATAAACAGCGACCCACCAACAGTCGAAGAAATTAAAATGGCCATCTGACAAATCAACAGCGGCAAGTCAGCAGGGCCAGACAACATACCAACTGAGTGATGCCCTGAAGACAGATATGGAAGCAACTGCAAAGATACTCCACATTCTCTTCAGAAAGATTTGAGAGGAAGAACAAGTAACAACAGACTGGAAAGAAGGATAACTCATCAAGACACCAAAGAAAAGATATCGTAGCAACTGCGAGAACTACAGAGGCATCACTCTTCTTTCGATACCAGGAAAAGTTTTCAACAGAGTGTTATTAAACAAAATGAAAGACCTCGTCGACTCCCAACATCGAGATCAACGGGCCGGATTCCGTAAAGACCGACTATGTATCGACCAAAGTGCTACCGTACGGTTCATTGTTGAAAAATCAATCATATGGAATTCACCAGTTTACATTGACTTCCTTGACTACGAAAAACCATTCGACAGAGTGGATAGGAAAACATTATAGAGTTTTCTTCGGCATTATGGTGTACCCGAAAAGATAGTCAACATCATGCGGAACTCTTACGACGAACTACATTGTGAAATCGTGGAAGGAGGTGAACTCACAGATTCATTCGGAGTGAAGACCGGTGTTAGACAGGGCTGCTTACTCTCGCCCTTCCTCCTCCTGCTGGTAGTTTACTGGATCATGAAGACTGCAACATCTCAAGGCATTGTCGGAATACAATGGACAATATCGATGCGACTGGACGACTTGGACTTTGCATATGATCTAAATGACTCTTCTATCCTACACACAGCAACAGATGCAGATGAAGACGGACAAGGTAGCAGTAGCCTCATCAACCACCAGTTGGCCTCAACATACACGCAAGGAAAATCAAGATAGTTCGATACAAAACAACAAACACCAACCTAATTATAATTGATTGACGGAGAAATTCTGGAAGATGTAGAAACCTTTAAATACTTCGGCAGCATCATCGATAAACAAGGAGTTGGATCTGTGGCAGATGTAGAGGCGCGGATTAGGAAGGCAAGAGCAATATTTCTATAACTGAAGGACATGTGAAACTGAAACCAACTGTCAATCAACATTAAAGTCAAAATTTTCAATACAAATGTGGAGACAGTTCTGTTGTAGGGAGGTAAAACTTGTAAGTAGAACTACGAAAAGAATCCTTCAGAAGATACAAATATTTATAAACAATTGTCTGCGTAGGATGCTTCTGATCTGTTGGCCAGATACCATCAACAACAACCTCCTATGGCAGAGGATAAATCAACCACAATCCAGCCGAGGAAGAAATTAGGAAAAGACGCTGGAGGTGCATAGGACACACATCGAGGAAATCAGAAAACTGTATCACAAGACAAGCATTAACATGGAACCTTAAAGGCCAAAGGAAGAGAAGAAGACTCAAGAACACATTGGGTTGAGAATCGGAGACAGACATGAAGAGAATGAAGAGCATTTGGGAAGGGCTGGCAAGGAAAGCTCAGGACAGAGTTAGTTGGAGACTGCTGGTCAGTGGTCTATGCTCCACATGGGGTAACAGGCATTGATTGATCGATTGAGAAATATTTGTTTATGACTTATGTAAATTGCCACTAGGTCACGTATTCATAAAACTATATCTAGTAAAATCGAATTTATTTACATTTCACCTTAATTTTATGCGTAGTATTAAGGCGTTTAAAGGACAAATTACATTGTGTAGAATTTAACGTAAAAGAAAAATTAGATTTTTTGAAGTTGATTTTTAAAAAAATACATAGTTATCAGTCTATCATGACTGAAATCTGTTTTATAAACAAGCTAGATTTAATTGTTTAATGTATATTTGTGGATACATATTTTTTGTTTTATCCTGGTATGAGACCTTTAAGAGGCACTATGTAACCACAACTTAGCCATAAATTGGACTAAAAACATTTAAGCTAAATTTTAAGAGATTAAGCTTTATATTACTGGATTAACATCCAATGATTCACACTTCGGGCTTTGATCAGTTCAAGGTATGAATAACGGGCTATTCTAATGAAGGTTAGTCTAAACTGTAATTAAAATATAATCAGCTAAAGTTATAAGTATATCATATAATAAAAGTGTTTACGTAAATTAATCTGAGATGTATATTCTGATGAGATAAGAAATAATATAAAGCTGATTGACATTTGAAGAGCCATCAAGAAGTCGACGTCAGTAGGTAATTGTTTCTAACCCTACAGCGGATCTAACTCGGAATTTCAGGATTTTTCACTGAGTGTGAGAAATATGAAAAATATGAGAAATATCGCCTGATGTGTTTAATGCAGTTGTAAAAAAAGTAAATATTAATGAAGATAACTCATTGGTAACGTTTAATATGTAATAAGAGTTCTAATCCCATGGAGAGTACTAGTTCTTATAGACTGAATATCAATTAGAATGAAACTTAGGTTTGAAGTTTTCTTCGAATTGTATGCAGTTTTGAAACACTGAACTCAACTTCAAAAATAGTCACATCATTTCACCGTGAATTAATTCTTTTCGTTCTGAACTTAATTATTATTACTACTACTGATGTCACTACTACTACTACTTCTACTTATTGGATATTAAATTTAATTATTGTTTAGTTGTAGTTTGATATATGTAACCTATCGACTAGAATCGATATGGATATGTGTTAGGTACATTATTGTTTGTGACCAACTAGCTAATTGTTATCTGTTAAAATGAGGCTTATATAACGAAATAAAGAAAGATGAAAAATTTAAGCAAAACTAAAGTTGAATATTAATAAAACACTGTTAATAGGTTATTTATTTGTAGATGCAGTTAAGAGGTGTACATAAATAAACACTGAAATTTTCACACTGAGTTTATCTGTAACACTTCCAATGTTCATGAATTTTATGTTATATAGAGGGTATTCAGTTATTTTCGTATACATTTTACTAACAAATGTTAAATAATACAATGTAATTTACATTTCATTTCAATCATTTAAAGTTATTCCTAACTAATGTCTATGAAGAGATCAGTGTAGAATAGTCCAGTATTTTAGATAACAACAAAAAAATGACACCAGTATCATGAAAATTATAATTTAAAGTGAAATCCTTAATGATAATTACACCTTAATATACATTAATCATTTAATAAATGAACAGGTTAGACTACTGGGTACACATAAACTTCAGTTAACATTTAATTAGAATAAGCTTGTATCTTCCCGTTGATTTGTAATGGACTGAAGCTGATCAGCCTCTGTTTCCATATGTGTAACCTGAACGGATTGCCTTGATACACTGATAGTACACAAATAATATTTAAGTTGGACACTAAATTAGTCCTATTTGGGACACAGTAGCCTAATCATGAACGCGGTGGCGTTTGGCACGAAGCAAACTGAGTTTGATTCCCAGTCTAAATTTCATCATTGGGATGCAGGTATATCCAACCGATGAGTCCCGAATAGGGTGAAACGCGCATCCTGTATTTTGTTTGCCAGTTACAATGTAACTTAAATATTTAAGCTAACATTCTTTTTAAATTTCTTCTTTTTTAGAATGAAGATGTATAACATAAGGTGTTTACTTAGAATATTTAACAGTTTGACATTTACACACTCTAACAAATGAAATTTATATTATCTACATAAAAAAATACATTAAACTTATTGAAATAAATGGGAGTAACTGAAATAAAAGGACCATTTTATCAGTCGGTCAAATTCAGGACAAGTGAATACATGATTTTAGTTTTCAGAAAATTAACATGACAAAAAAAAACATTGAACTGTAAACGACAGGGATGAGAAAATTTTCACCTGAGCCTTTAAAGAAGACTATAAGTCTTATAAAAATGTAAATAATGAAAAACGAGTATAGTTTAAATGTATGCATCTGAGTACACTATAGTACTAATCAGATCGTGTAAGTTAGTTAGTGATTATTATGAAGACGGATGAATTACAGACTGACTGTAAGCAGATATTTCATGAGATTAAGTAGTATAGTGAGATCCACAATTCTATAATGGATTGAATCTTGAACCTTAAAGTTACAGAGCAGCAGCTTAACTTTTAAATCACTGAATCGAGCTCCATTGACCACATCTTTATATTAGTGCTACAGAATTATCTCACTAGTAAGCACATGAATATTGTTAATTACTGTGTGTTGTAAAGAACGATGAACCGAAATAGATGAGAAAAGTTGACAGAGAATAAGAGAGGAAGCAAGGTAGTAACGGCAATAAGGACAATTTAATCTAATTGAATGATCACATTCCTAATTTGATAGGTGTAATTTATAAGATTTTGAATGACCGTATATATGTAGATATATTCATGATTGAATCTAGTCAACTGATTTATATTGTATTACTTAATAGATGTAATATGATTTGTTTAAAACATTTCATGCATATAAATTTAACGTACAAAGTACGATTAAACATGGATATAATGATTAGCATAGTAAATAATGATGATAATATCAACAACTTTATGAAATTATAGAGTATACAGGATTGATGGAACTTAGATATCCGGTTCAATTTGAGAATTGTGTATTTGGAAATACAACAGAATAAGATTTTAGTTGACCTTTCATTTGGACAGTATCATGATAAATAAATACTTTCTAAAATATTATTAATACTATCACAATAACATGGTAACTGAATTATTGACTGTATACAATTTAACCTACTGATCAAGTACATTTTTATGCACAAGGCGGTTAAAAGTAGTCTATAAGAAACATTATTTCAATTAGGTGTTGTACTAATTGGCACTCGTAACAGTAAAGCGTACCTGCAGAGAGCATACATTTCATTTCCAACTAAGGCTTGGTGCCAATGAGTGATAACTAGAAAGTAATCTAAACGAAATAGGGTTGTCTGTAGATTATATCCAACCACATCAAAGCATAATACATACGATTCTAATTCAGTAAAATAACCTTAAATATCAGAGAATAAGGGCAATTTATTAGAATATCATGTGTGCTAGGGTAGAGAATAGGAACGAGATGTAATACTATGATGATCACACAAAATTTTCTTAATAACCAATGAGAAACATGTTGTACGAGACAAGATTGTTGCAAATCTGAAGTGAAGATGCATACCGCAGACAATATATCATACCTAGTATTATTATTAAGGTTACAGATTAAGAATTTTAGTTAAAATCAGGTTTTCAGTGTCGCAAATAAGGTTTTGGATCAGGTTTTAGATCAAAAAACTGGATTAATAGTATCATCTGGCACTAACCCAGATAATCAAAAGTTCGGTGTCAAGTCACATGAGGTTGACGAGGGGAGGGAAATAACATGTGATACATTGGGCAAATGTATGAAAAACGCTGGATTTCCTGACACGTTTCTCAAAGTTTCTCATGTTATATAGTATTACCCAAAGTTTACTGACATTTTATCTCATCTTACATCACATTTTGCCCAGTCTTACAGTATTGCTGAACGTAAGTTTAGCAATAAGATTGGGATGTATGATTAGAAACATTTATGGTATGAATTATTGTCAACAATAGAATTTAGAAATTCTAGCCATAAGGTTAGGATTTAAAGATTCAATTACGGTGATAACCCGACTAACATAAAAAATAGTATTTACGAATAGTTGTGTTGTTTTTGAGAATAGCTTAGTGCC
The DNA here is from genome assembly GCA_025215515.1 of Schistosoma japonicum. Classification (NCBI taxonomy): domain Eukaryota; kingdom Metazoa; phylum Platyhelminthes; class Trematoda; order Strigeidida; family Schistosomatidae; genus Schistosoma; species Schistosoma japonicum. The sequence continues at coordinate 33,271,785 of CM046063.1, forward strand.
TCCCCCATAGAAACATTGAGTAAAATGCGATTTGTGGTAAGAATCAGATATATTAATGATTTATGGTAGAAATCACTGTGGTATGCATCCACTTGTGGATAAATCTCTAATGTTTACTAAATATTTTCGTTGGGAGTAGGTATAATGTTATGAGTCTTTGTTGAAAGTCCTTTGGAAAATAACATGAATTTTAAGAAAAATAACCCATTCTGCTTTGCTGTGTTATGGTTGATCCAGTTGGATAAGAGGTGGAAAAGAGGGAATGAGCTTTGTTGTCACATGAATGAATTACCTTATAGTTATTTCTGTAGCTTAACAATGAAAACACGACTAAAATACTATGATTAATTTATTTACCATGTGAAATATTCATCTCCCTCTGTTATATAGTCGCTTTCTTTCCTGATAAACTTATCAATTATAACTACTGTCTTCTCATTGACTTAAGGTGGTTAATAAATCAAAACTACGATTGGCTTGATCGTACGGTGAGCGCGGGAACTTCAAGTATTATGTTTGCTCGTTCCTATACGCTACTCTAGTCATCGCGTTTAGTTTAGTAGATACAGAGATTTATTTAACAGTAAGTGACTCCAATCAATGATTTAGTTTTATTATTCGATCTTATAAAAATGGCAAAATTTGAAGTGGAACATTACGGACTGAAATCAATTAAACACCCTTTCAAAGCGATGAAGCCCTAGACACCTGCCTGCTTAATATACATTTTTTCAGAAGTGTAACCCACCAAACATCAAACCGAGGAGCTTCCTAGTTATGGCTTAACGTTTAGGCTGACAAGTCGATATCAAGTGATGTACATATCTGATTTAGTGGTTTTCGAGGTGTTAACCTTAAAACTCAAGTTACAGATAGTTTTCCCATGAGTCGAAATTTGTTATAGGGATCACTGAAAGCTAAGAAACATTGAACAAATATATCTAGTATCCGCAGCTCAGTGATAACTGGCTTTCACTGTGACTTGAGATCGAATATGCCAGGAATAATTAGTGCTCTTGAAAGTGTAGATAGACCTGATGGGCGCCGAAAATAATGAAACCCACATTTAGGGTTTTCTCCAGGTAACTCTTAAACCAACTTTGTCACAAAATAATCCACTCAATGTCAATCCATTAAACTGGCTGCCATATTTCAAATTAATCGGTAGAATCTGATCAGCACAAAACAGGACTAGACGTAATCAATATAAGGATTCATGCACTTGGTTTATAGCATGCATTATGTGAAAAGATATCACAGTAATACAAACAGCGAATTTACTATTCTGTTCTAGATAGCGGTACTCAGTCACGAGTTAAACTTACGGTAATACAGACGTAGAATTCCACAGGTGCATTAACTTTAAACCACAGTTAATCACAGTTTAATATAAACTGACAAATCGAATAACAAATGATGTTACTGTGAGTGCTTCAGCCGAAGTGTACTTGAGGCTCAAACATACGACCTCTCCACCCAAGCCACTATTTTGATGAAATACAATTAGAAATCAGAAGCAAATACCGGACAATGGCCTCTAATTTTTCTAGGTTCAAGTTTGTCATTGATCGTACATACAATCACAAGAAGAATTACATTCAGCACATTCAAACACTACAGACCAAATATTGATCAGTTTGTTTATATAGACGGGTGAAACATCACTTTATTCTGTAAATCTCTATCTTTGCTAGATTCATTAGAACTTTCTTAAATTCGTGAGCTGATTGTCAACTCTACGATTTGGCGAAAAAATAAAGGAGGTTATCAATTTATGAACTAGTGCTTTAGAGCGAGAGATAAGATGTTGCATCCGACAGTTAACCTAAGTAAAATAAGGTGGTGGACGAAGTGGTGTTTGATTCGAATGAAATAATTTCAATTCCGATTGGGAACAACACACTGGAATGTGCCAGGTATATTAAGCCGATGACAAACCCCAAACAGGACAAAATGATGATTCATGATTACACTTTCCAGAAACAAATCAATTTTATGTATACTTCTGATTTGACGCTGTATCTAAGTGATCCTCTCTGAATAGATGTATAGCAACAGTAACTAATCAATTTCAGTCTTTAATAACATCAAGTAGAAAATTCAAAATCTTTAAAATTACAGTTAAGCTGGTGTTAAAACCTGTGATTAATTTGCGAAAGACGAGTGTCTCAGTCACTGACAGAACACTTCACTAGATGATTTCAAAGAAATCTACAGAGCTAACGATGATCTACCTCAATATGATAATGTATGTATGAAATTGTTAAGTACTAGATTACTCTGATCTTATTTCAGAATTTTTCAGTAATGCACACCTTCAACTTCGTACGTATTAAAGTTAATATGATGGCTAAAATCATAAATAATAATAACAAGTTGCAATTGTTTAGGCTAATTATTGAAGAGCCCTAGTTAATCTGATTAGCTCAGTGGTAATGTTCCTAACTGAAACAGTAATTGAAACCAGTTCATATCATACAGATTGCATTAATTCATTCAAGAAAGCTAAGATAACTTAGTCGATGAGTCTCATCCATTTATCAACCTAAGATCTAAGCAACTACACAGATAAATTCACTCATTCAAATAGCATTAATACATATTCAGTCGAATGATGGCAGCGTTGTATTAATGAAAAGATTTCAATTTGAAGATATATACAAGTTAACATGGATTTAGTAACTAAATCAAACAAAATTTCATCAGATTGATCTATTGCAATATGATGGTTATGGTGTAAACGACTTATCACACACAAAGCTTTATATATATATATGTAAATGACTGTTATTCGCGAAATTATTTTCACTTTAAACTAATTATCCTGTTTTGAAAATGAAATATCCGCATCAACCACTCTATCTGAGTGTATACATGTCATCTAAACTCGCGATTTCATACAAAGTGTCATAATCATTGAAATCACTTTGAAGTAAAATACTGACCTAATTTTGTGAAACTTAATGAAATAATTGGAAATGTGAAAAATAAAACAATTTCATTGAAATCATTATTATGGAAGTTATTTCGGTCAATTGTCATTTGATTTAGAAAACCGTGACAACACAGATTCATCAATGTCGGTATTTAACAGTGACACACATGTGTAGTTTTCTGAACTCAATAGACAGGTGGAGGATGAGGTGAAGTTTGTCACAAATGCATCAATGTCAAGTTCTAATTTAAATATCAACAGTGGAATGTGGCGAATTCTTGTAGTTGGTAGCAAGTCTCGAATCTGTACGAAAAGCATATCTTTGATGATTCCACTTGTCAAAACAATCCAGTAGTAGAATTTATTCATCATAAGAATGATATAAATTTACGAGTTTTCCACAACGATTCTTTTGTCTATTAAGTGTGTGTATGTGTGTGTTGATTCAACATTCATAGTCACGTTTCGCTATCATGTAGTGTTTGAGTGAGGCTATAATGTTGAAAGGGTGATTTTCGACTAAATATTTTATTGCAAGCTTTAGAATTTCCTATATTTCTGTTTTTACTAGTCATACTGATTATTGTTATAATGGGTAGAGGTATAAATAACTAACTACTTTTATGTGAATGTATATCAAAACCACATTGAAACCGGCATCTGTAGATAATTACATACTACATCGTGCGTTAGTCTGTAGTATTTGAATTTTACTTTATATTTATGTTAACATAACAAAATTCATAAAGGAAGTATGCATCACGAATATAAGTTTCACTAAAATGAGGAAGGTGGCTTTCAATTCATATGTTAGTAAGAACATTAAAACAAGGATGCAGACACTGCATTTAACATGTCCTGGATAGGACTAAACTCACATTTCAGAACTTAATACTAATCATAATCCAACTTTATGAAAATTCATTCACCAATTATTTTTATAGAAAATTCATAATTTTATAAGATCAATTGCTGTTAACCACTTACGACATAAATGACATAATGTATTTGTTTAGATTTCTTGGATTAATTGCTGTCCTAAGCGATTGACGAAATTTCACAAGAACTTCGCGTAGTTCTACCTCATCCTCTGCATCAGCAGCCTGTAATAGTGAAAAAGAGAGTAAACAATAAATCGATATTTGGAAAAGAAATAAAATTGTTTACATGAATTTTCTTTAATGACGTCAAGCAGAAAACGTAACGCTGTGTTGAAACTCAGAAAAGAAAAAAATACAGACATTTTCAAAATTTAGTATTTTAGTTGACTTTTCGTCATATAATAGATATTTTTATTAGTTACTTCTCAAGAATATCTGTAATGATTCGCTAAATATACGTAAATACGTCACATTCTGTCATCATGGTTGAAAACTAATCTATTTGGTGAAACCGCCATCCCCCCCCCCAAGCAAATGGGATTATGTTTGCAAGTAGCATTTAATCTCCGGACCACTAAGTTTTGTAAGTAATAGACTGAGGGCTTAGGTAGCTCTGTAAGTATTTTGCTTTCAGCATCTTTGAACAGTTTTCCATTATTTAGTTAGTGGATGAGTATTGTTTATTGAAATATAATTTTTATCAAAGGTTTCATTTCAAGTGACTGTAATTATATCCAACTGACTTCTATGCACATGTTGGCATAATGTAAGGCGGAATACCGAATGAAAAACTGAAAAATGGCGAAAATTAGAGGTTGGTGTGTGGTTTTTCTTGAAAAATACACCTTAACGTGTGACATATACCCACTAAATTTACCGAAAAATGAATGAAAACGCTGAACACTTAACATTTTGTATTAGACAATAAGAAAATTACAGATAACCTTAGTCGTGATGTGTTGCATTAGAAAGTATGTTAATAAGTTAATCGAATTCATTAAAGCTAGACAGTCATTCATTTATTGTTCAAGAACGAATACTACTTATGTATTAATAACTTGACTAAGTGAAAGATATTTGAAGCTGTACATAAGGCTTGTAAGCATTAATGACGTAAAGTTTGTTTAAATGTAAAACAACAAACAATTTTTAACCATGTGCTCTTATTATTCCACAATTAATTATTTCAACTGAGATGGTTATTTTTGTGGATATTGATATTTTTAGTTGATTGAAGTGGTGCAGATGGTTAGACATTTGCTAGTTAACGTGAAGCCCCTGGTGCGGAATCTGATGTAGTTCCACACTAGAACGAAACAGCTGCTACAGTGCTCCCTGGTTTTAAACTGGTACCCTGCCAACATCAACCTGTGACATATTCAATCAAATGAGAAATTAAATATTTATTATGACTAGGTGGTGTTAAGGTTGATAAATTTGATATATCAAAATGATTTAAGTAAAGCTAATAATGTAAAGAATGAAGCACCAGACAGCGGTCTCATACTGGTATATGAGTCCTCATCCGTGCCTAATTCATACTTCTAATAGAGATGGAAACCAGGAACTTTAAATGCTGCTGACAATACTTAAATGTCATACCACTTGAAACGATTGGTATTTCTAACTCTAGTTAGCCACCAGTATATCAGTGTAGCATTGTAGTGTCTAGTTTAAAGTCGACAATCTCTACAATACAATATCAGCACAGTAGTGACTAACTTTGGGAGGCACTTACAGAACTCCAGTGAGAATAAATGACCAGTAGAGTTCAAGCATGCCGAGCATATAATAATCACTTCCTTACAGACAATGAATGAGGTAGAGCTATGCATAGAGAACTGATTGAGTATTAAAATATTAACCGTTAAAAGACTAATTAGTGACTAGTGTGAAGGCTGAGAGCTTTTCGATTTATCACCTGATAAGAATGCAGGGTGAACGAAACAGTTATTCAGTGTTCCTCTATGTTTCAACAGTTGACTAATCCAGGTCAGTTTGTGATAACAAATTAAAATATTTATTGTCATTCATAAAAAAAACAATAAAAATGGTAGCATATCAAAAGTTTGTAAAATTAGTAGACAATAAAGTAGAAAATCTCTGAATAGAATTTTCATTTTAGCCTTAAATATCGTACAAATCATGAGGACTATGATTTGTGAATAAAATATTGGATTTCGACATTATCACCATCAGTATTCATATTTAGCATCGCATATTACATCATTCATTTAATAATGACAGAATTTTCAAAGTGCCACAAGACGGAGTAAAGTCTGTAACTATGATCGTTATAAGCAGCTTCATTCACTTGACAGGTGAAAGTGAATTAATAAATAAAATTAATAAATAGAAATAACAAAAACAAAACGAATAATAAAATAGTTAATAGACAAAATAAAATATTGAAGTGAATGTGAAATAGCATGAATAAATGGAAGGATATTAACATGATGGAGAACATTTGAAGTCCCATTGAATGATACTGTTAATAATGTGTTTTCTAAGTTAGACGGTATAATTGATGGGGGTTTCAATTGTCTTCGTCTTCGTCCTGAATAATATAATCAACTCTACTTCATGTAGAAGTGAGTGATTTAATTATTTAACGACGGTTAAAACAAATCATTCTAGTGAACATGTTTGCGATTGAATTTCTTCTTGATTTTCGTCGTTTTTATTTGTTGCAATTCGTTTGACAACTTACCGCCTTTCACATACTTGGTGAAGATCTCAAGACAAAATATAAAATTATCTACAAAATAAATTGTACTAGTTTAAAAAAAACACTGAATCGGAAGCATGTTACGAATACAAACTTGGAGAGAAACCACATCATATGTCATTTGACGATCACGGTCATGAATTTGACAGAGAAAGTCTAAAGTCTGAATCAAGGAAATTCCACTAATTTCAAGGGATTACTCGAAGTATGGTATTTAACATGTCGGCATTTAATGAATACATCGACATGGATCCAATTTGTCAGTCACACAAAAAGCCAATTAGCTAAATGATTCAAGGTCAACCGAACCCATGAGTTCATAAGAAGATAATGAAATTCACAAGAACAATTGACCACAACTAACGTCATCAAAATGAACTTGTAGGATAACAAATAAAGTTTACTTCTACATGAAGTAGGTGTTGATGATATATTGTTCAACACTGTCAAATAATTTACAACTTACAGATATTCAAGACTTCAACTGTTCTCATTAATCTATAACAGACGAAACGGTAATATGTAATGTATCGAATTAACTTTGTTTGACTGAAAGAAAGGACATTTACTTTTTCTCAGTTAGATTTCGTAAGCAAATGTTATCTTTTGCTCTGTGTAGAAGATAAAGCCATTATAGAAACAATGTTCATATAATGTACAGTAGAGAAAAGCTGGCAAAGCATTACTTAGATGTTAAACCATTTTTAGTTCAACAAAAAGGTTTCAGGCTCTAGCATGACCTAAACTACATCAATCTGAGCACCTCGATAGCAGCAATAAACCACACACAAACAATACTACTCGCAGATTTGCTGTTTTTGAATGTTTTATCGGCGACCATACTGTTCAGATTGGTTCTCAGGCATCTAAGTGACAATAATACAAAATCTAAGTTTGCATCTTGAGACAAATAGAAAAGCTCAGACAACACATGGGGAAGATTATTATGTACGAATGTGTGTAATCAACCAAGTACCTGAAATGTTTATGTATGAAGAATAATGATACTGTCTAACTGTATAAGAAGACAGGGCTCAAACCTGATGTAAATTGGTCGAGAAACTAGTACTTTAACCATTAGTTTATCTCATTACAAATGATGCATAAAATTGATAAACAAATAACTTTTTTTCTTCTCACGTTTTGTGTGTGGTTAGTTAATTTTAATCAGCATATATATAATATAAATATATATATATATATATATATATATATATATATATATATATGCTTACTAAGAGGTCAGTAAAACATAATAGAATGTTTTATGGGGAAAAGTAGTTAACTATAGTTAACGGAAGTTGATTGGAGCTGACTTTATGTAGGCCAAATGAGGACAAATCAATCAAATGGTATATTTACGTTAGTTACACCCAACTAATCGTTCCAACAATGGTTAACAATATCGCCAAACATCTGGGATGGCAACAAATGATAAGAGAATTGATTAATTCACTTCTCGAACGATTGCAAACAAACACATAACGAAGTCAATCAAGAAATTATAAAGTTACAAGTAAAAACATTTTAGAAAATCGTTAGCATCACGACTAAACTTCAAGTTAATAGGTATTGGACATCATTGACAAATTCTATAGTTATTATATCTCCGTATATGACACCTCAGTAATGTTCACTCAAGAAACGAACTCAGGATTCACAGATCCCGTGATGACCACTACCCATAAAATAAACTGTCTCCGTAAACTTTCTGTTCTGACAATACAGACCAATTAACTATGATCACTTAAAATCAGTTTAATTTGAATAAATTATGAATTTACAAAATTAGTGTAGATAAATATTGAACAATATTAAAATAAGATTTAGTCTATAATATTATTCATATAAGATCACAGTAGTATTAATAGAATGCTATAGTAAATGAAGTATAGGTTTTGGTAACGTTGGGTTGTGGCTAGTAGTGAAAACCAAGATGCACGATTCGTGCTATGTGGGACTTTAAAGATGAATGTGTCTACATTAGAGTGTTAATGTTCACACTGAGAATCAAACCGAATTCTCTACGTTTTGTTAATTAATATGTTAACCACCGAGCTGTTGAATCTAGGTAGACAAACAGCAGATAAAGTCGTCTTAAAGTGATATCAGATGGAAACACTATTCAAGAAATAAAGATGGATGGGAGGTTGCTTCTTCCAGTTGTGTGATTTCTGAGCACTGAATTCGTCAAATTCTACTAGGAATTTAACACAGGACTTTTAAAAGTCTTCTGAGAAGAACGATGTAGTCAGACTATTGAGTTAGAATACAGTGGTTTAAATCTCTAATTGCAATCAACTTGTGACCAAGTAAGAACTTCATTCAATGTTATGACAGAAAGACTGTGCATTAAAAGCATGATCTTATTGAGTTGAGAGAAAGTTCACAGATAAGAATAATGAAATGTAATTTTTAGGGAAGGAGTAAAGTGGATTCGCGTCACTGCCGATGTTTTTACGGGGACTCGGACTCAACTTGTTCATGCCGAAATCCATCACATTAAGCACTAAGCTACTAAGTTCAGGAAGTCGCTTTCATGTAATTGGAATACATATATAATCGGATCAAGTTAGACATAAGTAAATCAAACTGACGAGTTCCAAACAGTACGAAAAATTCTACCTAGGTTCTTCTTGTTGGCCACCAATCGACTTTAACCAGACTAGTAGAGGCGTTCTGCTCAGGATACAAACTTACTGATAAAGACTGATCAGTTACAATTATTGACATCATCAATGGAAAAATACAAACACACTCGAAATTTATTTCAAATATATGTTGCTGTAAATACTTTATTCTACTGATTAATCATAGTTTCAATGACAGTTTAAATGATTAATTACTTGCATTTAGATAAAAGTAAACGTTTTTTACTAGTAAAGTTGAATTATGATTAACAGAAGAATGTGAACTTCATCCTATTTGAGATATCACAATCGAATATTTTAATACTTTACTGTTAAAGTTTGTATTAAATAGCATGTTCTGATGATTGACAGATTCAATATTAATCTCCAATCTCAGCATAAACATCAACTGTAGGTTGTAAGAATCATCTAGTTGACAAGTTTTAAAATGAATGGAATACGCATAGCATATTCCTCTGTTTATCTACTATTTAAAATACGGTTACATTAAACTTTATTTATTAAGAAAAAATGTTAAATATATATTTCATTTATCCAAATATAATTAATGGTTCATAGTCAGGACATATTTTAGTTTTTAAGTTATTAGAATGAATTTAGGACAAACTATTATTATATGCACTATATCTATATGATAATAGATCTTAACTGTGAGATTGAAATTGTTTATAAAAATATTCATTTGACTATTTGTAAAACGAGTATTTAATGATGATTTAAATTTATTGTGAATAATGTAACTTAAGTTGTTAAGTATATTCATACATTAGAGAAAAATTTATAAATATTTGCATAATAATGGGCTTGAATACATCGTATATATAAGGAATATAGTTAAGTTGAAATGGTTATGTGGGAGATCAGTTTTTAAATTGTAAATTGTATTCTTCACAAAACGATCTCATTTAGGTACTACTTAAAACCAGAGAGCAATAACCACTTGTATCATCCTAGTATAAAACTCATCAGGAATGTTTATTTTCGCTATCGTTCGTTATCTGCAATTCAAAAACCCTAGCAGCCTTATGATGAAACCATTGAAAATGATTATTCGCTAGGACATTTAATTCGTAATATGTTTTGTTGATCACAGGAATTCGTGAGTCATTTATAACAATGGATTAGATTGCTTGACGAATCATTATGAATATTTACGTATGTTTGTAAAATATAGAATCTGGCACATATGTACATTGGTCAAAGTTGCTACACTTTAACAGCACAGAAAGATGAACACCGAAGTGCTAGAAGTAAATGTAACGTCAATAGCATTAAGAGTAAAGTGTAGACATGCACGAGGAAAGGACTAGTCTGTGAAAAGAACAGTATAAATTAATTTAAAGCTAACGATTTAAGGAACAACAGAAAGTGAATTCACCGATTCAAAGTCATGTCACATAGAGACTCCAAGCATTGGTTACGACAACTGCATCAACCTCAGCCAAGTAATCTGCACCTAGTAACACGGATCATACAAGCGGTCATTGACATCATAAACGGATGCCAATTATCATAAAGTAAAACAATTTACAGGTTAACGAGCCACTTAAACTACTGACCACAATGATAGAATTCAACAAACACTAAGGACTAGGTAATCATGCAATTTGTTATCACTCAATGTTATCCACTGAGTAACTGAGTCCAGACAGTCACACTTGTGCGATCGGGATGTTTTGATGCGTAGATAAAATTGGCAATGATTTATGTCTTCTCATTATTAGTGTTCAGGATAGCATTTGACCAGTCTGTTGCCTTCTGCATATTGCAAGCAGTTTGCTTTGATATAGTAAGACATACATGACTGTCTAAACAGTAGCTCATTGGGGAATGTGACGTCATTTGGAACGAATAGAATGAACTCGAGTACCAATGTTAAGATTAACACTGGCAGGCAGATAAATCTGTTTAGCGATTCATAAAAAGAACAAAAAGTGTGTCCCTGATTCCAGTTTCCAGACACAACCGAAACTAAATAACTTTATGTCAAGTCAAATCAAAATCAATTTTTGTAATCCCACGTAGAGGATAAGCCGCGGACTGGCATTCCCCGACCAACTCTGCCCTCGAATATTCTTTTCAGTTATCCCTCAGTGATGTTCATTCTTTTGATGTCTGCTTCCGATTTCTGTCGCAATGTGTTCGTTGATACCATTCTTTTCCCTTGACCTTCAGTACTTGTCATATGACTAATGTTTGGTGATTTCCTTATTGTGTGTCCTATTCACCTCTACCGTACTTTTTTAATTTCCTCCTCGGTTGAAAGTTGGTTTGTTTTCTGCCACAAAAGATTGTTGCTGATGGTATCTGGCCAACAGATCAGAAGTGTCTTACGCAGATAGTTGTTTATAAATACTTGTAACTTTTGAAGAATGGTTTTCGTAATTCTCCAAGTTTCAGCTCCATCAGAACTATCTTCCCATTTGTATTGAAAGTTTTAACTTCAATGTTTGTATACAGCCGGTTTTAGTTCCGGATGTTTTTGAATTGTAGAAATGTTATCCTTGTCTTGCCTATCCGTGTCTTCACATCTGCCACAGATCAGTCCCTTCTTGTTTATCGATGATGCTGCTCAAGTATGTAAAGGTTTCTACAACATTCAGAAATTCTCCGTCAAGTGATATCGGGTTAGTGTTTTTTTGTTTTGTTTTAAAGGATCTCGGTTTCCTCACCTATGTAGGTTGGCTGATGGCTACAGAGGCTGCTGCTACCTTGTCCATCTTCATCTGCATTTGTTGCTGTGTGTAGAGTAGAAGAGCTAGATCATATGCAAAGTCCAAGTCGTCTAGTTGAATCCAGGTTATCCACCGTATTCTGCAATCGCTTGAGATGCTGCAATCTTCGTGATCCAGTCAACCACCAGCAGGAAGAGGAAGAGTGAAAACAAACAGCTTTATTTGACACCGGTCTTTAGTTTGCATGGATCCGTGAGCTGACCTCAATGCATGATTTTACAGAGTAGTCCGTCACAAGAATTCTGTATTATTTTGACTATCTTTTCGGGTACGCCATAATGTCAAAGAAGGCTCCATAAAACTCGCCTATCCACGCTGTTAAATGCCTCCTCATAGTCAAAGAAGCTGATATAAAGTGGCGAGTTCTATTCAATTGACTGTTGAATAATGATCCGTAGTGCCACGAATTGGTCGATACGGAATCTAGCTTGCTAATCTCGAAGTTGGATGTCAACTGGATTTTACATTTGGTTCAAAAACACTATTGAACACTCCTCAAATGAAAGTAGAATAATATTTCTGTAATTCTCGCACTTGCTAAGGTCTTTTGTTAGTATCTTGATGAGGTACCCTTCTTTCCACTTTGCTGGCACTTGCTCTTCCTCCCAAATCTTTCCGAAAAAATGTGGAGTACCTTTTCAGTGACTTCTATATCTGACTTTAGTGTCTCAACTGATATGTTGTCTGGCCCTGCTGACTTGCAACTCTTGATTTTTTAGATGGACATTTTGATTTATTCGATTGTAGGTGGGTCGACATCTATAAGGAGATCCGTGGATGCTGCTTCGATGACTGGTAGGTCCAGTGGAATCGATCTATATAAGAATTCTTCGAAGTGTTCTAACCACCTGTTTCGTTGTTATTCGGTCTCAGTGAGTCGGCCTTATCATCCTTGTTCTGGATTAGTCGTTTCGGTTTACTGCATTTTCCAGCTAGCTTCTTTTTTTTGCATACAGGTATCTCATGTTTCCTTACCACGCAGCTTTTTTGACGTCATTGCTAGATCCTCCACATATTTCCGTTTATCTAGCCTGATGCTTCTCTTCACTTGCATGTTGACTTCTGTGTATTCAGCCTGTACCCTGGCTTTCTCTATACTTGTTCGGCTGTTATTAATTACTATCTTCTTGCTCCTCTTTTCTTTGATCCTATCCAGAGTACCAATAGAGACCCATTACTTATGGTGGTGCTTCTTGTGACCTAAAACCACCTGATATGTTGAAGTTATTGTTTTTTTAATCTCGTTCTAGTTGTCCTTCGTATTAGTTCTACCTTTTTCAGGTAGATCGTGAAATGCTTGAAAATTATTGTTCAGAGTTATTTTGAATTCATTGAGTTTGTAAGTATCCAGGAGAAGGGATGTGTTAAACTTTTGCAACACTGCTGCACCAGTTTTCCAGTGTTTCTTCAACTTCAGTTTCATTTTAGCCACCACCAGATGATGATCTAAAGCTATGTCAGCTCCTCTTCTTGCTCTCACGTCTTCCATTGCCTTTCTGAACTACTTATTGATGCAGATGTAGTCGATTTGGTTCTTCGTAATGTGGTCAGGTGATACCCATGTAGTTTTGTGTATGCAATTGTGAGAGAATATGGCGCCACCTATAATCATTTTGTTGAAAGCACATAGGTTTATTTTTTTCGTTTCTTTCTCCCAGTCCATGTCGTCCAATGATGTCTTCATATCCGGTTTTGTCCACTCCAACCTTGGTGTTGATGTCTCCCGTCAGAATGGTCAGGTCCTTGGCTGAGCATTTATCGATGGTTGACTGCAGCCTCACATAGAATCGGTCTTTGTTGTGTTCGTGGCTGTCGTTGATGGGTGCATAGCACTGGATGACATTCATTCCAATCCCTTCCCTCTTCATCTTAAATAATGCTTTTATGATCCTAGGTCCATGAGGTTTCCATCCTATAAGGGCCTTCCATGTCTCTTGGGACAACATTAGTGTTACTCCTTGTGTGTGTGAAGCGTTTTATTCTTCGTGACTGTAGTATAAAAGTACTCCTCCTGAGGATAGTCGTTACTGTCTATCTTGTAACCAATGGGTTTCACTTATTCCAAATATCATCAGGTCATTTCTTCAGCCATTTGAATACTTACACCTGTCTCCCACATAGTGTGAACATTCCATGTTTTCATAATAATGGTTCTTCTGGTTGTCAGAAGGGATATCGGCCTCGTGACTTCCGATAAAATTCTGTTTTCACCATTAGATGTCATAACTCTACAAAATAAAGACCCTCCAACTCTTGAGGAAGAGTTAAAATGGTTATAAAGGTGTTTTCTGGTTAGCGTTTCTTTAAAAAAGTTGGTCTTCTATAGGATGGCATCACTAACCCCATGTTAACCCTCTTGTGTTGTTCAGTTTTGGAACTTGACTGGACCAAGTTAAAAGAGTTTGTAAAATAGCTGGACCATTGAACGATTATCTTATCCCTGAAGAGTAACATCCCTTGCATGCAAATCATTTGCATCATGATTTTATTTGAGCTTATAATAGTGTTTATAAACCTTAGGAATGTAATAAGTTTCAAGGTAAAATACTTCATCTGAAACCATTTTATGTAACGTCTTAAAATTTCCTTACTAAAATGTGGCGGTTACTGAAAGCTTTTTTACACTTATTCATTTTGTAATCTGATGTGATATCGTGTAACAACCTGAATCGACGCTTATTGTTAACGGTTCTATGTTAATTACGACTGAGTACAATCTGATAATGTATGTTTCATAGGTAAACACTTTTAAAACTCATTATTATTAAAAGCTAACAGACAGAAATTAAAAGAATAACCAGTTAGAAAGATGTTTCTAATAATTTGATTTAAGTCGCCTTGATATTCATCATTGTCATTTTGGCGAATCAATCATAACAACAACATCGCCTCTAATTTATTTGAGAAGAGTAATTTAATTCAACATTTTGTTTTTCAAAAACAAATAGGTTTAGATAAAATTGTCATGTTTAACGTTCCGAACTAGATTTAAAATTAAATCATATTGGCCATGGGGTATCTGTATCACAAATACCAATTATGTAAGACTCTGAAGCAGCCTAATTATATACAAAAGACCCTTCTGATTTCTAAAGATGATATGTAACTCGGGTAGTTGTCTGAAATTAATGGTTCGGTTGGATAGATTTCACTGTTATTTTGAACAATGTCACCAATTAGAAGTGAATCTTTTGGTTACTCATCCAGTATTATGTTAGCTCGTCCTTATAAACTGCTTTCGAATGCTTTTTTCGTGGTTTCTACTATTTTTATGTGTCTCTTCCTGGCTAACTGGTTTTGTAGTTATGAATATGTTACTGAATAATCCTTATTTGCATGTGCTGATAGATTGAGTCTCGTTATTGTTATGTAGATGAATTAATAATTGATCCAAATGACATATTTCTAGAAATTCTCCAGGAATCTTGGAGTCTTGCCGTCTTAGATTCTTAATCTAATTAGTGTTCGCAGTCGTCTGCATACTTGATATAAATGGTAGCATATCATGCCAAAATCATAATAGCTGAAATGTTCAGCTCAGGGAACCAAGATATAAGTAAAAGAATCAGACATAATCTAGGGCGAATTTCCATCAATTCAGTATCGACAACAATAATGTATCTCATACAATTTCACTTGCCACATTACACCAATACAGTGAGTTTATATTATCAAAGCGGTGAGAACAATAGTAATATTAACAAAACAGAATAGGTGTAGCGAATATTAGACAATAAAAAATCAATTAGACTAACAAAGACAAGATTATTTTGAAACTCATTTTCTGAAGTTAGATAAAAAGAGTGAGTGACTTTGTGTCGTTTATGCCGATTTTGAGCCATACTACCAAACACCTTCACATAATGATCGCGGTTATTTCAGAAACAAACCAAATTGTTTCTACTTAACAAGATAAGTAAACAAACAGTTAATGGTTGTATGGACTGATGTTGTTTTGATTTTGGAACCTCAGACGTTCTTCCAGTTTATTCTTACTCAGTTAACATGGTGCATCAAGGTAGGAGGTAATCGGACATGCACAATCACTTCACTCGATGAAGATTTCCTATCTCATCAACCAATTAGTCAATTGTTTCAGTGAGATTATCACGGTAATTTTGATCACTTTAGTTCGGTTTTTATATTTAGGAATGGACAGAAGTTCTATTTTTCTGTCACCTGAACACATTTTAGACTGTACATTTATTCAAATAATTTGACTTACCGAACCAAAACGATGCATTAACAAGTATGATTCAGCAGCTGGATTCATCCCAACTGTGTTCAATTTCCATCCAATTAACTGAAGTAATTAAAAAATATATACATATATATATAATAAACCGAATAAAATTTATTGTTTATCAGAAAAAATACTAGCTTAGGTTATATGCAATGTTTCCAGTGTTCACTAGGTGTCTTGCGTCAAGTACTTTTGATGCATCTTTTCACATTATATTTTATGGCTAAATGGTAAATAACAGACTATTATTCTGCTTAAATGTAACCAATTAGATTACAGTTTATATAACTGAAGGAAATGGTTTTTGAAGAAAAAATGTTAGATGGGTTTTTTCGGTTGATAGGTGAATTCACTGAGTGAATGTTTATTAAAGCTAGAAAACAATCAAAGTCATAAAATACAAATAAATTAGATATTAAAAGAGTGTAACCTAAGTCAACAGTTTTTTTAAAAACATTGAATTTAGATTTACGTTAAATAACTAATTATATCTGTTATCTTCTATCTTTTATGAAATGTTATCAACTTATCATGAATCCAATTACTGAGTAATAATACGAACACCACTACAATAGTTTGTATATTTCTTTCTTACATCTCCTTTGTCATTTGAATGAATGTGAAGTAGTTATCATTCAGATCATTTGTCAAATATATTCATCAATGAAAATACATTATGCATTCAAGCCTACTAGTAATTATTTACAAATAAACATGAATGTTAGTAAATTACTGATAACAAACATTTCATATGCTTTGAATATGGACAGGTTAAATACTAATAAAATGAAGATCATGTTCCAGTGATGCATATTTTTTTGTTGAGAATTATTTACTATAGTCGAAAAATTGATGTTGAATAAAGTGTTATTCGTTAGTTTTAATCTAACTTGCAGCAGAAACAAGAGGGTAATTTATATACTACGACAACCCAACATTACTATCATGAACTTATCATTTCAAACAACGACTATTATTCTATGTATTTAGATTTCTTTACTAGTTTTGTCTATTTCAAGAAACTAGTCTCTTTACTTTGTGCTTGAATAATACATCGATACATGAATTCGGAGAAAACTCGTGACAGATGAAATATCGCCTTTTAACATCTTATAAAAGATATGCACAAAAGTAATATACGTAACGAACACAAAATCGAATATCAAAATTGAATGACCACTTAGTAGTGAATAATAATATGTTTATCAGTTCTATAATGCTGTTTATCAAATCCTGTTTATAAAGCTGCAACTTGGGCCACAATAATGCATATGTTCTCTAGGATGCTTAGGGAGTAGAAGGAGTATACACCTTTTTGATCAGTGTGAACCATGAGATTTCATCTCCTGAAGTTGTTTCACTGTTCTGTGGACTAGATCTCTATGCCAAAGGCCTGGAGAATGACTCTTTAAGAAATCATATTTTCAATATGGGTATCCAGACAATATCTGAGTCCATACACAATTACAGTAACCTATATTCTTGAAGATTATAACACTTTTTAATCGTGTGGTGCATAAACCTTTGGTCCCAGTTTGTACCAAACTTCGTGAGTTTAAATAATAAGTAAATAAACCACTCAAAATGAAGACTGTTTAATAATTTGATTTTGAATAAACTGGTAGAAGTCATTTTTGTACTAATTTTTTTTCTGTCGTTTGAAAAGAACGTTTAAGCTAATCTGTTATTATCTAGATAATAAAATATCATAATAGCTACATTAAAATGTAAATAGGAAATCTAGAATAGATGGGAAAATAAAGAAATTTACTATTACTGCTATTTATGCATCTCATGATTAGTTTTATTTTTGTATCATAAATAATTATGATTGATAAGTTGTAAAGTGGAGTGAGAGTAGAGGGGTCTGGAACGAAACATATAGATTTAACAATCAAATCTAGGATCTGATAAATTGTCTTTCATGAATTGGCTTATATTTTCGTTTATATAATTATATCTTCAGTTACATATACCTCTGTCTGGTATTATGCAGTCTTCAGTATACATAAGTCGTCTCTTTACTTATATTAAATATTATGTAAACAAAAAATAGTCGTTTCATACACTTTGTTCCCTTTATTATTTTCATGAGAGCAAGAACAAATATTTGTGCAGAATAAGATGAATTTATGATGTCTTTAAAATCATGAATCGGTAGCAGCATCAATTATTTGGCAAATAAGGTTTATGTAATGGTGGAGTTAAGTGTAATGAGTTGATGATTTGAGGAAAGCCTAGACATCGAATACACAATTTCTGTTACAGTAGTGGCTAATAAATGCACCATATGAAGATAGATACTACATCAGACAAATTAAATAAATTAATTTTTATTCAAGCTGACATTCAGTCCATGCAAATCACCACTTTATTATTAGGATGAATGTGGCTATGCATATTTTTTAACGATGTGTTGGATATCGGAATAATATCACATGCTACAGTGCACAAAGCTGTATTTGTATTCGAATCTACTAGCTGAGAAATAAATTTTGACTCGTTGGAATCGGTACATAGTGTTATTGGTTTAGTTTACAAATCATGACTTGCCACTTCAGTGTCAAGTGATAAAATAGTACTCAATAGACTGAAATATGGTTGAGGCTTTATTGATATCTTCGAAATGCTATAAAACACATATTTTAGCTCTGAAATCTGGTGATCACATTTTTGAGCAGACGTCAGCAAGACTGTTAAGCTTTCCAAGAGGTTCAGACAGAAAAACTAAATTGATTCCAAACTCCGCTTTATAATAATTAGATCTAAAGCATTGCATTTCCTTAAACGTTTTCCATATTATTTTACTTCTAGTCACTTTTGCGAGTATATTTAAAATAGTAATAAACTATGCAGTTCGTCAACTGATGTTGATAGTATATATCATTGTGATTTTAATTTTTAACCAAATGAGTAATTTTGTAATGGAAACCTGAAAATGTAACCTTCTAATTCTTATGGTAAACAAATGTACACACTATACTACTCATTCCTAATTACTGCCATCAAAGAGCTTGATTTAATTAGAGTCAGAAAGAAATTAGTAGAGTCTTAGATAAGTCACTATACTAAAATAGTTATGATAATGTGAAAGATGAATTTCTTACTCGATCTCGAAGGCTTTCGGACAATCCTGCAGTTGTTCCAGTACAATGAATTAAGACAGCACCCAAAACTAAATCGTACCTTAACATCTGAAATGATATATATACAAAAATGTAAATTACAATAACAACACGAACTAAAGTAGAGGATGATAATTATTAAAGAAAAGGATAAGATATAACAAAATCAAGCTAAAGTACATACCACCAGTCTAACTAATATATTTGCTCCAGCTCCCTCACCAAAAACAACAATATGTTGTAATCTATTAGAATATGATAAAAAGGTTGTTTTTGATTTTTATGGAAAAAGTTAAAGGTTACCTTAGTGCATCGCATACTTCACTCATGCCTTCTGCAAGTTGTTGAACTGATGGAAATGTGTAACTGTAAATAATGATAAAATATTATTGTGGTAATAATCTAGAGTTATAAATGATTAGAAAATATCTAGGGAAGTTAAGAGATTCATAAGACAGAAACTAGATTAATAGTTTGAAAATTAATGACCATATACATAACTCAGTGTGTTTTTATTCATCAATAAGTAACAAAATTTTCTCACAAAAGTATCGTAAGTCAATACATGAGCCTTGTGAAAAATTTCTGGTGAAAAATAGGCCTTTCCCTTAGAATAGTTTTATATCGTAACTATTGATTTGAATAAACATCAACAAAGTTGCAAAAGCGCATTAACCATAAATGCCACTAAGCATAAAACTTGAGTTGAACAATTTCATCGTCAGCTTTCGCAGTAATTCCTTCATAAAATTTATCAGATTATTCGTATTCGCAGTTTAACGTTTGTAGGTTCTAAGAAGTTATAAGCTTAAATTAACTTGTCCTTGAAGTTTTTTAGTCAAATTTTTTTATGGACTAAAAATAAGATTACGAGAAAATAACGTTACGAAATTTCTGAAGCTAGTTGTTTCACATAGATCAGAACTTAGAATTCTTTACAGTATCTACATAAGTTACTTCTAAGTCAACAAATATCGAATTTCAAGGCATCTAACGCATTATCATATACTCGAAACCTTCTAGTAGTCATAAAGAACATTAGTAACGAAACAAAGACGATACTTAATGAATAATCGTAATATGAACCTATCTTAGAACCTAACCAACCACTCGAGGAAGGCTATATAGCATACTTGAACCTTAACACACTCGAAAATATCATCGCGTTTGTTAGCGTATGGTAACAAATAGTAAATACACATACCGTGTACCTATAAGGAGCTAATTTATGACTAAATTATCATTTATGGTACGAATTTTAACTGTGTGAAATGAGTAATACACAAACACTACTTTTACAATATTCACTAATATCGACATTTTCGACAGTACTTTAAGTTGAGTTGATTGCATTTCCCTTGAAGTTGAGTTCCATGCATGAATATTGTAATTAAGTAAACAAGCATTTTGATATCTGTAATGCTAGTAAATTATTTGATCATTTGCAAATAGTTATCTTCAATTCACCTGTCTGCGAAACTAACAAAGTACTTTAAAGCCAAAAGTATATAATATGAAGTAAGTTAGAAATAGAAGAGCCATGATAAACTTCTGTTACGTTATCTGGAATCTGAATTTCAGTAGGCAACACTTATTTTATGTTTAAAACTATGAAATTATTTACTAACCATGCTATTATTAAACATGAAGTTACTATTACTGAGTATGCAAATGCATTACACATGTAACAGCTGCCGAACGATTTGATTACTAATTATAAGTGCGACTCAGTGGCTGAGTAGTCCCGTGGTTTATTAAAAGTGGCTTTAAAAATTGTCGACTTTAAAGCTTCTACTCTCAAAAGACGTTATAAAAAGAGTTACACGCGCTTTTTAGCATCGTCGAGGATTAAAAATTGGTAGAATATAAGCATTTAAAAAACTCACTCTGGCGGCAAATCTGATTCGCCATCTCCTTGACCTGGAACATCCACATGTATCCAGGTGCACCGATTAGCTAACGGCTCCATAGATTCATGAGCAAGAAAATGAACCATTTCATTGTCTACGGTGAATAGATTATTAAAGATTATCGTAAGTGTTTATCATACGATTGCATCCAAGATCATGAACTGTCAAGAAAGCAACATTAGTATTCCGTGGACCCTAAATATTAAAGACTTATTCGCAAAACAGGGGTTTTACCTGCATGAATACATTAAGTTTTCCACAGCTTTCAGTGTCCACAACCTCATGTTGTATCTAACGGGAAAAAATAATTAAATAAGAATAAAGTAATATTTGATCAAGATTTTTCGATAATGTGGCAAGTGGTGAGGAACTTATGAAAACCATCTACTAAATAGTTAGCTAACGCTAAAAAATAGTGCTATAAGTTAAATTACAAATTTTATAAGTACTGTATCTTCAACAACACAAAAATTGCCATAAAGTAATCATTTTTAGCAAGACTGTTAAATTCTTGTATTTGTAAATAACTTTAAAATAAAATAAGAGCAAATTATATTGAAAATTAATAGAATCAAACACTTCTAGTATTGTTCCGAAAGAAGTGTAGTTACAATGGTGTCATGTAAAGATTTTTTCTACTGTTATAAAGCTTGGAGTCAAATTACATTAGATTAGTGATGACTTAGTAACTCGGACAAGTGCTGTTAATGTATATCTAAGTCCATTTAATTTTGAAATATTTTTTAAAAAAGCGACATACTCACTCAGAAGTAAATTTTGAGGAAACTATAAACGCTTGTGTTTTTAGTATGAGCTGGAAGGTCCTTCATTAATAAGATTTATCAGCAATCTCTAAAGTACGAGATTTTATATGCCATTTTACAAACATAGATTGACATTTGGACACCTAATGCCTTCTACAGTACTCCTAACAGTACTGATGTGATAACTCAGGGGTTTAGGGGAAAAAGAATTACGTTAAGCTGTGGTCAGTAATTTGTGATAATGATGTGCACTATGGTTAACTAATGCTACTAAGAAAACCCATAATTATCCTAAGACTATAAATGTATTGCTTACTACCTTCTGAATACGGTAAATTTCGTCCAAATTATTATTAATGACTTTTCAAAGCAGCATTTCCTCAACAAGCATAACTATATATTTTTTGTTTATTTATTAAACAATTCTCCTACACATTAATACTTAAATAACATTTTCACTCGGTCTTCTGAAATGACTCACTTTAAAACCCTTCAAAGTACCCGGTTGTAACTCGAACAGTGTACGAAATGGCTCTCCTAGAAAGCGTACTTTTGCATATAATCAGAAACTTTAATACTCATAGAATAATATCGACGTTATAAAGAGGAGAGTAGCGTTAATTAGGATCAATAAGCCCGTGAAAAATTCATTGAGTTACTATGCACAATTCTGTGGTGTAAAAACAAATACAAAAATAAGACGCTTACCGGAGTTTGATAGATAAATGTTTTCAGGTTCCCATAAGAAAACTGTAGTACGCTAAATCAAATAGTTTGTTGTCATTTATTCAAAAAGTGGTCTAGTGAATGTTCGATCAACATAGTGTAACAATATATCATACTTAGAAGATATTAAAACTAAACCCTGTGTACAGCCGTCAGCGCAGGTTTAAGAATTCAAATACAATATAAGTCAGTCGGCAAAACATTGATGCATAGTGAAAATTAATAATTTTGAAACTCTGTGGCGCTTAAAAAAATACTAGCTTGCTTATAATAAAAAATTTAAGAGAAGATTAATACTTTTATAAAATCTGAGAGCTAATATTTTCAACAACTGTTATTTGACTTACTGCTGACATTGTTGACTGAAACTCAGAAATATTTTGAAAAGCTGCGGTATTACGAAATTTATGCAAACAAATAAGTTCAATTTCCAGTAAACTCAGTATGATTTGGAACAATTGTGCATTGCTTATACAGCATATATATTCAAGGAATTATCGAATTTTCATTAAAAATACATATTCTCTCAAGCTCTTTGATCTCAGAGCTTTTTATCGGATCGTTTGTGTTTCAACTATGTATTCCTGTATAGTTCGTTGCATCATCTTATTAAGTATGCATTTTTTAATTTTGCTATGTACATAAATTCAACGTAATTTGCGTGGGTTTATTATCACATAGGATTTATGTTTAACTGAGCTCACTTAACTACGATTACAACTCAGAAATTTTGCCCAATTAATCGTCTTATATGGAATTAGTCAATGTAGATTTGCAGTCATCATCAACACTTTCAGTTTGCGTGAAAATAAGTTGGTTCCGCAAGATTTTACGAAATAGTGGAACAGAAAAACTAATATGATGTGATTAAATAACTGAAGAACAAAATGTATTAATACACAGCAGGGAATCAATTACAAGACGAACAAAAATTTAATTGTACACAGTGTGAGCATCAGGTGAATTTAGTAAAAATAGACAACATTAAAGAAATATTTTCATTATAGGGTAGAGGAGTTCGGATGTGAAAGTAAGAGTGAATCTGTATTGTTAGTGTTACTCTCTGGTTTAGTCTTTCGTTTTTGACACTGTTATCTTCTGTAAGTGCGATTAATGTATGGATTTTATTATATTTGATGGCATTCTACACTTAGCTTGTTTTCAGCGAGGTAAAGTAATGAGCACTCGTGAAGCTACAAATCAGTAAGTATTTTCAAGAGTGTCTACGCATTATTCATTGTAGTGTTTCTTGTTGATTCATTATGGGTTACAGTCATATTTTACCTCTGAATGTGGTTTTGAATTACTCCTCTTCCTCGTAGATAAAATGGGGATCTAAAATCTTGGCTGATATACGTGTGATTTGTGCATGAAGTGCATTAACAGCTGAGTTAAATGGCCCTGTATTTCCGTCAAGAGGTTTATATCCTTTTTCTGAGTCACTGTCGCTACTATGAGTTTCCAGGTGGGGTTGAAATAAATTGTAAATAGTAATAAGAAAATGCTATGAGTTAGGGTTCCGAGCTGGCTTTTAATGAAACTAATGGCGTTGCAGGTTTAGTCGGAGCCAATCATGTAGTTTGTCTAGTCTCAAAGATATATGCGGATACCAGACATAAGTCTAGTTAATTTAGAGTATTATGGAGGGAGGGACTACACAGAATGTAGCTCGCCTAGTGTGCTATGTGTCACTAAGTGCTCACCCAGTCTAACTTGAATAGTAATATTTTCTTACAGACCACCTTTCTTATCAAATGAAGTTGTTATATAATAGTTTGGTTATGAGGTTAAAAGCTCCATGGTTTGCTATTTCAGACAACTGTATAACTTCTTGACCCTAAGTAATGTTATCAAAGCAAGTATAACATTTGGCTTTGTTAAACTGAATTCACGGCTCTAATACATTACTATCGGTTGACAATATACTATATGAATATTCGTCATTCTTATTTTTAGCTTTTTCAGATTACAATTATGCAACGTTTGATGTATAATGTAAATTCCAAATCCCTTTTCAAAAATTGTTGAAGTAACTGTTTAAATGATGGACCAACGTCCAATGAAACTTTACATAATTTTATTAGGTTTGCAAAGCAACGCAAGATACTGTGATCATATGCTAAAGGCACATATTTTAAAGATTCCATTGTTTAGCCCACCCTAATCTTCATGGTCAGGCGTTTCTACTGTACAATACATGTTTCTTATGAAGTGATCGAACCTGGCAAAAAAATATTTAAAAGGATAGAGAGAAAGTTACATAAACAAGTCTCGAAAACGCCACAAAACTACTCATTGTTTGCCGTGTCTATTGTGGATGTGAACGATACTGACCTTGTCAAGCTGGAAAAGATTACTAAACAGTAGAGGGACATTAGGTAAAGTATGACTATGTCACGGTTTGCGGTAATGATATTAGGATTATAATTGAAATTCGATATGGCTCCACAACTGACATTGACCCAGCTGATCAGAATACTGTGCGTGCTCCGAAATCTAGTGTGATATGGTTTGCGCAATCAGTAATACTATTACTTTTAACAATAGAATACATATATGGCTATCAACCACTAAATGTTTCCATTTACAATAATGTTCTTGGCTTTAGACGTCGAAGCTTTTATTACATACGTTATTTCTTAACTATAAGCAGAGATTTACGAAACGTTATGACATCCGTAATGTAATTCTGATATGTTTTATTGTTTGTTTACAATTGTAGTGGTGAATAGTTCTTCGGGCTAGGTAAGCATGAAGACGTGCATCGTTTATGATGGCCTTGTTTATTTTAATTGCTGCGCATTACTACCAGATCATGATACGACACTGCCTGAGAAGTAATCGCACATATAGTCAGCTAATCCGGACTTTGAATACCTATTTTTGCTTTATTTGTGATTAAACGAACCCTCGTTTTCGTATATTATTGCCTTCTGCTCTCTATCTTCGCATCATGTTTTGGTTTTCGGTAGAAGCTACTCAGTTTAGTCAACAAGCAAAACTTAATCCTACCCGAAGTATCTTGTAAAGATTTTTTTTGTAGATATAGGGATGGATTTCGTATAAGTATTATATAATGCTGCATCTGTCAGTTTGGCATATAGTGGGATTTACGCGTTTGAGATCTTACTAGCCTGAACAAGTATCTACATGAATGAGACATAGATTTACTCTATAACTATGGGACACGACAATTGATTTACTCCCCAGGTCTTAAGAAGGAGATTAGAAATCAGGTTAATGACATTTTAGGAAGATTCAATTATATTTCGTCCTAAATCCGTTGACGTTGTCAAAATGACAACCATGTCAGCAGCAAATTATCAAATTATAGTCACTTACACAAAAAAAAATGTTAGCAAGCAAAGTACGAACTGGGACGATGGCTAATGTCAATTTTGCAGTTAGTTGACAACAACTATGAGCAGAGGATTTTACAGGAATAATGTGGCTAGTCTTCGTTTTTCTCAGCAGGTTGAAGCAATGAGCGACTCAAACAAAGTGTTCGTAAGAAAAAAACAAACGCAAATCTAAGCACCTTGAGAAGATATGCTTCCTATTAATATTTATATTAACTTCTTAAAGCCTAAATGATTGTCTTACACCCGTTAAAAGAGACCTCGGCTGTCAGTTGCTTGTTTGATTAGATCAATCTACAAGTGGTAAGGATGTACGTGTATGATTCGAGTGTTGGGAAAAAGACGATCATATTGAAGTGGCTATATTTAAAAGGATATTGGCAATTCGAGAAGGTACTGAAAAGGTAGCAGGGAAACCATTAAGTTTGTACGTTAGCATTGTAGATAGGACATGTGTCCATCGATGAATCTTAGCTTTCTTACATACGAACAGGAAAAATTAGGCAGCATATATTTTCGGGTGCCACAAGGAATTTAGGTAACGAAATATGATATTTTTGTAACTAAATGGAGCAAAACTTTGTCTAACGCCGGTAAAGGCATCACAAATAATCGTCAATCCTGATAAAAATATGAGAATATTTTTAAAAACTGGTTGCAGGTTCTATATACATTCCTTTTAGTTATTGATTGTCTCTTTACAGACACTTGAGAATAAAGGCTTATGTCCGTTATATTGTTATGTCATTCTGTTCACCTCTAAAAAGAGTATTTGAAGCAATTTAAACGTTACTTTTAATAAGTGTAATATCTATGGTAAACTTCAAATTGTAGTAGAGCCAAAGAAACTTCCTAGGTGAGTGCTCACTGTACGACATCATGAAGAAGCAGGATAATGGTTTATTGTTGGAAATTTGAAATCCCTGAAAAAATATAATTGTCGGTTAAATCAAGCGAAAGAAGTTGTACTGAATTTTTATAAGCTTGATTTTAAACTTTCATCACATTAATCTAATTCCAGTGTAAATCCTACTGCTGTATACAGTTCGATAGCATTTAATTGTATTATAAAATGTTGAAGAGTTTACTTGATGAATAATCACTGTAAGTTAATTGATGTAAAAGTCGATGCAGTATGTAAATGTTATTCACTAATCTTTTCTCTAGTTTTCTGCTCCACAATACAATCTTCCTGCAAGTCTTTTGGAGTTGCTGTGAGTTGGGGAGAAACAAGTCGCGGTATCCGATTGAAGTACAAGTATCAGAAATAGCATTTCACATTATTCGTATCAACTGTCGACAGAATCATACATACAATCCGGTTACTCAACATCTATTAGCTGTATCGTATCGCGAACCAGACTAAACCAATTAAAACCTACGGTTTGCCCCATCTAAAAAACATTTATGATAGGTTATAGTAGCGAGCTGCATACCTTGAAGATAACTGAGTGGCCTGAGTGTTTTGTATAGCGCATGTTGATTCTAAGCGTTTATAATAAATGTAAGTGGAATAAGAGAACCTTCCTTTTTTGTTGGAGGAAAGCCTTAACCACAGCTATAGAATATGAGTCGAGCCTGAGGATCCTGAATCAAGTAACAAAACATGAGAGCTTGTGTGAATTCCTCTTTAATCTCATTATAGGTTACCCTTCCGTGGATGGGAAGGTTAATGATTGACACTGTTCTTTCAAGAGATCAGTTGACGGTTGTAGCAAGTAAGCACAGTGTGATATAAAACAGACGTAAGTTGCACATGCCAAGAAAAATTCGCTAATATGTTACAGTTTGGCTCTAAAAATGCTCGCAATATGTCAAGCTTGTCTAGCAGATATGTGATTCTCTTTTAGCTAATATGTTGACCTAAGAAATCAACTCTCGATACCGCGAAAACAACACTTAAACGAATGCATGACAAAACCATACCACTGAAAGCGTTGAAAAACGACACGAAGATGCCTAATAGTGTTCGTCCATGTTCACACTAGCTATCGAAGTGCCATCATTATACAAGGATACAAATTAAATCCTTGCGAAAACCTTTTATAAAAATCATTTGAACGTCTAAACGGCGTTTTATACCAAACAACATACGTTAAAGGTCAAACAAACCTAAAGGTATGATAACAACTATTTTTGGAATGTCTTCAAAGTGACAGTAATTTAGTAGCTTTGCCGGTACTAAGGCCAGCCTTCGAGATTACTGCCTTATCACGTGGATGAGGTGAAAGTTATGCAGATGAGAAGTCGGAAAGCGGCCAGGTGAAGTAGCACTAGCTTAGTCGTCCATGGACTACATATTAAGACCAGTCTTGGTCACTTTTTGGTTCCATTCGTAGTAAAGAAGCGCATGGGATATTTGATAAACAAATAACACTAGCCAGCTTCATACTTCCCAACTTCACGCTTCGCAGTTGCGAGTTTACCCTATGATAAACGAAAAGATCGAAAATAAACAGAAGAACTAGTAACACATACTGCACTCGTTGTTTTATGTAATTCCTGCATATCACGATAATCAAGTTAACAATAGAATCGCATTGTCCAAAAACAGTGGCGAAAGATCACTTCCGGGAATGGGGTGGAGCTACATGGCTTTAAACATCCGTTAGCTCTGCCAGCCAAACATATGTTGGTATCGATATGCTTAGGACAGTCACTCGATGAGTGGTTGGGTCGTCATCGAGAAACTAAACGTAGTCTGCGTATCAGGACTCAAAATTCTTGACACTCCACGTCAAAGTTGTTGGTTGCATAGAACGTTCTTCTTCCTAATCATTCGAGTATCCGTGTAGAGGCACGTTATGAACAGTACGAATGACCTGATAAAATACGTAACATCTGCCTCAACTGTCAACGGGGAAAGACCTCACTATATCAGCACAGCGAGTGCTAGTGAATTCAGCTTAAAAAATAATTCTGCTTGAACAAAGGACAAGTTTATATATGCTGCATTCGAAGATGTGAAATAGCACCTACGTTAGATGTTTATTATGTAAGTGACTAAAAGTCTTTGATATGTGTTTAAATCTATGAAATAAAAACTAGAAATCAACAAAGTGGTTTCATAATACCATGTGAAAATGAGGTGCAATTACAACTATAACTTATGAGGTCAACCTGGTGCTAGTATATACATTTAAACATGATATAACAAATAAATAAAATTTCTGAGCGAAAATACCTCAGGGAAATGAAATAAAAGAACATTAAAGTCTCTATCTGAGGCTAAATGGTGCTGACACTATAAGGACTCTAGAAAAAAGTTAACTTATAAATGTAAATGTATGCGTAGGTAAATAGCACTCAGGTTTACCAAAAACATGTAGCTGCTGTGGAAAAATACCAAAATAACAACCACTTACGATTAGTCAGAAATAGATATTATGTTATGTTATTATATTACCACTTAATACACGTGCGTTTATGAGAATATAGTTTGCTTGCATAATAAACTCTTGAGGTAGATGATTAGTTCTCTGGATGACTTTCACACCCAACAGAATCAGTTAAATGAGGTAAATAACTGCGTTGCAGTGAGTTTGGTTGAGAGTGACTTTAAGAATGCAGATGCATCTGATGCAATAAAACCAAATAAATATCAGTCCACACAATCACTGCAAGAAACAAAGTTCAGAATGACAACTAGTACAACGGTGTTATATGTATGGGCTAACAGAAAAGTAGAACATACCAGTAACACCATATGCAATACAATCATATCAATGATACGTTTAAGCAGTATCAACACACAATGCATGGATAACGTGCTGGTGCGAAAAAATTGCAACACACGTAACACCAATAAGCTTTTATAGGAATATGGCGTCTTTAAGTCAGCCTGCACTTGTGTCATAGTATTCACTCACTCGAGTAATGTAGATGGTTTGCATTACATTTTATTACACTTCTGTAAATATACAAGAACACCTAAATATGTCATTACAATGCAACGTTGGTGAGCATTTAAACTTTGCTAAAATAAATATTTCACTGGTGCTTTTTATTCGCTAGGCTAATGAGTTTTAATATTATATGAACAACATTTGTTATATGAATAGACTTCAGGATAATGTTTTGCCTGCAAATGATTAAAAAGTAACCAGTCTCATAAAGTCGTGGTAGGAATGAAACTATTTCCAAACAACCTTATCCTTTACTTAAGCTCAGAACGATTTAGCAAACCATATTCTGTTGTATTTAAACTGAGTACCAACTCCAAAACAAGAGGACGCGGATACTAAAACAATTGAACTAAACGTTATGGTGTTGTGTAGAGAACCTAATGAAGACTATCTTACCAGAAAGCAATTTCGAGTAAAAATGGCCAAATATACATAAGGTTTCATTTAATGTCAACTTTGCCTGAAGCCCCTCTAGGGTTGCTACCGGTCCCAAGAACGGATAAATGAGGAGCGTTGGACACGGGATCAGGAAACCTGCATCCCGTAAAACAACAACCTTACTAAAAAAATCGCTAACTAGTAAAAACCTTTGTAATAACTTTAACTCTGCTTTGGGAGTTGAAAGATCTGTTATGACACCTTATGGTGTAATTTGAGTTCCTTCGAAAGCCACGAGGCCTATGTCACTTCTGACTACCAAAGTAACCATTAATATAGGTACATGGAATGTCCGCACAATGTGGTAGACAGGGAGAAGCATACAAATTACCGAAGAAATGAAAAGATACAACCTGAAAATACTTGAAATAAGTGAAACATATTAACTTCAAAATGGAGAGCGAAGTTTATCGTCAGGAGAAGTAGCACCATTGTTGTCTCAAGAATCATGGAATGCCCTTATAAGATGAAAACCTTATGGATACGGAATCATCAAAGCATTCTTCAAGACGAAGAAGAAAGATTTAGAATTAATGTCATCCAGTGCCATGCACCCACCAACGAATTTCACGAGGATGACAGCGTGGACAGGAGAATATTATGGAGCCTTCTAAGACGGTATGGCGTACCCGAAAAATGAGTCAACATATGGATTTCTTACGTCGAAACTACATTGTAAGATCGTGCATTGAGGTCAGCTTACAGGTTCATTCGGAGGAAAGACCGGTGTTAGACAAGGCTGCTTACTCTCGCCCTTCCTCCTCCTGCTGGTGGTTGACTGGATCATGAAGACTGCAACATCTCAAGGCGATTTCATAATACATTGGGCAACATGGATATAACTAGACGACTTGGACTTTGCATATGTTCTAAATGACTCTTCTATCCCACACACAGCAACAGATGCAGATGAAGATGGACAAGGTAGCAGCAACCTCGGAAGCCATTAGTATTCCTCAACATACACAAAACGAAAATCAAGATTCTTTGATACAAAACAAACAGTAGCCCAATTACACTTAATTGGGTGAGAAATTCTGGAAGATGTAGAAACCTTTGAAATACTTAGGCAGCATCATCGATAAACAAGGAGAGTCTGATCTGTGGCAGATGTGAGGATGCGGATTGGACAGGCAAGAGCGGTATTTCTACAAGTGAAGGACATTCAAAACTGAAAGCAACTGTTAGTCAACATTAAAGTCAAAATTTTCAATACAAATGTGGAGACATGTTCTGTTGTAGGGAGATGAAACTTGTAAGTAGAACTACGAAAAGCATCCTTCAGAAGATACAAGTATTTATAAACAACTGCCTGCGTGGGATACTTCGGGTACGTTTACCGGATACCATCAACGACAATCTCTTATGGCAGAGAACAAATTAATCGAGGGAAGAAATTATGAACAGACGCTGGAGGTGGATTAGTAATACACTGAGGAAACCACCGAATTGCTTCATAAGACAAGCGTTAAAATGGAACTCTGAAGGCCAAAGGAAATGAATGAGACCCAAGAACACATTGAGTCGGTAATCAGAGACAGACATGAAGAGAATGAAGAGCATTTGGGAAGAGCTGGAAAGGAAAGTTCAGGACAGAGTTTGTTGGAGACTGCTATTTGGCAGCCTATGCTCCACATGTGATAGCAGGCATTGATTGTTTGAGTGATTCATATAACGTTAATGTAAACAAAAGGGACTATACGTTTTCACGGATATTATCGTAAAACAAACTCAGCAACTTATGGATAATGCTATGACAGTAAATTGTTTAAAACAAGTCAGAAAAGCGAGGTTTTAGAGCTACAGCATCAGTACTAACGGTTATATAATCATTTCTGTCAATGGTTAATGGAGGGCACTACAATCTTTGTTATCCTTAATTACTTTAGGAAGACTCAGTTAATTTGTGAATTAACGTTAAAAATTGGAACGGACTCACCTGGACTAGATATTGCAGATCACCACACTTATTCACTCGAAAATTTCAGTTGACAGGTGGTAAAAAACTATGACACCCTGTAGCAGCTACTGATAACCGTGGACATAATACTTTACTTATTGTCCAATCTTCGTGTATATGCTCAACTATAAGAAGTTGAATTTAACGGCTCGCTTGGTTTCGGATTGTTTGCTTCATTCTAATCATTTTAAAATACCTTTCTTCTAACTATTCGCTTTTGACTTCTATAGAAATAGGTCTGATTGATTTATGCCATAGGCTTAACTATTTACCTTATTCCTATCGCATAGTTAGTGGCGTGGTGTACTGCCTGATGGCTTGTTTATTTTGGCTCACCCTAACTTTAGTTGCCAGGTTTCATAATTAATACAAAACTGGTTAATAGTTAAAGCGTATTTAAGATGGTAATAATAATGAATTATAGACACACCAACACACGCCATGTTGCCACCAGTCTAATGAAGTAGACTTATTAGTCTGCTATTATCAGCACCGTTCTTTACTTGCCATCTTCAAACAAAATGACATTCGTTGGGCATTAAAGATGGACGACAATACTAGTGATAGGGTTAAGTATTGCAATGACCCCACACTCTTCATTATACGCATGTTTTATCTATCTCATTTTGTGTATGGATTCAGTGGATACACAGAAAGTTCTTAGTGTGTAGGTAACACATTGAACAGTAAAACAGAAGCCTTTGCCAAAATCATAATTTAAAAATTTTCATAAAATCTGATAAAATATTTAATTGTGCATGTATTCAGTGTGATTTTATCTAATTAAATATTTACCTTACACATTTTTGTCTGATATTTTAAACTTACCTAGAAATGATAATTTTAAGAAAATGAATACAAAAGTACACGATTTAACGATAGAAAACAGCTAAGCAAACAGATATTTTATTTTCTATTTCTATGCAGTGATCTTTAGATAGAAAAGAGAGTAGACAAGAAAGTTAAGAAACGATGAAACCGAAAAGAAAACTGAATCAATCAATCATACACACACACACACACAAATTAACTATAGTCAAATATAATCAGAATAATAAGTAAATAAATATGAAGGAGACAATGGGATTGGTTTGTTGTTTGCCTGGTGAATTTCATTTAGTTTAAAGAAATCTAGAATGACAAAACTTTGAATTAATTTACCACAAAAATAAAAGTATTAAAATGTGATAGTAGAGACTGTTATTGAATTGATGATGGATTGAGTGAATGTCGTAATCGCCTGGACTCACTCTTCAGGCTAGACTAACGTAGTTATTCCACAGCAACTTCTTTTGAAAATAATCAATTATTTAAATTTATCTTCAAAGAACAATTTTAATCGTAAGAACGTACACTCTCGAGAACAATTTTAACCTGTGCTTGAAGATCATTTACATTCCTCATTAACTTCATGAAGAGATCATTGATATCAGGTGTTAAGTCTCGTACTTGATAGCTTGACTAGCCTGCAGACAACTTCAGCACTCGAACGCCTTGAACCCACCTTAGTCGCAAATTTAGGAGACAATTAGACAGGAATCTTTATTCCAGTAAAATAGAGAGTTACGTACAGAACATTCGTATGTTTATAGTTTCTTGAAACAACAAAATCAGCATTATAATCCATCCAATCCGAACCAAGAAGTTTCATCTGTTACCTAAACAGAACACGCCACTTAGAGATTTTGGAAAGGTTCTGTTGATCAGTGATTGTAAGGAATGTCTCAGGCTCTTTCATAGGTTCTGGAAGCTTCGTTGAGGTTTATGGAAGCCGTCACAACATCATGAATTTATTTACTTAACAGACTATTGTGTCTGTAAACGTTTTTTCACATGAACTCTGTGAAACTATATGATCATAAAAATTAATCGAAAAGCATTGGGTATAAGAATAAATACCTTATAGGAACCATTTTCATTTTGAAAATGAATATACGACACGTGGTATCTGTATATAAGTCGTATGAGAAATAAACAATATTATTAACATGCTTATCATGCATAGTCCTAGAGCTTCAGTTTGAATGTGTTGTGACATCAATTAGGCGAATTTCAGACAACCTCAATTTAAAGTACTCTTCAGAAAAGCTCTTAATTCCATTTACATTTATGGCCATCACTCGTCGATACTTTTGTAGTTTGCAAATTAAGAATGTTTTATTCAATGTAGCGGGAAAACAATTTTATATAGTTTTTAAAGATAGTTTACTAACAAACTGATGTCAACCAAAATGAAGTATTCTTAATACACCTGTTCTCCTGAAATTTTAGAAACACCTGAATCTGTATATAATTGAAAATCAAGACAACTCATCGTACTTAGAATGGTACTCGGATATTGATTCACAGTCCCATAGTTCACATTTTCAACTCTTGAAGGTAAGGTGGTCATTGCAAAGAATTATTGACGAAGTGAAATAAAACAGCTATTCGTTATTTCCCGATTTTCACTGATCCTCTAACTACAAACTGTCTGTAATGAAATGTATCTCAAACTTCACAATCTATGCACTACTACACAATAATATTTCAAAAATCTCTCTATTAATGTCGTATGATCTTTATTTGACGACATTTATGAGTAAAGAGTTCATTGTCACGAAAGATTTTATTTGAAGTGATTTATTACGCAAGTACCGTTTACCCTCATCAATGATATCTACGTCTTGACAAGATCGGATTCCAATACGTTTTTGCCCCTCAACTGACTATGTTTTAGTGTTCTTGTGATTGTTGAATACGATGTCACCGATTCATTTAAGTTTGAAGCTCTAGACAGCTGCTTTAACCAAGTATGAGGCACTCTGTCACTCCCTGTACATATCCCCACTAGATCCAGAGATTCCACAGTTATCCCGATGCTTTGACTGACGAGCTGCTATCTACTGGGTGACATTACTAACACCGGTCAATAATAATAATAATAATAATAATAATAATAATAATAATAATAATAATAATAATATAGTGCCATCTACTGATATTTAAGTGCATACCTCAGACTCCTATTTGTTCATACAACGATAAACCTACTAAGATGTCTAAGAAGAAAGGGAATGATGAAGGAGAACTTCACTTTTCGAAACAAACTTCTCTTAATTCATTTACTTTCCGTTTACAATTAAAAAGTTATGATTTAATAAAATTGATACTTTATTGTTGTGTCACATTTTTACTAATTTTTCACCAATAAGTAACAATATTCTTGTTGCGTAGAGTCAGAAAACCCCTTGAAACAAGTTCAAAAAGGCGTAGAAATTAATAGAAAACATTGTGTCCAATCAGCACGCGGATAGTATTTTACCAGAAAATTCTAGACAATGAGAAGTCACGTGATATATCTCCGATTGGACAGTTATCTTACTACTACTGTGTTTAGTAGGATATAGAAATCTCTAGAAGCCTAAAGAATACTTATGGTAACATAAATACTCTAGTTTCTGTACATAAAGAACCTCGAACACCATATGTGTTAGAGCTTATGGCAGATTGTCTTCGGAATTGACCACTTCTAGTGGTGTTCGTCAAGGTTTTCCGCTATCTCCATTTTTATTTAATTTTATCATGGACATACTTTTAGAGTTAACATTCTCATCGTCTGATTTCTCTGGGGTTGACCTCCTTCCAGGAGATAAACTTACTGACTTAGAATATGCCGATGATATAGTTCTACTGAGTGAAGATGCTGATAAAATGCAGAATTTTTTGACTACCTTAAACTTGAATGTAAGCATGTTTGGGATGCGATTCTCCCCATCCAAATGTAAAATGTTACTTCAAGACTGGCTTAACTCGGCACCAAAGTTAGTGATAGGGAGTGAAACTATTGAATGTGTTAACCGTTTTACTTATCTCGGGAGCCTCATTAGTCCTAACGGTCTGGTGTCCGATGAAATCTCGGCACGTATACATAAGGCCCGATCGGCTTTTGCTAACCTGCGTCACTTGTGGTGTAGGCGAGACATTCGTTTAATGACGAAAGGACGCGTTTACTGTGCAGCAGTCAGGTCCGTTTTACTTTATGGATGCAAAACATGGCCTTTAAGGATAGAGGATATTCGTAGGATCCTAGTATTTGATCATAGATGTCTTCGAAACATTGCTCGTGTTTGCTGGGACAACCGAGTAAGCAATGCATGGGTTAGTAATAGAGTACTAGGCAAATACGGTAAGTCTATTGATGAAGTAGTGAATCTTTACAGGCTGAGGTGGTTAGGACATGTGTTGCGTATGCCTGACCACCGTCTACCTCGACGAGCAATGTTGTCTGGTGTGGGAGTAGGCTGGAAGAAAGCTAGGGGTGGCCAAACGAAAACATGGCACCAATCCATGAAGTCATTGACAATTGGGCTGAGCCATGTTAATAGATGTAGACTACCTGGTTGGGGCCCACACGGATGATCGTAACAAATGGTTAGAGACCTTAGGTGATATGGCTCAAAATCGATTGCAATGGCGCAGGTGCATCCACTCCTTGTCTTCCTCCAAATTCTAGTTTTTGAGCTTATTATAATTTTCTCTTTACTGAATCACTTTTTATGTCAAATCTCATCTTTGATCTCTATGCCTTTCCATTAGTCCTTACTCTGTTACTACCTTCCCCTACTCTGGGATTTGGTCCGACAATTTAATCTTTATCTGCTAAGTGAGGCATGGCAACTTGAACTGATGTACGCATGTACAAAGTTCTACGTTGTAACTGACTGACTGACATAAAGAACCTTGCAGTAAAGTGTTATTTTGCTGTATTTCCTGTCTTCTCTCTCGTGTTCACGTTGAAGTGTAGTTTTAGCCTGGGGACCTGAATCAAAGCCTAAGAGTCGAATCAAGTGGTTCACCTAGACGAGATAATAATTGACGTCAGAGATTTCGCGGTAGAATAAAGAATTCAAATCACGCGTCACAACAATTCTAACAATTAAATCATCTCTAATTTGTTATTTTTCTATTTCATTATCAACAATAAAACTATACAACATATTCATATTATGTTTAGTTTGTACAGATTGTTTAGTGAATGGAAGTTCTGTTTTCAAGCAGTAACATTATTTGTAATAAAATGACACAGCGATCTAGAATTCTGCTAAGAATGTAATGAAAATTATTATTCTTAAGAGAACTAACTCCGCCTGGAGCCCTCTAGGGTTGCTGCTGGTCCTAAACCGGGATAAAGTTGGAGGGTTGGGCATGGGGTTGGCAATCCTATCCAGTAAAACAACAACCTTGCCAAAAAACGCTAACCAGTAAATCCTTTATAACTATTTTAACTCTTCCCAGGGAGTAAGAAGGTCCGTTATGAGGCTTCATAGTGAAAGTCGAGTTTCTTCGGAAGCCACGAGGCCAATGCGGCTTCTGACGACCAGAGCAACTATTAATATAGACACATGGAATGTCCGCACGATGTATGAGACAGAGAGAACCATGCAAATAGATGAAGAAATGAGAAAATACGACCTGAAGATACTTGGAATACGTAAAACTCATTGGTACAAGATGGACAGCAAAGATTATTCTTAGGAGAAGTACTTCTATACTCCGGATACGAAGAAAATGCCCCACACACAAAAGGAGTAGCACTAATGTTGTCCCAAAAAGCAAGAAAGGACCGTTATATGATGGGAATTACATGGATCTAAGATCATCAAAGCATTCTTCAAGATAAATAAAGAGGGGACTACAATGAATGTCGTCCAGTGCTATGCACTCACCAACGACAGACACGAACACGACAAAAACCAGTTCTTTGCAAGGCTGCAGTCAACCATCGATAAATGCTCAGCCAAAGACCTGATCATCCTGACGAGAGATTTCAATACCAGATATGAAGACATCATGAGACGACATGGACTGGGATGGAAGGGAACGAAAACAGTGAGAGGTTTGCAAACCTATGTGTCTTCAACAAAATGATTATAGGTGGCGCCATATTTTTCCACAATCGCATAAACAAAGCTACATGGGTTTCACCTGACCACATTACGGAGAACCAAATCGACAACATGTGCATCAATAAGAAGTGTAGGAGGACCGTGGATGACCTGAGAGCAAGGAGAGGAGTTGACATAGCTTCGGATCATTATCTGGTGGTGGCTAAAATGAAACTGTGCATGGAGGTCAGCTCACAGATTCATTCGGAGTGAAGACCAGTGTTAGACAGGGCTGCTTACTCTCGCCCTTCCTCCTCCTGCTGGTGGTTGACTGGATCATGAAGACTGCAACATCTCAAGGCAATCTCATAATACAGAGGGCAACATGGATATAACTAGACAACTTGGACTTTGCATATGATCTAAATGACTCTTCTATACCACACACAGCAAGAAATGCAGATGAAGATGGACAAGGTAGCAGCAACCTCGGCAGCCACCAGTTGGCCTCAACATACACAAATCGAAGATCAAGATCCTTCGATACAAAACAACAAACACTAACCCAATTACACTTGATTGACGGAGAAATAACTGGAAGATGTAGAAACCTTTACATACTTCGGCAGCATCATCGATAAACAAGGAGAGTCTGATCTGTGGCAGGTGTGAAGGTGTGGATTCGAAAAGCGAGAGCAGCAAATCTTCGACTGAAGGACATCTGGAACTCAAAGTAACTGTCAGTCATTATTAAAGTCAGAATTTGTAATACAAATGTGAAGACAGTTCTGTTGTATGGAGGTGAAACTTGTAAGTGGAACTACGAAATGTATCATACAAAAGATACAAATATTATAGACGACTGTCTGTATAAAGTACTTCACATCCGTTGGCCAGACACCATCAACAACAATCTCCTATGACACAGAACAAATCAACCACAATTCAGCCGAAGAAGAAATTATGAAAAGTCGCTGGATGTAGATATATCAAACATTTAGGAAATCATGAAACTGTGTCACAAGACAAGCACTAACATAGAAGCGTAAAGGCCAAAGGAAAAGAGGATGACCTAAGAACACATTGAGTCAGGAATCGGAGACAGACACGAAGAGAATGAAGAGTACGTGGGGAGAGCTGAGGAGGAAAGTTCAGGACAGAGTTGGTTGGAGACTGCTGGTCGGCGGCCTATGCTTTACATGGGATAACAGGCATTGACTGATTGAAGAAAACTGCAAAAAAAAAAAGTTCTAGGAAAGTCATGTCTATGTGGAAGCTTCACCGTAGATCTAAATGAACAAATATCTGTGGCTAGTTACATATTGCAATTATTCGGAGTAATTTTCAATGTATTAGATGTATATTTCTAGGCCATACCTGCGGCGACAGAAGTTTACTTGAAAATGTGAAGCATGTTATTTTCACTACTATTTACATTGTGAGCATCATCTTTTCAGATATAAGTTATCTGAAATCCAAGAATCTGATGATGTTTCTCTTCAGTATAGTGAGAAGAGCGACATCGTCATTAGACTTTAAGCTTTCTGCTTATAATCTTATCGCTCTTCAAACGACCTGTCAAGCGCGATAGAACTTTAAGGGACAAATGGCCGGGCAAGTACATCACTTAAATCACATCAAGGTAACAGGCAGGGTCAAAAGTATTGTATATGTAAGGATATCTTGGTATTCGGAGGAGATACTAGTGGATGAAAGGGAAGTGATTGATGTGATTTTAAAATTATTACGAAAGATGCAGTTGTGAAGCTTTCCTACGATATAATAAAACAAGCCTCCCTAATTTCTATTAACCTATTGTCTTCTTTACCTAAGGGATCAGTTAGTACTGACCAAAGTAATGTTGTTTTATCCTTAGAGTTAATCAAATGTCAGAGTAATCAACTGGTATGAAATCTGTTTTCGTGATTTTCAAATAATTGCCTTCATCAACATCTAACACATCATGCAGTGAGTCTTAATATCAAACAACTTTGAGAAGTTGGAAAATTATCGCTTTACCGATAAGATGTTTCGTTTGATATGAAGTGATTCCTTAGTGTAGTGATAACAAAACTTATTTTATTCATCACTGCATACATGATTATAGTTAAGAATTCCGGGGACAAAATATGTTACATCACAACAAAATTCTCCCTTCATAAAGGCTTAACTTATAGGCATTATTCTATTTCTAATAATTTATAATTATTTCCTTCATCGCTGAATACATTTGATGTATGAAATCTGTAGTAATCTTGCATTTTTCTAAAGAACATTGGAAAAAAAAACATGGAAATTACTTTGCTGGTGGTACTGTATAGTGATTTATGTATTTCACCTTAATTAGACATGAAATAGGTTGCAAGGACTTTATAAATGGATGTAAAAACAGGTGATTAACTGACACAATTAATTGATTGAATTTTACTCAAATGTCATGCCAATAAAAGCACATTTGTAAACAATCGTGACTGCGAAGTTTAAACAGGGGACAGTGAATAGAGTAGACGCATATAAAGTTGGTTGTTGGACAAGTAGTTTAAGGAGAAAGCTCAATGATTTCCATCAGATACTTTAATTCTAATTACGCATTTTGTTGACAAGTGATAATTAGTAAGAAACTGTAATGCTTTCTCCCATGTTCAATAGGTGTATTGTATCCAGGATTTTTTTCTAGCCATTTTACTGCTTATTCAGCGAGTGAGTGATGCATATTACAACCTAAATTTTATTGGATATTTTAATAAAAACTATCGAAGTTATTCACACGTATCGGATGAAAAATACAAAAATACTGAAGATTACGGATTGAAATGAAACCTCCAATAAAAACTAAGCTGTAATATACATGATTCATTCACTAACTGAATAGAACAATGATCTGCAAATTCTGAATACAACACACATATAGTAGAAATGGGAAATATTTTGAACAACCTGGACCAATTGACGAAATGTCAATTTTTTTCAAAGCTAACTAACCATTACTTATATTTCATAATATAATGACTGAGACATTATCCAATCTCAGGGGAAGATTACAAAAATACAAATATATGTATATTTATACATAGATGAAACTGTATTGAAAAAAAACATCCATCTCATGCACCCACATTACATATACACAAGGTATTACGATAAAATTCTTCTTCTTCTTCAAATGAGAATACCAATGTTTGTTATTATCATGAAATAGTGATTATACATACATATACAGTGTATGTAGATTTGTCCCTTGATATTAACAATGATTTGATGTAGAAGAAGATAGAAATGGTTAATGAATAGCTACATAGTTCCTTTTCTCCTTGAAAATATGTTAAAATTAATGAGAATGTACAAATTACAAAATACTGTTGGAAGTAATCATCTTTTAATAAACTTGTTAAAATTAAGTGATGTCACTTATTAATTTCATCTGGTTGTTATTTACAACTGAACGTAAAAAAGTTGATAACGTAATTTGTAATGCAAAATTGTAATACTATGCAATACATATTATAATGTAAAGAGATCATATATTGATGTGGAATAGAAGTTGTTGTTTTAGAAAGAAAAATATTTCGCTACTAATTTAAATTATAAGTAGTTTGTTGCACGTAAATAGAATGAGCACAGTAATATAAGTGTAGTTTTAATGAATCTATTTTAAATTTTCGACAGTAATCAAAGTTATATAGGTTCTGATGCTAATACATCTTAATTTATATATATATATATGCATATAATACTAATAAATATTTCTTGTAATCTTATAAAAAAGTTAGTTGAATTCAAAAAAGTTTTCTGGGCACAGTGAAAAAAATGTCAAACATCTGTTTCAATTGTTTTATTCAATGAATGTTGTCGTTGTTGTTTAGGAGTAGAATAAACTCTAGGCATTTTCGTCTTCTCAATAGTGCTACTTCTAGTACTATCACTTACATGTTGTTTAGTACTGTCAAGACTAGAAATCAATTGAACTTGTGGATTAATAGATGTTTTAACATCTGATAATTTTATATTTGAAGTTGAGGTGTTAACAGTCATTTGGAGGACAGGTCGATTACATTCGGAGAATGATTTTTGTGATGATGTGGTTTGTGTAGTTTCTTTTCCTTTACTTATATTTTCGCTACAATCAAGTCTATCGTATCTATCCACCGGAATTTCATCGATATCTTCTTCTAAATAGTATTTTGCATGTGAAGGTGGATTGCTTTTAGAATCCTCAGCTTGATTTTCATAAGTTTCATTTATTGTCTCATGTAGACAACTTAAAAATTTTCCTGTGGACTGTCCATCAATTTTAAATGGTTGATTATATTCTGGGTTATTTCGTTTTTTTGTCTTTATACATAAAGGTAGGGATAAACTACGAGTAATTTTACTGACGTTTGAAACTGGACTGGGATCGTTACTATCCGGATTCATTAGCTGTTGCTGTTGTTGTTGCGGTAAGACAAAAAAATTTTCTCCATTACTTTCAACGTGAGAATTGTCTTGCATGCTTGAATATTTTGAAGTGGAGTGAGGAAGACTGAAATCATTTGCAATCGATGATTTTTTCAGCTCTTCATTGTTAATATTAATCCCTGAATTCATGAAACTATAAGTAGTTTCTTGTGGGAACTGAATTGCTGTTTTTGGAAGTAGAAGATCATCATATTCATTGCATTCTTTAAGCGATAACTTATCTTCATTCGGTTTAGCTAAACAATTGTCTTCTTGAGATATATCAGGTCTTGTTGTCAATGATTTAGCGCGTTTTGGTTGTTTTTCATTAAGGATTTGGTCACTCGTAATCATTGTATCTGGTTTTTTGCACTGTTGTCTTTGTTCATTTATCAAAGATCCGGTATCACATTTACCATTTGAATTCAAACTACTTAAACTTAGATTAGCGTAACTAGTACACGATTGAACATGAATAAATGTTTGCTTATCTTCTGTTTCAGTTTCTCTATGATAAAAATAATTGAAATTTGAAACAATCACAGGTACTGGTAGAGCAATAGTTAGAACACCGGCAATAGCACATAATGATCCAACAAGTTTACCCCACATTGTTACTGGTCGCATATCACCATAACCTACCGTGGTCATAGTTACAACAGCCCACCAAAATGCATCTGGTATACTACGGAAATATGTTCTATCCGAGTCTACCTCAGCAAAATAAACAGCTGATGAGAAGAGTATTACACATATAAGTAAAAAAAACACTAATAATCCTAATTCACGTGTACTTGCTTTTAATGTTTGACCAAGAATTTGCAAACCTTTTGAATGTCTTGATAATTTAAATATACGAAAAACGCGAACAAGACGTATAACTCGCAGAATAGCT
This sequence comes from Schistosoma japonicum, assembly GCA_025215515.1. NCBI lineage: Eukaryota > Metazoa > Platyhelminthes > Trematoda > Strigeidida > Schistosomatidae > Schistosoma > Schistosoma japonicum. Next base: position 33,315,344 of record CM046063.1, read on the forward strand.
AGAGACATTGCTTGATTTTGACTCTTACTTTCATCTGCAACCATAGTGCCAACAGTAATAAAATAAGGAATGATAGCTACAATATCAATGAAATTCATGATATTTCTAAAAAATAGAATTTTCTCTGGTGATGATGCAAATCGAACAAGTAATTCAAATGTAAACCATACAATACAAATTGTTTCAATAAGAAAGAAAGGATCCACAACTGTAGGAATATCATCTTCTGTAATAAGAAGACATTTCATTGGATCATAATGTTGTCGACAATCGGTTAATGATTGAAACAGATCGTCTGTATTTTTAGATAATAATGTAAGATCATTTGTTGACGGATTGTTAATATTGTTGGATTCATTTCGCATCATACTGACATTGAAATTTGGCAATGGAATCGATACACCGTATGTAGATAAATTTACAAATTTATAATGTTTGAAAGACGGTAATGTTTCAATACAAAATATAATAATTGAAAGAACAATTACAAAGATAGAACAGATGGCGACACAACGTGCAGCCAATGAACTTTCAGGATATTCAAATAACAACCATATTTTTCGTTGAAATTTATTCTCTGGTAGAATTTTTACATCTTCTCTAATAAATCCTTCATCATCACGATATTTTTCAACAGCATCTTCATCAATTTCATAGAAATTAATTTCTTCAGTAAATACATCAATTGGTACATTGACTGGACGACGTAAACGTCCACCACTTTGATAATAATACAAAATAGCATCAAAACTAGGTCGATTTCTGTCGAAAAAGTATTCATTTCGTAGTGAATCATAATATCTATCTAATTTTTTAGGGTTACCTAATAATGTATTAGGAAATTTTTTCAATGTACTAAACTGTGTTTCAAATCGAAGTCCAGAGATATTAAGGACAACTCGTTGATTTTCACGTGTACAATGTGTTAGTGTATTGTGCAGATTTGTGATACGATGTAGTTGTAAATTATTTGCACTAGTAATTAAATCAGAATTGCATGAAGTTGATGTTGTTGTAGTTGCAGATGTTGTTGTTGTCTTTGCCAAGAGATTGTATGAAGTTGGTGGTTGTTCATCGGATTCATATGTTTTATTCCAATTAATAGGATTATCTAACAAATTCTCACTAAGTTTACTTTCTGAAATACTGTAGGGTAAATGGGATAGGTTAACTGAATTATGATTTGTTTGCAAACTCGTACCTGAGGATACTAATTTATTGTATTCATGTGCATCTGTTTGACTACGAGTTTGTTGTGTTACACATGTATCTTGCGATGAACTACACAATGGAGTATTCGTAGGGCAATGTGGAAATACACTACCCGTGTAATTAAATAGATTTGCTGGATTAGATAAACCTGTGCTGCCACCGCCTGCACCAACCATACCGCTGTATGGTCGTGTACCGTAGGATCTGAAGTAAAATTTACAAAAAGAGAAACGAATTAGAAGGATAATTGTTAAGTAATATTTGATTTTTTGTACAGTTTTCTAATTCGCTTTATGACAAATTGCAATCCACTGGCAAACCGTCGTAAATTCTCTCGCATAATGAGTTTAGGACCTTACAGTTGATTGAATTCTATACTATCCTATCATCAGTCCCTGATTGGGTTGTGGATGGACACTTCTAAAGAGTCCCATGCTAGAATTAAACAGCTGTCCAGTGCTTCTTGATGATAAATGGTTGTTTAACTCAGACCGATTAGTGATATTAAATTAGCATTTAACAATCTCCACCAGACTCTGTTATGAAATAGTAGTTAGACTTCGTATTTTTATTTTGAAGGTTGTACTGATGACAGTAACATTGATGAATCTCCACTCCAACTTTAATTTAGTTGACTTCAACCAAAATCAACGTACAGCCTAACATTAGCATGTGTTAGCTTAAATTACTACTCCATATTAGTACAATTAGATGAAAGTAACAAAACGAATGGCGAATTAGGCATATGTGAAATAATACTGAAAGTAATGAGTGAATCAATTTAGCCATTAAGATAGATTCTGACCCATGTCAATATCTGAAATCACCGATTACAGTTTTCCTTAAAGCCCTAACTACTTAACAGAATTCAAAAACGATCCATGAAATATTTTAACAATGTACTTGAATACATACATTATACCATGTTACAAGTGTGATAATGAAAATTTTCAATCGCATTGTTTTCTACATTAAAGTAGATTCTAATTAATTCAATTTTATCAAATACCGATTTCTATAGTCAAAAAGAATAGGTGTTCACAATTCTATCATTACACAAAATGCAATTTCATCATAGAATTAAAGTGACTAAAGTTTTATGCAAATATGTGCCATCAATGTGGCTCAGCTAGATGTACCAAATTTGAACACAAATTCGGTGAAAATTAGAGCTTGGAAAGGAAACTCTAGTGGTAATCACATTCTAGTATTCAGCATTAAGTCACTAAATTAACTGAAAGATGACCAAATGTGTTAGTTGTAATGCATCTATTAAACAGTCGAGACACTACAAATAGCTTGAAACTTATGTTTACTTGTTTTAAGATAATTGAAAAACCTGTAATATAGTGGCTAAACGTAATAATAGTTGTAGTGCAGCTGAAAAATGGAGTTCAAAAGTCGCGTTTGGCCCTAGTCAAGACTCTGTAGACAAATATACCTAAATCCTAGTGCTGGTGTTCACTTAAGTACGTAGTAACAATGGATAATGTTGTATTCTTTTGCACAAATGAATTAAGTCTCGGTCCCGGTTGGAACATCAACACAGATATAGAAGGTACATCTAAATTAAGAGTTCCTAAAATGATGAAACGCACTTGCTGAATTTCGCATACCAGACAATCAGTTTTAAGCATGCATGTAATGTAACGCTGTATTGAGACAATCTGCTTAAGATGCATTTATAGCAGAAGAATCAGATCATCTCAATGTTTACAACATTAACTGAATAATTTAAGAACCTTTGGAACTATAGGTAAGATGGTTTTGAAACCAGAAAATTGGCTGCTTAGTAACGAGTGCCTTAGCCATTGAAAAATTACTACATTCGGTGATTGAAAAGAAAACACTTTATTAACTAGGGTCTACATCACAAAATAAATTCACCTTTGGGGTTGTTGAATACAAAAGCTATATAATGTTATTTCAGTATCCTTAAATATTATGAATCTTCACCCTCGTACAAATTAAAGTCAATATGATGGCTAACATTTTGAATCACAATATTGATTTGTAATTATATATATATATATATATATATATATATATATATATATATATATATAAGTCACTGACAAGTGTACTAAGTCATGTTGGTAGATGTAGGCTGCGTGGTTGGGGTCCGCGAAACGAAAGTCACCAATGGTTAGAGACCTTGAACGACATGGCTCAGAATCGTTTGCAATAGCACAGGTGCATCCACTCTTTGTGTTTTCTCCAAATCTAACCTTCCGACTTCTCTATCTTTCTCCTTTCAAATTTATCTTACTGAATTATACTTTTCGAATCATATCTTCGATCCCTAATTTTGTGCATTACTGCTAATACTTCTACTATCGCTATCACTCTTGGATTTGAACTGACACTTGCGTCTCTGTGCTGATGTGGTATGGCAACCTGAACTGATGTACGTACGTACGAAGTTCTGCGTTGTATCTGTATGTCTATATATATATATATATATATATATATATATATATATTAATATATACAAAGGTTGTATAAGTGTTATCATCTGAACCCAGTAGTTTAGTGGACAATGGGGCAAGTGAAGTGAGTGCACTGAGTTTGAGTTACAGTGGGAACATTAACACCATTACTACTAAGTGTCTTCAAGTCCAACAGTCAGACATGATTAACTTTTAACCATATTCAAGAATCACCGTTGTTTCGAGGTAATAAGATTAATTGGAACATCAAGTAATGATAAGTGATCAGTTTTAGTCTCTCATAACACCAGTGAAAGGATGTAATCACACCCCATAGTTTGGTTTAAGTAATAGATCAGTTTGTGGACATTGGAAAGTTGAATACTTTTTAAACTAAGCAACATGCACTTCAGATAATAATTATTAATAAACTGTGAAGCATTAAACTACTGTTTTATCCTTGGCTTAAGATTTTCCAGAAATATGCATCCATACATTCCCAAAGTTTTCAATATTTGCTTCGTAATGAGTAAGTATTAGATTTCGACCATTAGGCATCATTTACTATACAATATCAATTTCAGAAGGTTCTTAATATCACACAACTTGCATTTATTATCACTGATGTTATCGTTCTCATGCTTAACATTCTTAAAATAAATTGGATAAGTTATCTGATCCTATTCCTAGTCAATAATATGTGAATAAATAATATATTTATTAAGGCCTTTATTCCTTTAAGAAAAAAAGGTTCTACAAAGTGAAGAAATTCTAAGCAGCGGTCTCATACACGAATGTTTCTCAAAGCTTCCATTTATTGTCATAAAGTTTCTTGTTTTATGTTTGTTTGAGTTAACTGATTATATCTGTCAGTGTATGTACCTACACGCTTTAATTAAATATTTAAAACCTACCGCAGATCCGATTACTGTGAAATTATGAAGAATCATCACAATAGTTCCTATATATTTTTTTCCTTTTCTCCGTTCACTGGAGGAATGACAGGCGATTTTCTATAAATTTTATGCATCAAATATATTGTACAATAAAAACTGATGTCACAGAGGCGCGAATGGGTGTGAATGGCATTTAATCACTACTTAAAAGTATTTTTGTATTCATTTTTTGGATAATCACAAATTAAATTTATAGAACGTGAATTGAATATTTCATTCGATGAATTTTCAATTCAATGTACTGCAATACATTGAATAAGACTAATATTACAATCCACATATACATTTGACAACTTCATTTATTTGTAAAGGTATTATTAAAGAATTAATGGAATACGAGATCAGTTAAAGAAAGCGTCCGCTTAAAAGTATACTACTACGTCTGTTGAGTGAAAATAAGTATATATATATATATATATATATATATATATATATATATATATACAAGGACATTCCGAAATTTTCGAAGTTGGCATTTTACCATTGGAACATCAAAATGTTACAATAAATACTAAGGAACATATTTTCAGATCATTCAGAGTCAGTTACGATTCAGTGTTTCGATACTAGTCAGTTTATTCGTTCTAAAGAATTATGCAATTTGTTTATATGCAAAATTAGTTAAACGACTGTGACACTTTACTGATTGTTTGACCGATACATGTGGATATAAAGGAAAGTTAAGTTTAGCATATAATACATTAAGTCACATTCTAATCTGCAAGTTCTATTAAATTACAAGAATTTATACCCAAAAACTACTTTTGTCAGTAATTTAATCTCTGTTGTCAAATGTCATTTCACTGATAACTAAGTTCATCCGCTTGAAATTCATGTATTTGCTTTAAAATACTTTGTCATACTAAAATATAAGCGAAAATTTTGTGAAATGTATGCTCATTTTTACTGACACTTTCTAATTTAGACTAATAATGGATGAATATTTTGACCTAGCATAAGTATTTCTAGCACTATACAGATATAGATTCATCAGAAATTTAACTGAGGTTAAAGCTGTGATCATTATCTCCCAATATAGATTATAATTACCTAGCATTCGACATTATCGTACTCCACGATTAACAACTTTTCCCTGGAACCACTTAGACCAGTGGTCCCACTATAGCTTGATCGATAAAAGTCCATCTTTATTATGAGGACTAGATAAGAATCGCACTAAACAATATATGGTCAGGTTTGACGAAGATGACTCAGCAGTAACGGTCTTGAACTGCTAAACCGAATAACCGGAGATCAAATTTACTAGAGACCATTCATTTCTTTAAAATTACAGGTACGACTTGTTGTGAGTGAATATTGGCAAGAAACCTAGATCAGGAATGATTTCCTGCCAACTACACTGGACCATTTAACATCGACTATCATGAATTTTCTCACACTGATCACTGAGTGATATTCAATATCATTTTTGATAGGTCGTTAGTGGCGATAAAATTCTATGAAACTGGTCTGTGGTTTCAAAACACACGCACTATTTTTTGATGTTAGGTGGTCAGAGAAAGTCTGCAGAAAACATTGATTGAATTATGTTTCATACACTTACGATCTTGAGTAAGCCAATGCTTTGCTTGGGATTCAGTTCTATAATCGAATTCAAATTGCAGATGAGCATTACTGTAACAAGTACCACTTATAACTAGATACCGGATATAAATCGTGCAGAATTACACCCTCTTCACTTTCAACAACTACTTCCAAACACCTTTTAAATTTACATTTTTGAGCTAGATTTTAAAAAACACTTATTTTAAACCAATAAAGAAGAATAAATTGATTGTTATATCGATTTATTTCTTCCACACTGGACACAAAGAACAATTTGTTTATTGTTCTGAATATCGATTTATCTAGTGATACCGTTCACCTTTTACACAAGTAGAGTTTCGGTGTATAAACGTTGCCTTCGACCACTTTTACTTTCACTAAATCAATTACAAAGATTAAAGTCGACTGAGTGAAGCAATACTGAAGTAAATCTAAACAATATCCGATTATTCATTCGTTTTGTATATTATATAAAATAGCTGATATAAATCAAGGGAAATGGTTTGCAATTTTCTTAATTTTCAACATACATATTTGTTGCAGAAAAGGATAGATTATGAAAAGCCATTAAAAATTCCTAATAAGGCACCATATAACATGATAAGCATATAATATTTGGGATACTTAGTTCCGCTTATATATATATATATATATATATATATATATATATATATATATATATGGTACGTGTGGGAGAGATTATCTACAGTGTTTTCATGTTAATTAAATATATCATACGCAACATTTTCGCGCATTTATCGTTCTCATTCAATTAGTGAATGCTTCATAATAAAGTGAAATTCTCATCCCTTTCCTAAGGATGTTTCACACCGGACGTATTCATGATAGACAGTTCACTGATAACTTTAGTCTTCATGTTGAATTTAGTTGATTTTAAAACTTAACAAATCATTTATTTTGATATTGTAATGTTTATAGTTCATAAAGGAATAATTCTTACTAATGCTGCCTATGAAGAAAATTGACATAAAGTTTATGCGCAGTCAGCTTATCGAATTTACTAGGAGAATTATTCGTTTAGACATTTAATGGCTATAACTAACTATTATGTAATGTCGAGTGAAAGTTAAGAGTCGATACAGTCAAAATCCTGCTGGTTTCTAATATTGATTCACTTTGGTAAAAAAACATATCTATGTATAATTTACCAATGTCAGCTAGATAGTGCCATTCGCTTTCATTACTTTATTTCACATCATTATAAATGCCCTTGGAAAAATTAGTATTAATTTGGAACTAGTCACCTGATGGATTATGTACTGTTGCCTTACTTGAACGTCACAGGGGCCAAATTTCAGAGTGAGTATCAACACTGAGGTTTAGTTAATTTTGCCTGATGAACCCTAAATAAGACAAAACATTCATCCTGTATTCTACTCCTAGGCACATTCCAACTATACCAAAAACAGCAGTATATTCGAAAGATTGCTGTCAATCAGAAATCACTTTCGTTTCCAGACAGACACAAATATTATTACGAGAAAATTGCCATAACTTATAGACATATATATATATATATACGCAAGTTTGCAAAATCAAATATGAATTTGTAAACAAATCAAATATTTTATGTAACTCTTTTCTTAAGCTATAAGATTAAGTTCCGTATGATTGGAAACCACTCACATGACAAACTGACTGAGACGGTTGTCGATTAAAATATTTCATAAACAAGTAATAGATTATAAGATAATCAAAAGATGAATGTATCAAAAATTATTTAGGGCTAGAAACAATGTTCAAAATAAAACACTGGACCTGGACAGAAAAATCAATAAGCAGAAATAAACGGAATGCACAATTGAAGAGTATATCACGACTTAAAACTTAAGAGTTTTCATCATGCCTATTTGGTAAAACTAGACTATGTTATATAAGCAATCGAATGCAAGATAGTCTCTATAAATTTTACACACAATTCAGAATGCGTTGACAGCTAGCTTATACTTTATACAGATCTACGTGAGACATTCCCATAGTGAATTCTTAAAATATATAAAATAATAAATATAGTCCTGTTGCCTCAGCCACGTAACATTGTCTTACAATCAATAAAGGTCGTCGGTAATGTATGGTTACTACAGAAGTGCTAGTTACTAATACAAAAGACACAAAACATAGTGAAAAATCCAGCTCAAAATATCACATTAATTGCTTATTTGAAAGCTAGCAGAAAGTAACTTGATTTATTGACTTAATGAGTGTAATGATCATTAGATTGTGAGTTTAATAAATAATTAGGTTAACTATGATCACTACCAAGACTTCAGTTTTATCTTGGACTAATAAACTTCACTCTACTTTGACAAAGTTGGCCAGTATCTCGGAGATTCTCATTTAATTTTCAAGACAGATGTTATAATAAACTGGAATCAGTTGAAATTTCATTACAAAATTATGAAGTATTGATCAGCAATTTGTCCTAGTTTTAAACTTCTTAGCAGTGTACGCTGCATGACGTAATAAAAGTAACAAGTTGAACAACAAACTAGTTAAAATAGTCGTATTCGTAGTAGCAACAGTAAAAAGTAAACACCAGATAGTTTGGTTTGGGAAAACAAAGTTCAACAGTGTGTAGTAAGAAATGAAGAAACTTAAGATAAAGAAGTTGAGGAGTGAGTGATTCTAAGCTGTCACTAAATGTATTTAACCAACCGTCAAGCTTATCCAACAGACCCCATTTTTATAGTATAGACCTAATGACATGACTTGAAATACCAGTAAATGACTTCACTAATTGATCCAGTATATTGATCTAGTTCTGCTGCAAGCTTACTTCCGATTTACCTCTGCTTTTGTCACTTTTATAAGTTAGGGTATGTGGCGGTTGGATATACGTGACACACTCCTCACCACTACAGTTAGTGAAAATCTGTGGCATCCTCACAACTATCCAACATTTGACACTGTTTCCCTTGCTTTATCTTATCATTGATCTGTCAATCATTTAATGACACCTGTGATGAAAACCATACAAGCAACTTATGCTTTCTGTATTGCATGGATCATGTTGCTGGTGTGCAATGTATCAACCATTTTGTTTACAGACAGATATCTTACCTAATTCATAAGTAACGACAGCTAGTGATAGCTAAGTGAGGAGATTCAAACATCCTTACTGGGACGTGATGATCTATAAGTTGCTGAATCAAAATTCTAATGTGCATGCGCATATATTAAATTCGAATCATTTAATGATATGTAAAGTATATTTCCTTGTCCATTTTCACATTATTTTACAGATACTAATTTACTATGAAAATATTACAATTATAGATTTTTCCAAAGGAAATAATTTTTTATCTGAATGTCGATGGCATTTAGCATCGTATTGGAAGTTTTTGCAAAAAATGCACAAGCTTGTTCCGTATACATTTAGTTCATTACTGAGAGATGGTTACCGAATTTGAAAAACCATAAAACTTGGAATTTTAGTTACTAAGTGGACACACAGCAAGAAATAAAATGGTCTTATTAGCATTTATAAAATCAACTGATAATATCTAGGTTAAAATTATTACTATGACATTAAATCTAGATTTTATTGTTATTATCAGAATTATCATTGCAACTACCGTTACTACCATTACTACAACAGCAACAACAAAAATTACTACTATTACCAATAATAATAATAATAATATTGACAGTTATTAGTAATAATGTTCATGACCATTATCTGATAAGTAAGATCATAGCTTGGCATTTATTGTTTACTAGTTGGTTGTTGTGTTGATTACAAAGTACTTTTAGTTTTAACTACTTATAAAAGCTAGTATATATAAATAATCATCCCACAGTATAGCTTCTGTACTGATAGTAATTTTGTTTATTATTTTTATAAGGTGTTGTGGAGTTTGTTGACTACGAGTTTTATATACTGACTACCGAAAAACCGAAGGCAACTTACATCTCTTTCGTTCAGATATGCCAGAAAGTAGGTAAAAGTCGCATATCCATCACAGGCACTAATATAGAGTTCTATAACAGGACGACGCAAATGTTCAGCTGTTCCTCCTAATATTCAATGATTACATAACCAAAATCTCTTAGTGATATAGAATTGTAAATTTTCCACATATCGGCTGTTTCCTACCTTAAAGCACATATTTTTCGATTTGCTGTCTTTATTTTTTTATGCTTCATTATTATTGTATCTAATTTACCATAAAACTAAACTGTTCTTGAACCTGCCTGTAAACTGTTCTATGTTATTTCTGTAAAACAGTAATCTCAGAAAATGATCTTCACCAACGTTTATCGACAGTGTCAAACTGTGGTGGATTGATTTAAATTCTAAATACAAACTATAGGATACCATCAGAGCGGTTACCATGAGATCCGAAAAATCATGGGTTTACTTCTAGTAGGGTAGGAAATGTAGTCTGCTGCATAGTTTCATGCTGGGAGAAATAGGTGTCCAGTACGTTTTAATATATAATATGAAGTCATATTAAAACCATTGAGTACTTCCAAATGACTTGAAGTTAAGCGGCGTTAAAGGTGCAATGACAAGTGGTAAACAAAGCGGAAGAAAAGGAAAAGAAGAGACGAAGGAAATCATAACATGTTATTTAATTATTTTTTATAAAGCGATTTCTAGCTTTAAATATTTATAAGTTACATGTAACGATTTCATTATGTTTGTATGAGTGTGTGTATACATACATAACTGTATTAAAAGGATACTAGAATAAGTCTGAGTTACTTCGAATCGACATGTAGGTACATCAAGTTAGTAAGATAACTTAAGGCAAATAAAGTTTCCTGAAATGCATTAGTAATAGTCATAATAACTAGTATGTAAATATATGCACTTTTGGGAAGAATTTCCATTTGGAGAGAAACCGATTAAATTAATTAACCAACTAATAGAAAATAAAAATCTACCTAAACTTTCATGCTTCTGGTTCGGCTTTGTTAAGATTCCTACATTGAATAACCTCTAAAAACGATGAAGCAGTGCTAGGTCTTGAGTTCGAACTCTGCTTGACTAATTTTAGGTTGGATCATTAGATAGTATAATTAACCTTCATGCAACTAAAACATGGCTAAAAAATAGGTACATACAGCTATACTTGACACAGGAGTTCAGGAACTTTAACTGATCTTACTTGTATTATGAATACCACAAGAAAAGCATTTACGGCAGCATCAAACAGACAAGGCGTCATTATTAGATAGCAAGCCCACAACGAAAACGCTAATTCTAGTACATTTGGTATGCAGACGGTAAGGAAATCAAAGACACATGTTTCGAAATACTTGGCCTTGTCATCGGGATATGCATATTAAATATCACTGCTGATGTCTACATTGAGTTTCAAATCTGGCACTTATAAAGATGCAATCGCATCCACTTATTTAAGAATTATAAGAAGTATATAGCGAGTATCTTACATTGTATAACTAAACAAGTGATCTCAAACGCAATATAGAAATCTCGTCTTCGGGCTATCGGTTCAAGGTTCAATTTTAGGATTTTTCAGACATTCTGATCGTCGTTACGTATTATTAGCTGTGTGTAGTTATTTATACTGTAAACATTTTAGAGTCTAAACATCAATGATGCACTTGGAAGCAAGACACTGTGTACTTAGACATTTGACATTTAGCCATTTTCTATTCATGCTTTCTACCAAATGAACAAAATGATTGGAGCTTGTATTTGTTAACGTATACTTATAAGCATGAAAGGCCAATGCAATTGCTTGGTAAACCATAATGATTATTCAAAACAGAAATGTTTATGATTTGTTATAAACAAATGAAATGTACTGTTACTACTTCATTGAATAGGGTATACTTTAAGGTCATTGATATATACTGACACATACGGCTGTTATTATTATCTTCACTATTATCACTAGTAGTAGTAGGGATAATCATAGTGACAATGAAGTAAACATTAACCAGGGTAAAAAACAGGCAGCTTATCAATCATATTTTTCTATGAAATATGCATAAATCTATGTTAAATGAGTTGTTAATATTACACAAAAGGCAATTATTATTTCCAAGGTTTTTAACTCTACTTACAAAGACTAGTAAGGCTAGAAGAGCTGCTGGTAATAGTCAGTACTTAAGAAAATAAATGTAATCAATAAAAAGAGAGAACTGCAAATTATGAGGAATTATACTGATATATGACAGGTACCTCTAACTGATTAGTTCCAAACTAGATGAAGTGTGATATATCTGCTAACTAAACGCAAGATCCGATTCTTAACTGATTTTGATAGCCCCTGGCTAAATCTACACTACAACTTTAACACAGAGAAAAGATGCGGAACACGAGATGGATGCCTTGTTCCAAGTATGATAGAGAGTGAGTTGTATGCAAAATGTTCGTAAATTTACAGTTTTCTGAAACAATAAAATCATTATTATAATCCATCCATTCCCACACTAAGAAGTTTCAGCTGTTTTACAATCAGAACACCTCATGTCAAGCTTCTAGAGGGTCATGTTGATCAGTGACTGTATGGAATGCTTCAGGGTCTTTCAAGAGTTCCGGAAGCTTTGTTGAACCGTCTCAACAAAATGTTTATTATAGATAGCAGAACTAGCTGCATATCGAATAGACCAAAATTGTGTTACATGTCTAAGCGCACAGGTATCATGTTAATTAAACACTTAGAAACTGATATTTATCAATAGTGCATTTCTCTGCATAAGTCAGAATGCAAACTATACTAATAGACAATCGGAGGTAGAGATCAGGAAACGCAGTCCTTGATTTGATTCTGTCACTCATTAGTGTGACATGTCTACTGTCTTAAAGAGACTCATGCTTTGTAACCTATAAACATAATGAAGGTTATTTGAGTTTCTCATTATAATAACCACACTTTTGTTTATTGCACCTACGTTTTTAAAATTCTGATGTTTGGTGAGTAAATATAATATTAAAGTATGAGAAATTCATTCGAAATCTGAATAGTTCAATGGTCATGTCCCACACTATACATAGTATAGTAGATTCAAATCTTACTAAAAGCATTAGTTCTTTCACAGCTTTAGGCATAGTTTAATGCTACTTAACACAAAACTTAAGTTATTCGTCGACTACTTAACATCGTCAAGCCATTAAGACTAGTAGTCGCATTCCAACTTGAACGATAGGATTTGATCAGCACTAAGTATAGGGACAAACATGACTTTCACTGCTGTAACAAAGTGGATAATTTATTAACAACTTTACTGGAAGTCTCATTACATGTTATGTTTTATCTTACACTGAATGAATAAATGTTTTAATTCTGCTAACCAGTTCTACATTTTGATAGCTATTCAGATTTAGGGTTTTACTGGATCAATCAGCACTAGACTCAATTTTAAATCAATACAAATAATCGATAGCAAATAATTGTATAACTACAATATTTCCCATTATAGTTAGCATTATAATATTGGGAACATGACCTGATTTTTAAGGTTTCTTTTCAGAAAAAAACATATTGACCGTAAAAAGAAGAAAGTTATACATCAAAAAAAATCCTAAGCCGAAAAGGATCAATGAGCTTGAAACGCCAACATTAAGTTACATAAATCTTCATGTGAAGAGGTAACTCACAATAAGTGATAGAAAATTTACTTTATTTTAAACGAATGTATAAACTAAGTAATGAGCAGACTTGAAGAGGAAACTCAAGATGGATGGGTTATTCAACGAGGAAGCAGAAAATAAATGTAATTAGGTCAGATTTAATCAATAGATTTCATGACATTCATTAATTGTCAAATTTCTGTTGTGTGATGTGTAATGTTGGTGGCATGAAATTGTTAAATATTCGTGTATTTATGTCTCTGAAAGTGAAAATGTTACTGATACTACTCGGTTTGTCAAAAATCAAAGTAGGCGGATTGGGTCTTGAACCTCTGACTTTGTGGCTAAAAGTCAAAAGCCTTAACTAATTGCCAAGCGCATCGAAACCATCTACCTATTACAAAGCTTGTTCTCTTGAGTGAGTATGATGTCCTGCAAATACCCTTTAAGTATTCGGCACTGGATACATCATTTGTTCATGGGAAATGTCCACTCTAACCATTATTCGTAAAAACGTAGATACGTATTCCCTTGGTTGTTTACTGGAAAATGGTCTATTAACTAGAGTATATATTTTTTAAGCATCAAATTATTGAAGTCTGTTGCTACTTAGTTGGGTACACCAGCTGTAATTTGACTAGATAATTTCAAATAAATAAAACATTACTTTTGCTACTAATAATGCAACTATTATGTCCTAATAAGAGAAAAATTTATGTTAAGTGGTTGGAAGTAGTTGACGAAATAAAACTATGAACCTACTTTTCTTGCTAGTTTGTATCTGTTAATAATGTGTAAATACAAGCTTACCGACCAACATCGAATGGCTGAAATCAAAGCGAAGCACAAGATAGATCAATTAACTTAATGAGGTGGCCATATGTTAGTTTTATTGGTGGAAATCTGATATGCAGTTTTAAAAGGCATAAGAAACATAACAATAGTCGCCACCACTTAGTGATAAATTGGAGCAAATATCTTGTTCCTAATGAAGATCAGTGGTTTATCAGTATGACTGATAAACTAGATGACTGACTTTAACAGTCTAACAAGCTGACATTTACTATTTGCGAATAAATATTAAGAACCACTTCTGTACAGTTTAAGTTCAAAAATATGCATAAAATGTCAGATTATTAGCAGGCGAAAGCTATTAGTACCTGGATAGTTCGTTATCACCATCAATTTTATGATGTTATATGGGTGTAGTTGAACTCATATATCATTAAGTAATGCATAACAACTAGCGTGTAGGTTCGAGCATATCTTTTAGTAGAAATATTAACGATGCACTGCAGTGAATTCGGTAAATTCAGTATTGCAAAACTTGATGCTGCATGACTCAAAAGCTAATATAACTAGTAATTTAGGCTTGAATATGTGCTGTGACTTTGAAACAGCTACCTCGGCGTTACCTGGGCAGTCCTTTTCAATAAACATATACCTTAAGAATCCTGTAATTTCATCCATATACTACACTTTACCAAAAAGAGTAGTTAGAATATTTCCTTGGTACAATCGGTCACAAGATGAATTCATGGTTAACTTGAATCAGTGATTCATAATGTTCTCAAAGGTAGTTATAATATAATCTACTTTCAACATGCGAGTTGACCGAAAAACATTCACAACTAAACATCATAACACCAAATATCATCATAAGCATAGAAAAATTATTCTTCATTCTAGAGAACCTGCCAGCTTCTTAGCAAAAGTCATGTTATTTATTATACAGTGTTTTCATCTAAAATATTTCATTATTAGTAGCAGATAAGAGATAACTACTATGAGATGAAGAATGTCATTTTTTGGCTATAAATTTTCGCCTCATCATCATCCTGCATACATTTCTTGGAACTAGTTCTTCTGATAAACTTTTCTAAACTAAGAGCAACAAATATAGTAAAATAAAATGCATCAATGTACGCTGTACTCGATTACATTATAGTCTTTGATGGTTACTCTACGTGTCTATAAATTCAGCCTCTAATAACAATTATTCTTCACCACTGAACTAAATAACTGTTACACAACAAGGTTATATTTGTTTAAATATTTTATTTGTTTACTCATAAAGAATGTTTATCGGAAAGTTGTAGATGACATAAAATTAATTCACTTTACCCATTACAGTTGATGTTGTTCTTACATAAACGTTCTTTTTAGGAATCTCTCAAAACAAACTCACAAAAAAACTTAAGACAATCAAATAACATAGTTTGGATTGTGAAACCTGTTTCATTTTAGCGGAAATGCTGTTGAATTTTCTGACTGAACGTTTTTTCATAACTTTTGAAGTCATTTGTAATAGAAAATCAAATCGTCATTGATATGAGAAAACTAGCTATAAATCAATAAACAGATAGGTAAATTGTAAACAGTAGCGGAAATTGGCAGAAGTGTGGTTTCAAGTGGACTAGCTAACTGCCTTGATTACATATTGATCTGAAAGCATCTACAACCAAATAGAGTAGGGCATAGAGTAGGTGATATACGACATTTGTTTAATCCTTTTCTATTATTTTGTTTTACAAATTCATCTTAGTTTGCTTCTTTTATCCGTCCTAAATTTCAGGCAAAAAAGAGGAAAAATCAGAGCGAAATATGACGTTTATCAAAAGAATGGTATGGCGTCTTGCGCAAACCTTTACAATATCATTATTTTGTAATGTTGCCATAGAGATGAATTTACTGAAATTTGTGCATCACGTACATGGTAGATTACAGATGAAGTGAGAGAAAATCCTCACGAATGGAGATTGGTAACAAACACGAACCGTTATCAACTTGAAAATATGTTTTCCGATTAATTGCTACCTGAATGTTTGTTAAGCAGAAATTTGTTAGAAACCTGTTCAAATAGAGTTAAGAACTCTTTTCAATAAAAAACATAAAGGACTGAATAAAACTGCTATTTTTGCTAGTAAATGAGTTCAGTAATAATTTCTCAGACTATGAGATCAGATAATGCATTTTTAAATCTCACATGAATGATTTAGTTCTCTTAAGAATGCAAACACCCCTTACTATCACAAACTTAGGTCGAACAGAGATACTTACTAATTACCACCAACTACGTGACATATAAAATAGGATGACGGTTTAAAGGTGAAATAACGTTTTTACCGTATTTTTGTTAATACGAAAATGGAAAGAAAAAAAATGAAAAAATGGGTGAGCAGTTTACATATACGAAATAGGATTGCTAAAAGTTTGAGGTTATATGAATAGAATATATTTGTTAATAATCTCAGCGGATGAAATTAATGAAAAATTCCAACGTTTCGCTCGGCAAACTGGTCCGAGCTTCTTCAGGTTAGTTCGGTAGAAATACAACTATCGCTTAACATAATATGATAATTTGGGTGGCCTTTTACAGATTTGTTCAACATGAAGATATTTTTGTGCTTCAAACAGACGGCAATTAAAAGACATTGAAAATCATATGAGCTGGGGATAGTTGTCATAATTTGATGACCTCGGATACGTTTATCATCAGGAATACAAAGGCACAAGTGGCACAAATAAAGATTTACGAATGTTGAGAAGACAGGATAATTTATAAAGTCACTTTTGTGAGATACCGGTAAGCATAGACCTTGTCATACTCCTCTAACGATATCAATTTTATTCGATTGGAACAAGTATCGGGTATTAGTAAACCTATAATGAAGTTAGTTTCTTCAAATGGTTACATTAAATATAATAATGTAGCCAATAAGAGTAACAAGATACACTACTAGATAGCGAAGTTTCATTCTAATACAGCTTGATACTTGAGTAAATATATGACAAAACGTCTGATTTCTTATGTTAGGTTTGTTAAAGGTAGACTATGGGAATTCATGGATCTAAGTTGGCACCTAATTGGCACTCGCCAGCGAATCATACCTAAATTCGTGAGGTAACTAAAGCTTACTAAGAGATTCTAATTTGAATACATATATATATGTTTATAGTTAGTAGCATAACTTGTGACTAAAGACTATTGCCAGTCAGTAGGAATGTAATGAAACAGTATCGGACCACTCACGACTGTGATTACTAAGAATGTGAACTTTCACAACCCTTTATTAACACAATGAGATGAAATTATCAAAGTAAACATCAGAGGAGTAGAAACAATAGTTTCAATATCAGTGGTAGTAACGAGCGTTAAGCATAGAATATATGATTCGAGAAAAAAGAATGAATTCGTTCAGTAAATAGTACTGAATAATTTTGAGTTTGCGAATCAAATGACAGACAAATAGTAATTAGATCAGCCCAAATGAGACCTATTTTGAGCTATCCAGTGTCCCAGACCATCGGTCATAGTAATAGAACAAACTCCTCAACCAATTAGACTGCATGTGCCACTATGTCTCAGATCAAAAAGGCGTTACAATTCCCAAGCCGTAGTTTAACCAACCAATCTATTCCCAGGCCATTCACCATTGTGTACCAAGGTAGACAGTGGTTAAACGGAAATCTATTCAAATGTGAAAAGTATTACTACTTACATATATATATATATATATATATATATATATATATATATATGGTTCACTTATTACTAAGTAAAATCTTATGTGAACGCCTGATATTTTCTCTAAGTCACTAGAGAGTAGTTAGGTATGAAAGTCAGAGGATAAACTCTCCAAAGTAAACGAGACATGAAGGGAAGAAAAAAAGAGAATTAATTAACTAGAATATATAAAAATCGACTTTGCTTACGAAACAAATAGCGAAGAATTAGTTTACCAAAATGGAAATGCCTTAGTGATAATGCCTCACAACATTACTTAAAATTAAAATAAAGGATTTAAAAGGACGTCTTCCTACCTACGTATATACCTTCCTGCCTGCCTGCCTACCCTTCCATGTACGTACCTACATAATACAAATAGTTTATTTGATAACGATCAGTTTGTATCGTACGCAAAGCTATGCATATTGAATAAATTGAATTTTCTGCTTGAGTTGACGTCAGTAATGTATAATCGAGTGAATACAATAAGATAGAACTGATAACCAAACACTAGATTCGTTTTCTGTATATTTATTTTTCTTAAATAATTAAATTGACTAAATAGTGTAAATATCTAGACATATTTATGAATGTAAACAAAAGAGTATTTCAACCTAATTAGTTATTGTCGTTGTCACTAGATTTTCCTTCCTTCATCGCATACCTCTTTCTACTGTGTATTCACTGTTGCATAAACTAAATAATCTTTTCTTGTCGAATGTTTTAGTCTAGTGTATGATTCTTTAATTAAATGTTTGCACTAATCAATGTTTCATTACATTAGTCGTTAAGAGGAACCATAATGAAATGAATATAGAAAGTGAAAGTAATACATAGAAAACAGTATCATTTTATTTAACTGTATTAGATATCAACTGAACTGAACTTATAAACAGGATATACCTGTAGTAGCAAAACAGATACTGAATACTGAAGTAACTACAGACCATTATGCATATTTTCTCAAAGAATTTATTCTGTCATCTATATTCATAATCTCAATTATTTAATACAAAGTATATACTTCAACCCTCTATGTAATCAGCTACTTATGAAAGCTGAGATGTACCAGCCATTTTTCTAATTTGATGACTACGTAGCAAACTAATAATCTGGGGACCGTGTAGAAACATGACGTACATTTTAACCCTAATCATACTTGTTTAAACAGGATCAGGAATAAACAATCATAAACCCATCAGATAAAATGCAACAACACTTAGTATAGCGTAGATACATTCAGCTGCTATGTTATTATTGGAGTATGCATTACTGGGTAGCGACTAGCACAAAACTTTTGTCAAGAAAGATTTTGTTGTTGACTATCTTTAAACACTCACCATAAAAACATGACGACATATCAATTTATTACGACTGAATTCAACAAGCAGTTCTAAGTTATAGCAAATCATAACAGTGTTCATTACTGCTTGGTGATCAGATGCTGCAAATCGATCTATATTTTAGGAAAATTACTGAGGGTTGATTTTTATCGAGCTTGGTCCAACGTAGTGTAATTGAATAGGTGTTCGAAATACCTTGTACTGGCTAACCATGATTAATAATCGGCATATGAAGTCTTCAATCTAGGAAGTTTACTGTCTGACCCAAGTGGTTCTAATTGGCTAAATTCCATTTTGCTAAACAATAAATGGTTCGTCCATTCGAAACTGTTTATAGCTAGTTGTAAGCATGGTGATGTAAAGAATTTTAAAAATTACAATTGAATTATCAATACCAGTCATAGCTATCCTATGAATTATTTTAGAAAAATAATTATAAACTAGTTTGTTTGACTTCCAGTGGGGTGGATATCATATAAACAATAATGCAGAGACTTTCATATCAACAAAAACCTACTTTCAGCATCAACTATTATAAAGGACTAACAATTAAAACGAATTACTCTAAAATTGGTGTTGGTTTATGGTTGTCATGTAGAATCCAGAAGGTGCATTTCGTCTAAAATGGGACCGGTCAACTGAAAGTACCGTGATCTTAGTTTTAATGCTTACACTGGGACTCAAACTCAGTCAACACCCACTTCTGGGTTATGTCACTGCTAAAGCCACAATATTTAGGATTCAAAGTGGGAGTTTAAAATTTAGATTATTGAACTGGTATTCAGTGACTTGCATTCTTAATATTAGTTAATTATTAATATTGGGCATAGTAATTAGTGATATTTATTTTGCATTCGACAACCAAAGTTTATTCGTTATGCGCAAATTATAATTCAATAATCTTCACAACATCAAATAATAACTAACATTATATATTTATCAGCGATTAACTTCCTGAGGTCATTTTTCAGTTTCTGGTGTGAAATCACGGACAGTAGGGTTCATTCACATCATACTTAAAAGAATTATCACCAGACAGAACGAGTGATGGCTGAATAACATCACGAATAGACTAAAGTAGCAAACGTAAATTATTGGAAGTTAACTTAGTAATCATAAGTTTAGACGGTTACTGAAAACCTGAAATTCTGAAGTTTGATATCTTACAGGATCGTGTAGGTTAGGTGACGCAGAGTGTTTTCATATTTAATTGATGTAGTTGATTAATACTTCGTGTTTTTCAATGATCAATTTCTAGAGTAAACTTTAAAATTTACTAATTGTTATAACATCTAGTAACAAGAAAATAAAAAAAAGTTGTTTTCATAAATTTAAGGCCATAATTTATGCCATGATCAGTTTTCAATCTAATTTCTACTGTTATGGAAACTAACATAAAATTTCACTGAACACAACAAAACACGTGAATTAATTTCTGTGCTCTAATAAAAACTGAAAGTTAAAAAAAAGTATAAAATGAGAAAAATACCTGGAAATAAAATTTACAATTTTGTTGATTTTTCATTTACTCTTGTGATAAAATTAATTTTCAGTATAGTATCACTATTTATTGGAAATAAAGGAAAACATTGTTATTTTCTCTCAATTTTGTTTATTTAACATGGAAGCAAACAGTTGAGAAATGTGGTCATTTAATTAACAAGTTTATCCGGTCATATGATTGATAGATTTTTGATTATAATTTTGTTACTTGCCTTATTGTGGTTTGTTTTCTAATGGTGGGCAGTGAATAATTTATTGTCCAGAGTTTCTACAAGTTGTTTTAAATTTAGTTAACTTAGTGTTATCAAAGTGACATTGAATGTGAATACTGAAGATGGATATCATTTTGAGATGACAAATGTTAGGCTATTCCTATGGGAGATTGAGGTTAAGTATCATCATCATAGCATACATGAAAAAACCTAGAATCTAAATCGTAGATTAAATTGAAGATATGCACCATAATGCTTTTTCTAGATGCTGACATCAACTTCATATGTAGCACGTTTGTGTGTATTGTTCGGTCACACTACCATGAAATGTCAGACTTGCTCTATTGATGATGTGTTAACTTACTGGAGATTGTTAATACGTGTTGCTGGTGAGCAGTAGTTTGTATAAAATATTTCGTGAACCGGTGAACACAATAGGAGGTGATATGAAATTAATATTTGTTCACTTTTGTTTGGCTTATTGAACATCGTGTTGGTTTAGTTGAGGGAATGCTTATTTAAAGAATGTTTTAAGTCTTGATTTGATAAATCAATAAATCGTACAAGAGTGGACAATTATCCTCTCACGTCACCTTTAGTTGCATTTACCAGTTTATATATACTTGTAAAAGCAAGTGCATTAGAAAACAGAACGACAAAGCCTCTTTACAACTTATATAGCATATTCCGAAGAGCTTATGTCTATAAGGAGAAAACGCTCTAAGAAGTTCAATTTTACTCCATCTTGAAGATACAAGACATGTAGTTGATAAAACAAATGTGTTTGGAATTATCAATAAACAACACAAATCAGTTCTAATAAGCTTAACTGTGTCAATTTTCAATTAAAAGATGAAGATCTGACCTTTGTATTCAAAAGGAGTTGGCAGTTAACCTTCGTAACAACAGATAGATAACGCTGTCTTCTCATCCAACTATCCATGTCGGCATTTCTCTAAGCTATATTCATACATTTCTATTTTGCTTTTTATCTATATATTCACAATAAATACGTGTTCACAATTACATAATTGAATCCTTTCGACTATTTCTCTCATAGTATGAGGCACTGACCATAACTTCGTGAAGTCATTTTGATTCATAGCATCCGTAAAGTAACAGTTCCACTACCTGGAAAGAATTTTAGATAGCATTCCAGTGTCCATATATGTGTGATTTGTGTTCGGTGTTTTTCACCTAATTGAAAGCTACTTATCATTCTGGTTAGATTCAGGCGGTAGAAGAATAAATACAGTATACTGGACTCTTAACAATCATTTAGGTCATTTCATTACCTAGTAAGGTAAGTGAAATCTGTGTTACTTATTTACTAAACGAGATTGGAAGTATTAATTTAGATGATGCATGTTTTAGTGGATGATAAATTTTGAAATAGATTCCACTTGCTACTTCAGCATGTAACTATTTATTCTTTGGTGTATTTGCACAAAGCAACAAATAATGGAATTTAGAAACTGAGGCTCATTTGATTTGGAGCTCAGCAGATGAATATGCTTATATTAAGTTCATTGAACCTAAATCACAGTGCTGCAATCCATTTTGAATACCTCAGTGTTATACAGTAGACTACACAGTTACGAAAACCATTATTTGCTCAGCAAGCACGATTTCACCACTATCAGCCACTTCCTAATTCCAGACATTATCAACGCATCCAATGAGAAAGCCTTATGTTTCAACAAAGAATGATCATTTCAGTATTTAGTAGCAGTGACCAATAAACATCTATTTTAACGATAATGATGAAGCTATTAACGCTATGAATCCTAGTTTTGGGTCTTATTTGTAACATAAACTCTTATATACAAACTCATACATGAAAGAGCCCTGGAATTAAACAAGTCCGACAATTACACATAGCAGTGTTTTAATATGAATTATGCTGCCAGTGTTTTTCTAGTTTAAGGCGGTTATACTTACCCTACAAAGAGAATAGAATCATCGTTCAATGCTCAATTTGTTCTCCTACTTTTTAAACATGATACCTCTCTTTTCCTACTTATAAAACACTGTTTCGAAATTGTTACTTCATATAGAATATCTACTATTCTTAAGCACCCATGTAGCTTGCTCTCTACCATTTTCTGTGTGAACTTATATTTTCACATACCAATCATCAAAGGTTACACTACTGATTACGACAACGACTCACTAAATAATATCATCATACTTCTGTTTCTGTATTTTGCATGGATCATTTACTGTACATTCTTAGCACCTTTGTAAAAAATGTGCAGTTGAAGTAATTTAATAACTGAGTTTTTTTCAAATAATTTACTTTTAATGTTTATTAACAGTCTGATTATTTTCAGAATATATGTATAAATAAATAGAAACGGTAATAATTGATTATTCTTTATAATTTGGAAGTACTTTTGTACTGTCTGGATGATGTGGTTATGGACTGAAATTGATTAGCTTCTGTCGCCATAGGTGCACCATGAATGGAATAACATCGATGTAGCTGTGGTGCATAAGTATGAATAAAGTTAGGTTGTAGATGATAAGTAAAACACTGAGATGTGGGTAGCATCCAGCTAACGAGTCCTGGGTAAGACGGAATACGCTTCCCGGATCCGACTAGCCAGTCAAAGTCCAACTCTAATTATTACCATTCTTCAGTGTACGAGTTATATAACATCTCATAGTAGGAGATATTGACTGTAGTTATTATGAACAGTGTGAAGATATAAATAGTTTGTTTCAGTTAAATAATAGACATTAAAAAGTGTTTCTTTATGGTAGTTTTTCTTAACTCTTTTGACATTTTCTATTCCATTTCCATAAATTAATGACAAATTGTAAGAAAAATTACAGAATGACTAAGGATAACAATTGTAGTTTTACTGAAATTTCTAAAAGAGGAGAAACTACTTAAAGTACAAGGAAAAACTAAGTGATAGATAGTACGTATACCTTATGTTTACCCTACATTATAAATACACTACATCTATACCTATTCTTAGAAATATCATTCAGATAATTATTGAAGTTGGACTGTGACTGGCAAGTAGAATCCAGGATGCGTGTTTCGTCCTATTTGGGACTCGTCGGCTGGATGTACCTGCATCCCAATGCTGATGTCCACAGTGGGATTCGAACTCAGCCCGTTTCGTGTCAGTCAGTGGGAATATACAAATTTATCCTGATCAATCAGAAAAGTTTTTCTTTAGATGGAACTCAAAATGATGATACAGAATTTGAAGCTATTGAAGAAAGCTTTATTTAATCAACTACTTATATGCAGAAATCTATATTTTTCGACCGAAAAAATGTTTAGTTATTGCTGATAGTAGATTTGTTATTTAGTACATAGTTTATGTAACGTAAGCCTTAAAAAGGTACAATATCACAGCGTTTATATATGCATGAGACATTTTTTAGTATCAATGACTTCTACTTGTGCATAGAAAGATTCTTTGTGCAACTATGTGCAAGCACACAGACGAATATATGAATATATATTTTGATGAATATAAACAATTTTATAGTTATAGTAAGGAGAAGAGGTTCATTTATTTATGAACAGTGCAATCAGTGTATACAGTACTAACCACGGGCATTTTTTGGAATAAAAATAAACCATTTACAAAAAATTGGATTTTAGCTATCAGTTGAATTTGTCTGTCTTATTTGAAACTAGTTAGCTTGACTTCACCTGTCAAATATACCCTTTTGTTGATGTTTACACGGAGGTTTGAATTTAGAGCACTAGAACCTTAAATGGGTTATTGACTACGCTGGCGAGTTACAGATAACCACTCATTTGTGCAGAAGGTATGAATTTATTTATTACGAGTGATTGTATCTTACGATTACTGATATCCACGACTTCCAGAGACCGAATCGATACTGGTAGACATGAATGCTAAAGAGATTTCTTTTATATCATAAGTCAGTAGCTTATGTTCATCAGACTTCAATTGTAGTTAACAGAATGAAACTTGTGTCCTGGATTCCACTATTCTGCAAAACCCAATTTTATTAAAAACGTGTAGCTTTAACAGAATTATCCAATAACTCCTGATCAGTTGTGATCCAGAATATCACCAGTTGTAAATTGAAAACACCTGCGACAAATAGTTTTACACTCGTTCACCAAATGGCTAGATATCTAATTCAAGTCTCGGTACGAATATCGACATAGCGGGGTGTGTATGAGTCCTAAATATGACGAAATGCTCATCCTAGACCCTACAACTTTTCTGCTTAAATATTAAAATGTCTGTCGTCATACACGATAATAGGTGCTAGTTTCTGGAAAGAGATGCTTTGTCTCGACAAATTCGAAGCCTTGAATCGAAATATAGAAAATAGAAAATGCCATTTTAAAAAAAGCAATGTTACATACTATTGTAAATGGAAATTAATTAAACTAAATAACTGGTTTGTCTTAGTATAGAATTTATCAGCTATCTACATTCAAAACAATATCAAGTATTGAGTCCATTGCATTCAGGTCTTGTGTTCCATAGTTAATCTTATATCACAGTGGACATTGTGAGTCAAAAGCCTATTAAAAATTGTAGGGTCATTCAAAACACTCACTAATGAATTTTATTATTAGCATAAATGTCAACAATCACGTCACTGTGACAAAACATATAGTGTGAATTTAATATCTAATGTTATGAATATTTATGAATAGGAAAATGGAAAATAGAATGAGTACCAAAAAAGTACATAACGCAATGCATT
Organism: Schistosoma japonicum; assembly: GCA_025215515.1. Lineage (NCBI taxonomy): Eukaryota > Metazoa > Platyhelminthes > Trematoda > Strigeidida > Schistosomatidae > Schistosoma > Schistosoma japonicum. The sequence continues at coordinate 33,341,364 of CM046063.1, forward strand.
TAAGTGAATAGTCTACGTAATCACATGGTATGCATAACATGAATATCATCGTACATACTATTAGAATGGGGAACGTGTTATATATTTTATCCTAGCTATGAATTTATATGTGTAGATGTATAGAACAGTTAAAGTGGTTGAATCTTTAGGAATATACTAATAATAGGTTAATTTGATACTATAAATTTCGTTACGGTTAGGAATTTTCAGGACTAACTGTACAGTAGTTTGATAAATATAAATAGCGGTATAAGATGGACATTTCGCCCAAATTAGGACTCAACAACAGCATATACCTGTTGACTTTTATTGTTAGTATAATAATAAGAGTCAGATCCAGGATCTTTTGCTGCGAAAGTGAACTCATTACCCATTAAACCATTAGGTTCAGGTAGTCACTATGTGAAATTTTTTATTTTTAATGCTATTATATATCTTTAAAGTCGTATTTTCAGTCAATTATTTGTTTGTAACAAAATGGATAGGATTTGAATTATTTGACAAAGTATTTAAAAGTTACACGTAGTTTGCAAGTGTTTAAAATCAGATGTACATAATCTTCAAATTACATCTACTTTTGTCAAGATGATGTTTCAAGCGTTGCTACCTGGAATGTGCGAATAAAAATATTTGTGCTTGCTAGCTGTTATGAGACATTACTTACCATAAAAAAGTAGAATGCAATCAGATCTCAGAACATCAACAATACTTAGTAATTAATAATCAACAGATATCCTGGTATAAATGTTCATTAACTCAATTTGTACGACAAGATGTATACCAAAAGTGGTTACGATAGTAGTGGTAAAAATGATAAGAAAACAACATGTAATGGTGAAACGTATTTATGAAAAAATATTGGAACCTAAGACCTGAATTAGAGTGTCACGCCTCCGATACAATGGCCGATTCCAAGTTATTACATAGCCTCTTAAGGTAGTGATCATAGAATTTATGTGAACCATAAACAGGTACTCTCCACCTACCAACAGTCAGTATCCTCATGAACTGATTCCGTGGTTCGATTTGGCTACCACTTTCCTTCCTTAATTAGTCCTCATAAAGTTTCAGGTACTCGTTGCTGAACAGTGTAAATGGCATCTCGATTAAGGATTTACTTCGGACTATGTGCAACCATCAAAGAACAAACGATTCACAATTTGATTCCGCCATAACATTCAATTTTGAGACTTCTAATCCAAAGTCACTATGTGCTGCAAGTATGGCTTAGAGACTTGCAAATTATGATCCTTTTCTGAAGCGATAATTATTGTAATGTTTTGCACATCAAAATTAAAGACACCTATCTGTGGCTTAATGCGTAAAACTTTGAGAGTTCAACCTTCAGATTGCAAGTCCGTGGCCTGAACCACCTACTTTGGTTCGTGCATTCGGCTGGTATTAGTTGTTCAAGTACACAAAATATAACTCACTTCCGGGTATATGAATCAACACTTGGTAAATTTACACAGCGTACACCTTAGCGATAGATGAAATCAAATCTGACGTTTGAGTTCAGAAGCTATATGTCCAATCTCATTGCACAATAATTCAGGAATCTCGTAATTATTTTGTAAATTGTTTCTGACATGTATTCATTTCTTCATAATCTACTTTGTATCTGTTAAATGGAAAGTTATCTTAAGCATTCCTCTTTTATATACTATCATAATTCTTACTACCCTTTATCTTACAGGCAATTTATTACCGACACTTGAGAAAATTATTGATTAGTGTTGACACCTATATCAATAACACAACAGTATTCTGTTTTATTATGAACTACTGCATCTAAGACAAGTATAAATGCAGCTTTAAAATTATCAAGATGAAAATTTTCGACTCTGAAATGTCTTTGTGTTTTTAGGATTACTGTAAAACCTAACGCAGCATCTCTACATGCCATATTTGAACAATATGTAAAGTATATATATATATATATATATATATATATATATATATATATATATATATATATATATATATATAATTGATGAGAATTGTTTTTATTTTATTTTAATGAAATAAACATATTCCAGAATGATGAACTTTTGACAATCAGCCATATGTTTACGTAGTCGGTTTAAATGGTGATATTTTTGTATTTGATTCTATTCAATTACATAAGCCGTATTTGGTGCAAAAGGATAGGAACCTGTAACCCATTGGCGGGAACTTGACTATTTTAATGATTAACTCATTTGACATACATCGAAGTATAATTATCTCGGGTTATAGAGATTTTCTTAATCTTACTGCATGAACTCATTCTATGTAGGTAGCCACCGGAAACCAGGAAGAACAAAACATTTATTACCCCCAAGTATTGAACTTGTCATTGGAATTGTGTATTCACGATCTTACCAGAATCGAACCACAGGCATTCAATCGCTGAATTATCAATTAACTGTCTTTATTCCAAATCTTAGCTAATTTGAGATTTTCCATAACCATCATCTATTGCCATTGGTGATAATTGTCTCACCAACCACATGGTTGAACTCCACTAGTCAGAGGAGTTAGTTGCTAGTAAGCACAAGATGATTTTTATTTTCATACAGTAGGCTACAGTTATTACTAAATTTTGTAAGCTAACATTAGGTGAGGCCTGAAGGCCGTAGGTTCAGCGTTTTAAGGCATTATAGATGCACACTACCAGTGAAGCGTCCTATTCTGGGAAGAAATAGCTATCGAATGCTTAGAGTTTCCAATAGTTACCTGATTAGTCTTTAAGCGAAGTTAAACTAAAAATGTAGTAGGTATACAAGTTGGACTTCTAAATTTCATGAATGCAATAAATGTCATTTACTATAAGGCTCAGTATGATGAAATAAATAGCTCATTTCCAAATTCCTAGAATTTTAGATCATTAATAGATAATAGGAAGGATAAACAAAATGCATTATTATCGATTTGTATACATATTGCATTTTTTGTAACCAAGTTTATGCTTCATTTGTCTACGTTCAGTCAAACTAGACTTGATTAGAAAGTAGGTTAAATACTGACTAGTAACAGACTAGTTCATTCAAAGGAATATATATGTATATACATGCGGATTGCCAATCACTACTTTCTAATTGGGATATAAATAGTCGCCATGTAATCGATTCTTACAATAAATACATAAGAATTCAATAAGTTATTAAATTGATTTACCTATTTGTTATGATCAGTGTGAAACACAAATAAAAATAAGTCAATGTTTTTTTAAAAGAATTCAGATCAACATTATTTCATAATTCATAATTGATATATATTTCACCAGACCGTAGATGCTACCTTGACGTGGTGGTCGGGCTTGCCTATCGCGACGACCCAACCGAGCTATACTGCCTGGAACATGTGTTCCTGTAGGTTCTACCATGTCAGGCAGGTCGACTGGAGAACGATGAGACTAAAAGCAGCTACTCAAGGTCTGAGGGCGAAGTCGTACTGCTGACTGCAGAGGGGTGTGACAGCAGTAAGGTGTTTCCCTCGGACAACCAGCATCTGCAGCGATGCTGCCTTCTCAAAAGAAAGGAAGAGTTAGAAAAGGTAGGCCCTAAAAATGTCACACCTCACCCTACCTCACAGATTTCCGTCTCCGGCGGTAAGGGTGCCCACTAAGGGCTTTTAAGTGCGGAGCTAATACTCAAAAAACCCTTCATAAAAAGGCCGTGCCTGACAGGCCTCAAGCAGTTGTCCCTTGGGCTCTGCGGTCACGCTCTTAGGTTTCTAAGACCGACACTAATTTACCTTCTTTTTCAGGTTCCTCAAGAAACACCCTTCCACGATGTGGGCAGCCGGTAAGTGACAACCGCCCTCATACCCGCAAAAGCACGAGAGTCCAAATTGGTCAAAATCAAATCCTTTCTATACCCCATAATATCTCTCTTATCTCTACGACTAACTCTACTCACATTCCTTCATCTCACTGCACCGCTAATGCAAACGATGCGAGCTCACGAAAAGTCATTCTTGGTCTCTTGAAACCCCGTTCTAAACTACATGTTGGAGCTTTTAATGTACGGACATCGAGTCAAATAGGGCAACAGGCTTCCTTAGCTAGGACTTTAGAATCTCGCTCAATCGATGTATGCTGCGTCTCGGAAACGCGCATACAGGATCCTAGCAAAATCATTAACCTGATTTCACCGTATCAAAATAAAGAAGCAGCCCGATTTACTCTTCGTGTATCCGGTAGCCCTGATGCTGCTTCCCGGGGTCTCGCTGGTGTAGATGTAGCATTGAGTCGTAGGGCAGAACTAGCTCTCCTAGACTGGATACCTGTAGATAGTCGCTTGTGCGCTGTCCGACTGAACGGGACAGTTAGGATTTGGAAAGATTGGGGACACTCGTCGTTGCCTCTTCGTCGTATCTGCCTATGCCCCCACTGACTGCAGTTCAGACGAGGTGAAAGATGAGTTTTACAGCAAGCTTTCGGACCTCCTCCAAAAGGCTAGGCGCTCTGATATAGTTATTAATGGCTGGTGACTTTAATGCTCAAGTAGGTAGACTGAGTGAAAATGAGAGACACTTGGGTGGATGTTATGGTGTCGCGGCTCAAAGAACAGATAATGGCGACCGTCTGTTGCAACTATGCTCAGATAACCACCTGTTTCTAGCAAATACTAACTTTAGGCATAAGGAAAAACATCTTTTGACCTGGCGACCCCCAAAATCGTCTCAACGTTGGACCCAACTAGATCACATCGCCATCAGCCACCGATGAAGGGGTTCGATAGAGGACTGTCGCTCGTTCTGGGGCACATGTTTAGATTCAGACCATGCTTTATTGCAAGCGCGTATTTGTTTGAGGCCTACTGGACGTAGGAAAGACATTGCAATGAAGCCTCTTAGCGTTTTACTTAATGATAATAAAGCTAAGAATATATTTCAGGAACAACTAGAAAAACAGTTAGGCGACCGTGTAAGCGATTCCCATCCGGAAGCAGGTTGGAATGATATCAAAAATGCTGTGGAAACAGCAAGTGATATCTGCTAGTAAGGTAAATCATAAGGCTAGGATGAAGCCGTGGATTTCATTAGCATCCATGGAACTGATGGATGCTCGTAAACTCATCCCACCTGGCTCTGAACATGATGAAGAGCGAAGTGAGCTTAAGCGCAGGCTGATAAAAAGCCTACGCAACGACCGTGAACAGTGGTGGGTGGCGAAAGCAAAAACGATGGAAAAGGCAGCGGCGATAGGCAACAGTAGGCAACTTTTTCGACTTATCAAGGAAACTGGTATTAGGAATCCGAATGTGAGTGAGACTATCTCGGAAAAGTATGGGATTATAATTCATTCTCAGTCCAGGAGATTGGACCGATGGGCAGAACACTTTAGGGATCAGTTCAACTGGCCTTCAGCCACACTTCGGTTGCCCACGATCCTCATTCATCCTGAATGGCGAATCGACTTAACTCCTCCTAGTCTTTATGAAGTTGAGAAGGCCATAGGAAATTTGAAGCGAGGTAGAGCAGCAGGTCCTGATAGGCTTACCCCTGAGATTTTTAAGGATGGTGGTCCAGTTTTAGCAGCTAGATTGACTGAAATCTTAGGTAGAATCTGGGAACTGGGCGTAATACCATCTGACTGGTCTCAATCCCTGATTGTCCCAATTTATAAGAAAGGACAAAAGTCTTCTTGTGACAATCACAGGGGAATCAGTCTGACTAATATAGTTTCTAAATTGTTAGCCTCGATTATACTTAGACGCCTAACTAGAGCTCGTGAAGAGCAGACTAGAGAAAACCAGGCTGCATTCAGACCTGGATGTGGCTGTATAGACCACATCTTCACACTGCGACAGGTCCTGGAACACAGACACACATTTAGGCGTCCTACAATAGTTGTCTTCCCGGACCTAAAGGCGGCATTCGACTCTGTTGATCGTGAGGTTCTCTGGCAGTGTCTGTCATTCAAAGGTGTACCAAAGAAGTACATTTACCTTATACAAGCTCTCCTACTCTAAAACTACAAGTCGAGTGAGAGCTTATGGCGAACTGTCATCGGAATTCCTCACTTCAAGTGGTGTTCTTTAGGGATGTTCGCTTCCCCCATTCTTGTTTAATTTCGTCATAGACATGCTCCTAGATATAACCATGTCTTCGTCTGACTTTTCAGGAGTTGACTTACTACCAGGAGCCTCGCTTACTGACTTAGAGTATGCTGATGACATAGTCCTATTTGGTGAAGACGCTGACAAAATGCAGAGTCTTCTGACTACCCTGAGCAACAATGCAAGCATGTTCGGGATGCGGTTTTTCCCCTCGAAATGCAGAATGTTGCTTCAGGATTGGGTTGCATCGGCACCTGAACTAGTGATAGGGAGTGAAGTAGTCGAGCGTGCAGACCGCTTCACGTATCTGGGGAGTCTCATCAGTTCTTATGGTCTGGTGACGGACGAAATCTCAGCACGGATACAGAAAGCTCGATTGGCTTTTGCCAAGTTGCGTCACTTATGGCGCAGGCGAGATATCCGCTTGCTAACCAAAGGACGAGTGTACCTTGCAGCAGTTCGCTCTGTCCTACTATACGGTAGCGAAACATGGCCGTTAAGAGTAGAGGACATTCGTAGGTTACTGGTCTTCGACCATAGGTGTCTCCGAAGCATTGCTCGAGTATCGTGGGACAACCGAGTGAGCAATGCTGTCGTTAGGAAACGGGTTCTAGGAAAGGAGGGCAAGTCAATAGATGAGGTATTGAAACTTCATCAATTGAGGTGGTTGGGACATGTGTTACGCATGTCTAACTACCATCTGCCTCGACGAGCTATGTTTTGCGGCGTAGGAATAGGTTGGAAGAAAGCTAGAGGCGGCCAAACCAAAACATGGCAGAAATCGATGAAGTCACTGACAAGTGGACTGAGTCAAGTTGGTAGATGTAGGCTGCGTGGTTGGGGTCCGCGAGACGAAAGTCATCAGTGGTTAGAGACTTTGAATGACATGGCTCAGAATCGTTTGCGATGGCGTAGGTGCATCCACTCTTTATGTTTTCTCAAAATCTAACCTGAATTCTCTATCTTTCTCCTTTCAAATTTATCTCACTGAATTATACTTTTCGAATCATATCTTCGCTCCCTAATTTTCTGCATTACTGCTAATACTTCTACTATCGCTATCACTCTTAGATTTGAACTGACAGTTGCGTCTCTGTGCTGATGTGGTATTTCCTACCTTGGTATCTTACTAATTGAAAATAATATTGTTATTCTGTATAAATTTTAAAAATTTTTAACAATAAAAGTAAACACTAGGAAGAGAGAAGTAGGTTATCTTAATAAATGATATAATTCGGACTACTTGGATCCACCTGGACTGTAGATGGACTGGGTAGGTTAGTTAGTCAAGCTTGTTGACGTGAAGCATTTCGGTACTAATAATTTCCTAATAGCTGACTGCAGTTTAGCATACTTCTTATTTTAAAATATACACTGTTATTAATTAAATCCCTCTAAACCATTAACAACACATTAAGAAAGTACAATGAGTGTTAGAATTGATTCCTATACTATATTTCTAACATACGATTCAGTCGGTTACAACATATAATACCTCTTACACCAACTGATCTTCAAATGTTTGTTTAGTCTATTTAATGTTATCTCTTGCCACCGAACATTAGAATTCACTGCACTCCATGATATAACAATTGTAGCTTTTGATTATTCACTAAAATAAAGAACGTGGGTCCACAATGAAGCATACTCACAACATATCTACTACTACTGTCACCAATAATAATAATGGACAAAAGAAATTAAACACAATTAGCGCAGATTTACCATCAACACGAAAATCCATGACTTTCGGCCTTTTTGAGACCTGCTAAGTAGATATACTCAACATATACTCCTAAAATTTGTTCGAGAACGAATCCTTGATTATTATTATTATTATTATTATTATTATTATTAGAAGTAGTAGTAGTAGTACAGTCTTTATCTATTCTGTTGTTAGTAGTTAGGAGTGAATTTTCACTAACTTCTGTGTATCTTAAGAGTATTGTCTCTCTGTAGCCACTTTTAATTTGAAAAGTACTGAATTTGATTTGTGGTAGGGACACTAGCATTAGAGTGAAAGTTCATACATCAGACAAGTCCTAAATACGATGAAATCTGTAATCTGGATTTCACTGGTAGCTACAAACCATATACAGCCAAATTTGTTACAAAATGGTTACACGTAAGCATTCCGTTCAGGGTACACATATATCAATAAAGACATCGGAATTAGGGTTCATAATCTACGACAAAATAATAGTTTAAACTTTTACTATTAATAGCGTGAACAATGTAGCAATTTATCGACCGTAGGATAACATTTTCTGTTATTGCTAATTAGCTCTGAAGGCTCCATAAAATAAGTATTGCTTCCACATAGAGATTTTAGTTGCAAACAGGAAATACTAATTATAATTTATTGATGGTCAATTGTCAAATTAAAAAATGTTCCCTTATATGTATTATACTACCTTTTAATCATTAATCATGATACATTTTTTTCATTCCACCTAGTATTTAAATAGCAACTAGACAGTTAGTTATATCTCTTGCTTCCGTTTTAATGTTTCAGTCAGAAAATTAATTTGCACAATAGTTTTCAAAAAGAGATTATTTTTGGATTAAAAACCAATAATCTAAATCAAGTGTGTAGTTTTATAAATAGTGACCAGTAGTATCTTTTTATTAAAATAATACATATAGAAAAGAATTTCAGTAACCAAATTAGGGTAGATATATTTGTTATTGCTTGATGAAGACTAATCATAGATCGAGAAATCACTGTTGGTTAGTACTTAGTTAATAAAGGAAGAAAGGAGCGAAGACATTTATTTTAAATTAGTTTTTCATCATTTTGTGATCATTTGTGACCTTGATGCTCATCTGTCAACGAGGAGGTGAGTTTAGTGCTGAGTAATACACTAGTTTATAATTTGCCGCTATGGAACTTGGAATTCACACTCCAAGGACATTCATAGGTCATCAAATGTGTTGCCATCGAGTGATCAGTGTTGAAGTTGGAGGTGGTGTAGTGGGTAAATATAACATATGAGTTAACAAGTTATAAAATCTTTATCGGCCGAGATGAAAAAGACTATGTATTACTTATGTCCAACTACCAATGAACTCTGGAGTAGAAGTAGATCAAAAGAAAACTCTGAAGAAAGACTAAAACGTAGCTTTAGTTAATCAAGTCATTGGTTGTTGGTCTCAGCCATGTTGGTAAGTTTCAGCTACCTGATTAGGATCCTCATGATTATCGTAACTAATGGGCGGAAACGTTGAGCGATATGGTTCAGAATCGGTTTCAACGGCTTAGATGTATCTATCATTTGGCTTTTTCTATACGCTGAGTCTCAAAATTATTGTAGACCATTTTATTCTACAAATCATACTTTATACGATCACCGATACTAGTACTTTTACTAATTTGGAACTAATTTCATCTACTTCATTTTAATTTACTGATGAAGTGTAATAACTTAAAATGATACACATGACTACCTAACATACGTTTTGAGAGATGACTAGTGATGCCAACTAATTGCTTAGGCAATAAAAATCTTGTACAGAATTCGACTTCGAAACAGCATTGCAACAAGTGAAGTACATTCACCAATTTCATACTACTTCGCGGATAGTCATTTTGATGATAACCTGAAGCTTTTTACCGTTTGTAACCGTAGTAACTGTTAAGTAAATAAACTCAACTGTCAATATGTCTTCAGTTATTTTTCCTTACTAAATCTGAGTTTTGTTTCCAATCTCATGCAAAGCATATGCCAAATAGTTTAACTTTCGATTAACCAGTTATCTAGCGATTTATCACAATATTCAAAGGTCAAACTGATATTTTTACTCTGCAAAAGTGTTAGTCTACGTATAAAACATAGTGACATATATTACCAAAATGCTCACACATGATTGTCCAGGCTTAAGTTCTTAGCAATATTTTACATAAAAAATCGTTCATGTTGAATATTTATCTTAGTTGAAGCTATTCACAATGTTTTAAATTTTCAGTAAATTTGATGTAGACAACATTCTTCATTTTTCCTGTCATTCATGGGTGAGTTTTTCATACTAAAGTGTTGTTGATACCAAAGATTTCATTTACAAGATCAAACTAACATAATATTTGGGTTCAATATTCTCCATGTTTAGATCAGCTACACTGGCATGTTCACGATAGTCCGTTGCAGAAACCCTCAATCGTTAATAAAAAATCGTCACTGTAAATTACACTTTAGTAAGTACTAACTACCCACTAAATGAATGGGAAATTACCAGATGTGCTGGATACAGCACAATAATTGAGCACTAGAAACATATGGTATATTGTGCTAGTTGACCAATTATGATTAACTACCTTGTTTTAACAACTGATTATCTTATACTCTTAAGTATGCACCTATACTAACCAGTCCCGAGCTGGAAATATGAACACAGGATTAGTGGATTAAACAGTCCAATATATATTTAAAGTCAACGTGTTTATATATATCATACACTCGTTTATACATACATTAATTTAAAGAGATTATTAGTCAAAGAAACTATCAATAGAATAAGTTATATAAGGACTTATGTATGAACGATTATTGTGAGCAGAACATCATATTAGTTTTATCAATGCAATTAAATGTCAGTCACATTGATGAAAGTGAGAATTCTACCAATGGAAGCTTGTCCAGCAGTTCAAAGGGCTACGTATTTGCCAACCTGAAGACCCTGGGTCCCCTGGCGGAATCGAAGGTACTTACTGCTGAGGAGTCCCATACTAGGACGAAATAGCTGTCCAGTGCTCTTTAGTTTTCAGTGGTACCCAACCAGCATCAACCTGTGACGAACGTGGACAATAAATTCTTAAACTAGTTGAAAATAACCTACAATGAATAACTTGAATATAATCAGAGTTTGATAAATCCTGCTTACAAAAGAAATCAATACCAAGTTATTTGCTTGGTTTTTGGATTAATTATATATATTTTTCGCAACCAGTGGTGATTTGACATCCCTCAAGAGAGATAAATCTAGTTGTTTACTACAAAAAATATAGTGAATTTGAGTGTATGCATACACATATATACACATGTCCATCATGAAATAAGAATTGATTTACATCTGATCTGATTATTCTAAAATTTTCAGTTATTGAGTTATTTGAAAATTTCATTGTAAATTGACCAACTAATTTATGAACACTCAATAAAACTACAGAAAATAAGGAAGCGAATTATTATGAAAAGGCTGAAAAAAAAAACAACTAAATTAAGTAGGTGGATCTCAAACATCAGAAAAGGAAGTATTGATACGAAATGAAAATGTAGTTTGTTTGAATTAGTTATAATGGGATCTAACTAACTAATTAATACAAGCCTGTAGATAATTTATAAGCTACTGTTTGCGTAGAGAAAAATCCTAATGCATATGAAAGGATTGCACTATAAAAGAATAAATGGATGAACAATTATAGTACAATACCTCAAATTGACTGAAGTCAAAATACTGATAAATTTCAATTAAATAGTCTGAAGATTGAGGCTTTGTTTTATCACATGGTATGATAATGAATATTTAGTTATACAGAGAGCAGAATTTAAGACTATTGTACATAGCTCTGAGTTGATGTACAGCGTTGTCACTGGCGAGATTACATTAGCAAAAATATACCACAGTACAATCGGAACAGGAAGGAGTGAAACAAATAAGTGTTTGAAAGGATGATGGAACTTAAGATCCTAGAAGAAAATAAAGAGTGAATACACTTGCTACAGATGATCGATTCTCAGCCCTGTTACCAAGTATATCCAATTATCAATTATAACACTCACGATTGGCTCCAACCATGCAGTCCACGTCTACCAACATAACTCAAACCAGTAGTCATTAACTTCATGAACTATTACCATGTATTTGTCTGGCTTCCCCTAGCTTTCTCCAACCCTACTTGCACACCGGACAATATTTTGAAGTGGTTGAGTATGCATAATACATGTTCCAACCTCCTCGGATATGCAGTGGTATGAAGAATCGAGAGAATTAAGTGACACTACTTAAATCAACAAGCCATAAATTTCAGGTGTGTACAATAATCTTGTTCTCTATAAAAAATCAGAGAGCTGAAAAAATCTCTTGCAGGTTGTGTGACACAACATGGAACGTTATTTCTTGTTTGAGCGAGTTACCAATGATTTTCTAATTTCAGATACCCATTTTCGGTTTCAGTATTCGCCATGTAACATCACTGGTTAACCTTAATTACTTTAAAATGTCATCATTAATTGAATGTAACTAGAATTATAATGGAATCCATTCACTTCATACGCTTATAGAGAGATACATATGGTAACACAAAATCATGAAGTTTTACATCGGAATTCGAAATCAATATTCATTAACTAATGGTAAGTAAATTATCAAAATAATTATAGAACATTTATCAAATATAATGTAAATAGGTCAGATTACAAAAAGACTGAACAAAACAGAAGGCCTCTAAGGCTTATAAAATAACAGAATGGAAAATGCAAGATTAAATTTAGAAATCGGCTAGTAACTCGATTTCATTGCCTAGAAACAGAAAACGAAAGATTTGTGTTGTGTTATTAAATTAAGGAAAATATTCAATGACTGAAAATATATTCGTTTCGATAAGAAATTATGTGAAAGTCGTAACTAACCACTGAGTACTAACCAATATCATGTTTATCTAGTCATAGAATTTCACAGGTCAAGTTGAAATGCTGGCAACCATTCTAAGTAACATACGTAGTTTGCATTACTTCTTAATTATAGATAGTTGGAGGCAGTTAGGGAGAAAAACCCACTTCACATCAAGTTTCTCGCTTAGTTGGCACTCGTAGATCACTAAATTTCTATTGGACAATAAGAGGACTAGATAACCTTTGCAATGCTCATTACTCATAGTACTAAGTAATATAAATATTCAAGTCCCTCTGGAAGGTCATTCAATGCACGAATCTGTCAGTGGTAGCGTCTAGAATTGTGGAACCAGTTGATAATGAGTTTAAACTGCCATAGGAGCATCACTTCACTCAATAGTTTAAAAACACATTGTACATAAGGTATCAGTTAAGGGAAAACCAAGATCTACTAGTGCCATCCTCCCTACCCACATATTACTTCCAACCATCAATCACTTTGACGGATAGTATGATAGTATGTTTATGATAATTTTCTAATTATTATTCTATGACTTAAAAAAGCAATTATCAAATAAAAAGTATACTCCATAACGAAATAATGATTTCAGTCAATGATCGAATACCAAAATGTTAACAAGATTTTCTCAGATTATCCAAGTACGAATGATGTTTACCCTAGGGAAGGTTGGTTCCTTATCGTATGTTGGGTGTCGTAGTGGCGTTCGAAATGTATAGACGATTAAATAATAGTTAAGCGGCCTAACGGCAGCATTTTGACTAAGATATCTGAAGGACCCCTTGGTGAAATTCAAAGTATGCATTGCTGAAGACATCCATACATTGTCATGAAACCTGTAGAACCATTCTGTAATCTCAAGCCTATGTACAAAATGAAAAGTTTCCATAAGCCCTCATTTCATTATAGTAATTATAAGGTTTGTTACAAATAAATACTAAAATGGACTTTATACTAATACAGTAAGCCATGTGCAGAAATTAAGGAGAAGAGATAGAAACAAAGTTGAATAATGTAGAAAATTATATAAAAGTATATTGTACTTGTTATTGTTTTCTCTCTCCTCTTCCCCCTCCCCCAACCCCATAATATTCTACAATCTTACTGAATTCAATCAATATTAACAAATAATAACATCATTATTATTAATAGATGGCAATAATTATCTACAGTATGCATATTTATAAACAATTCTTGTTTGGCAATGATAATCAGGATTATCAAAATATACAATTATCTTTCGTCTGTATGGTTTCTTTAAATAAGGAATTTGTGATCTGATATTCAAGATTGCATTCTAGTTATTCATTAAGTTGGTATATGAGCATCCTAAATTAACTGTCCCGATATTTTAGTATATTTAGTATTTAGATATCAATGAAATACTGAAAGTGCGTTTCATCGTATTTAGGACTTATCAACTGAACTCGTACCCCAAATCATAGTATTAATGTAAGCAGTGGGTGTAGTGTAAGCAAGGTTAGCGGATAAAGACACAAATATAGTGAAAGTTAGATCTCGAAATGAAATACTTAATATAAATTACACTGTAACACACAACACTTATCAATTAAACGAACGGAAAAATGACCGTAGGTCCTGAATATAATGCACTGAGTGGAATACTGAAAATTGTTGTGGATGAACTCAGTTTATAGTCACATGCAGTTAATGTGAATTTCTCGCAATATGTTTTATTATTCGTTAGTTCCTCTGCACGACAGATTCATCATATATAGTTAGGCAACAAAACGCAAGTAGGGTGTTATTATTTTCCATTAAACTTGAAATACACTAGAATTAAACACAAGCTGGCTAGCAAGAAGATCAGTAACAATGTGCTTGTTAACATGGCAAAGAAATTAGTTAGTGATAATACAAAATAACGGAGCTTCTCTATTAAAGTACCAAACCACTATTGAACGGTACTTGTTTGAATGACCGAAATTATCCACATCGTTTTCAGTTTTCAATAAATGGATCTTATCTAGTGCTTTCAGATATCGCCTATTCATTTAGTGGCTGGCTTCTGCATATTCGAGTTATGTTTCCGTTAAAGATCTGATTTAAAGTTATGACTATTATTATTTTTTATTGTTCACAACAGCCGCCTGAAAACGTAATGTAAGTTACACTCTAACATTTAGACCACACCACAATAACTGAAAATGATGGATACAATAAATTTAGTACACATTGGCACTGTTGTGAATAGTAGCAATTATTAAAAACTTAGAAAAAATTCAAAATAATCTCAGTAAACCCATAGTTTACCTGTAAACAATTTAAAAATTCAATAAATTATTGATTGTATCGTGGAAATAACAGTAAAAGTTTACAAAATTGTACCAGCTTCAAGAAGTTCAAACAGTATGCATGCTAGTATGTGCTTAATCATTCAGGTAAAACATATTCATTCGAAATATTTTTGTAACTTACTTGTCTAATTGACCATAAACACCCATTGTCCCATCAATATTCGCTGCTTTTGTTCCACTTGCCCAGTGTAATGTATTCATTTTATCAAATTAAATGTATTATAAGTATTCTTATATATATATAAGTAGTATGTACATATACATATGAAAAGAAAGCTCGTCCTTCATTCAACTTGTTAGTATGTTATTCATTATGATTAACTATTAATGAATAATTCCGTTGTACTTATTCCGTATATTGCATAATCGTTCTCTATGCAACAGCATTCATTCAATTTGAATATGAATGTGCCTTACATGTTAATTTCAAGTACAAATATATAAACATGTTCAATTTTCAAGTAATCATCAATTCAAACAAATTTTCAATATTTTCTATTTTTAATAAATAATACTCCTTAGTAAATATAGTACAATTAAATCTCCAAATGAAATAGAATGAAAATGAATAATTCTATGCCGAAAAATTAATTAATATGATTATTCCATTTAATGTTCATGATCATGAGTACACTATACTGTGTACAGAACTAATAATACATAAGATATATATATAATAATGCTATAGTGAATTCACATGTCCAAAGTGGGCCAGACATGCATTTATACATAATAATTTAGTGTGTGTGTGTGTGTTTATAAATAAAGATCAAAAAATAGATACAATTAATATATACGTATAAATACACCTTGTTTGTGTGTGTATGTTATACAATTATTGTATACTCTTATTTTTTTAAAATAATAAACCAATCATAATTGAGATATTATCTGCAATGACTTTCACTGGGATAGACAGGGCTGATATAAATATAATTGTTGATCAGGCATAACTTCCCTAGTTTGTATCATCAATATGTTTTGCTTATAGACTGATTAGATCGTCTCAAATCAACGAGTAGACAATACTATATAATCTATTTAGTAGATGATTACATAGGAATGTTTGATTTATCTTGAAAATCATTTAAAAGAGATTAGTGAAATTACATTATTTAAATGGATGAAAATAGAATGATGTTATCAGTTTACTGTAAATGCATATTGCAGTGGTAATAAGAGTTAGTGCATTATACTATGACTGTTAGGCAAATAGGGTTGGTGTTCACAAACTGCATTAGCATAAATTTCATTCATTCATGTACAACGTAGAACCCGACAGCATATCTACAAGGGTCTAAGTTGCCATACCGCATTAACACGATGAGATCGAATTCACCAGATTAACAAAACAGTATAATTCAGTAGGAAGGAATGAAATAAGCGAAAGTACTATAGAATAATTGAATATGGGATCTAGGAGAATATACAGTGAATATATTTACGCCACTATAACCGATTTTGAGGCATGTCAACTAGCGTCCCCAACCAGGTGGCCTACATCTACCAAAATGGCTTAGATCAACAGTTAAAGACTTCAGAGACTGATGCTATGTTTTGGTTCGGATGCCCCTACTATTCTTTCATTCTACTCCTACTCTAGCCAGTATAGCGCGATGAGTCAGGTGGTGGTTAGCGTATGCTTCACATGTCCCGACCATCTCAAACGATGAAGGTTTGCAGCCTCTTAGACCGATTTGGGATTGCTTCCGTAGTAATAAGCATAAGTTATTATCGAAGTAATCCTGTAAGTATATATATATATATACATATATATATATATATATATATATATATAGGGCGAGAGGGAGTGCGCTCTGGCTCTTCTTTGGTACACTTTAAAGGGCTATTCTCTAGCATAGCCAAAACGGAATCCGCTTGGACAGGATCTATTGGTCACCCCTTTGCAACATCACCACATTGTCTATAAAACACTTTGTTGAACAGAGAATTTACATCCATCGTGTATCTCAGAGTAAGCTG
Source organism: Schistosoma japonicum (assembly GCA_025215515.1). Classification (NCBI taxonomy): domain Eukaryota; kingdom Metazoa; phylum Platyhelminthes; class Trematoda; order Strigeidida; family Schistosomatidae; genus Schistosoma; species Schistosoma japonicum. The sequence goes on from CM046063.1 coordinate 33,358,339, forward strand.
TTTCAAAGAAGGAATAAGTATTGTAATTTTTATTGTATTTTCTAGTTCAATATTTATAAAATCCGTTCATTCTATTAAATGACCGTTCATAATGATCACGCGTTTAATGATAGCATTAATTTTTGCTCATTTTCAGGTACTAATTTAAAATAAATTTATTCGCTTAATTGAAATATTTACTTAATTATACTATCGGAATGAGTAGAAATAAAGAATTTTCGAAGTATTTTATTATATCCCAGTGTTGATGTTCATCGTGCAAAATTTGATTCACATGCCCTGTGATCACGGTCAATCACATCATTTAGAATAGATGATCTTATGCTTTTCAGACAACCTTTATTCAGTCTTTTCAGTAGGTACTTTTTTTATGTACAGAGAAATGATCCCAGATACCTAGCTTCATAGAAGCAAGTAGGCAACTAGGTGCAAACTGTAATGGTAACACGAGGCTCTTTATCTTTTATGCATGTGTGCAACAATTAGACATTAGTGCGAGATATTCTAGATGATGGTGAATAGAATGTTTATCATTGCCATTAATTCAAACGATTTCTTAAGATATTGTTTGCAGTTTCAGATCTTGTGGGCTAATATTAAATAATAACTCTATTATATCCTCCCCCCCCCCCACTTCCTACACTCTCCATTAATATGAAACTGACAATAACATTACTGAGCGCAGTGAAAGACCTCAAATAATTTACAAGTTCTTTGTAACTATATATAGATATATCCTTGTTTTAATGTTATGTTCTTTGAGAAAATGATGTTTTTCCAGACAAACGAAAAAGAAACTGTTTTTCATCGAACTCTAATTAATAATAATAACAATAATATTATTACACAGCTTTATCTTGTTCAATTTCATATCATATACATCATATTTTTCAATTTGGTTGCCAGAATTCGCAGACTACATACAAATATGTACAAAATTTCTTTGAGGGGTAGTTTATAGGAAGGGATTTTAGAAACACACTTTTTTCAAATTCAAAATTCTCAAAACTCCAAGTGTCTCAATAACTATATGTTGTATCTGACTGTGTTAATACTCGTCTCTAAGCCTCTCTGTGTATGTGTGTGTGAGTGAGTGATTGTCAGTGTCTGTCTTATGTTTGAGAAACTCTTAATGCCTGTCTGTCTTTATATATTGTATGTTTGTGTTTGCATACGCTTCATTGTATGTACTGTTAGCATATTTACACATATTTATCGACAATTAAGTAATTAGTACATTTATCATAACAATAACTAATAATAATGATAATAATAATAACAAGTAGTAAAGTAGATTTCCACTTATTCACTGAAACACAATCACACACACACACATACACACACTGTATGAAACAAAGACACCAAAAGACAAGAAAAATTAAAATAACAACAATATTGATGAAATAAATAGTTGTTACTGAGTGTATTCTTTACTCACTCTCACTTATTATTCTGCATTAGATTCTTTATAGACATAAAAGTTGTCTGATAAAATAAGAAATTAAGTCATTTTAACTGAATGTTTTATGTTTATTACTTCTTCAGTAAATTTTCCTTTGAAACAATTTTCTCTTTGTAGTATTATGTTTTCAATATTTTGTATTATGGTTATTGTTTTTTTTTCTAAATGTAACGTAAATGAAAGAACCATTCATCGCATATTTCTCAAATGTTTTTCTTATTAAAATTTTATTTTTTAAGCATTTTGCTTATCAACTGAATAGAACTGAAAAACAGGGTTGTTAGTTGACAAATCAATAAAACTAGAGAGATAATGTGTAAGTGAGAAAGTTTATTAGTAGTTAGTCGATTCATGTAGGGTAGATCATACAGTTGTCACTGAATAAAACATTCATTAGTTACTGTTTAGTGAATAATGTCACGTTTTTCTTGTCTTTAGTACAGGTTGCTTATTTTTTAGATTAATTTCTCCTACGTTAGGTGATTCAGAGGTTGTCTGCAGGATACTTTATTTGATCTAAATATATGTTACTTCACACAATCATGAGATAGTTGCCACATCCTATAAGATCCAAACCTATGCTTATATAGTCTTACAATCTGAGAGATCACTGCTCAACTTTCAAATCATGACTTACTTTACATAGGGCTGAGATATGTAAAATGATTTGTCACTAAATGATAAGTAATGCCTATTCCATAACGTGAATTCAGTTTAATTATTAAAGTTACATTGTGATTACCAGGTAAAGTGATTTTAAATTTTATGTATGGAGTTTTGTTGAGCCCATGTTACAGTTGTATCGATGGGATCCAATCTAGGCCAAGAGATGAACGAATATTAAAGCGATATTAAGTAAGTTTTACAGAGTGATAACATCTCTATGATTATGCTACTAAGTTACGCAGATTCGAATTCCATGAAAGGCATATATTTTTTCATTGTTACAAGTTCCTTGGAGTAACAAATCTCAATGTTTGTGAAACCAAATTTCAGAGTTTTCTCACAATCACCTATAATTGTCTATTTATGTCCATATTAATCATGTTAAAGAACTGGGAATTATCTCGATGTATATTCTCAACTATCGATATATCGTAGAAAGAATTGATCGATACTATTCACATTATGTAATATTTTGATACTAACTAACACTAATGATCCATTTAACGGCTAATATTAGACAAAGCGTCTATATGCCATAATGTTACAGTAATCAAGCAGGAGTGTGTGCCAGTCCTCATGGTTATTGGTTGAATAGTGGCACCAATTTTCCATTTAATACATGTTCTCGTGTACACTGATCACAAAATGACTCGTTCTTTATTCAAGACGCACTTGAAACGTACTTTCACGTTAGTATACTGTTAAATAGCCTTTTCAGGGCTTCAGCTTTAGACACTAAGATTGATGTTTAATTAATCGTTTATTACACTTTGCACTGTCACCATTGGAATACATAACATACTGATCTTTTCAATGACCAATTTTTCAGAAAACTATCACGACAAGCTTCATGAGATACACTCAAGGTATTACTATATTTTGCACCATATTGGTTCCATTAACTGTGAATCAGAACCAAATCATCATCTCTGTAAATCTTGTGATATGACTTTATGCTACAAAGATTTACTAAAGTTAAGTATATTATCTGCGTACTAAGAAGAAAACAAGGACTGGTTGGTGTTTGAATTAACGCTTTCTCAACGGAAATCAAGAAATCCCATTAGTCACCTAGTGAAAAGAAACTAACTAGTTCATTTCTGTTGCTTTTCAATATTTGAACAAACTACTGAATTTGCTTTAGTGTAGTCATCATAGATAACTAAAAAGGAAGGAGCAATTAGGTAAACTTGATTTGTCCACGTTAATTTCTTAGCACAGCAATCAGATGATTACTGGAAGATAGATGTCACCAAACTTCGTAACGCATTTAAAATCCCCAGTAATACATTATTTAGAAAGCCAAGTTAAAGGATTTGTTTGACTGAATACGTCACAGAATGCTTGGGAGGATACCACTGTAAACCAGAAGTCACTGTACAGCCATTTCATTCAATCGCTTACCCCAGATTCCGCCCCAGAGACTTTAGGTCCGCGAACACCCTAACCTCCGGCACCACTGGATCACATACAATGTTAGAATTTCCACCCGAAGCCCCTGGGGCGTAATCTAGAGTGTACACTTCTAAGGAGTTCCACACTAGAAAGAAACGGCTGTCCACTGCCCCATGGTTGTCACTAGTACCCTGTCAACATTAATTTATGACTTACAAAATCCAATAAAAATGCCGATCTTCACAAAAGAAATAACCATCTCAATAAAAGGATTTGCATTGATTTTTGATAATCTTCATTTGTAAACTTCCATTATATGAATATAACTCAATGTGAGTTATACTCAACAGTATATTCTGTAGTGAATGCGTTGTATTAATTGATTCAATACTAAGTTGCATTCAGTTCTGTAGAACAATCATTCATGTTGATTCTTTGCAAAAGTTATTCCAGTTGATGACGTCACTTTGGTGAATAATCACTGTAAATTAATTGATATAGAAATAGATTTACTGAAATCAGTGTTGTTCACTCATCTCGTTTCAGTCTTCTCCACAACACAATCTATCATTTGAATAGTTCTAGGTTTGGAAAAGAATAAGTCGTGGTATCTAGTCTCAAGTACAATTATCAGGGATAATGTTTGTAGTAGCCGTATCGAGTATCAAACGCATCAAATATTTAATCGAAGCACCCTAGGTCTGTTAGTTACACTGTTTAGCCAACCATACAAAATCATAAGAACACGCGTTTTCTTACAAGAACATATTAATACCACCTACTATCATAGTCCCGAAGGGTGCTAAAAGTATTATATTATGAGGATGGTTGAACTTCCTCGGTTATCATGTCAGATGTAAAATAAATATCACTCCACGATATCGAAAATTCGGATTCCACTTTAATGGTCTGAAGGCTAAACACTCACTTCAAAGTGTAAAGTCTTCAGGTTCAGTAGCGTTAGGAATAGTAAACTACCTCACAAGCTGAATATGCCTATACTAAACACAATTGGTTGTTAATTACTTTCAAGTTCTCAATAGTCGTTTAAACAAAATCAGTCAATGAAGTAAATTTATGTCATTAACTAATTTCTAAAACCCTATAAACTAAAGAACAAAACAATAATGAACGTAGTTATCATTCTTTATAGCTGATGATGACTATAAAGCTATTTATGTTCTTGAATAATTAATTGCTATGCCTATTAAATACAATTACTTTCAATAAAAATTATTCTTTAAAATAAGCATTAAAATGTCAATTAAAAAATTTTGTTTGTTAATTTAAAGAATTTTTCCCAAAATATGCCATTTTCTAATCAAGACATTAAAGTTACGAAGAAAAATATCAATATGTTAATGAATTCACTAGGCTTTAGTATAATTTGTTGAAGGATTCTTTTGAACCACGCCTTAATAGAACTGAGGTATCTGGATTGAAATATGGTGGGTGAAAAGAACAATATGAATTGTTATTTTACAAGTAAATGGATTATACTGTTGAGCTAATCAGGATAATCAAAACTGACTTTTCTTCTAAATCCAAAAGGTGAATGGTTCTATCTGATTGAAGGTATCCATGCTAAATGTGAAGTATTGTGCATTTTATAAAATCATATTTTGATTTCATTGTAGACAGCTGCCATTAACTCTAGAAACTTAAAATACAAATTTTAATGAAAATGGTTTCATATTACGCAGTGCTGAAACACTGAATAAACAGTAGACTGATCGAAAAAGGTGGGTACATCAAATGCAATGAACACTGACAACGTTGTGGATAGTTTCAGCACAGTTATCCTTACAAATGTCGTCATACATAGTACATTTGTTTGAAGTTAAAATCACATGTTATTAATAAGAAAAAGCTTTACACAAAGTTATACAGTAAAGGCAGCATAATGCGAAGGTAGAACGTTTCGTTATTCTAATCGCTTACATAATTTACTGGGAGTATATTATTTTCTCAACTTGACTATTTCATAACGGACACAGTTAGCAGTGGATACATTTATATTAAATATCTGACAGATTGTTTAGTCATATCGTGAGTTTATCGACTGTTCCGTAAATCTGTGAATAAATATTTGGAACTATTATTCATTCTTTAGAGTACTTTTGATCTGAATGTTTTCTGACTTACTGAATGAATTAAAAACGTATCTGAAAATTTCAGACTAATATAAGTTGAAATTCTACCAGTGAACACCAGCCAGTGGTGCAGAGTGCTAAACGTTTATCAACGTGAAGGCCCTGGGTCTGATTCCTTGTTGGAAACACGGGTATGCATTACTAAGTAGTCTCATGCATGGAAAAATCAGAAGTCCGGTGCTCAACCAATATTAGTTTGCGATGAACACAAACAGTTAGAAATAATTAAATAACTCGTTAGCTACCAACAACAACTTTGCACAATTAATTTCTACCATAAGTTTGACGTAAATCTTTCATTCTGATGAATTGAGTGTTTGTTGGCTATGAAAGGGTTTAGTGAATCCAAGGCCACTTTTAGTCGGTTAATTTGAGGTTATACTCAGTGTTCCAAATGGTCAATTAGTGTAATGTACCAACATTTTCATCTATTTCATGGTCTTAAAGTTAGACTAAGACATTTACATTGAGTCTCTGGAATTATTAGGGTATTTACTAAGAGCGTTACTGATCGACGACAGAGTCCAGTATTAATACTTTATAAATCTCTAAATGTACTGCAATTCTACAAAATAGGAATCGAATTTCAGTTGTCACTCCTCAATAAATAAGTTAATGGTAGTACTGTGATTCACAAATTTTACCCAGCAAGTTATGATTTGGAAAGATGTTAAATATGTGTATGTCATCAAAAGTTAGATCTCAGAATATCTAGGTCGTTCGTAAGAGGTTGGAACTAACTAGGCTCGAGGTAAACTAAATTTATAGTAAAAACAACTATGAGTCAGAATATATCAAGCGTAGACATGATAAAAGAATATCAGTCAATAAAATGATGGCTGGTAAGCACAAAATGCCTCCAAAGTAAGAAGATAGGCAGGTACATCATTTTTACCAGGAACCCTAATCTACTTTAGCACGAGTAGCAGTGGTTTTTGTCGTGATGAACTCTATACTAACCATTATTTTGTAGTTTTATAACACTCACTAACAATTATTGGACGACCAATAGCGATTAGATAGCTTGATAGGGATTTTTTTATTCTAGTATGGGACAGATCAGTGGCAATATATACCCTAGAAATTACTAAGAATCCTACTCAGGGCCTTAAGCATTTAGATTACTGAGTCAGTATTCAGCTTTTATTTACACTCCTAACTTTAGATGAGTAACTATTATTTACCAGAGTAACTTGAGTTTTCAATGAAATTCACGTTGTAAAAAGAGAATAAGTTATGTGGCTTTTTTCGTCTATAATATTTATTCTACCCCATGGTACTTTAATAAATCTTTTCATAGATCAGTCCATAAAGCTTAGAAGTCTATGAAGGTATTTATTAGTGATGACTGAATACCAAGGACTAAAGATGGTTGGGATAATATGTTTAGATTCGAGGGGGAAAACCGGCGGAATTGAAAGTATTCAGTAGTACAGTCTATATTGATTAATCACTGAGTAATTACCAATTTGATATTGATTAAAATTTTAATAGGGTTGACTGAATTTTATTCAACAGGTTACTGTGTTGTAGCCACTATTCCGCATTACTCAACTTTGTTTGTATTATGTTATGATGAAATGTTGCTTCAAAGTAGTCTATAGGAAACCACTATCGATCAATGTTAACATCTTTCCATAAAGTACCAGAGGTGACCTGACTACTTCAGTAGTAATAAATACAGACCATAAAACTAAGTGACCTGAAATTGAATTGAATTGAAGTATAGACTTTTTAATATGTTACGCACACCTTACGTGGGGTGGGGGAGTGCTAAATGACACCAAGCTTATATCAATAACAGCTTCTTTTTGAATACTCTAAAACCACCTCCTAGCAAAACCTTAGCTTCGTAGGAAGCAGTTGTTCATATTTGGTTAAATAATCGAATCATATCGTACAATACTACAACAAATCCTGCTTATTTTTCATAGACGTATATATATATTTATATATATGTTTGAGTTATGAAAGAGATAACGAATTTTTGCAATATCAAATAACCAAGATGTCCAAGGGTACAGGCTTTTGGCTGAGTGGATCAAAACAACCGTGCTAGATACGGTTTTGTCGACCTTATGCATTTTGGATTCTTGTACGAATTCAAAGTACCTGAATGTCATTCTTTCAAAGGATACACAGCATAAAAGATGTGAAGAGAGTCAAAAGATTTACTAACTAATCTGATTATAACCTTCAATGCTTTACATTATACAAGAGAGTCATTTCACCGTAGTTCAGACAAATAAACATGAATTCTATTAGTAAATTTACTTTTGGTTTTTGTTAACTATATTTTGATGCCCTGACGTTTTGAAATAAGAACATGTCTTTACAGTAATCATAAAGATACTAAAAACCATATGTTTATCAGGCTTCAAGATGACAGTTTAAATTCAGTATTCACTTTACATAAGTAAAAGTGCATGTAGTCTACAATAAACATTAAATGGCTGTAAGTAAACGAATGCCCCAAAGGTCAAATTGCTTTTATTAGATACACTGTTTTGGAGAACAAACTTCTAGTCATGTGTAGTTACACGTACATAGTTTTAGATTCAGTATAGTGGTTTAGTCGCTGGAATACTTAACAATCACTTGGTAGGTCACAGGTATGAGAGCCATTATATCAAATCATAATTGAACAGCTAAGTTTCATCACCAGTTGCTATAGTGTTAACGTACATAATTCTGTACTTAGTATATGAGTTTATAATCTAAGCTTAACTACCACGACTACTTGATTTTTCTACTTAGCACTAAATAGACAACCGATCATGTACAGCTTACACGGTTACTATTATTATTTAAAAATTATTATTTTTTATATAAAATTTCAGATCTATCAGTAGTGATTACCTTGATACAATAAACGCTTGAACTACTGATTTCATAAGTTATTGCTCGAATTATTTACTTCTTAACTCATTAACCTTTTATTGAAACAGTAGGTAAAGCTCTGAAACGATTGGGTATCTGAAATTTAAAATAGGCATATTAAGGATATAGAATTTTCTAGAATAGATACTAAATGTACATACATTTTAACGGAGATATTTCCAAATATCATTCATAGGTTATAAGTTACCTCTACCAGCTCAACATGATTATAAATAAATCTGTCATATGATATATTAGTATTGTTAATTTTGAGTCGTATCATGGGATAATAACTTAGTAGTCTAAGCACGTAATATATAGTGACTTCAACTATGCTACATTTCCTTAAATTAAAAACTCTGCTTAATATTTAATCCTCAACATTGTCGCAATTTGCGATAGTGAAATAAGTAGTTAAACTCTTAAATCAATCCACTAGTCTGGGAATTCTCATCATCCCCGAAGAGATGTTTTTGATTAGACCGTAGGCGAGATTTGGAAAGACTACATGGTTTCTTTCAACTCGCTTAATTTATGGCGTAGCACAGATGTCCATTTGCTAATAGAGTAACTCATTCCACTTTAATTCAAGGTTGCGAAACAAGACCTGAGAAGTTGGAGGATACTCGAGGAACAAAAGTATTTGATCATAGACATTTTAAAAACTCGAGACAAATATCTTGAAACCACTTAGTGAGTAATGCTGTAGTTAGGCTTACTGTACCGGACAAAGGATGTAAATCGTTTGGTAAAATCTTTCATCTTTAACTACTGAGGTGGTTGGTACATATATTACGTATGCCTAACTACTGTCTACCATGAGGAGTGATGCAAGCTGGTGCAGTAGCAAGTTAAAAGAAAGCTGGAAATGGCCAGTCTGCAACTAATCATTATTCTAGGAAGTTACTGAATATTGATCTAATACGTGTTATTATACACAAAATACCTATTTGAAATCGGCAATGACAATCATAATAAATCACTGGTGACAGTAGATGGCATAACTTTAAGTCGGTATCAATGCAACAAATGGCTTTATTCTTTATCTTCCCTTAGATAATGAATTTTATAATTCCGTTTTTATTTTCAAATCATCTCTGTATCTGATTTTTCCTATTCACTAATAAGCTACTTCTCTTTTTTCTTTTCCTTGTTCTTCTTCTACTACTACCACTCCGATAATTTTGATAATCGCCTCTCGATACTCTAATCTGGTGTGATAAGACAAAATAACGTGTATGTGTCAAGTTCAAGACTAACTGCTATAACAAACTACAGCCATGTATGTATAACTTAAAGTTGATCAAACAAAGTTGTACATCGTTATTTTATTTCCATCAACAATCAACTCAAGTTTATTCACATTCATTTCAAAATATTTTAAAAAGTAAATTTCATAAAATTGATCATTTAATTTCTCTACTCATTTAGTCAACTGAACAATAAAAATAGTAGTTCTATCTACATTATTGGTAGTTTTATTCAAATCTAACAAATTCACTGTTAAAGGCTTATCAACTAGAGAAGAAGTAATAAGTAATAAAAAAAAATTACTAATAAGTTTCTCTTTTATGCGTGACAAAAGTAATAAGATAATTATTAGGTAAATAGTATTCTTCAACTATTTTTAAAAGTGATTAAATTGAAATGCGTACTTTATATTCAATGTATAATTTATTACAGTCATCTTGTAAAGAAAACAGTTAACACCCATTATGTTGAATTTAAAGATAAATTATAATCATCTCAATGGATTTACTTAAGATTAACGTGATCTTATTATAGGACATAATTTCATCAAAAATGGAATACAGGACTTAAAAGACTTAAGTGCTAAAGTTTCAGATTAGTGTTGACATTAAGCAGTCTATAACCATAGATTTAGTTTGAGTTGTAAGATTTTATAATTATTATTTATCTATATCTGTTTATAAATTCGATACCCTTCGAAATAAGAATCCGTTAAACACGTTTTCAAAGTCTACACAACCGATACATCAAGCATTTTTACTGTCTCTGTATAGAATTAATTGAGGTACATATTCAAATCTAAAAGTTGCATTCAAAACATAATCACACTTGATCAGTTTGTTCATTGTAAATAAGTAGTAGCCTCGGTAGTGATGAATATTCTGTGAAATAACACTGGAAAATAGAACGCCACTTCCCCCTAGTGAGTACAGTGTATACAAAAGATCTACACATACTTGACGAATGACATGTAGCTACGATTTAACAGACACAAGATTCTGGGTAATACATGAGATGTATGTAGATCATCTAATCATTTTAATTTTTAAGATAAGCAATTATCAAAAAATCAGTCGGTTCGTGATGTTAACTATAAACAGTGTCATTTGCATACACTCCCTCTAATAAGTATAAATAATATTTCTAAAGTAAATTACATGATGATTTTCAGCATAGCTTTAGTCTGAGTTAACCAATGAATGAAATTTTTAACAGAAACCAATTTCTAAAACTCAACATTTACAAGTTACATGAACAGAAAAGTGACAGATATTGTTGTGTCAAGCACTGGAAAAGTTGTGGATAATACTTGGTAAATCAAAAGCTTCAATGATAACACTGTTTAAGATTTATTCATAAAAACCCACAAAACTACACAATGTTTCAGTTTATGATGATAAAAGAAATAAACCTATTCAATTTATTGACATTTCTATCAGCTATATCAATGCCGTTTAACCAGCTATTTACGTTTGAACCCACGATCAGTGTAAAACTTTTTGAGACAGTCAATTAATATCGTGTGCAAAACCCTTCATATTCTGATCATCGCTGTTGGACGTTGAGGTTGGTCGTTAATGAACAAAATGAATATTATTTCAGTAAAAAGTCTTCAGCTTTCTTAAATTTTATGAAAGAATAAATAACTGAATTATGACGGTTATAGTAGTAACCAGTGCTATGTATTTGAAAATATACAATGTCCTTGGTGATTACTTATCACTGTACAGACACGTCAGCCCCGCGACTACCAGTCCCCAAAGCCGAAATAGAGAAAACAAAGATTGATCAGCCAACAGGCAGAACCAGAAAACGAATTAGGTTTTAATCATGCCTTTATATATACAAAAAATCAGACCACACAGTGAACCAATCGGGAAACTAACATCAATACAGTACTAAGGAAATAGTGGTTGTGAATAAAGACAATTTGTATACAACTGATTAACTGTAGTCCATAATAAGAGACATTATAATAACAGTAAATATGCTAAACGAGAGGATAGAGTAATAGGAATGTAACAATAATAGAAATATAATGTTTACACCACTCACGACCAGAATAAATGAATTAATGCTCTAAAACACAGTTCTGGAAGTTTCTCACTCTTCTTTAGTGGTCCGACATAACAACCAGTTAAAGCTAAACAACCATTTTGTCCTGCTAATAAACTCGTCAAATGTATGTAGCATTAATTGCACACAGAAATGTAAGCTGTCTGTGTGAATCTGTTAATTTGCAAGTTATGATCCAAGTCTCACATTTCATTCATGGAAAGCGTGATCACTGTTTCTCATTTATTGGTAAGTTCCTGCTTCATTTTAGACTTAAAACACAAGTGATTGTATTTTTTTATATGAAATACTGTTAAAATAATGTCAGTTAATTAAGAAACTTCTTTCTGATGCATGTAGAATTTCCATGGAACGAAACAATTTAATCGACAATAAGAACTCTACCCCTTATGATTAATTTTCATTGATAATGAAAGAGTACCGTAAAATAAATTATAATGTTTAACAAGATTTTGTCAGACGCTATCCATAACCGCTTCATTATTTACTAATCCTAATATAACTAGAGATTCCAGTTAATATTTTCCACTGAATAGTTTCATGAATGTTTTATATAAGAATACGATAATCAACAAAAAATTTCCCTTCAGTTGCCCGAAGTTTTCTATAACTGCCTTATATGGACTTCTCCAAAATACTAGAAAACAAAATATGAAACTAAGCGTACAAATAATGAAATCATTCATATGCATAAATGTCATTCACAAAGTGAATAAAAAATTAATCACAAATACTGGATACAACTGTTATGCCGTTAAAAAAAAGCTGTGATGGTGGTAGAAAAGTATGACCAGTAGTTGACACAACCTTGTGCGCACATGGTTACAATAACGACGCGAATGAGTGTGCCTATCTGGTCCCTGTATATCTGCCAAATATCCACTCAGTCTTAAGCTAAAAACAGAAGAACACAAGAATCGTGAACTACCAGACAGAATCTTATTATATTTCAGGCATTCCTGTATGTATACACAATACCAGGCGATACAGTCAATCAATTAAGAATTTAACATTAATACAAAACAAGGGAGATAATGGTAGTGAGTAGAGGTAACGAGTACACAATCAATTAACTGTAGTTCATTAATGAGAGATAATATACCGACAGTAATTATATCAAACGGTATGATAAGTTACAAGGGGCATAATAATGATAGGAATTATAATGTTTATTTAACATACAACTAAAGCCGACGAAACAATCTTCGAAGATGTAATTTTGAAAGTTTGTTACTCTTCTTTAATCATTCAACATAACAACAAAAACAACAACAACAACACATTTATTGAACACTGAAAATAAGTGATATCACAGAAAAATTTCATCTAAGAAAATTTAACAATTTTAATTTAACATAGTAACAAACAAAACCTGACACTTCAAATAACACAACTACTTGTGTATACATTTCATGAATAGTTGTCATCAAGAAAACGAATCACTCAAAATTATTCACAATCATAACATTCATATTTTGCCTAAATGTTTCACATTTATTACGTTAATATAAATTTCTTTTTTGGTTTTATTGTAAAAATTAGCATAAATTTATGTTGAAGAAACAAAAAAAAGAAAAAAATACAAAGAGATTAAAAAAAATACAAAAATTGACATTAAGGAAATTAAAGAAAGAAGAATAAAGGAAAAAAAAGACAGAAGGAATGTTTTGTTTTGTTCTATTTTTTTTCTTTTTCTTTTTGAATTATTTCTTTGATCAGTGTACTTTTACATTTTATTGTCATTGATGTTTCCATGTGATATTAGAAAATTTTCATTGAAATAGTTAATGTAAATAAAATAAGATTGTTGTAAAGAAGTTTCTTATTATCGATTATACTTAGTTAGACAATTAGTAGACACTAAGAAATACTAGTCAATTGTTTATTCCTAGATTGAGATGAAGTTCATGTTGTATGTGGGGACAGTTATTCATAAATAATGTTCTGTGAAGTCGAGTAATATTATGAATTAACTAAAGTTAGTATCGTAAACTATTGTGGGCCATCATAAGACGTTATACGTTAGCAGTAGAAGACTTAATGTCTTAAATGTACTCTGCCCAATAAGGAGTCCTACATTTAGACGAAACAGTCGTCTAGTTATTCATAGTTTCAATGGTTATTTAAAGCTAATCTGTTGTGTGAAATAACATTATTATTCATCAGTTATTCAATTTGATTATATGATTTGTGAATATTTGATATATGTTATCATGGAGCCAGTAGTATACATGGATGATGAGGTTTCTGTTCTCTCCTAGTACCAACTACTCCAAAACATAAATCTTGTTAGTAATATTTGTTAGTAGGCAATTAACCATTTGAATACATTTATGTGTATATCTATACAATTATAGTCGAGTAATGTACCGTGAATTAACAGAAGTTAAAGTTGCCATTGATTGCAAGTTGCCTCAGTGAACTAACTGTAGAGCGTTTACAACAGAACCTGAAGGTTCTTGTGTTGATTCCCAGTGAGGATGACAGTGATTACTGTCAGTAAAAATTCTCGTCCTATAATGAGACAGCTGATAATTGATACGCGGTTTCAAATGATCATCTAATTCAGATTAGTTTTTAGTATTCGATTTGATTAAATAACTTGTAACCTGAAAATATCAATAACAAAAAACAAAATAATGGAAGTAAATACGAAGATTACTGACAGTTGTTAAGACCTGTTAAGTTGTACAGACTATAGGATGGAAAGACACTCAAAAAATAGACTTCTTATGGATCGAAAGTTTCAATGGCTATTTCCTTAGCTATCCTTAGTAAATGATGATGCATAAACCTTAAAAGCGTCATTGTCACACTGTATATGATACCAAACACTGTGCTCCTCGTGATATTATATTCTGTTTCCACTAACTTTGACAATATGAAGATGTCAATAGATTTCTTCTTTACTTTAGAAAGCTAGACAATCTCTAGGAAGCGTCGGTGGACTTACCAGGAGGTTCTACTTATATAACCGTATATATAAGAACAGTTAAATTTATAGAAACACAAATAGTGTATACACATTCGTGACTTTGTTTTAATGATTATTACAATCAAATTTATCCTCCATTTCATGCATATATATTATGATTCTGTCGTCAGTTGAAATACTGTATTTATTTTCGTATTAATACATTTTCACTAAATGAGTTCATTTACAAACCATCTTCATAACCATCTTGGGTTTTACATAAAATTTATCATCGCTTATAAACTATATATTAATAAATTCACCGACAAGTAAGCAAGATGAAGTTATTAGATCGTAATTGTTGTCCTTATAACAATAGAAGGGAAATCATGCGTCTAATTCGTCAAGTTTGTAGGATTCCTATTCGATTGATTTGCTTATAGTTAGGTGAACAACTAATGCATGAATTTCTCTCACGGTTTTCTATGAATGGAGTTATTTGAAATAATTCACGTGTTATGTACAATATAAATAGAAAAGTGAGCACTGTTCTTTGCCCAATAAGGTAAAACGAGAGAATTTTTTCTGAATTTTAAATATCCTAAACACTATACAAAGGTACTTTTACAATACATTTTTATGTAATAAATGGGTATGATTAGCATAACACCATTAAACTTGAAGTTACTCAAGTGACTGATCTCATTAAGTTCTTTTTACCTAGAGAATTTTTGTCCTGTTTTCCATCTTTCAGACTGTTTTTCTCCAGTATCATGATCTTTTGTTCTAGTTGCTAACTGTATACCTACCAATAACATAAGACCTTTACTTCATATGAGGGACTTTATCTGCTTGCAACTGATAAGTTTCAACCACAAGTATATTACTGATAAATTCAGTGAAAGCCGTTATTCAGAAGATTGAGCAAATTTCTGAGATTTTTTTCAAAAGATTAATCCCAGTTCACGACATTGGTAATCTACTCAATGTTTGCACTTAACACAGAATCAAATTATTTTCTAAAGCATTAACCTGCTTCGAAATGTCAACGCGACATATAACTGTGTCTAGATGAGGTCCAAGAATGTTATACATTAATTATTTCCAATTATTCAATAAAAATATGCACCAAACACTTCATAGGTTGATATATTTTCATTCACAACAATGACAGGAGTAATTATTTGTCGAAAATTATTATCACATAATTAGATTACTTCCTGAATTCAATAACAGACTAGATCCTGATTAAGAATCCAATCGATTTCCTTCATATCTTTGATCTTATTTTATCTTTGGTCGATTACATAACATTTAAAATGAACAAAATGTGCATCATTTATCATCGTTCAAAAGTGTTCTTTTGATTTACAGATCGATATACATAACTTTTACAGAAAAGTGTCAGGTAGACATTTCAGTTTTTCTTGTAAATGACCTATTTCTATGTTTTTTATAAATGGGAATATTTTCAACAAAATGGATTAATGCTGTGTTTTAAAGTTTGTGACTAGTGGTGTGATAAATAACGAGTGTATTTAAGACTCGTTACCTACGTGCTACTGTTAGTGTTTGTAGGGATACTGAAGCTTATAGTTCTTTATTTCAAGGACGCAATCACATTATTCAGCGTATAAGATAGACTCTAAGCTTTTCTATGGATAGGGTTTAAAGCATGCGTCGATGCTTGGATACTAACATTTTTAATAGAATTTTTATATTCTTCAGCTTGTTTATAGGCTCATTAATTAAACATCTCTATGTTTTTTCTAGTAGTTCTAAACATTATCACATTTTTATGAATAGTTTTGCAAGTAATCCACAAGTCCCTATTTGAGCAAATTTTCAAGTTAGTCGGCACTCGATAACGTATGTAATCCTAAGACAACATAATACTGTCTGTAGTAGAAGAACTCACATCACAAATCTTCATAGTTTGAGCTATCTGGGTGGGAAATGATCACTTGTAGGCTTGCAATGTCTGAGTTGATTAGTGATCAGAGTGGTGACCAATATCATATCTATCTCTTTGCTTAGTAATATCTCTCTCTGTCTATCTGCTAGTTTGTACACTAAATAAATATTCATTATTATGAAAAAAATTCACTTGAATCGTTATACAAATTACTTATCCGGCAATCTGTTGAACCGGTTCATTTGACTTCGTGGATATTTCTGGAAAAGAATTAGTGAGGTCTGTATTTGACTAGTTATTCAACGATGTCATTATTCATTGATTTGTATTCGCTTTTATATAACTAACTTATATAATGTTCAGATATGTGTTTGAAAAGAGAATGTTTTGTGTGACTAATGTAAACAGAAATATAAACGATGTTTTAATGAGATCACTATTTGGTCCTTTCTTAGAAGATTATTTCATACCTAATTTAGCAAACACCATCCTTCAGCTACTAATTAACAGTTTTCAAGAGATTTGTGGGTGATATTATCATCCTCATAGAATATACAAAACTTAATTAAATCTTATATAAGTTTCATAGGGTCAATCAAATGATTACATAAGTACTAAAATGAAGGTAGAATTGAGGATCATAATTCTTGAATATTTTTCTGAAAAGAACTGACAGTTGATAGGAAAAAAGACCAATTTCGCTACAGGCAATTCACGAACTTAGAAAATTAGGTTCCGCTAGGCAGACAGAATAACTTAGTATATTCACTTTTATTTAGGACTAGAAATGGCGGTACATTGGAAATGACAGATGATGAGCTTCAGAGATCTTCAAAATCTTACTGAAAAGGTTTTATAGAAAGACCTTTTATTCAAATCAATCAACCATAGTATAAACTTATAAATTCGTCATCCAATGATATCTTAACGACAAATTAAATCTTTAAACGACATTTCTGTGTATTAAACCTACTAAATTGTTCGTATGGGGTACGTTACATCAACCGCATAAAATGCGCTGAGTGTTTCATATTCAACTTTCTAATTAAAATATGACTCGAACTTCAGAGCTTGGCAGATTGCTTGAGTGTTCAAATTATGTTTTGTTTAGATCATGAAGTGATGCAATCGGTAAAGTAATTGAGAAGATCCTTTAAATAAGTAGATTTGTATTGACTTAATAGATATGATGAAAACTCTTAGTGTTTATATGAATTAACTTTATCAAATTACAGATAAATTCATCTGACAAACAGAAATTAGGACAAAATGTGGACCATAGATCCCTTAACAATCCATATACAAGATATACTGAAACTTATGATACAGTGCTAGATAAACAAGACGAACTGCTTACCTAAATATGTAGCATTACTTGTAACCTAGTTCTAGAGAAAGATATGGAATGAAGTTGTCTATATCTTCAAATATGAACTAACGTCTTATTTACGTTAGCCCACTTTTAATTTTATTTTAATCTACTACTAATTCACCCACATAGTTATTCAAGTGTGGTTGTGTTTGGTCATACGTTACAAATTTTAAACCATTGCAACCAATAAAGATTCACTTCATTAACAACCAGTTTTAGTACTTTTCCTAACTTCAGTAATGTTCACTACGTGGTTTCACAATACATGCACAAAACGTCGAAGATATGTGCGATCAAAACATTACATGCTACTCATATTTCCAATCATCATAGACTACGTTTTGAAGCTATGAACTATATGTTAGGGGTTGCTAGGCTATACACTATTAACAGATAATTGTAGATTTATATTATACATGATTATGTACAAAGTACTCAATATATATTTGTATTATGTTAAAGTCAATTAGATTTCACGTTATTCTGTTTAGTGCAGCTTTCTATTTAAATCCATTTAATAGTGTAACCATCTATCAAATGTATAATTTAATTGCTATTCTTTCCACAGAAGTTCAAGATAACATTATTGGCACGTGTTTTCAGTAGAAGGAGACTTTCGTTTTTCAAAATTTCTTAACAGCTAACATCATAAGTTTCTACCTCGAATATTTTCTCCATAAAATTTTAATGGGGAGAGGTTTGGTTACGACAGAGAGCCCTATTGCCAAAATACGGTTACGGAGGATTAGCATCTTTCACTCCATCAAGACTCGCTATTTAGAGTTCTAATAAATTTAGACAATAAACGATATGACTCATATCTATTCCGATGTAGTTTCCTGTCACAAACATCATACAAGTGAAACGTCATTATTTATCACTGGATAACATCTCTAATTAAATGGTTTATGCTCACTCATTAACTGATTAGGTCACTACTTTTTCTTTTATTTCAGTACAAACGGCCGCTTCAATTACGTAATGCACCATATCTGGGTTCTTTATTTGATCTTTCTGTTCACAGTCCAGCGGGAAAAATCATATATATATATATATATATATATATATCAGAAATCGGGCTTCTTTTAAGTCATTCATGGTCCTTCTAAACTTCTTATTGATGCACATATGGTCCATTCGGTTCTCCGTAATATGATCCAGTGAAACCCGTGTAGCTTTGTGTATACGTTTGTGGGAGAATATGGTGCCACGTTTAATCGTTTTGTTGGAGGCACATAGATTTGCGAACCTCTTAACGTCTTCGTTTCTTCCTCCTAGTTCATGTTGTTCCATCATGTCTTCATATCCGATATTGTCCATTCCAACTTTGGCGTTGGTCTCCCATCGGGATGGTCAGATCCTTGGCTAAACATTCGTCAATGGTTGACTATAGCGTCACACAGAAATGGTCTTTGTCGTCTTCGTGGCTGTCGTTGGTGGGTGTATAGCACTGGATGACATTCACTGTAATCCCCACCTTCTTCGTTTTGAAGGATGCTTTTATGATCCTAGATCCATGAGGCTCCCATTCTTTCACGCTTCTTGGGACAACATCAGTACTACTCCTTGTGTGTGTAAGACATTTTCCTCGTGACCGGAGTATAAGAGTACTTATCGTGAGGATAATCATTACTGTCCAGCTTGTAACCAATCAGTTTGACTTATTCCAAGTATCTTGGACTTTTAGTCAGACAGGAAACAATATTAAGTAAAAGCCTGAAAATTACAATATAACATTGAATGGACAGTTTGTTTTAATGAACGAATTCTTCTGTGTTATCTGAATAATTAAAACATACCTGATAAAGAAACTTCTTTAAACAGTTAAAAAGCAGTCTTTATAAAGAACATTTATATGGTCAAAAAGAATGTTTAAAATGACATCATTTAGGTTCTGTGATCCTCTTAAAGGATAATATGAATTTAATCAGCTGAAAATATATGTAAGGTTTTCAGTAATCAGCAGGTACTTTAAATTCCTCACTTTCGATTACTCTCGGTTCCCTTGGTAAGTGAATACTAGATATTGCAGCATAATAATAATACAACTAAGATTTCACATTGTGTTTAAATTTTCCCGCAACCGATTTGTTTGAAAACAGCGGTGTAGATCAGTTCTTTAAGCAGGATGAAAAAAGAAATAATACAAAGTCAGGTCCTATATTTAGGTACAACATATTTAATGTGCATATAATTAGAATGCATTAATATCTTCCCGTTTTTACTGTTAATGACTGTAATCAGTCAGTCTCAGTTACAATATATGCATCTTTAGGCGTTTGTCTCGATACGGCATTGATTCATAAACATAATGTGTTAGACAAAGACTACCAAGTCATGTTAATTGAAAAGTTGTTTCCTTAAATATCTATATCCGAATATTTGTCATGTTGCCAAAGAAATAAATCTTGAATAGGTTTCGACTCCTGCTTCAACCTCTTTTAAAACGTATTTCGTATAACACGAGGTAGATCGTTATCACTCAATTGTTTACTTGCTATTTTCTATATTACTGATAAATATTCATCACAGTATGTGTACTAAGCAGCAATATATATATGTGTTTAAAAAGTGTTTTTTTTACATAAAGTTAGATTGTTGTTAACAAGTAGAAAGAAATGGCACATATCGTGATTACGCATGTTTAGTAGATCATGATCATGATAAAACTGATTACAGTAATAAGAGTAGTAAAGTAAAATATATTTATGACAAGAAAGCCAGAAACAAACTTATCCTTTGAGAAAAAAAGGCGAATATCACGCAAATTGTTGGATGGTTATATATATGTATATGTATGTGTATATATATAAGCATCCAACAATTTGCGTGATATTTGTCTTTTTGTCTAAAAGGATAAGTTTGTTTCTGGCTTTCTTGTCATAAATATATTTTACTTTACTACTCTTATTACTGTAATCAGTATTATCATGATCATGATCTATTAAGCATGCGTAATGACGATATGATTTTTTTAAATTTATGCTGAGTTTCAGTGAAAAAATTAAGTTTTGATTCGGTTTGAATGAAATCACTTTGCTATCGACCAAGTAGAATATAAGAACTCGAAAAAAAGTTAGGTGAAATTGATTTAGATCGTGATTATAATGAACCGTAAAGTTCGTTCACGCGTGTATCATATAACAAAACTTCCGTCAACTAACATATTATGACAAAATTGGTTTTATTCAGCAATTCAGATTTTAAAGACACTTCAAAGTATTTTAGACTAAAACTAATTGGACAGGATTCATAAATTTGAAACACTTATTCAGATTGTTGAATTTAAAGATATCATGGTTGAGCAATGCAACACTACCTTTTATCTTTATCAACGACGATTTAATAAATGATTCAATCAATTGAATTGAGACAGCTTTGTAGAAATAGGCAGTTAGTTTATTCGTTTTACAATCGTCACAGATTGATATTGGTTGAGTACCACTGAAAACCAGGGAGCATTTGACAGCTATTTTGTTCACGTATGAGATTCCTCAATAATGCGCACCATATACTCTGACAGTAAAGCAATCCAAAGTCTTTCATGACGAATTGTTAACCATCTGTGACAGGTAAAAGCAATAAGCTTAAGAGCTATTTTCAAAATATAACCTCAATTCAATAATAATAATAATCAACTCACTAATGACTAACTTCACGGTGTTCTTGAAGTTCTTGAGTGAAGTCTTAACTGGAGGTAGGGTTCAGACTTGTTGAGAGAGAGACAGTTATCAACAATGACAACTGATGATCGTCATGCTACATCATATACTGATCAAAGTGGAAATTATGCTACTGGACTCCGGTTCATTACCGTAGATGATTAAGCATCAGCTATGTGGCCCAAAAGTCATAGGTTTTATTCCCTATTGGAGCATAGGGTGCACATTACTGAGGAGCCCCGTGCTTAAACGAAACAGCTGTCAAGTACTTCCTTGATTTTTAATGGTACCCAACCAATATCAATCTCTGACGAATGTAAACAACAAATATAATGACATTCATGCGTAAACGTGATGCTCCATAGAACTTAAATGGCATACTGAAGTTAAACGACTCTACAAAGAAACATGCCAAGATTTTACCCAATTATGAAGTAAGTTATAATAATAGTTGTCTCCTAAGGTTTTGAGGTTATTGTTGATAGGAGAATAACACTATTGTGTTTCGTCAAGGAGAACAATAGTGAGAGGTCAAAGATTTAATAATGAAAAGCTCCCAGCTTTAAACTATAATTACAGCCATAACATTACTATGTAATTCCGAACCAAAATTTGTGATTACAATTCTAAACACTTCTATTAAACTTAAATCTCTTTACTAACCCTTCGTTCAAACTATAAATCATAACTTTTATTCATAATTCTATCCGTAAGCTACTGGTAGCATCCTTAAGTCTTAAAATTAACCCTGAACTATAATTTTAACTTGAAATCTTCAACTGTCAACTGTAAACTCTAGTGTTAACCTTAATGTCTGAAAACTTACATTTTCTCATCGAATTCAAATAAATGAATTTACATTGTAGCATTTTTTTTCCCTATAAATGATATGGATACTACTAATTTTGTCATTAGCATTACCATATTCATTTCGATGTATCATTTATAACTATAAAACAGCTTACTAAAAAGAAAGCAACATCAGTAACTCAATACTATAATTTAATTTATTTACATATGTTTTTGATTGTATAAATTTTGTATTGTTTGAGTTGAATTGAGGAATCCAGAATGCACGTTTCGTCTGATTTGAGGCTCGTCGACTGAATGTATCTGTTATATCGAAACAATCAACTGAGAATGCATATAAGGCAGTACAACTGACTAGCTTCGGTCCATTACAAATCAACGGGAAGATACTATTTCAGCCTAATGATAAGGTTTATAGTTTATTTAGTTGCATATAGGCGAAATATCATTTAACCAAAATCATTCTGTAATGAATACGACAAATCAGCTTAGTAACTAACATTACAAATCCACTTCAGTTCAATTATGCAATGAAAATGTTGAAATCTTGTCGTTAAAAAATGTTTTTCACAAGAAATGTTTTTAAAACCAAAAATATTTTTGAATTAAGATAACTTGTGGAAATTAGTATTAAGTTTGATTAGTTGGATTGATCACAGACTATGCTGATAGGGTCATATTTTAAACCAGGGGGCACTTGATAAATGTTTTGTCCTAGTATAGGACTCCTGAGCAGTGAGCACTTGACATTACTCCCCATGGGCTTCAGGTTGATGCTCGCCTAACCTTTTTCATAGTTATGTCGGTATTTAATAGTAGAATTGTCACTTCCATCAATTGGTGATACAGACAGAAGTCCATCCATTGTCATCGATGACAAGTATTTTACTTCCAACAAGTCCAAACTCTATCAGTCACGACTTCTCACTAGAGCTTCAGGAACATGTTGGACACTCATCTAGTTGTGTTAGGCGATTGTCAACCTGGAGTCCATGGAAAGGAATTTAATGTGTGCACTGATGTGAAGTTTTATACTAGAATGGAACAGCTGGTCAGTACTCTCTGATTTTCAATGATACTCTGCCAACATTAATTTGCGACTGATTCAATCAACCAAAAATATTTTTTTCTTGATAATCAAAGTTTTCTAGCTCATTTAAGTTCGGTTCATTAAATAATTAACCTTGAATTAATTGAAAATGTAAATAAATAAATCATGAATGGAAAAAAAGACGTTTATTTGTTCAAGAAAAATACCAAATGATTTTTTTTTTGGTTTTTGGGGATTTTTCTCTTCTTTTAAATTTCGGTACTTTTATTAAGAAAAAGAAAGTAAACAGACAGTTTCTTTTTTAGTAAATAAAATATACTCAACATTCATTAAGTATAGACTTAAGTTTATTAAACTTTTCTTAAAATTATGCACTAATCTCAAAGGATTTATATCGTTCTGTTGATGTTGTTATATGATTAAATTAATTTGTCTTTGTTGCTATAGATACAACCTGAGTGAATTACCATGTTACAGCAGTACTTATATGCAGCACAGATGGATCAATCTGAATCTATGACAAGATTAATGAAATGATGCTAACACTTCTCAATTACATATACATAGCTGATACAAAAGTGTGACTGTTTGAACTCAGTAGATTAGTGATGAATATGAAGTGAGTCTGAATCCTTGTGTGGATGTTAACATTCTGATGAAATGTGCCGTTGCTTTCTACTTGTTAACAGCAATCTAGGTTTAAGTAAAAAAAAACACTTTTTAAACACATTGTTTTCTAATCAAGAGTTGTGAAGTTTGTTGAATATCATAGTAACTATCGCGGATCAACATTAATCAAGCAACTAGTTGAAATCTCTATAGTTGTTTTGTTACAGTATATGACTTCAAAAAGTATGGATCACTGATTTTAACAAGGAATGTGACCAGGAACTTCATACCTCATAACAAGCACTGTGCCTATAGACCTTTGATTTACATTTATTCACATTTCAAACTTTATCCAGTCGTTGTTGTACAAACAAAATATCCATCTCTTCGTGACAAGTAACGCATAAGAATAAAAAAAGCTATTCAGTGCCTCCTGGTTCTAAATATCTGTCAAACAAAGGTCAGAGCGTAGCTTGAAAGTACAAAATTTAACTAAGTTTAACTAAGAATACTTATTGGTCTCTAAAGTTGTCAGATAATTATTGCATTCCCTGTAAGAAACCATGCGTTAAAAGGATTAAAACAGTTTGATATAAATGAGATTATAGACATGAGCGAATAATTATTTCATGCTATAGTAAGACCTCCTAGGGGTACATAATTACAACACTTATGGTTTTAATCTAAAAGTTTTATAACTCGAATGTTACATACAAATGACTTAATTAACATCTGGTGATATCTGTTTCATCCTTGTATGGTATCTCTCAACTATGCCTACTCTAGATGCTATCAGGAAATTAAACCCAGGTCTCACTGTAAACGTTTAAACATTAAACTATATAACAAACTAATCTACATGGTAATCCGACTATCGGACACTGACCTGTTCAACGGTTTTGATTATTAAACGTTTCTCACGACTTGAAGATTCTCTTCATTACTCCATGGTGAGGAATGCACTGTTTAGGAACCTCTCACTAAAACGAAACATCTGTTCAGTTTTTCCTACATTTCAGCTGTACGTAATTGTAGTTGACCTGCGATAGCTGCAAACAAAAAACTAGGAACTAATCTCCAAAATACTGCCCCAAACCAACTATATTTCCTCCCCTATCAAAGCAAAATTTACATTGATTGGAAACGTAAGATCTAAAGATAATGATTATGAATACATTAACCACAACAATAACATTTAGGTCATAGTTAAAACTAGATTAAACTTAAAGGAAAAATATACAATTTTAGTTGAGAATATTTTTAGAAATGTGTTGATCGCAGAACAAATGTTTTGTACAGATGGATTTCCATATTCACCCGTCAATTTACTTTCAATCACTAAAATTTACAAAGAAATAACGCTTGATTAAGCATGAACAGTTACTCTGATTAAGGTGTCAAGTTCACTTAAAAGATCAATCGTAAACTTAATGGCTTTCTTAGTTACCAGGTATAAAGTATAATTGTAGCAATATAATGTTGACACAAGTAGTCAGTAGAAATAAAATTAGTAAACATAAGTTTCACTTTAGTTTAAGTACTACAGTAACACTTATCTGTAATCTTGATGAATAACTACAGATATGACTGATGATTAACATTTTCGTTATTCATTATTCATTTATTTATGAACACAATTAACTGATGATCTCATGTTTACAGTTTTGTTTCTTAATTCCACTAGTCTGTAAGTATATTGTGTAATTCAGTTACATCTAGATTTATCATTTCTGTCTCGAACATCAGTTTGTAAATTTTTCATGACCGTAAGTCATAATACGTGATCAATTTATCATTGTTTAACAGATTCATCATTAAAAGCTGATCCTTTATTTACTAAAACTTGTAGTATGTTCACTTTTCCACATTGTTTAATCAAATTATCCTAAATAATTTCTCCGTCTGTCACTGTATTTATCTATAAATACTTAGCTTTAAGCATTTACTCCAACTCTAGCATAATTTGATTATTCCTTGACCGAAAGCGCATATTACAATTTACAGCCATTAACACGACACACTAATTGTCTGTACTTATCGAAAGAGAACTCATTGAAACACAATGTGAATACAATGTAATCTATAGATATTTTCTTTAAGGGTTTATTTAAATCTGGAAGGAATTAATATTTGGAAAATTTGAACATACGAGTCAGTATTATCATTCAAGAATGAAAATGATGTCCTGACTAAGTAAGCGGCGATTGGTCAGATCCACGCTAAAAATGTACTTATCACTGATTTTATACTTGTAACTATTCTGTAGTTGTGCTCATACAGTATTATTAATCTGAATTGTGATTCTTAGTAAAATTGTTGCCATTCATGTGAATTTTATCAAGTGACGTAATGTTTGATCTATGTTTGTAATATCCGGTGGTCAAGTCCTATTTTATATATATATATATATATATATATATATATATATAATGATATTGTAGTACAATGTTGTTGTGATGCGCGAAATTTGCAGTTGGTTTTCACCCCGTCGCCAACTGTTGTGTCGCTAGAAATTCGAGGGTTGCGTGGGCGAACGCTATCTCTGATACTTGTACCTCAGACGTATACCGCAACTTGTTCCCTTCCCAGCCAACAGCTATTACAAAAGACTAGGCTTGTAGGAAGATTGTATTGTGGAGCAAAACTGAGACGAGAGAATAGTGAACCAGCAAACCAGTGAATTTGTATTTTTTCAAACACATCGATTTTTTGTATCAATCAATTTACAATGATTATTCATTAAGTGAAATCAATAACATTTAATTAATACAATGAAATACTGTCAACTCTATTTTTAGGGATTATGAATCCCTAACAAATGTATTATCTAATATTCCGCGTGTTAATACATCACCTAATATCAGTCATCGGAAAATACAAAATCTAGAACAGAAATCAACCCTTAAGTAGTAACCTGTGTAATTTTACCAAACTCGCGGCAATCAAAAGAATTTACTAGTACTTTGAAAATACTTGTCTCTTCCCTTCGATATTGTAATGAAGTGTAAGTAACTAATCACTATGACTATACTGGCTACCTTAGCGAATTTTCACGATTATGTTAATTTACGAAAATGATTAAACTTAGCTTGTAGTCAGCAAGTGAAATTTGAGACGAACTTGTAGTCTAATTTAGGACTTGTTGTCTGTCACATCCAACTGGTAATATCCACACCTGAACTTAAACTTAGTTTTTTTACATTATGCTTCATTGTGTTTGAAATATATTTGAACGTACATACTGAATTCATTCTGCCAACCACAAGTTAACTTTAAGCATATTGTAAAGTTTGATTTGTCAACAAGATTTAAGTTATTTCGTCAAGCCTTCAGTAATTAACTCCCAACTAACTAATATCTCATTTGAACCAAACTTATTTGATATTACTAATCTAGTTGTAAATATTTCATTGAAGTTCACTTTTAGAATTCAAAGCCTTCAACTTATCTTATTTAAAATTTTATTATACATGAAAGTGATTAATAGATTCCAATGTCAATGTTTATACTTAGACTCAATCTAAGGATACCTTTTTCACTTCAAATACTGAATAAATTATCTATTGAATTATTTGGTCAACATACGGATTAACTAGATTCAATTGTTAACTCAATTCTAAGTGAAATCAACTTTATTGACGAAAATATTAATATCATGCATTCATGAAGTAGATTTCAATAGTGTACCAAAATAAAAACATTTTGTTGTTGCTTTTTATTTTCTTTTGGAAAATAAAGGAAAAAACGAGAAAAAATTAAAAAAAGAAAAACAATTGATTTTCTTTTTCTTTTTTTTTTGTTTTCAAGTATAAATCAAATTTGTTGATAAATTAAAAGAATGTATAGTGTTACAGTAAATAGTTAAACTTACATTAAGTAACTGAAGTTGAATACAGTGATTGTTTGATGCAAGAAGATGAAATCAACAGCTACTGAAATTGCTTAGAATAGACTAATAGGATATAACAGTGGAGTGGAGGGGAGGGGGTGGGAGAAGGCTGAAGAAGAGAAAAATGAAATGAAGAAAATCTCAATGTAGAGGAATTTCATTAAAGAATGTTTTGTTTTTCTATGGATCAAGGCAAAAGAGATAAATTAAACATTCTTTTTAAATTTTTGATTAATATTGAAATGAAGGTTTTGTTTATCAAATATTACACTGTCAATATGATTGAATTGTGTTTTGAAAATGCATGAAACAATGTTCTTCGTTACATAAGAAATGAAAAAAACTGTGTAGGCGTTAAGATGAGAAGATAAATAGTTCTATTTATTATTGAAGAATTGAATTTAGTCAGACAGGAGGCATTGAACATTTATTTCATTCTATTATAAGATATGTCAAACCAAAAACCTACAGATTTTTTAACAAACACTTACATATCAAACTATTAAGTTATCATCTGCTGGTTTAAATTTATCTTTAGTAGAAATCTGTTGTAGTCATCTGATATTGTGAATTCATTAAACTCAAAAAGATAAATCACTAAATATCAGTTGGTTAGTCTAAAGTACAAACAGTCTTCATGAGTCTGATAGTCTTAAGCTTTATGACTGATGAAATTTCACTAAGTAGTCTCTTATCATAGTGGAAAATTGTCAAACTATGAATAAACTCTTGTTTATCTAAATCAAATGAGTTATTCAGCTATCTGAAGAAACTGTTAAAGGAATCTTTTTTAATGACGTCAGAAATCAACTACTTATTTAAGTCATGGACAACAAAATAATCAACTAATAATTAACAATCGTCCACTTTATCGCGTTTATAATACAACTTGATGATACACAGCAGTCCTCCTCCTGAACCACAAACCATCTCCGTCCTAAAATCATTTAGGTGTTACAAACTTCTGGTTACGTAAAAAAATGACGGTTATAATGTAACAAAACAAATTACATTGTAATCATTTATAGCTAGACCATCTTACGCAAAGGGAAAGACTAACTCGTTAATAAATTCATCCTATTTAACACCATTATTGAATGTCTTCCAGAGGATTCAGAAGAGATGTAGTCTGTTGTTTCATGAAAGGAATCCCTATCCGTCTATGGTTAAAATTAGTTATTTCACTCCGTAAGTCGCGTTTCTTTAACCATCTAGTAGATGAGGAATTGGTAGATAAAGCATGGGAAAATAAACCATATATATGCAACTAAATTAAATATCTGCGAACTTCATAGAGTTAGGTGTGGAGAAATAAGACAGTGGTGAAATAAATCCATATCTTCATAGACAGTCGGAGGGGGGGGAGAGGGAATTTAACTAAAACAGAACGATGCAGAAAACGTAATGATCCGACAAAACAGGCTGTATAACCGACCAGATGTTTAGTGTTATTCCTTTTAAAGCCTTACTTAAAACAAATTATCATAATTAGTGAGGGATTGTGATTTCTTATCGTTAATATTCAAAATCCACAATTAGTCAGTATATATCATTATGTGTACACCCTGTGCAGAATGCCCAACTCAAGCATTACATCACAAGTTTAAACATATTTTTTATATGTCCAATTGTTATATGTAAGATGCATGTTTCGTCCTATTTAAGTTTCGTTAGATGGATATATCTACATCTCAGTAATGAAGCATTCCATAATGTTAATAATTAATTTTAGCTTGACTGTGACTTTAATACTCACCAACTACCCTCATCATATCAATTTAATAATCCAAACAATTTAATAATCTCTGATGGCCGATTCATTTCTGAGATAGTAAACTGAACATCAATATCTCTTACATAGTCTCTTCTGAATATATCTGTACCTAGAGCAGTCACATTTTAATTGAACAATAAATACTGAAAAGTTGTTAACACCTTTAACTAACCTTACTTGAACAACCATTGAAAAGAACAGATCACTGGCCAGGCATTCCACTCAACAACTCTTTCAGTAAATGATTTATGCTTAGACATTTGAGTTGATATTAAAGTTCATATGATAAACGCAATGAGTGTTTGGATATGTTGGATGATATTGATAAAAGTCTACTTTTGATTATCCGTAAGATCTTGAGCTCAAGTATTTATTCATACAGCAGTTTGTTTCATTGTATTTTCTTAAATAATACTCTCAGTGTTTAGTGTTTCA
The DNA here is from genome assembly GCA_025215515.1 of Schistosoma japonicum. Lineage (NCBI taxonomy): Eukaryota > Metazoa > Platyhelminthes > Trematoda > Strigeidida > Schistosomatidae > Schistosoma > Schistosoma japonicum. Next base: position 33,388,653 of record CM046063.1, read on the forward strand.
CGCATTTATTACTAATACTACTACTACTTCTATGATTATTTTGATACGTTTGTTATTCATCTTGTTAATATCATCTAGTCGTCCTTATGTATATTGAAAACTTAGCTTGACATACATTTATGCCAACTTTTCTGTTGATTATAACTAACTAGTTGATTGACATTACTTTATATGATACTCATTGAATTTCTTTTATCTAAGAATAATCATTCAATGACATTTTGATGTTAATAATATTTGTCATTCATAACCAAGATATCTTGATAACCTTATGTAGCCTGCAATAATAATTTTGATGAAAGATAAACCTTAAAGTATAAACTTAGATATTAAAATGAAAGATGAGTAACCTAATTATGATGTTGGTTAATAAGTAACTCCATGTCATTTAAAAACAATGTTATGAAGAAATGAAATCTAATCAGTAATTTAGTCGTATAACTTAACTCTTTACACATTGACATAGGTTGTCTCCAGGCAATAACTTTTTATGCAAAAGAATAACTTAGACATAAAAAGTGTACATGGAATATTTAATCTAGTTCAAATTAATGCGACACTGTGGTTACGGTTATCTAAAATAATTTCAACGCTCGATAATTGTGTTGAATTCAGTGCTCGAGGCTGTTTTCTATTGACTTAATGTGTGCGATTGATATATTTTAAGGTGGAATTATCATTTTGAGCAGTCAGAGTTATCCACAACCCTACAAAATGATCATATTCGGTGTATAGTAATCTTAAATGAGGGATGAAAAGCATAGTAAAAGTTAGAGCTTATGCTAATACAATAATGATCTACTTACTCACTGAGTAAAATAGCCGTTATTGGCCAGTTGTTCGGTTGAGTCAGAAGAAAACACTGGACCTAAATTATATGATATTTAGCATTCATCAGACGTAAGCACCTACAATTTTTTGGGGGAGGAGGGAAAACTTATACTACCATGCAGTTGAGTAACGGCTGGCCCCTCTTTAATTTACAGAATTTTGTTATCACAATAAAGGAGCAGACATATATCGCATATTAAATAATAGTAGCACAATTTCATTAACTTAAAATTATAAACAATACTTAACTGTGTGTGCTAGTCTGGATCCAGTAACCTAGTAGTGAACGCGGTAGCGTTTGGCACAAACTGGATTGAGTTCGAATCCCAGTGTAAACATCGACATTGGGAGGCAGGTAAATCCCAAATAGGGCTAAACGCGCACCCTGGATTCTTCTTGCCAGTCACAATCCAACTTAAACATTACTCGTGATTAATAACTATATTGAGGCAATCTTCTTAGGATGCACATATGACAACAGAAACTGACCAGTTTAAGTCTATGACGAAATAACGAAAATATACAAATCCATCCTAATTACTTAACTGTGTGTTGAAAATTTCACAATTCTTAGATGTGTATAACTTTGAATGCATATGTAAGTGAATGTTTAAAGAGATTTAGCATTATTTATCTAAACCCGATAGACAAAGGTCAAATCCTACTTAAAATGGAGTGAACGATAATTAAAATTCGTCAAATAGTAACAATAACAATAATAAACATAATTACAATCAGTTCATTTGTCTGATCTTAAAATGTGGTATTCAAATTCATTCTGTGTACTTTGATTAATAATAATAATAATAGTAATAATAGTAATAATAATAATAATAATAATAATAATAATAATAATAATAATAATAATAATAATATGGAAATGCACATTCAGAGGGAGAATTCATATGCATTAATCAAATTAAATTGACGCATGATTAAGGTGGTGATTGGTTTAGTGGATCTTGAGTCGGCCATGGCAGGAGAAGGGTTTGAACGTGCTTCTTCTGTATGCACAGGTCTGGCTTCTTGACCCGTATAGCTATCGCCTCTACCGTTTTAAGGACTCTGAGTCTAACCGATCTTGGCAGATAACTGTTTACAGAGAATATTATTGTGAATGACTGATTTATGATAGCCATATGACCTGTTTGAATTAAGTGAGCTAGTATTGAACTGTTAATACTTCTGACAACTTTGGTTAACCAAGCCGGAAGGTGCTCCCAAGCACGGAGGAGTAAATTCCTTGTCACCCATGTCACCCATATACAGAGATACCTATATACATATTTGACTAATAATCTTGTCTATCGCAATTGTCATTTAGGTTTCACAAGTTACACAATTATTATTATTTCAACACTAACATTCGTATTTTATAAATAACCAGAAGAGAAAAAACTATATATCCAATTATCCATGATATCTAAATAATATTTTACTTGCCGCAGAACTGGCTATTCTTGTGACTAATAATTTAGAACTAATAAATATAGAACCTGTTCAGCATTTATCGTAAAGAATATTCTTTGTTCCAACGTCTTTGCTTTCGATAAACATGGGAATTTTTAAACAATTTAAATCCGATAGATTAAATTCATCAAAAATTTCGCTCGGACAAATGTCAATTTTTCTTCCAAAACTATGTCGATTAAACTATGTAGCTTAGTCGTGAGGCTATCGTCGTTTATCTGGACAACATCTATACAACATACTATAAGCACACTGAGAAACCGAAAACTTTGGAAAGTCTAGAACTCAGGCTACTTCTCAGTCAATAAACGTATCACAATTGATCTAATCCACCAGCTATTAAGAGAAAAACGATAAAAACTATGTGGCTGGAATTAAGTCTAGTAGGAAAACCGACAAACTAAACATCCATATAATTGAGTTAAGTGTCAATAACTGACATAGGTTAGATATCCATTGAAGACCACTTGTTGTGTTCTAGTATAAAACCTGTCGGTAGTGCTTCATTCATTATCCTACCAAGGATAAAGACGAGGATTTTTAGGTCCCGTGATGACTGTTTACGCTTTTAACCACAGAGCTGGTCGAAAGACCAACAATTATAGGTTGTTATTTCTAAGTGTTCAGTACATCTTGGTTTTCATTGGTTAGCTAACCTACGTCAATTCATGATATCCATATTAGCATCTGATTACAACGGCAACAATTGCAATACAGTAATAAGCAATCATTAATAAACTTTAAGGTCATCAAAACAAGCTGTTTGGTAATGTTAGAATTTTTTTAATAACTTGTTTGTTTTGATATGCATGTACTATTGATGATGTTGTATAGAGAGGCCATGAAACCATTACAACTAAATCATCTGTTATAGAGAAGAAATACGTCTTCCAAATTCACTTCTTGACCTATAGACCATCTTCATTATTTCAAGTGATTAATTGATTGCTTGAAAATAAACTGCTTACTTTACATACAAATAAATCAATAATTTTCTTCTTGCCAAACACTAAGCAGAAAAATGCTTGAAATAGGCTTCAGATTTAATAAACATTTAAATAGAATCAATTCATGTTTACAAGTTACAAGACTATTATTGAAAATATTCAGTAGAGACATCTTAACCATCGTTTTCCATACAAGAGTTTGTGTACAATAAAATATGCTTTGTTTACCCAAAAGTGCGTAACGAAAAACTAATGATTTAGAGGTATTTGAATCTTCTAATTGGTTTGATATGAACTGATAGTGACCAGTCTCTGTTCTTATATGTGTATCTATTGATAGATTACCTTGATACAGCGGTAGTTCACATGTATGATTTAAGTTAGACTGTGACTGGCAAATGAATTTCAGGACTCTGTAACCTATTACTGAAAGCCGTACCGTTTGAAATGAAACAAAGTGAGTTTAAGTCCTTGTGTGAATATCAGAACTGTAATGCAGGTGTATTTAGCTGACGAATCCTAAATAGGATGAAACGCACAACCTAGAATCAGCTTTCCAGCCATAATTCAGTTTAAATATTGTCATCAAGTTTCACTTTATTTATAATTTCCCTAGAGACTAGATAATGAATTGCACTGTTCTATATTTAAATCAGTAAATTTCTTTTGTTAGTTATGAATAATCAAACATGTAAATGAAAACAATTTTAGATATTGATCTTTTCTGCATTACATTACGTCATGTAGAAAGACATAAGGTTATGTTATGCATTCAGTTCGACGGTTTATTTGTGCAGTGCTCATTGCCGTCCTAGACAACAACATCAAAGTTTACTTCTACTTGAAGTACGAAATATGAAAGCGTAGGTACATGTTGTTTTTCGGTAGTAGGAGTTTATCTGAAGGTAACACTGCTTAAACGATATCATCTGTACTGAGACTCCTCAGAAACGAGCCTTCTCATATCCCACCAGGATTCAGACAAAGAACCAGGCTTCGTGTAGAGCATCAAATTCAAGAGCCTCCACAACACCTGAATCACATATTAATGATTTGTTACTAATCGCATTCAGTAAAGTATTCCATACACTAACTAAGACTAAGTGGATATAATTTTGATATATCAACAATGAAGAATACGAATAGTTTACTTAACATCCAAACGTTAGTACCTCATTCTGAGTAGTTTGGAAAGATAAGACTGATATCATTTAACTTTAATCGTTATACACCAGCTGAAATTCAACAGTTTATATGTCCACCGTTAACATTTGAACTTTTAAATGAAAATATACTTTTATATAATGTATAGGGCTGATGTAACGTATTTATATACTTTTAATTAATTCAACTCCAACTTGTAAATGGGATGTTGTCAAAAGAAAGGGAACGAATAAATGTTGCTTAGATCAGGAATGTCTTTGTTAAACTGAAGTGAAATGATCATACTGGAGAAGACTGTCAAGTTTGATGCTGACACTGCAGAATGATTGTGGCTAGATAGCCACAGATCCTTAAATAATAGATAACCAATAAATACGGCTTACCAACTCCTCGGAGGATAAATAACTTAGGCTTCGTGTAGCATGCCTAACCTTAACACTAGTGGATGGACATCCAATGGCTTACATCTTTAACTTAAGTCAATATGAGATACATTACCCAACCCTACCCATTACCATTAATTTAACCACGTCTGGTGTATGAAAGTTACCCACTGATATCATTAGATAACGGTTGATCAACACCGCAAATCGACTAAAGTCAGAGATGTTACAGATTGAATGATAGCCAAATTGTTAGAGATTTAGAATCTACCTCAATGTCTGAATATCATGTGTTCAATTATTGGTGGATACCTACTACTGACTAGTCTCATACTAAGTTAAAACAGTTGCAATTGTATTTTTTTAGTGAACTAACTAATGCCAATTTATGATACTAATCCTTTCAATATTAGTTATACAAGCAATAAAAGCAGAAAGCACCTATTAATTGTTTCCGTTTAAAGTAGGACATCGAGGTGCCAAGGGATGACCGTAACCTTACCAAGGATCGAACCCACAGTTGTTAGACATCCAAGTTAATCCCCAAACAATCTGCATTTGCAACTTTAAACTTAAACATCTAAAGTTCAAATGCTCTTTAAATTATCTAAATCTTTAGACTTCAATCTTTGATAGGATCGTAAATTTACGCTGATAATAAATTCCACACCGTAATAAAATAGTTATGCAATATTATCTAGTTTATTTTTTTCCAATATTTTTGTTTGACTAAATCAAGTACGCGATTTTTACTGATGTATTAATAATAATTGTATTTTTGATTTAATCAATTCTTAAATGTTTCATAAAATACCGTAAAACGGATTGGTGTGTTTTTCTTCTTCTTACTAAAAACAAAAGAGAAAACATTCATTTCCCAATGGTGTATTCTTTTCCTTTTTCAGATTCATTGGAATTTCAGATATCACGTTGTTTTTTTATTTAAGTCATTTGATGCTACTTTAAAATGTATAAGTGTTTATCAATAATGATGATTTAATATTGGTATTGTTAGTTATTTTTACAAGAGGCCTATTCTTCTACATTCATCATATACATAGAATAATTAACTATTGGATTATATAAACTGTTATGTTGAGCAATTAAAGAAGAGTAATAAACTCTCAGAACTGTGTTTTTGAACACTATTTCAATTATTCCAACTGTGGGTAGTGTAAACATTTCGTCTCTATGATTGTTACATTCCTCTTACCCTATCCTCCCGATTAGTATATTGTCTGTTACTATGAACTACAATTAATTGGTTGTGTACAAGTTGTCCCTATTCACTGTCACTATTTCCTTAGTTCTGTATTAATGTTAATTTCCTAATTGGTTCACTGTGTGGTCTGGTTTTGTGAATATGTAAAGGGATGTATGAAATATAATTCGATTCTGTCTGGTTGGTCTCTATTGGCTCGTGTTCTTATTTCAGGTCGGGACTCACTGGGCATAGGGCAGGAAGCGCAATTATCGACTAGACACACCTAATTGGCATTTGATCAACTTACCCAGGAATTTCTCGCGTCATAACACAGACTTACATTACTTACATTTTAATCGTGAAATTTATCTTAAAACGGTTGTATATCGTTGGTGGAAATAGGAACTACAAGAGATTATTATGAGATTAACAGTTTGTTTGTTAAATGGTCAATTAAAGAATAATGAATATAAGGTATTTATAATTTAATTCACTGTTTGATTCTACTTTTAAACTTATTTATTAGTTGATTAGTCCGTACTAAGATCTGTATGATGACAGAAATCATTCAACGACCGTGTGATGTCGTGTTACAAAAATCCTGTATGTTCTTATTTTTCTAATTATTAGCTCAATGTACTCGAGATCCCACACAGAGTGACGTACATCTGTTTCGCAATTTAAAATACACTATTTTCAGGGACAACCGTGGATTGTGAGAAGGCATGATCACTGCATATGGTGGTTGGCTGGGGAAAGTGTCTTTAGTGCTATCATACACTAGTACAAAAGAACGATGAGAGCTTAACTCTCATGCTTTCAGTTTAGTAATTTTTGTATTACTACACTTCAAAATATATTCCTTGTATGACTGAACTCAAACGAGACAATGGTCCTTCCAGGAATAGCTCACCTGTCTCACAACAATATTTGAACGGGACCATTGCATCAAAATAGCGGTCACATTAAATAGCAAAACACTAATCACTCAAGATCAGTCAATTAAATTATCGATAACAAGTAGACAAATTTACCTAACTTTCATTTCATGCTGATGAACTGCATCAATTTATATTCAAGGGATTAAAGACCTATTTCTTAGATGCAAAACTACTTCGAATAAGTTTGTCTGAAAATGCCAGTCGATAATCGAATAGAAATACAAATTTTAAGTTGGGGCATACGATGTTGAGTTACATAGACTAGTAACTACTTCAGTGATATTTGATCATCAAAATCAGATCAGCAATACCAGACAAACATGACGTTGGTTATTAGTCATTAGTGATTGATTAATGTAGATGTTATTAAACCTCGCCTTATCTGTAAAACAAGTGAGGAGAGTATATCATATAAAGATACTTCACCGAAAATCAACTTTGTCGTTGACATGAATTTTTCTATCGAGAACAGAAGAAAACTTTAAAATTCATTAGGAAACTAATAACATGTTTTTTGCTTCATGCATTCACAAGAACGAGTGAGTAAAGTTAACCATGCAAATGTATATAAATTGACTAGATTTCTCATATATAATTATTCTATTTAGTTTCAGTGAATGGGTTTGAGTTAGACAACCAATGAAAACCAGGAACTGTCAGTGAACAGCTGTTTCGTCCTAGAATGGCATCCATGACCTCAACAAGGAATCTACTTCAAAAGCTTCAGGCTAAGCATTCAGGTCAACGGTTCACCACGAAACTTGAAAATTTTGAACTAGATTCCATGACTGGATGGTGGATGCCAGCTGCTGATGAGTCCCATACTAGAAGAAAACAGCTGTCGAGAGCTTCCTGGTTTCCGACTGGTTGTCTAGCTTAGACTAGTTGGTGATATTAAACTAAAAGTTAACAATCGTCAACTAAACCTAATTACAATATAATCTCATTTAATTTACTAGGTTATCCATGTAAAAACTGTGTTACAACAATATGAATACTCAATTTTTTCAATGACAAACATTACATTAATTTTATAGCGATATATAACACTAATATAGGCTGAGAATTGAACTCCATTCATTTTTCTCCACAACAACAAACATGATATGAAATCGTCAAGTTATGTCGGTATATATTCTGAGGAAAGAAACAGTGAACACATCGTCAGGACAATGTTTTCTTAAGGGACAGATAGTTTCGGTCAGGTTGGGTATCAGTGGAGCATTCATATCAACTATTGTTCAGTATAGTTGTCAACACTATAGTGTGGATTAACCGAGTGAGTATTTACTGATTAGTCTAAATTTTTAGTGAGATTAGCTAGCATTGGGTTTGAATTAAAGCTGAATTGAGAGTTCTCTTTTTCAATAAGAAAAAGATTTTCAGATTTTCATAACTATTTTAATTGACTTTGATGCTATGTTAGGTGCTTCATCCATAAAATGTCTTACGACATTTAATGCATATATGAGACTATAAAATTGTCTGAAATTTTGTCATCATAGATAAATAAATAATCTGGAACATCTGGAACTCAAACTAACTGTCAGTCAACATTAAAGTCGGAATTTTCAATAAGAAGTATGAAGACATTTCTGTTGTATAGACTTAAAACTTGGAGAACTACAAAAAGTATCATTCAAAAGATACAAGTATTTATAAACAACTATCTGCGTAGGATACTTCGGATGCGTCGGCTAGATATTATCAACAACAATCTCCTGTGGCAGAGAACCAATCAACAAGCTTCCAGCCGAGGAGGAAATTACGGAAAGACGCTGAAGGTGGATAGGACACATATTGAGGAAATCCGTAAACTATGTCACAAGACAAGCATTAACGTGGGATCCTGAAGGCCAAAGGGAAAGAAGAAGACCCAAGAATATATTGTTTCGGGAATTGGAGGCAGACATGAAGAGAATGAAGAGCATTCGTGAAGAGCTGGAAAGGAAAGCTTAGGACAGAGTTAGTTGGAGAATACTCGTCGGTAGCCTATGCTCCACTTGGGGTAAGAGGCATTGATTGATTGGTTGAGATAAATTGATATTTGATTAAAGTTTTATTATAGAATAGTTGATGAGATCTGTTTGGAATTAATATAATGTGAACAATTGCCGATAAAGATATACGGAGACAGTTACCTTGATGGGAACTAATACTGAAAAGCCCAGACACTAATGCCGTTGTTCTATGCTCGGACGTCTGCCGTATGATACCTAGTCCCCAAACAGAAATGAAGAACACAAAATAAGTTAGCCAACAACAAACCATTCAAACCCTATTTCACTTATCCTTACATACACACAAAACCGAACCACACAGTGAACTAATAAGAAGAGTGTTATTTACCTAAAAGAAGGACATTAATGATTAAGGACTAAGAGAACAGATACATAGGTAATTAGTTATTGTTACTGAATGAAAAATAATATGATAAAAGTTCATGAATCAGTAGGAGGTAAGCTAGAGGGGAACATGAAATAATAGAAATAAAATAGTCGATTTACATGTACTCTCAATAAATGAATTAGTCTTCTGGAAGCCAGTACTGAAAGTTAGTTATTCTTCTTTAATCACCCCGCATAACAGAACTACAGTAGCATGATTTCGTAATAAACAATTTTTTTAAAATCTTCACATATCAAAAATACTTTAGTTGGACAACCAATGAAAACCAGAGAAGCATTAGGCTACTATTTGACCCTATTATGTAACTTTATATTAGAAGTGAGCATTTACGGTCACATTAGGGATAGGACCGGAGATCTTCAAGCCTTCACTGTAAGCATTTAAGTTTAAGACCGCTGAGCCAGCAAGCACTGACTAACATTTCTGAAAGCTCGGTTAATTCGTTATAACAAAGCGACTTACTGGTACTTATTAACTTTCAGTGGTCAAGTTCGTAATGTATAACAATCTTCACAGTATGCATTGTTAACAACACTTCTGTTTTGTGAACAGTCTCCTTTCTCACATATAGACTGTTAACCTACAATATTATAAAAGAATAATGAATCAAAGTAATTTCTCCTCTATTAGTTTTTCATTAAGGCACTAAACTAATGCAGCTAAATGTAATTCACTGTAACTATAAAATCTATACCGATCAAGTGTTGGCGTGTCAAATTATAATATAACAAATACCAATATGAATTCTACCATTGGATGCCGTCTCAGTGGTGCAGAGAGTTATGTGTTTTTCCAGCATGAAGTTCCTGAAATGGAATTCAGGGATACGCACTGCTGGGGAGTCCTATACTGGAATGAAACAACTGTCTGGTGATTCCTGGTTTTCATTGGTACTCTAACAACATCAATCTGCGACGAATTCACTCAACTAAACTTGATACCAATCTTCACAAACCATATTAATTTAAATACCAATTTTTTACATGAAGACAATTGCGAATACTGAAGTAAGGTAGAGGCTGACAATGTGACTGCTATGCAAAGGTTAGAAATTATAGGCAAATAAATAAGGACATCTTCGTAACTCAAAAGTGTTCAACTGATTTAGTAAGGTAAGAGTATAGATAAAATATTTTGATAAGGCGTTGAATATTAATGTCAATCAGATAACAGTTGAAAAAACAATGTACATACCCAAAAGTGATTGGTTTTGAAAATTAGGTAATGGATTTTAAAAAAATTATTTTCATTATGGTTACATAAGTAAAAAGACATTACTATTAAAATGATGTGGGCATACAATAATGAATGATTAAGAAAATTGTGAAAACACGGTGAAGATATTCATAAAGTTCTATTTTAACTTCATTCTGATAAGCTGTATCTCGGTAGTCAAAGTAGAGAGTCTGAGTCGTCTTTTTCTCAACCAAGATGGATAATGTTCTACTATATGATAACCGATCAGTCGAAATGTACACTCTATATAACTGGCTTCATGAGAGCAATTGAATTCACATAGATTGCAAATCCAAGTAGTCCATCTTTCGTTGTGTTAAAGATCAAATGCCAATCGTAAAATATCACATTTAGTTTAATCTCACTGAAAGTCATTTACAAAATTTTTCTTAACCTGTGAGGTAGTATCTCACTGGTGATATCAGTTTTAAACTGTTTTGAAAATACTGACAATCACTAACTTTGGATTTTTTTTCATCTAATTCATGAACTTACTGATGGATTTAGTTTAGTATTCATGACAACTAAGCAGATTGCAAATATTAGTTAGCTCTGTTAAATTGTGTTATGAGTGGACATTATTTGAGCATGGTGTTTTTAAAGATATTAACCAGTGAATAGAGATACTAACCGAAGTAATTGAAATAGAGCTGGGATTTACAAATTATAAGATGGAACCGGCAAAAGTATAATACTAGGATGAGAATTTGTAATTCTTAAGTTTTCCGTGACAAATTACGTGATAGATCAATCAGCGACCAGCTAAAAAATGGGCTATTCTAAAATATTTGCATACTACTGATAAAACATTATATCCGTGAAAAAAGGGAACTTTTGATGATATACGAACCCTAACCATCACCTTATCTATGATTCTCGACTCTAATTCAGAACTTTGACTTTTGACTGCCTGATTTTAACACTAAACTCCATTTTAAAACAAGTTAAGTAGCTTGAAAATCTATTTGCTTATACATAAGTGTTCGAGAATATGAATACTACGAAAATTGTCAGTATGGTAATAGATAGGTTGAGGTTATTTAGATTGTTAAGCAACAAAACCTTAAAAAACTTATAGAATACAATCACCCACTGTAATACTCTCATTTTTCATTAACGAATTCACTATGTAATTCAATCGGATAACAGTCCTCTAAAAATGAGTCTCACTGTTTGACACGCTGATTCATTTCGATATCTAAGATCCATCCTGATTATTATAATAATTATATATCACAGATAATATAAGCATCACTTAATCTCTTCAGTAATTATACTTCCACTGATGAAACTACTAAGAACAAGAAGAATATTTGCTTAATTACTTTAATTATTCAGTTTATTGTTTCATAATAATCTAATCTATCTATCAGTATTCATTATTCTTTATATTCTCATTACAAAAGTACAGTCATTTGAGGTTAAGGAATTGAAAACAATGAAATGTTTCAGTCGAATACCTTCATACATATCTCATTTATTGGAGTTCTATCTGTAAAGGATAACATTATGAATGCTTGTGAAAAGCTACTACATACCTATCAATCAACTATTATTTTAAAATTATAGTTTGACCTAACAAACAACGTGATATTTATAAATTATGTTATTGAGTATTATATTGATTCACGATGAAATGTTGTGCTCAAGTAATCGTTCTGCTTCATAGTTAGAATTGTTCTGGTTCAGTGGTTTCTAACTTGTTCAAATGAATTAATGAGATTCTTTTTAACCATTCAGTCACTTTTCATTAATTGTGATAGGATGATGAGATGCCAAACTACGTCTATCAATTTATAATAATCAGTTCTATTACTGATTAACTTCAGGATGTTCCTAAAAGTTCTGGTAAGAAGTTAAGAATGGTGGAATTCTGGCTTTTTGGAGGTGAAACAATTATCACTGATGACACTGGATAACGGTCGTACTATATCCAAACTTGATTGGTAGTGGGAGTTCTAACAATGGACATCACACTAGTGATCCAGATAGTTAAGTGTTTGCCATGAGAACTGAAAGTTCTGAGCTTGATTCCCTAAAGGAATCAAGGGTACACATTAACGAGGAGTCCCATACTATGATGAAGCAGTTACCTTAGTCCTCTTCGGTCTTCAGTGATATCCGACCAACATCAATTGTGAATACTAATAGCTAAACTTAAAGCTTTACTTTACAAAGCCACCTCAATTCAAATATGAAAGCAACTGAATAATCTAATCACATTTTAAGAAAACTGTGTCCAGGTGTTATTATAAAATGTTGTAGAATTCGTCACACTCTGGTTAAACAATCATTGGAAACTAGACATTATTAAAAAAACGTCTCATCTTTAGTAATGAATATCTAAACCATTCAGAATTTACTTCTTATCCAGAGGTAAGACTCTAGATGATTTAGTTGGTATATAAGCCAAATTTACACAAACAAAATCCACCAACATTTGTAATATTTATCTCACAGTCAATGTTGTTGAACACTACTGGTCACGACTCCTCAACGGAACTAAGCAAAGTGAGTTACACGTTAGCATATTATGATTGTTAGAGTAAGGTGAATTTTATTGAATTTGAAGTATTACATTACATACTGACTTTGTCAATACAATTATTGAGAGCCAAGAAAACATCATTGTTCTAGTATTTCGTCAATTAAGTTAGTAAACCAAATCATTGGATAACATTAAAACATTTTGCAAGTCAAATATTTTCTGTGAGACCTGAATGTCTTAGGTGTATATTTCTGATAGGGTTGTAAAATTGTACTGCTGCAAAGTTCTACGATATGAATGTCCAGTATTTTCTGATAAAATAACTTCAAATATTCTGTCTACTTTTAATTCTAGAGTGATTTCTTTGAATGCTCCAAATTATTATTTCATGTTTAATTAACCTTCATTTTCATATATAAATGCTCTGATGAACATATGCATGACCAGATGATACAAAATGTATAGCCCAGATACATCGTATTTTTCAGATTGACTTTATTCTCTTACTTCCCGATCGAATTCTGAAACTCTTTTCATTTCTCTTTATCATCTTTCTCTGGAAAAATATCATGTCATAACAAAATCAAATGATTGTTTAATCCCTTAAATAAATGTCTAACAGATATTGAAGTGTCAATAAGAAAAACAAAAGATAGTCGAAAAATGATGTTTAAGAAAATACATTTTAAAGAAAAGAAATGAAAAGTAAATAAAAGAAGTGAAAGAAAAACAAAATCAAATTCAAATGAATAGATTAAATTAAAAACCAATAACCTGAAAAAAGATGAGGAGTTATACAGTAGTAATGACATCAACAACAGTTTATCACTTGACTTAGTATTTACTGAATTTGACATTATTTTCTAATCTAACTGAACTCTATTTCTATTCATCCGTTAACTTCATTAAATGTTTCTTTGTAGCGAAAAAGTTGAAAGCTTGAAATAATGAATGACAAATTGTGAATAAGCATAAAGAATGAATGTGTAACTCAAGTAAAATATGTCTCTATGAATATTCCTATTTACGTCCTAGTAACAGTAATTCTTATAATCGATTGCTTTGATTAATAAACTGTGAATGAATCTTTCAATCATTCAATAATGTAAACTCACATTTTTTCCTTCTTGCTATTCTTTATTTCAGATACTCAGTGGCACATTGCTCCACTAAGCATATGTTGGAATTCAAAACAAAATATTAAACTAATCAACTGCTAAACGTTACAAATGGCATTAGGATGGATTTATATATTCCCATTGATTTGTTATAAACTAAGGCTCATCAGTCTCTGAGTTTGAATCCCACTGTAAACATCAACATTGGGATGCAGATACATCCAACCGACGAGTTCCAATCCAGTCACAAGCCAGTCACAATCCAACTTAAATGTTACAATTGACAATTCTGTCGTTCATTACTATTGATTATCATGTACAAATTTACATAAAATTCTCTTGTTAGGAACAACTATGGACACTTAAACAGAAAAACATGAAACTTATCAAAAAAAAAAAGAAGGTGGAATATATTAAAACGATAGATTTCGCCTACTATTTCAAATTCCTCTTGAAGATAAACAAAATAAAAGTAGATTGGAAAGAATGAATGAATGAATGAATGAATGAAAATTGATAAACAAAATAAAAGTAGAAGCTATTTTTAGTTTCAAGGTCAAAGAGGAGGTTAAATTTTACTACTATGATTGTCTTTTAACTAGTCTTTGTTTATCTTATGAATATATTAAGAATAAACTGATGTATAACTGTATAGAAAGCACTGAATATAACAGCAGGTAACAATGTCAGGAAAGTGATATTGAAGTTATAAATAATCATCAGTAGTAACATACATTACAGTATTATTAAGATAACTGTTAAAACAAGAAAATTGATAAATAAAAGTTACATTGAATTGATAAGAAGTTTGTTCAATAAGACGATCGCTAAAAAGATAGATGACTTGGTAAAAAGTTTGCTAGGTAGAAGGATCAGGATAGGTAGATAGGTAGATAGATTAGGGGTATATAGATAAATAGGTGGGTAGATTAGTTAGTGATGAAGACTTATTTTGATAATGGTTTGTTATATGTACATATATGTAAGAACTGGTTCTGATATCATATTTTATCATTTAGCCTACTTACATATGAAAAATGTTAGATATGACATAGTTTGTAGACGTTTATAAGTATGCGGATAAACCGAGTATTCGTGTACAGATTCTTGGTGAAAAGTATGCTAAGAACGTAAAATTTTTAGAAGAATGGCATTCAGATCAATCTTGGGTCATGATACACATAAATGTAGACCTGACTCATCAATCTACGTGAAAAAGGCCAATAAACCACATGTCACAATTCAACTAAACAAGACAGGAATGCAAAGAAAAATGAAAACAGCAAACCTTAAAATACATCTAATCACAACTTACTGGTTTTAATACTGATTACGTAACCGAAAAGTTAACTTTTGCATATATTCCTTTCCAAAGTGAAACTATCAATTTCACAGTACTTAACACATCAATATCAAGCAACAGGAATTTTAATCTCTATCCTTACCCTCCACCTTCAGTTATTGCATATACATATATATGTGGTTATGATTATCAGCACGTTCTATTGACAATGTTTTCTTTTCTCAATCACTGACAAATTTCTTAAGTCAACAATGTAGGACGATATTATTACCATTAATAATTATGTTTATTTAAGTTAGATTCATTTTATTTACATAAGATAATTAATGATAACATAGAAAGTCAATTTATTAGCTTATAGTGTAACGCAAAATAACAAGTACTATTCAACTTAAAGTAATTAATTTGATTTTCATAGATAAACTAGTGTCCGTTATAGAAAGAGAATAGATGAAGGTAAATATAAGACAATTGAGGTTATACGCAATGTATTCAGTGTTCAGTAAATATGATGCATTCAACACTTTTAGCTGTTTTATTTTGGAATAATCGGATACACAGTGTATAATAGAGTGAATTTCTAATTACAAATTACATTTCTTCAACTGTTTGCTGTGAACATATGAATGCAAAATAACACGAAACGATGACTGAAAAAACATAAATTTAATGAAAATTAAGCATTGAAATGGGGTTTCTGATAAAAATTACACTGTATTATTCATTACTTATTCATAAGATGAATGGAAATACCACTGAAAACCACAGAAAACCGAACAGCTATTTCGTTCTTGACAATGTACTCCATTGATGTAACCAGGGAATGGAAACGACGAAATTCAGGTTCCGAGACGAGTGCTTAAGTAAAATTAGGTCGGCGTTCAATATTAGGAATTTGGCATTAATCTGTTTGTGATAGAACTTGACAATCATTCGGTGTCACTGATAATAACTGTCTCACAACCAAAAAATTAAACTCTACTAGGTCTTGGGTCTGATTCCCTGGTGACATTGAGAATGCACACCGATGAGTAGTCCCATAATTAACGAAACAGCTGTCTTGTGCCTACTGAATTCATGTGGTGACCAACTAACCTCAGTCTGTGACAAATAACGAAATCAACCACTAATCTCCAAAAAATCACCTTGACTCAGCAAACAGTAGACAATGAAAACATTGTAGGTTACCACAGGATAAAAGCATTTTTCGAGATTTGAATGCAGTCCTTAAATACTTTAATAGAGACATTTTCAAATGTTTTTAAACGACCTTCATCAAAGCCTATTATTATTACAGAAGAACGTTCTTATTACAATACTCGTCCTCTGAATGCGCCTTTATGCGATTGTTAATATTCGTACCAGGACTAGAACTCCGTTTATTAGTTCTGTGTATAGCGCTCTATTTCAGTCCATAATAGCGTCAGTGAAAGGTTACACAAATGTTCAAATGGCATATATATACCCGTTAAACAGTTGTGGCTGTTTGAATTAAGTAGCTGATTAAAAACGCAGTGTTTAACATGGATGACTTAAATTTAAATCCTAACATGAGCACTAACTCGGATGCTAATACTTTCAACTGATGCGTCTGAAAAATAAGGCGAAACGCAAGTACGGAATCGCACTTATCAAACACAACCCAACTTTATTTATATTTCTGAATTGCTGTTGTATCAGGTCAACTCGTTAATGACTTATCAGTTTCAATCCATAATAACATAAACGAAAAAATTTATCAACACTTCCAAATAATGCAAGTTCCATTTACCTATTGTATGGGTTTTAATTATAGAAAATCTGGTTTTGAGATGATATCAATTTACTAATGAAGCAGCTATTAATTAGTTGTTTCTTAACTTGACGCATCAATATCTAACTATTAATGAATAAGGAAGTAGGCATGTCGTAGTAAAAATGAATTGTGGTTAGTGGTGGAATCAAGGATGCACTTTTGTTCCCATTTGAAACTCGTTAGTCTAATGTACCTAGTGGTGAGGTGAATACTGAAAATTGAATCTAATAATAATTTTATCAACAAGTAACTCATTTTGCAATAAGTTACGCCGTTCAAAAAGCCAATCATATTTTCATCAAGCCTGAATTCATTTGTAAGGTATGTACTATACTGATTTGGAAGTTAAGGAACGTGGCTGATCAATCTCTACTGACATTTGTACATCTTGACACTGTCACCATGTAAAGTTGTATTGTGACAAAACATACAATTAATTAGGCGCTTCTCTAGTTAAGTGAACAAGAACACATTAAGGGAACTCAACACTCATAAGTATAGGATAATGGTTTCGTCTCATTATTAAACTTTTCAGTGATATATTGCAATCACTACTCTACCAAAGATTAATTTCAGAGCATTTAGGTCTCATAACTAACGCTTAACCTTCAGATCACTAAGTTATCTCAGATTACTTTACATTTTTAATTTTAATCAATGATAGTATGTACGATCCTCGAACGATATCGTCAGATTACGGAGGTCAAAAGTCTTTCTTCACAACTGTATTTATAATCATGTCGTCTTTATTTAACTTGTTCATTCCAAAGGCCAGCCTAATCGAACATCATATCAGTCAAATAGTGAGCAAGTTTTAACATTCCATTGATAAACTGGGAGTCAAGAGATCACACGAAGATATAATTCTAAGAATGACCATGTGACGTCAGCAATCAGAAATCCTTGAATGTAAGACAGTTATCTAGAGCTCAAATCGCATAGAATGGTTATGAAATTTTATTTTCAGAACCATAAAATAGAAATTATAGTGGCAAATGTATTACGTGGTAAGTTCATGCTAAGCAATCAGTATGTACCAGAAAAATCAACCCCGCGTCTAACCATAAGTACCTAAAGCAAATCTAACCTTAACTCAAGACGAATTTAAGGACACCTAAATGACTATGTTTAAGAAAATGTATGTGATATGCCCATTTGGACTAATTTATATTTCGTTGTTATATCGATTTTCAAAGAGAAATTCTATAAATTCATTGATTATGCAGAATCCTTATATCCTACACAATATTATCCTATTTTTTCTGATAGAATATCAATCTGCAACTACTATCTTCTGATAAATTAAGTGAAATTTACCTGACAATGGTTAGTAAGTTTGTATGCTCGTAATAATAAGTTTATGCTTGCTCAATCTTGTCTATATATTGGGCTGTAGCATTTTGTTATTACCTACATAATCTTTATTGATAAACTGATTGGAGAGTTAGGGTAATGAAATTGAAAGTCAATAACATGAAGAAATGGTACCGAACCAATTCACATTTATTTTAATCAGGTAAAATCGGCCATCATGAAGCACTGCACGGCTGTTTCGTCCTAGTTAGAAATATCAATCTTTAGGAGTCGGCTCAGGCTCTAATCACTGGACCAGAAGGTCCTGGGTTCTATCACTTATGGGGTCGTGTATGAGCACTGCTTTAGAGTCCTATACTAGAACGAAATAACTGTTCAATTGTTAATAGTTGTCTGATTTCGATCAAATCGTGATATTAAATTAACATTCCCCACTTTCCACAACATCCAAATACAGCTACATTTATTTGCTAAGTAGCTAACACAGTATTTTATTTAAGTGGTTGTCACAAAAATAGTTAAAGAAATCAAAAGAAAGACTTATGAATTTAAGTGTTTTATTGAATTTACATTGGGAAGACGTATGATTTTGACGCTCTCACTATTGTCATTGTACAACATTAAGCATGTATTTACCCCAAATAGTTCTAATGGTTATATGCTCACTATGCAAAGGTATTTCCATTGTGCATTTTTATATGAAGAAAGGTAGAAATCATTCATTTTTGAACTTTCCGCAAAATCTCGAGAACCATTTTCATGATTCTGATTGGCTAACCTATACGTTATAATGTAACCCATACACGTTTTTATATTACATATCTAACACCTACTAATAAAAAGTTGCAGAGAAAATGATTCTTTATACCATTCTTGTGTAATTTGTGATAATGGTCGATAATCAACATGAATATTGTACAAATAACTAATATTTAAGTCTATTAACATACTACTACCATCTACAATAAAAAGTAATTTATCCACTTGTTTAGCTACCTGATCATATGGTCTAATGATATGCACATAACAACTTTTTCAATCAGTATTGATAAGTAAAATGACAAGAAATTGCCAGTCATGTGAAAGAAGTTTCATAATGAAATTGATGAATGTAAATTGAATAGACAATAATAATTGTATGCATAGTAAGTATTTGAACGATTGTTAAGGTGCCTAGATTGTAATAGTAGAATAATAGACAACGGTTTTGCTAAAAGATGCTGTTATCACTTTCTTGTTACTAACATTCGCTCCTCTTTTCTCCATCAACAAGTATGCACAGTAATATTATTTTCACATGAAAATACAAACAAGTGAGAAAAAATTTAGGAGGTTAATGTTAAACATGATGATAATAATAACCACAAATATGAATGTAAACAAAACAAGAATGAATGACAATACCATACAGATGTTGTTTATCATATGGAAATAATTCAACATGAAGTGTAAATTAAGATTAATATATAATCCATATACAGTAGTTTAGTAGAAAATGCATTAATGTTTGAAACGATAGGTTCTGGTGTTAAATCTTAGTGTGAATATCAACACTGGGATATTTCTGGTGGATAAACCTGATGTGTTCCAAATAGGATGGAGTGCATATCCTGGATTTCATCGTTAGCTACATTTATACTTAACTAAATTTTACTAGTTGTTACAAAGAATAATGAACTTAAAGTTTGATACTATGAAATCAATATGGCTTCTGGTTTAGTGGTCCAAAAGTTACTTGTTTTGTATAAAACTTGAAGGTCATTTGTTGCTTTTCTGAAGAGTTGTGACTGTGTATTGTCATTAGGGTGTTCTACGCTAGTTTCCTAAAAGATAATTTGGTTTTCAATACATATCTAAAGTGGGTTTAGTTTCAGGGAGAATCGAGATTTTAAACAAGTTAGTCAAAAAAACTTAATCAAATAATTTTTATGCAATAAATTGTTTGCAATTTATCCTCAATTATCCAGGCCGAAATATGGCAAAATATTATTGCAATCATTTCCATTAGAATACTATAGTGAACTCAGAATCGCGAGTGGATCCTGTCAAAAGGTTTGAATCATGTAAGGAATTCACAAGACTTTAAAGTGCTTAGATGAAAATACGTTCAGAATATTATATCTCACATACGTAAAAACGTAATTGGAATATAAAGTTTAACAAACACTATCATTTTACATACATGATACTGCAACCAGTAATATGAAGTTAAACTAAGTAAATAAATGTTTTTACAGCTTGTTCCATTAGAATAAACAGAGGAATGTCAACTTATTTTAAGCAATCATTTCGTTGGATATGAAATGACCAAATAGGTTTTCTTCTAGCAAAGCCTGTTTATCACACAAGATATTCATGGAAACTTTAGAAGTTAAAATCAGTACACGTTTTATTATGAGCAAGACAGTGGATCTCCCTAAACAGTACAAGAAATATTAAGGCCAAATATACAGTATTCTATCCTTATCACAGGAGACTTCTGTCCATTGTTAGGTTAGGTCAAGCTGAAATGTAGATTGCTTTCAGTGCATTGGATGATTTTTGTAAACCACTCTTCTTAATGCTCTTTGATGAGTTCAACTAATCTTCAGGGAATTATTAGAATTACTTTGAAGTAATCCAGTTTAACTGATACAAATTATAAACTCATTTTGTTTGAGTCAAATATTTTAAGTCATATATGTATATGTGCAGCTTAATGCTTTGGTTATCATTATATAACCAAACGCCTTTCATCTCACTAACTACTTACATTGACTCTCATTAATGAAGAAGAACTATGAAATGATTATCATTTCAGTGTAATGATAAGATACGCACACATCATCATACCTTTTAATAGAAATATACAAATAAGTCAGTCGGTAAAGAATCAATTGACCGGATGCATAGGTACAAATGTATCCGTAATTATTTATTATAACAAGTTCCAATCGACATCGGCTTTTCATTTACTGGCAACGCCTAAATACTTTTTCCTTTGTAAATAAAAAATGAAAAGCAAAACTAATTCATTTACAAGAATTCTCATAATGATGGGTAATAGTATTGAATTATTCATTTCGTGAGTAGTACTAGTAGCAATAATGCTAATAGAACCATAAGTTAGTAAGAAAGATAAAACTGATCAATATACGATGGCAGACGGACATACAAATTTGCAGAAAGATAGATAATTAGATAGATAAATCAGTGATAGATAGATAGATAGATAGATAGATAGATAGATAGATAGATAAATAGATAGATAAGTAGATAGATAGATAAGTAGATAGATAGATAGATAGATAAGTAGATAGATAGATAGATAGATAGATAGATAGATAGATAGATAGATAGATAGATAGATAGATAGATAGATAGATAGATAGATAGATAGATAGATAGATAGGTAGATAGATTAGTGAAACATAGATAGATGGATAGATATGTAGATTGATGGATAGACAGATAGATCAGTGATAGATAGATAGCTGGATTAATGAGCTATAGATATATGGTTCTGTACTTCACAATTCTACAAAGTACCGCAAACACTAAAATGATATTTTTTAACATTAGTAATAGTAGAGTTTTAAAGCGCTAACTTCAAAGTTAGAGTGGTATATGTCTAAGTGAATGTCACTAGTTTCAAACAATGAAGTGCTAATATTGTCTTAAACATAATTAGTTTAGAATTAAACCACTCGAAATATTGGCTCAATTCTTGTGCATGTTGTGAATGGAAAGTGTTTAGTACTCAATATCCTCAATTTTACTTTATGTTACAAACGATATGTTTATAGGCGTAAGTCGATGAGAGATGGTTAGTTGTATTACGAATGAAAACCTGCCTTACTTTAGTTTCCACCAAGTTCGCAAGTGTCCACAAAGTGTTCGTCAAATCTGGAAGGAATTAATTCTTCTTATGAAGTCTCAATTCTTGTTACCCAGTGTCAACTTCTAAGATGCCAACTCTATGATATTCTTACTTCGGCTGGTTCATATAGGAATGACATATTTACCATATCTAGTCAGTTACTAGTGACCAATTTTATGCCAGTATAGTTCTTATTGATAATTGAATTCTATTGCACAAATTGAAACGCATTTGTTGATCGAAGTAACTCGACCACTCCTGCACTACGCTATGATGATAATTTGTTGGTGGTATCTAGCTAAACACCCTGAATTTAAATTTCATGCTAGTCGGTTTATTTATTTGTCTGTTAACCCTAGAGGGGTATAGGCATCCGACCAGGATTCTTCAACCAAATCCGTCTCGGGCTTTTTCTTCAACCTATTCCCAAGTACTATTCATTCTTCAGATATCTGCTTCTCGTTTCCGGAGAAATGTGTTGTTTGGTCTTCCTCTTATTTATTTGGCCATAAGAACTTGAAACTGAGGCATACCTTGTGACGTAGCTTGGCGATCTTAATTCGTGCCAGTGATAACTAAGAAAGAGTGATACAAAACCCTAATCAATGATCGATCACTATGTAAATACACATAAAATGATCTTGTTGTTAAAAGTGAACCTATGCTGAAATGAAGTCAGCAAGATTAATTCCTTCGAATCATGACTGAACTATGCGAAACGTTGAAGAGCTGACATGGTAGATACACAATCGGAACACACCTTTCAAGTAACGAATCAATACACCCGAAAACTATTTTTATGTGTTGCATGTCAGCTTGTGTTTTATGAAGTAATATAAGCAACAATATAAATAAAACTTATGAATTTATTTATTGAAACAGGATAACAAAGTCTATTGTAAATTTATAATAATTTCAGAACTTGAGAAAACAGTCTCTTAACAATTGACATTGTCAGTTGAATGCTTACAATCTAAGATGTACAAATATCTAATTATGGTGAATGATAATCTTACTTTGAATGTATCATTGAAATTTATTTAAACGGGCAATTATCACACAATACAATATTATACTGTTGAGTTCGAATCCTACCTTCGATTACTGTTATACTGTATATTGTATATTGTATAGTATGGTTGCTATTTCTGATTACAATTTAAAAATTGATTAAATAAAATACTATTCTTAATTATCTTTCTTATTGTTGTAACAATAAATATTTACATTATCGTATAAATTAAAGTGGTTTATTGTTGTAGACATCAACAAATGTACTGCATAAATTGTAAAGAATATGCAATAAGTGGTACATTTTGATTTCCTAAAAAAGAGAAATGATACATAGAAATTACTTGATTTTTTTATTTTTTTTAAATTCATTTAGAATGTATTCACTTAAGCTTCATTGCACTTTACAGTATTGACGCCTTTTGATTCTTCACTCTACCTCTAACGGTTTAGAATGTTATTTGGAATGGGTGAAATCATGTGGATTAGCGCTTTTCATTCAGTTTGACATTGATTGATTATTGTACAGTATATGTAATATTCATTTTGTTTTATTACCATGTAGCTGTTATGATCTTAGAATCTGATTTAGTATGTGAACCAGAAATGTTACTTAATGAAATAAACTTTCTTCTACGTGAAGTAATAAGACTGAAATACAAGCAAAATTTCTAGTAGAAAACTATAATAAAATATTCAAGTGAAATACTTAGAGAACTGAGCTTATAGGTTGCGATCTCCACTAGTCTTCTATAGATTATTGAACCATTTAATAACCTACAGGCTGCAATCATTAATTGGTGATTGGAAATGGCTACACTCTTGTTGTTGTAAAATTTTAATTCCACGTTTTTCTGATAAGTCTAATTATCGACAACTACACGTGTTATCGTATGATTAGTAACCATGAGTTGTTTCGCGAATAAGATTACTGTGAACATGAGTGTAATATAGACATTATGACTGGAATCATATTAAAATATGTACGATATGAATTAAATGCTATGATACAGCCAATTTTCCCAAGCTTTTACATTAGATCGATTGTGAATAACAATATAATAAGTGAAGCGCGTTTTGTTAGCCGGACGGATTTACTTATATTTCAGCAATGATGTTCATATTGAGATTTGAGCATATTCCATTTTACTCTCATTAAATTACTAATTTCAATTGTCCAATAACTCGACCGACGAATTTGAATTTACTCGTAACGATTTGTACTTTTACGTTGGTGATATTGAGGAATACATCTTAAGCGGCCTTTGTTGAAATCCAATAAATCAAGGAGAGAAGGTTCACCACAAGTCCAAGAACGGACGAAATATATGTCTTGGGTCTTACTGTTAACCACAATCTGATCCTTTAACTCAATTAGTTGACTAGTTGGTATGAGATTTCCGTGATTTTGGTCAGAGTTTACATCAGAGTGTCTTCTGATTTCATATGATATATATATTTTTTATTGGTCTTTCATTATATATCTCATTATTAGGTTACGGTAATGTGTAATGTATTCAATATTGACTGTGTTTTGGATTCCAACCATTTGGTAACATTTCTGTTAATTGAATGGGTGAGTAATTTACATAAAGAGAGAAGGTTATAAATATGAGGAAAATTTAATTTTGAGGTTTCTATTTTATAAGTGTATATGTGACTTTCGTATTCTAAGAGCTTCTTTGAATTATATTGTATTCGATAATAAAATGATTGATTGTTTGAGGATAATGAGGAAATATAATCCACCTCTTCCAGAATTGTTTTTCATGTTTCTAAATAATCCTAACTGACTGGCTTATTTTCGACATTGTCTTAGTTACTGAAGAGACTTTTCCCAACAGTGATATTTCTGCGTAAATTATAATTTATCACATCCAGAACCAATCACTGCATTACACTAGAACAAATGTAAATAGAACTATTCTGTTTTATTAAAAAGCATACATCTGATTGGTTTTGGTATAGTTATACACAAAGTATATTACTTATCATTCAGCTGGTACTAAAATTCAGGACCTATCAGAATTGCAGTATTAATGTCCACAATACTAGTTGACAATAATGCTTATCACTTGATTACCGGAAGGTCCTAGGTAGGTCCTAGTAAGGTCATAGATGTGTAGTGACAAGAATTTCCAAATCAAGATGAAATAGCTGTATTTCTGATTATCAATAGTTGAAATCAATTTGTTACAGAAAACTGGAAACTTAATTTATAAAGTAGTTGTATGCATTATTTATACTATTTTTTCCAAACTACTGACCAGTAGTAAATCAACCAGTCAATCAATGTCTGTTACCCAATGTGGTTTGGTTGTTTGGTTGTTAGTCAGTTAAACGTAACTACAGTTTAAACAAATTATTACACTCTCTTGTTATCAACTATCAGTTTACATACACATACACTTCGAAGTGTACTTAATACAAGATAAAGTTGAAATTATTTACAATAAGTACTGAGTACAGTCGATTGACATTCTCTTCAATGTTTCACTTTTAAAAAATGTGTTGATTTATCTTCGTCTGGAAAGAAGTATTAAAAGCAGCATATTAATTTACTAGTTTGAACTTCAATCATTTATTGATATTCTTACCAGAGTTTTGTTGACAGAACCGCTGAAGACTGTACTCGTCTGAATAATTTGTATAGTTTCATTATTCTGTGGGTTATTCCAACAAGCTTTGTGTTATCTTGTTGAACAGGTACTGTAGTTAGTCCTAAAGCAATTGTCCACTGATCCTTCTTCGGCATGACGTAATGTTACAAATAACTATGGAAACTTGGATCCCACATTACCAACAAGGTTACAGTCTTCTTATAACCAGAAGTAATAATTTATCAGGTTATACATTGAAAATTACCTATCCTTATCATTGGTGTACGTCAGTCGGTAGAACTAAATTATAGTGCCAGACCAGTTAGACATGAGAAGTTATTTTCATGGTCATGGCGTCTAATTTTTAATATGTTAAGTTAGATCTTAGGAGAAATGTAACGAATATGTAATCTGATATCAATTATGCTGTTCTAAGACACCAGTCTGAACAGGATCTTTTTACAGCAAATCCAAAGTCACTTTAAGGCAGAATATGTATTTGATAGTTTGGTGACTAGTTAATATCCCAGTAACAACTCCCTTGTGTAATTTGAGTGAAGTTATGCCTATTCAGTGGTGCAAATAATGAAGAAATATATACGTTACACTGATGCTATCGACCACTGTATCCGTTAAAGTTATTGGAAAATAGTTGAAATTTATGAGTACGTCGTCAGAAGAAGTACTAAAACTGAATGAATATGTCGATTTTTTACTAATAATTAAAGTGATATATTCAGCGGTTAATTTATGTCAGAACATAGTATTACTATTGGTTTTGTAAGTTCCATTCAAACGAATGGCATCAATAAGTTGGTTACTTTGAATCAATCGGTCGGCCAGTGTAATAAACAAGTATTTCAAGCTTGTATCTTCATTTACCTGATACCTACATACCCGTGCAACTGAATCGACATGTGCTCTTATCTCCAAGAAGTTACCCGTATATCACCATTAAAATGAGGTAAGTATTTAACAGGAAGGTTGAACAGTAAGAACACTTTCATTACATTATGAACACATAGAGTAGGCGATGTAGCTAACATTAAAGGATACTGTGCACAACAAAGACTAAAGGCTGATAGCCGTTGTTGTCATACGCTAGGAGATTGTACTCATGGTCTTGATACAAATTTCATCATACGACAATCCAATAACCAAGTGTATTTTCTGTGAAAGTTAAATGATGGGCATTTACATTCTGATGGAGTCCTACTAATCAATAGTTAATAAAAACAAATAACTTACTTTTTTCTTTAGGGATGATTACGACTTATTTTTAGACGTTGTCACCCACTTCCTCAGCAAAAAGATATGATATATGGTTTTTAATTCTAAAAGAAACAGGAATCACGAACAGTAAAGTGATGAAAATCTGACTAAGGACATTAAAGTTAATAAAAACACTCAATTTTTTTTACAATAAATCACGTTAACGATAAGAGTATGTTATTGTCGTCAACATGTTCATAATGCTAAAAAGTGACCATCCAGTTGATGTAATTCAGACTGTTTAGCATATCAACTAAAACTCAAACTAATATAGATAATTCCTGATTGGACAAGAGGATTCACGTATAGAGATAGTTACATTTACGTTGGTTGATTACTATGTAGTGACCAGTGTGATAAGTTCCTTTAAAGATTTTAAGTGCACGTTCTTGACAAGTCTTAAGTAACATGAAACCTACGTCCAGGGTTACCTTACCAACTACCTGCAAACAGTCTTCAATAGAAAAATGTATACAAGTATAAACAATTCCTAGTTGTCATTTAATTTGGATTGTGACTGGCAAGTGGAATCCAGAACGCGCGTTCCTGTCATATTTGGAACTCGTCGGCTGGATATACCTGCATCCTAATGTTGATGTTCACAGTGGGATTCGAACTCAGTTCCGTTTCGTGTCAAACGACACTCATTGCACTAATTCCTACTTGATTATATTTACTGGTACATTTATTTTCACATACTGACTAGGAACTGTTTAGGATAGAAAAAGTTTAAGCAGACTATTAAGCATTAAATAACACAGACAATATTTTAAAGTTATTGACCCTCCCATCTGGTGATGGGTGTTGTACATTTCTGCATAAATAAATGTCTCTTTTGTTATTAATCAACGTCACCATAACAAAACGTAATTCATCATTATTTCATTTATCAGATGTTATCAAACACTTATTCGAGCTCTCTTGAAAATAAGGTCTCAATTGTAAAATAGTTACTAAATATAAAAGCTCTAGTCTGCATAAATTAGTAACATACTCTACATATGTTTATCTACCACAAGCAGGAAGAAAACTTTTAAAATGAATAATTATTCATTATTAGTACCATTATTATTATTACTGTTATTAATATTATTATTATTATTATTATTATTATTATTATTAGTAGTAGTAGTAGTAGTAGTAGTAATAGTAGTAGTAGTAGTTCATATTTTTAATCATTGAAATGAAAGCAAGGTAAATTACCTAAGGTGCATATACTACTATACCATATGATTTATTCTTATTGTAGACTACATTTGAAAATATAACATTTTCAAGTGACACACATGCAACATGATACCAAGGAACAATGATACTAACTACCATTTTGTATCATTAAAAATGATTTCACAAATTTTACTATTATCAATTATAAAAACAAAAGATTCCATGAATAATACCATTCACTTATCAATTATTAACAAAATCGAAATGGCAAACAATCAAAAGAACAAAACCTTTTTTTTTGTTTTCTAAGACTATAAAAACCTTGTAATAAAAAAATAAAAACAGGAAAAATCAATAGTTTGAATAAGTTGCCCAACCACGCCTGTAAATGATGGCACACCCGACTTATGCATATAGTATATCATTGTTACTATAACAACAATGATGGAAACGTGTATATGAAGAGACGATAGGTATATATATACATATATTCGAATTACAGAGTTCATATACTTTAATTTTACCATGTTTGACGTTTTCATATCGAAAATAACGAGTAAATGATTTTTGTGGATCATTAAACGACTCAATGAATTATTTTGAGAGAATCTTAAGTTACATTTTACTAATTTATGTATAAAATTAAATTGGAACTTTGATGAATATTCACTGGTGGAAACTATGGAATCATCAGATGTAGCCTTTGAAAATCTGGAATCACGATCTAAATCATCACTGATTAGAAAATTCACTTTTGTAAGTTTTGTTCAACTAATTTACACTTTTGATTGTTTGAATTCGTCACAGATTGATGTTGGTTGGGTACTGATGAGAAGCAGGTAAAACTGAACAGCTGTTTCATCTTAGTATGAAATTCTCCAGTGGTGCGTACTCACACTCCCACCAAGCGATCTGGAAATGAAACATTACTCATCAAGTTCAGATTTGTCGTCGAGGGTGATAAAGTTATCATCAATGACAGTGGATGATAGTCATGCAGTATAACGCATTCATGGGAGTGGAAATTCTATCAATGGACGCTAGCCTAGTGGTTCAGACAGTTAGTTTTTTGACATGACAACTCTGTGGTTCGAACTCTGGGTGGTCTTTTGGGGGGGGGAAGGAGGTGGACACTTCTTAGTATTTGCATCATAGGATGGAACAGTTCTCTACTGCTCCTTGGCTTCTCAAAGGTACCTAATTAACATGTCTGTGGCGAATTCACACAAGTAAACTTAATAGCTATCTTCATAAAATCACTTCAATTTCATTTACACTTTTGCTATCGCTAGATTATTTCCTCGCATTTGATATGTTTAAACTCCACTAGGAACATCCTATCAGAATTCTAAGAATCATCTCTTCGTGATATCAACTCAAAATGGTAATAATTTGTATGTGCAAAACCTGTGTGAAATTCGATTTACTTTATTTGTGGTTGTTTGGATATATGTTTCATGTCCGATGAACAGCAAGACCTTTATTTTTATTAAGTGAATTCGAGTTCAGTAATAAATGATATGTTTCAGTTATTAACCTTCCTTTAAAGTTGAATCAACCTTTCGTTATAGTATCGATTTCATGTTTGTTGTAAATAGCACTTACTGATAGTGCTGATCTACAGTTTTATTAAAAGGTGGTATTGAGTAGGTTGCTTGTTTATTGGTATGAGTCAAGATTTCTCGAAAAGATTCATCATTATGGAAAGCATCATATTCCACATAGCCTATCCTGTAAACATAATTTTTTTATACAGGTAAAAATGTGATCTTTTCTTTTATTCGACCCGAATCACCTAGAAGTGGAATGTTGACAGTTGGTAGATAGCTTGAATTTTGTGTTACTGTAATGGCCTTTGAGATCCTTATGTTGAACCATGGTGATAAGGTAGAAGAACGGCACCATTTCGTAACATCTCATTAGACTTATCATTGGTTGATAACAACTTTCTTCGTTTCTGTGCACTTTTAATGAAACTGATTGGAAAATTATTAAATCGTAAGATGTTAATTATATCCTTACAGTCGATTTGTTTATCATTCCTTTAATGTGAGTCACTTTGACAGATCATTTAGAGCTAGAGAAATCATTGCACTGAATGGTTGTGTTAACAAGTCAATATTATTAATTAGAGTATGTCAGTTTTGGATTTGATGGTTAGATTAAGAATTTCATTTACAATTACCATAACAGACCAATCAAAATACAGTAACTAAGTCTATTCGCTTCAACTATCAAAAGTGAACTTTATGTAAAAGTGTTGATCGGTTTTTGAAAATGGTCTCAGAGACACCTTTTTAACAATGACAAAAATGCCACTCGTATATCGGTGCCAAATTTTTTAGTTTGATGGTATCAACAAAAATATATGATTCTATCTAAATCAAAAAAAGATTTTCTACATTCTGATACACGGAGGAAGTAACTGCTACTCCATTAGTATGTTTGCATATAATCTGTTTGAAGGTAAAGGAAGTTAAATTTATGCTTATGTTTACGGTCCTAACTGTTAAGCTATTGCTTACAAGACAACAGTTGTAAAATGTATGATCATTCCCGTGTAAGCGATTGATTAAGGCTAGAAATATCCTTTGCAATACTTTGAATACAAATATACATTTTTCTGTCGTTTCGTTTACCTCGATTAACACTTTCGATGTTTTTATTTGAAACCACATGTATATTTGATGACACTGTAAATTCCTTTGCAGTATTTTCAGTGTGTTGCTTAGATATGCAGAAACAGGATAAATGGGAATGTTTTTGAAATCCGGAAATTGGTCTCATCTGGATACTGGGTTAACTGATTTTTGTTAGTGTTAGTAGTTTTCCGTTGTTGATGTTAAGAACTTCATTTAATCAATCTCTAAAGAGACATTCAGATCCTGAATGAATTTACTCGGTGTTGCCATTTAATAATAGGTTTCAAGAAAACTTGAATTTCAGCCAACTGTGAAAAAATGTTTCTCTGCTTCGACATCAGTATTTGATTGCGGCTAGGCAGGAACAATAAAGACGAAATGCAAATTCCAGATTTCGATAGTAGTCACAATTCATCTTCATTAAGACTTGCAACTGATAAATGATGTTCAAAGCCTCTTCTCTGGATGCGCATAGATTAACAGTTACTATTCAGTAGCAGTCGTGAATATCAATAACAGGAATAGCAGTCACATTTGGCCATGTTTACTATAGATGGTTTGGAGAGTGATTTTCATAAGTTCTATGATAAACTATATTGTCATATGCTAACTGTGTTTGATATGTTGAAGGTCTGCCTAAGAATATTACACTTCATGGTTCTTCAAGTTTATTATAGTAAACAATAAATAGAATAGATGTTTGTCTAAAAATTTCACTTCCATTAATTACGACCAGTTAATTAATCCATCTTTTTCATTTGCTATCAGAGACTTAAAAATTTTCCTGATTGGTTTCCACATTTTTCCTATATGCGCATAAGTATCACTGTGTATTAGAGTAAAACCTGATGTAGATCTAACCGGGAACAATTCTCGGTGTTTTTATTCGTCACAGACTGATGTTGGTTAGGAGTGACTTAAACCTATACAGTATGAAATAAACGTTTTATCTAGTGTGGAAATGCTTAGCTGTGTGTACCCTTAATTTTGATATGCAATCGAACCTGGGGCCTCCACGTCTCACGATTAACGCTAATCGTTTGACTACTGATCAGGTATCCAATAGTAGAGCTCCCACTTTCACCAACTTTTGATGCTGCAAGACGATCATATTTTCACTTATATGTGCTGCTTAAGAACTATTACTAGTTAACGACATTTTACTGTGTTGTTACCTAGTATTCAGAGAAATTTCATCGGCACCTGACTATATGTTTTCTCGGGTAAATGCAATATACGAACAACAACAGTCTCCGCAACACCTAAGTATAACATGAAAACTGTTGGAATCACCCGAAAATTTTCCTAGAATGTTTCAATGAACTGGAAACAAAAATTAGTATTTATTTGAAACTCCTAGAAGCTCTTGAAAACCCAATGTATCGTATTTTCATTTAATGATTTCAAACTATCAAACGTGATACCTCCTAATTAGAAAAATTCTATACGAATTAATTGCATATCACAATGATATTTTTACATAAAATACACTTTCTGAAGTAAAGTATTTGTTCTGCATTATTCATTTGACATCATCCGTTTGAGATTCAACGAAGAAATATGTTAAAGAAGTAAGGTGTGTTAACAAATTAACATCTGAAGTTTTAGTTTTGAACAGTTAGATAGTTGACATCTAAACTTTCAGGTACTCGATATTATGCACCTTATCTAAAAGAAGGCAAACTCTATTTCTTTTTAGTGGTAATTCTATAGTTTATATAGTATTTCTATATTTCTAAGGCTGTATAAGAAAGATACTGACTTTAATAAGCTTACTATTCTGGAAGATCATACCTTGCCTTGTTTGTTATTAGAATACGTAGATGCTAAACGGAAGTCAACTAAAAGTCCGAATTTATTCGATTTTATTGGGATATTATGAATGTCTGTTTTACGTGGTGTCATGGTAAAGCCACACCACCTAATAACTCCGTAACCTGGCCCACCCTAACCATGGTAGCCAGGTCTTTCTATTCCTTCAATTCATACTACATATTAGTCAGCTTTAACAGGCAAGAATATATTTAAACAGAGACAAAAAGGAAGTTACATAGAATGCTTTATTCTATACCTTACTATACGCCTAACACACTTTGAATTTCCATTTAGAGCGTGAATTTATTTTGTCCTTGACCAACTGGAATAGTTCATTTATTGTCCAATAGCCATAACGTGCAGCGTAACTTCGTTAAGGTTTAGTGTATTCAAACTAACCCTAAACATAATTTCGTATAATGTTAGGCTGTGCCACTGTGAACTCATTATACTGGAAAGTTGCCAAGAATATAGATTAGAGGAATATATTTCAATTACTGACATAATTGGGAAGTTTTAATCATAGCAAAAACATTAATGGTAGTGAAAGAGTTCAAATAAGTAACTTTATTTGTGACAGTTGTTTACCAATCTACGCACTTTAAACTGAAAGTACACAAAAAATATTTGTGTAGTTAACATCTACTACCCAAACTCAATCAAGAAAGGTTTTGACTAGTTCAACGGTTAAAGCTACTGGTTTTTCTTTCATCCATGAAATGTGACATGAATAACATGAGTTCTAACATATTCATTCCTCCTTTTTCTAAAGGATGTTGAAAGTATGAAACTTAATTGATAACTGCTATATTTTAAGTTTAGTTGTTCAGTGCTTATCATGACAAAAATATATAAGACTTTTATAATAGACATATAGGTACTTACAGTTTATATTCATAGTCATTTGATTTGATTAAATCTAAAATACATTGACTGATCACTGAATAATGACTAATATCATGTTAGTTTAGTTGTTTGTGCTACTTTCAAATTAGATCGACAGAATTCAACCACATCTAAACAACTAACTTGACAGCCTTGACGATTTTCCCAAATCTTTGATAAATCAACAAGAATAACTCAATCATACAGAAAGTGTAAATTAAGTCTGATAGTTTGTTGTTTAGTGAATTACTTGAGTTCCAGTTCATTATAAAGTATCGCTTCTTCAAATATTACAGACACATCATACTGACTAGCTTTAAGTACTACGAAACAGGGAATGAGTAGAATTTCTTTTCAAACACCTCTTAACCACTGAACATCATAAATAAAACGAAATAGTTAATTTCAATACTTATACAATTTAAACAAATAAGTGACATGAAAGTTTAAACAAGCCACCAAACTATTCTAGCAAACCTAACCTTCTTAGACTTTCATGAAGTATTTCTATTTAAAACAACTGAATTGCATCAAACGAATGTTCTTCAACTAATGAGTATAGACATTTCTAATTATATTTATTAATGTTACTATTACAATATTCTTTTTTCTATTGTTTTAATTAAGTGTTTCAATAAGAAATTTAAACTCAACAAACACATTGATCCAGCAACTGAAAATCTAGTGATAAACAATGACATTGAGAATGGTAATAAAAAGACTGAAGAGGCTAAAAAAGAAACTGGCGAAACAAAGAAAAAGTTATCATTACAAGAAAGAATTCGAAGTCTACCAAGGTGAATGAATATTCTTCAATTACAATGATATTTACATCTTTTTCAATATATCTGTTTTGTTTTAACATTTCGTGCTTATTGATTAGTAAGCTCTTTAAAAAAACTGTTTTTCCTTGATTCTGTGAAGAACTCTGAATATGAGGTTCCACATCATTTGTTGGTTTTAATTAGACAATTAGTGAAAGTTAAGTAGCACTGGATAGATTTTTTGTCTTTGTACAGGACTCTTCAGTAATGAATATAAGTATTCCGAACCGAAGATTGAATCCATTATCTTGAAACTCCTCAACCTGAGCTTAAAATATTGAGTTACTGGTT
This sequence comes from Schistosoma japonicum, assembly GCA_025215515.1. NCBI lineage: Eukaryota > Metazoa > Platyhelminthes > Trematoda > Strigeidida > Schistosomatidae > Schistosoma > Schistosoma japonicum. The sequence continues at coordinate 33,423,622 of CM046063.1, forward strand.
TAGTGGTTTACTTTTCCAGCTTTCAATGGTTTCAGACATTAAAGTAGGAAAAACTGAATTTGATCAGTTATAATTACATTTACCATGCGTTTTCTAAATTAATAAAATCATTACATTGGCATAGTAATAATAGTGACAATAGTATCCTGGTAAGGTAAACGTGAGTTACGAAAATATAAACAGAAGGATAGTTATGTATTCATTAATCAAATTAATTCCTCTTATCACCATGGTGAATAACAAAATATTGAGAATGGAGTTGATTAAAGTAAAACGAAAAGCGGCTGAACATTATTCAAATATACTTAAAGCTCCAGGTTTGTAGTCTAAATGGCAGATCCTGGAAGATATCTAATGAGTGCATGATCTATCCAAAGGAAGTATGTCACTATTAGGCTTCATTAACTATACCTTCATTTAGCTGCACTAAAAAGTGCTTACAACCAATAAAAAGTAAATCCTTAAGATATCAACTTCTAAAATACAAATGGTGCTTAGCTCAGTATCTTTAGGAAATGAATTACGAATGAATTTGCGTTGGCTACCAATCACTTTCGAAATACATCTCGTTCTATTATTTCATTCAATGAATACGTCAACAGCCTAAACGCATCGTTTTGTTTGGGCACACAGAAGGTTTGCACGTGTAAAGACGGATGATTTATAAATAGGTGGATGTAGGATAGATGCATGTGAGGTAGGAATATACGATATGGATACAAAGAACAGGGACAGATAGAAAGTTATTAGAATATCACTTTAAGCCAGGTATATAAATTTATGTAACAAGTTTCGAAAATAGTGACGTATATGTAATACATTACACTCTTCCACATGATAGAACTTTGTACTTGTAATATATATTGAGCTACACTGTTGTATTCAAAATAAACTTTGATCTATTATCATCGTCTTCCGTATTCTTCATTTATTTATTTCATTAGTAACCTAAAAGATTTAGTTATTGATTCCTCTGAAGGTGGTTATTATTATTGGATCGGAATTGTTACAATCACAGTATTATATAATGCAATTGTATTACCAATGAGATCAGCATTTACACAATTTCATGAATTAAGTCCAATTACATGGTTGATAGTTGATTATTCTATTGATTGTACCTATCTTCTGGATATATTTGTTGGTTGTCGTACTGGTGAGTGAAACTTTCATGTTGTATAAATTATTCAAGTTTACATCTTTACGAAACAATTATTCATCGTTTATACAAACAATAAATAATTGTGAAATATCTCTTGGAATAGACTGTATGTTGGTTTATTAGTGACGATTAATCAACAGTGAAATTACAGATCAATTCAGTAAATTAAACAATTTGTCTACAACTGTGGATATTAACAATTTCCATTACCTTTTCACTCAGAATGAGTTACTTTAAAGTTATAAGCAATTTAATTTACTTAATAATTATTTTACATAAAATTCATGCATTGAAAAGTGGTATTTCATCCTCTACCCTCCACTCTTATAAGACTATAGAGATATTCGTCCCGGTCACATGACATGCTTCTTCTTCTTCATCATCTTCTGAAATTCGGTAACTCATGAATGATATTTAGGTTCGACTTATGTCAATCGTATTTGTTGTAGATCTGTGTATTTTTATCAGTAAACACCTCATTTCTGATTATCATTTACCATCTGTTTAGTTATATCAACTAATTGATGTGATAAATAAAATAAACTTACATTTTAAAAAGAAAACAATATTTCATGCGTTTCTGAAAATTTTTAAGATGATGAAAATGTTTAACTTTTTTCCAAAGTGTTTATATCACAGATTGACATGAATAAGACAACATTTGTTAATCAGAAAGCAGGATGACAGTTTTTTTTTCTTCCTTAATTACGAGTTTCCTTGTTGATAGTGGTACATATCCATGTTCCCATAGATAATCGAACTCGAAACTGTCAGTCTTTGAAGTGACTGTTTAAGCCTTAGTTAACAGAATCAGTATTCAATGATTAACAACTGGTTATAAAAACATTCGTAAATCTATACTTTCAGCATGTTAGTAGGCTAACTGTACAGAAGGAAGTTAATTATGATTACTATGACCAAACTTAATAGGTTATTATATTGTTCATGTTAGGTCGGACCACAAAGAAGCGTAACAAACTTTCAGAAGTGTGTTTTAAGAACACTATTTCATTTATTCGAACAGTCTGTAATGTAAACATTTTGTTTCTATTATTGTTACGCTCCGCTTGCCCTATCCTCCCGTTTAGCATAATTACTGTTATTACATTGTCTCTTATTATAGACTATAGTTAATTAGTTGTGTACAAGTTGTTCCTATTCACTACCACTATTTCCCTCGTTCTATATTCATGCTAATTTTCTAATTGGTTCACTGTGTGGTCTGATTTTATGTATATATAAAAGAATGCTTGAAATATAATAAGAGTCGATTCGATTCGATTCCGTCTGGCTGACCTGTTGGCTCGCATTCTTCTTATTTCGGCTTGGGACTAAGTGGGCACAGGGCAGACGCGCAATAACCAACTAGGCACTAGCAATTGGCACTCGGCCAACCCTACTCACTCCCCGATTCTCTCTAGCGTCATAACACCACTTCAATTCAATATTATTTACATAAACATTCGCAAGTGAAACTCATCAAGTGTTGTAGTTACAACTGATATTTCTGAGTTTTAGCCATGGTGATTTTGTGTGTGTACTTTACTGAGCAGTTACATACTAAAAGAGGAAGTTTGTTTAATACATACTGGTTGTTTATCTAAAGTAAGTGATGTGCCGGGCAACTAAAGAGGACTGATTATCTTCGAGAACTGTTTTCCTGAAAACTACTTTATTATTTTTGGTTGTATACAAAATGAACATTTTATTTCTATTATCATTCAGTTCCCATTGCCCTATTCTCCCATTTAACACAATAACTGTTAGCATATCATTTCTTATTTATAAACTACGATTAATTGATTGTGTATACGTTGCTCCAGTTCACGTTCACTGTTACTCCTACTTTGTATTAATGTTAGTTTTTTAATTGGTTAAATGTGTGGTCAGGTTTTGTGCATATATAAAGGGATGTTTATGAACAATACGACTTTGTCTGGTTGATTCATTGGCTTATGTTCTTCCTATTCTGGCCTGAGATTGGAATGGTAACGGGCAAGCACATAGGGACTAGCTAGGTAGTCATTGGTGTTGTTATTGTGATGATGGATGGATAAGGTTCTATCGACTAATTGGTTTCATACATTTAACCAAGGAGTTATCTTGTTTGAGTCATAACAGTAAGCTACAAATTTAATATTGTTTAGTAACTATTTACACTATTGAGTAAAATAAACTGGTCAATGAATTCAACCAATAGATTGAAAAAAAGTACAGGAAACATTGCAGACGAAATACAAAAGATACAAATACATTATGAACTTGTCAACTAGCTAAATAAATTTCATCGTAAACGAGTGTAGGCGATTTCATTAAGCGACTAGTGATACCAGCTATCCATATTAGTTTCTGAAGCTCTAGTTAGAAGTCGAGACTAGTGGAGTTCAAACTTCTCGCGGGTTGAGACAGTTATCATCAAGAAAATGGATGATGGCCGCGCTATATATCACAAGTTGATGGTAGTGGCAATTCTTGCCGTTGAATTCCGGCCCAGTAGGTGCAAAGAGTTAAGTGTTTACCAACACGAAGCCTCTTGGGCAGAATCTAGCATGTGCACTTGTTAAGGAGTCCTATACTAGGACGAAACAGTTGTCTAGTGCTCCCTGGATTTCTATGGTACCCTGCCAACTATCAATATGTGACGTACTTCGATCAACTAAAATACCTAACTTACACAAATTCATCTATATTAATAAACACTGATAGGTATAATACATACAGAGTATTAAAAGTTCATTATTCATCTCACAAAGATTGAACGCCAACGCTCTTCATTCTCAACATACACTGAATTTCAATAAACAGTTCATGTATATTATTGAGAACAGTTCCTAAGTAAATGCATTTTCACTCTAACAATGAATAAACAAGAAATTAAAGTATACTATGTGATAAGAAATTTACAAGCTCATAAGTATATTATTTGGTTACCATAGGCAATTAATAGTTGAAGTAAATATAAGGCAGTAACAAACATTGGATTATTTTTAAAAACAGTTAGAGAATGAGTTTAAGTAAGCCAGTGAAATTTCAACAAATAAACTCATCGATCGATCGCTAATTATTTACTAGGGTCAGGTTAGTCTAGTTCTGTTTAGTATAGATGGAACATTCTCATTTCAGTAGCAATGTGGTCTGTGATCTAAGTGATTCGACACTGTGTGCACTTTCTTGATATCATACTGGTTGGTAATAGTTCACAGAAAATCCTACTCATTTTAATGTTTCGTGCTGTTTAACATTCGTTGGGAAGCAAATAGCACGTATAATCTCAAAGGATGCAATGCTTTCTGTAGAACTAAACAAACATAAAACTGGTCATTAGTAAATAAACTGTCAATGTAAATATCTCAGTCACAGAAACAGTCTATCCCAGATTATGAAGCCAGGTGATATGATTTGTAATCTTACTACGATTATTAGTATCTTTTAGTTTGTAGGTACAAAACTTTGATGAAACCTGAGTTTTGTATTACTATCTTCAAACACCTTACATTAAACACAAACCTATCATGTTAATGTACTATTCAGAACCTTTTTCATTACTTGCCTAATACAAATGCTTTTCATTTATTATTTTGTCATGATCGTTATTATTTTTTTTCTTTTAACTATATAGGCTACTTAGAAGAAGGTTTATTAGTACGTGATAAAGTGAAGTTAAAAAAAGCTTACTTTAAAAGAAGGCAATTTATCATTGATATTATAGCAATTTTACCAACAGATTTATTATATTTAATACCGGAATTAAGTCATTATGCTGCATGGTTACGATTTAATCGTCTATTGAAAATCTACAGATCATTTGAATTTGTTGATAGAACTGAAACACGAACAAATCGACCGAATTTATTTCGTATCTCAATGCTTACTACTTATATCTTAGTGTTAATTCATTGGAATGCATGTATATATTTTGGATTTAGTCGTGTAACTGGTAAGTTGTTAAAGTGAAATTAGAATATTTTTTTTAACTAGATTTAGAGATTCCACAATGAATAATTATTATAATTTGTTATGACGTCATGAATGGCTGTTGTAATGACGGACTAGTATGACCAATTTGTTGAAATGTCCTTGTGTGTACGAAGGTTCACAATAAAAGTGCCAATAAGTGTCTAGCTGGTTCTTGCACATCTGCTCTATGACCACTCAGTCTGAAGCAAAAAGTAGAAAAAAACAAGATTGATGAACAACTAGACGGAATCATATTGTATCTCAAGCATTTCTTTATATATACATAAACCAAACTATACAGTCAGCTAATCAGGAATTTAAAATTAATGCAAGACAAGGAAGATAGTGGTAGTGAATAGAGTAATGTTCATACAATTAATTAACTGTAGCTCATAAATGTAAGATGATATATTATTAGTAAATATGCTAAACCGGACGATAGGGCAACGGGAATGTAAACTGTTTACATTACATACAACTAAAATAGTTGAAATAGTCTTTTAAAACTTAGTTCTAGGAGTTACTTATTCTTCTCTAATCGCCTAACACAATCAATATTGGATCAATCTAAGAAATCCATATCAACCAATGTATCGACCAGCATCGTACATGTTTTTATCAGTTTTTTTACTCAACTAATCAGAAGACAGTAACAGTAAATGAGTAGATTATCACTCAGAAACGATACTATTACAAAAGACTAACAGATCTTACATATTTGAAGAGTTTACTAAAGTTTTCTAAACTCATGAGAATGACATAACCAGATTAAAACATTTAAAGTATCTATACTCTTAACAACGTTTGTTAATAACTACATAGAATTTTAGGTGTCTTAAATGATTTTCGAGTGAAGGTAAGTAATGAGATAAGAGGATAAACGGTGTAATAAAGGTCAAAGTTGAGGTTTTGGATAGGATTGATTTGAGTGTTGCATTCAACCTATACGCTAATATTATTAAATAGTATACAGACATCCTACAATAACTTATTCTTATTTGACTTACTTAAAATCTGCTAGCTCATCGCTGATGGATTTATTACATAATTCGTAGAGGATATTGTTAAAATTACAGAATGTCATCCCAGAATTTTACTTTTTGTATTATAGCATTTATATTAGAAATCTTCATCAGTTCCACTGACTTAACTAACAATGATTTTGTATAACGATTTTGTTCGATAAGGAACTTTTACTATAACGTATTTCGACAACACCACCTCCTATCCGTATATATATATATATATATATATATATATATATATATATATATATATATAGTCGCTGTAACTTTCTCATAGAATAGTATATATACTAAATATAGTATATTAGAGCTTCATATACTTTTCTTTGCTAACATAAATTCTAATGTACTTACGGTCTTGTTTAATCAAATGATAAACAATGAGAGCGATATGATTGAAGTAAGTGATATGTTTTAGATAGATTTCAATTGTCTAACCACAACTATATTCATAGTAATTTTAGATGATCCACCAATTAACCTAATTTTCAACACCTTTTCACAATACAATGTAATCTTTCCTATAAAGTCCACGAAAAAAAGAAAACGGGAACAATATAGGAAATTTACAAATTAACAATAATATGTTAGTGTTAGATGATGTCTAGAATAAATTAGCTAAGTTGTATAAGAAGTTAAATCAATAGCTCTATTCGAGCTTATAATAACAATGAAAGATTGAAGATCGCTAGAAACGAAACTTGTAAGAAGATAAAGTACACTTGATATAGAAGAAGTTCGCATTTCGGTCATTTTTTTTATTTCCTAATTTCTTTAGAAGTGTGAATCTATTGTTTTCTAAGATTTCAACTTTGAAAGATCCTTAAAATATCAAATGTTATTCACTGTATAAATTAATGTACTCCTAGAGTTGAATTTCATGATTTCATTGGTTTACGAGTTTAGACATCACTATTCTGTTCAATGGTAGTTTAGATTACTCTCTAGTATCATCTTGTGAAGTTTTGAATGTCAATGAAGATCAAACAGATGCTTGGCCCTTTTTTTGAAATCTTTCATCAATGCATTCTCAGAACACACAATATCTATCCGATTGCCTAAGTGATTATTTTATGAACGACAAAAACTTCAGTGTCATACAACTAGTCACTCACCACATTTAAATATTTAGGTATCCAAGTTACTTCATAATGAAAGCCAATCAAATACATCTGTTGAGTGTTTTGTGTATCTTCACTGCGGATAACAGTGAAATCTAAGACATACGTTTCGACTTAGGTAAGACTTATCAGTTGCATCTACATTTAAATGTTAATGATCATACTTGAGACTTTGTACTACCTACTAGAAATCAACCTAATAATTTATTAGTGACTTAAAATCGAAGAAACTAGTTCATATATTCAACTTTGTTCCAGGTTCTTAGCATGAAAGTATTTGATACCACGAAATTTAACTGGAATCTACATCAGACATAAAATTATCATTTAACATTGAAAAATAGTTTATTTACTTATTTTTCAATCTTTAGGTATAAGTTCAGATTCTTTTGTCTATCCACCACGTTCTAGTGAAGATACATCAGATGAATTTAAAGAATATTCAGAACGATGGGATCGATTGTTTTCTCAATATGTCTACAGTTTTTATTGGTCAACATTAATACTGACAACAATTGGTGAAACACCAAAACCAGTTCGAAATGCTGAATATATTTTCATTACAATTGATTTTCTTGTCGGTGTATTAATTTTTGCAACTGTTGTCGGTAATGTCGGTGCAATGATAACAAATATGAATGCAGCTAGAACTGAGTTTCAAAATAGAATGGATGGTGTAAAGAGGTGAGCTTTTCAATCATTTAACTAATGAAACATTTTTGTGAATTGATCTTTGAATAAGATAACTAAGAGGATTGAAAAATATAAATGTTGTCAATTAAACTATGATTGATTCAATAGTTTTTGCTTAGTTAATCTGTTTTAATTATACGTAACCTTTTTAGGCATCCAGTCAGTATAATGTCAGGAATTAAGTAGAACTAAACACTAATCTACTATTCTTTCTGATATGCTTTACAGCTTGAATACTGATTATACCGCTTACAATTTGAGTAATTGAACACTTTCAACTCTTCAAAAGATAGAATGAAATGTTATTTTAGTTAGTACTAAATATATACAAAATAAAACCAGTGTTTATAGTTTTGTCGGGTGAAATGAGGTCATTATTATAAATCATGTAATCAGCAGGCAGAGATTTTGGCTATTTATCCAATCGATGTTACGAATGCAGAAAATTCTACTAAACAGCTATATGGCAGAATATCTTCACATCCTTCAAACTTTCAGAAGCCTTCATCGAAGTCTTTAGAGGCAATCTTAGTATCCTCACAATAACGTTCCTTATTTTTGATACAGAAATGTAAAAAGATATTTCTACTTATACAACCACTTTTTTTAAAGAAATGTAAGTAACATCCACTCAGAATATATTGTTTCTAATGGTTTTGGCTATCTTAAGTTCATATGTTAAATTAAAGTCTTAACAATCTATATCACTGATGTTTCCTAATGTCCTTATAAACTAATTGCAACAATCCTACATAAGATGTTGATATGAAATATTCATCAAATTTGATAGTAATGTATTCCATACTTATTAACCATTGGTAAATATTCGATGCTAAATATTAGCTAGGGTATAGCATAAGGATGAGCCTGAGAGATTCTTGAAAATATTCATTATGAATAGTCATTTTAGTCACTCACCACTGACTTTGAAAGTTCCAATAAAAAAGATGATCTAATCACCCTTTTGCAAATTTGTAGCTAATTAAGTCACAAATCAGTAATTGTAAACAAATCAATGAACGTTGGAATTTTATCATTGGACGCTGGCCCACTGGTGATAATTAATCTATGGACTTGAGACCTGAAGGCCTTAGCCTTGATTTCCTGACTGATTCGAGAATGTCAACTACTGAGGAACCTATACAAGGACAACACAGCTATATACTGTGAATGGTTTTCACTAAAGTACTTCAATAAATTAGAATTTCGTATTATTTCTCAACGAGTAACTAATCACTGACTATTGTCTTTGTTTCTTTCATAACTACGACTAGATATATGGAATTTCGTAAAGTTAATAAAGAATTAGAACTTCGTGTAATTCGATGGTTTGATTATTTATGGACTAATAAACAATCACTAGAAGAAGACAGTCTCAATGCTCTACCAGACAAGCTAAAAGCTGAAATCGCCATACATGTTCACTTTGATACTTTACAACGTGTCAGTATATTTAAAGTAAGTATCAATACCTCAAAATTATATTGACAAATATATACATAGGTCCTAACTTCTACAATGTAAAAAGTAACAGGATTTTATAATGGTTCTTTGTAAGATTGGCGACATATTATAATGAGGTGAGGAAGGGAGGCGAGAGGTGACATCATTTCATTGTTACATTCTACTATCAGTATATTCTTATCGCTAGTCGGCAGTAATTATGAAATATGTTTACTTTATCTAGTTAGAGACTGGAACACAACTTGATTTTTTGATATGTATCTGCTACTTCTGCTTGTCTACAATGCTTCAAGAATAATCAATCTGGTTCTTGAAATAAGATAATCATGAAGACTGTTTTCTACCAGGAAGGACTCTTTTGTCTTTGTTAAAGAAAAAATTGAGGTACAACTAAACTATTTGCACAGTATCTGTTACATTTACCATCTTAATAATGACCTAAAAACTAATAAATATCCTCTTCAGATGGTTGAAAACTATTGGATAGAAATGTACTCGCTAGATGACACTTGTGAGCAATTTGTACCTGCTGTTGTGAGGAAACTTAATGAGAGCTGTAAAGTATGAACGTGTGATATCTAATTTCATGTCTTGATTATATGGGTCAGGAGTCACTTAGGCTAGTAAGGGCACTGTTACTTTATACGTAGAATGCTACAGGCAACATTAAGAACTAGCTAAATTTAAATAGTCTCATCATACACGTGGTTAGTACTAGCCAGAATATTACAGTGGTAACGTCACATTATTAAACAAGGAGGCACAACTTTGAACCCGACAGTTAGCGAAATTTACACCAAGTCTATGGACACACTTCACTGACAGGCCTTAAATGAAATGAAACACTCTCCAAAAGTTTCCTGTTAGCAACCTCTAACCACTTAACACCATTACATAATCTGCACACTGTCACTTCCTTTAATCTGGTGACAACATTGCAATTTGGGCTATGCAATTCTATCAGCTATAAAAATGATAAGAATAATATAACAGTGGTTATTGTTCCACGATCAATCATTGTGTTTGTATTTAAATCTTCTTCTACCTTTTTTAACAAACATGAAGATATCTTCCTTGTATTAAGTGTGACTTACAATAAACATAATAATATGGTTTCTTGCTGGTTGTCAATCATTATGAATGTTTATTAGTTGTGTGAATGATAAACTTTCCATTTCTTTTTCTTTGTGTCATTTTCTAATGCTGCCTAAATCTTAGTATTCACTTAATGAGTAACAAATCAATTAGATCAAGTATGAATATCCTCTAAATCATTATAATATGCATAAAATCCATACGAATACATTTCTATCAGCTACTTACACAGTTTATTGTTCACGATGGAGTTCCTTGTTAAAAACGTACTCATTAATGATGAACAAATCTACTTAATTACGTGGACTTGTCTTTATAGCTCAGTTTTTAAATAATCTTATCTGAGGCAAATATAACTTATTAATTCAGCTGATCTCTACAAAACTCCTTCAGTTAACTTATTAGTGGCTTACTTTAAGATGCTCCTAAAGTACTACCAGTAAAACAATTGTTATGAGTGTCACCGAATCATCGTCGCTTTCTATCACAAACTTGTTAAAGTTGGAAATGTAGACCAACAGACATTAATTCAGTAGTACTACTGTCAAACGTTCTCTCAAATACATGTAGTTCCACTCTTATTTGCCTAATGGAATTGTAGGTATTGGACTACTGAGTAAGCCTATATTATTCAAACTGAGATCAATTTTTGATGAATAAAATTTTCACGATTGGTTCAATGATAAATCTTCCATTTGCTTATTATTTTATTACTCCAACCAACAATTTACGTAATAATGATAGATGATTATAATTTCAGTTCTTTGTAGCAATACAATTATAAATGGCTTATTAATGTGTATACTAGTTGATCAATTAGTGCTAACAAGTGCTATATTAATCTAGTCCTGTTTAGTGCTAATAGAATTCAATTGATCAATTTTGAATGTGTTATCTAAAGTAAGTGACTTGACAACATGAACAGTATGTAGAGATGGAAGATGACGGTCATAGATTATGAAACTGAGTGACCTAGAATCACATTAACTTGGGGGGGGGGGTGCATCAGTTTCCCAATAAGAATAAGGATACAGATTGTTAAAGAATGCTGAATAACTCGTAGCATGTTGACAATCCCTAAACCATATGGTTGCATATCATAACATACAAACGAATCCCAGAATAGAAGTTTGTCAAAGTCACTTGTTTGTTCGCAAGGAAACTTAATCGAATATTTCTCAATTATACTTATTTATCCATCCATTGAAATTATTTAATGAAAGCATTTTTTCTTTATTTTTATCTAAAAAAGTTCACTATTAGGTTTTAATAAAACACCCTTCGTTGTATATTGTTATGAAGATTTGACCTTAATAAATAAAAGTTATTAAAAAAGCAATACATATCATATTACGGTTTAACGTCAGTTATACAACTATTTCAAGTCTGAACAGCTAATTCAGCTTAGTATGGAATGCTTCCGTAGTCTGAATCCATGTTCCAACTGATTATCAAACTCAGAGCTTTTAGATTTTACAAACATCACTTAACCTTTAGACTGCTGAGCCTGTGAATTTGAAGGTTTCTTGGAAATCCTAAGGATCTTAGGGTTCACCAATTGTAGGAAGGACATGAGTGCTCACTTATGGGTAGTGCTATACTAGAACGAAACAAGTGTTTAGTAATTCTTTGTTTTCAAAGGTGGTCAATCGGTGAAATGAAAACCTCAAATTCAATAATCTCCACAACATCCAATGATAATGTCTACTAATGGAATTGATATAATTTCGAGAGTCATTGATGTCAGGAAATCACTAGTATAAACTTATATTTAACTACATTTTGATATTATACAAGATTATTAAGTCTGTTCTATAGTTCAAATGGGAATCCCAACAAAGTAATTTTTACGCTACGTACAATAAACGAGAGGAAAGATAATGTAAATCTTCAGTAGTTATTTGAAATAAATGAGGACTTGTAATTCAGGTAATAGTGAATTCTTTGAACTGGATGGTCTAATATCCAAGTCACAATTGTCATTCTAGACGAAAAGACCAGGGCTTTCTTCAAGGGAAATTGATTGTTTTAAGCTACTCTACAAGTGTTTACTTAGTTAAGTTAGCTCTGATGATCTTGTTTCTGACTAAGTGTATTCATAAATTATATTGTCTTCATTCATCCTTTTGTTCCTGTTGACTGTTTTGTTCAGTTAACCAATGATTATGCAACTGACTATTTTCTTCTACATGGCTTAATAAGTTAGAGTTTCAATAAAAAGATATTTATTCATCACATTATTGTTATTTCTCATAAGTTATATAAGTAAACAATGTAAAGCAGCGATATCTTTCATATTATGGAACCACTTAGATAACACATTTTTGATTTCTTAACTCTGTGAGGAGGGTTATTAGGAAAGCTCCAGGTCTTTCAAGATTCACATTTACTACGGTAAATTAACTTGGTCCAGTCAGCCCTTGAGAACCAGGAAATACTTTATAGTTGTCTCTTTCTACTATCAAATTCTTCATCAAAAAACACTCAGGAGTGACTCCAATATCTCTTGATAGTCGATTAACTCTAAGATCGCTGGGACAGCATTCAATGGTCAACACTTCGAATGACAGTTAGTTCACGGTAATTTTTGTTATTTCAGCCAATATCATTAGTAAAAAGCTACCACACACCGAATGTAGACAATATTTACCTCATTTCCAGGGCAACTACCTCATTCAGAACTTATAGATACTTTAAACGTGAAATAGAATTATGGTTATTGGTAATGGTATAATTACGCAACATTTCAGTTGAATCATAAGTCACCTTTACAATCATTAGAGAATAGCATTTAAACATAATTCCATAAGTCTCTCTTAAGACACAATCTTATGATCCAAGTTGTGAGTCATATCTGAATTACACAATACCTTTCTACTATCAGTTATTTCATTTTAAAGAAATAGAAGAAACCGTGTTTTGGGGGGGGGCTGAATCTGTGAAATAGCTCGTAAAATCTCAATTTTCTGCAATTTACACCTACGATTCCCCACGGTAATAGTCTTTTATTTCTCCTACTTAGATTGACACTTATACTATTTGTTCAATTGCATTTTAGCGGACTTTTTTGTTATACAATCTTTATGGGCACTATTAGTACAGTTGTGTACCACGTCACATTATATTTCTTTTCTACGTCAACAAAATCAATCTCAACAAACTCGAATTCTTATCGTTAGTTAACAGACGCGAAATAGGTAACATCCTTGCTCATTGTCACTACAGTCACAGTTGAAAATTATTATTTATGTGCGTGGTCGTATAAAGGTGATTTAACAGTTACCCGTATTAGGTATCTTAAAGTACATATCTTTGAAATACGATAAATTATGACTATAACTAGTATAAAGCGTATAGTTTAAAATTCTTTATATTTCCTCATTCAGGGCTGAAATTAATAGTTCTCTATTGCCATGTACCCCCTCTGAAAAGATTGCTTCAGTATATCATTTAGTTAAGAATATGACTAAGATTGGGTTGTAGCTGGTAAATGTAACCCATATAGATCATTTCATCCTGTTTAGACTTACTTATTCAGTGGATAACGTACTAGTGTTTGATACGAATAAATTGATTCCCGTTGTGAGTATTGGTGATAGGATGCACCGGGTACATTCAGCTGACGAGCTCCGATTCTTGGATTCCACTTGCTGGATACATTCCACCTTCGATTAAACTTTAAATATGATCTATGTTCGAATAACCTGTATGAAAGAGAATTGGTTTCAAACATATCTTTATATATATATTCTTTCTTGTATATATTCTAGGACTGTGATCCTGGTCTGTTAGTAGAACTTGTACTCAAACTCCAACTACAAGTATTTTCACCAGGTGATTATATATGTCGTAAAGGTGATATTGGTAAAGAAATGTATATAGTTAAACGTGGTAAATTAAGTGTTGTGTCGGATGATGGCAAAACTGTATTTGTTACACTTGGTGAAGGTTCTGTATTCGGTGAAATATCCATATTGAATATTGCTGGTAAGTTTTATATCTTTATATTTGATAACTAAAATCTTATCATTGTTTCCACTAACTTTATAATACCTGCCTTTCTATTAAATTATAGGCATATGACATTTATGATAATTAGCAATTACGCAATAGATTTGTGTTACTAACAGTACTACAACAGTAAACAGAATCCCAAGAATACAGAGAGAAATAATGTATTAATAGTATTGGAATGTTATTTAATGTCATAATAACAATAAACTAGGCACTTCCAGAGACACTTTTGAAATGAATGAATGATAACTACAGTAGAATTGCTACTGGGTGTTGTAGAGATTATTGAATGTCAATTTCATACCACGAATCGATCTGATTTAGATATTCGTTGACCACCGGAAAGCAGTGAACAGCTAATTCGTCCTGGTGTAGAATTCTCCATCAGCTCGAACCCACGACCTCACTATAGATCGAACCCAGAACCTTCTGGTTCGGCGGTGAATGCCTAACTATTAGATCACTAAGTCGGCTCCCAACAGCACTCCAGCGCTTCCTGGTTATTAGTGATTGTCTAATTTAAACCGATTTGAATTATCAAATTACAATAGAAATGTTTTTATTGACTAGTGATTGTATCAGAATAAGACAAGGCTCAGTAAAATCGTAAAGAAATATTACTGGAGTGAAGATGTAATAGGGATGACCAACGTAATGGGAATAACATCCATACAACAATACGATATGAATGACACGTGGTCAGTACCAAGCTTAACTGAGCTGGAATAAAGTGACTTAATGAGTGAATGTGTTAGTATTTGTTAGAAAAGCCTTTACTAACGTAATTGACTCGATTGGTGCAATAGGTAGTCAGAAAGATGCACAATCAAATACAGGTTAATAAAAATATACTCTAATATGGATATATGATTAATAATAGACATAGGGGTACAATGACGAATTGAATGCTGTCACTAGTTGTGGGTTTCGGATATAAGGTATATTGTGAAATAATTTAAATATAATTACAGTTCGCTTGAATAAGATTGTAAGCACTGCTTTTTAACTAGGTTCGATTGGCAACAAAACGAGGTCAAATAGGGTAATGCTGATGACCACCATTAACCAGTCTAACGTAATTACTCCCGTATATACGACATAGAGCCCATTAGACTAGTGACAACACTCCAGGTTGATCGACAGAATTAGGTGAACACTAAACTGAATTAGATAGACATTATATTTGGTGCAGATGATAATTTTTAGTATGAGCCTCCTAACCAGTATACACTTATCCATCAATCTCACTGAGGATAAAAGATAATATTCCTGTTTTTCAGTAGTTTAAAATAAAAAGAATCAACAGATTTCAAATGATCATTTCGAGTGCAACACACTCACGTCACAAAGTGGAGCTTATAGGTTCGACTTCAGATTAGGTTTCAAGTGTCTTCGAAGAGATTCTCATCTCAATGACTGATACAGGCAATCTAGACTTCTGTCCTAACAAACTGAAACTGATTTATTAATAATATTTTGTTTTGGTCACAAATTAATCACGATTGGGATTTCTCAGTAGTGCGAAGTCTTGATGCATCTAATGAGTCGATTGCAGGATTTTGAGGTTTAGTGGCAAACTTTAAGCGTCAGCAGAACTGGAAAGACATTCAACGGTATAATTCCACCTTTATTCAACGATAACGCAACTGTTGAATACTGTCTCGCTCTTAATATGTCTGAACTCCAATACCCTTGGCTTCTCACTAGAACTTCAAGAATATATTAAAATTAGCCATTAGTGAGCTGATTGTAATATTTAAGTTGCGGTAGTCTTATTACTCATTTACTATTTATTGAAATTGTGCTTTACAACTTTTTTTATAGGAAATAAGACTGGCAACCGTAGATCAGCTAATGTAAGATCTGTCGGTTACTCTGATTTATTCTGTCTTAGTAAAGATGATCTTTGGGATGCTTTAACTGAATATCCAGAAACAAAAACGATTCTTATGCAACGTGGTCAAGATATTCTTCGTAAAGATAATTTATTAGATGAAGATGTTTTACGTAAAGCTCAAGAACAACAAGAATCTATTGAACAATGTGTTCAACGTATTGACGGTACAGTTACTCAACTGACAACACGCCTAGCTAGATTAATTGGTGAATTTGGATCAAGTCAAGCAAAATTGAAACGTCGTTTAGTTCGACTTGAACAAGAATATGATAACTATGCGATACAAGATAGTAATAGTCCACAGTATGAAAAACATAATGATACATTAGTCAATGATAGTCAATTACAAACTAATGAAGAATCACAGAAAATTGGAAAATCAACTCAATACAAAATAAGACAAAGACAAGGTAGTAGATTAAAAATTGATAGAAAACGACGTAAATCATCTCTTAGTATTTCATCATCATTGTATGATAAACATGAATCATTAAGTTCATTAGGATCAGATATAACAAATGGAACATTACCATCTGAACAACATGATGAAGATGCTGATGATGATGATATTAATAATGTTGATGACGAATAGATTAGTGTGTTACATGATTTTCAAATCAAACTAATCACTTTTCTGCTTACATATTTATCTTATTTAACAACTATTAATTACTACAGATTGAAAAATTTATTCATCTTTTTATTTCGCATTATTTGAGAACTGGAAAATTTTATTACTTAAAAGATTACCATTTTATTTCAGATTACAAGAAACTCTTCTTTCTCTTGCATTGACTTCAGTTATTTGTAATCCTTTCAATCTTCACTAAGTTTATCAACATACCCAATACTTTCATATAGTAGGGGGGGAGTACATCTTATCAGGGCAATTTTTTCTTAATGATATCATTATCAGGCATCGCATTTGGTCTCAATCTAAAAGCATAATGCACATGAAGTTCAGTTAATTGCTATAATAAACACATTGTCAAGCATATATTGCTGTAAAATACTGTTAGAAATCAGTTAGAGTTTATATTTGGGCCATCTAACTATGATTATAATACCATATATTTTTGCTGACATCTTTATCATCGAAATAAATTGCATGGAATCCTCAGGAGCATCGTCAGCCGAATTTCAACGTAAACCTATTACTTTCATTTTAAATGCATTTTACGTTCCTAATGTTGGACTGCTCTTCATTGAATATATTCAAAAAGTTACTAAACATTTGAAATGAAATATTTTATAAAAACTACTTTGTGATATACAGTATTCATTAGCTAAATGACTAAGTAAACGATTGAATGCTGAATACAACTTATTTAGTGAACAGTAAAATACATTGCCCATAACCTAAATCACTTTTTAATTTGTCAGTATTTATTATTTGTTATATTATAAGAGTGAATTACTTTATTCATTTATCTGTACTATAATTAGGAAAGATTAAATTATCTTAATTTTAGTTTAATATCACGTATTAGTATGAATTAGATAACCTAATATGGGACTCTTCAGAGGCGCTCATCCACGACCTCACCGAGGATTGGACCAAGACATTCTGGGATCGCGGTGAACGCTTTACCATCTTAGTTTATTAGCGAAAATGCAACAAGATCATCTACACGTTATTTAGTTCATTTTTTAAATTGTATGTGTACGCTCTGACGCATATTAGTAACTGATTCCGTTAATTTCATTTTGTCAATAGCTTAGTTAATTTAATTTTAATAGTATAACAACTAAAACGTTATCCTCATAGATGTATTTTTTGGATTTCGTATCCATTATTTTTAGTAACAATACAATGCGGTATGTAATATGCGTTTTATTCTGTTAGTTTTCTTGAAAAGTAGGTTACCGAGAGATAGATAATTTAAGTATTAGATTGAATAATACGTTTAATATGTAACTATGAATGAATGGAATTGAACTGGTTATTGTGTCACGGTGAAGAAAGTTTATTGTATCGAACTAGATTAGCTGATCATTTGATGTTTTCCGACTGCTATTAGATGTTAATAGTGATTTTGTGGTAGATAATTATGCAGAGATCAACAAGGTTACGTGATTTAATAACGTTTGAACTATAAGTCTTTATTGCTGGACTATAATCAAGTTCATTTCAGTAAAAACATAATTCCGTAACATTCTTAAATTACCGTCTATTATATTGACTCATACACATCTATAAGGTACCTATCGTTGAAGTGAGTTAATTATAACAATACTGCTTCCGCTTTAATAAAAGATATAACTGATAAAGAAGCTCCGAACAAAACAAAGGCCAGTGCTACTATTTATCTAGTTGGTTAGGAACAAATAGAGTGCATTGGTATGCAATAATTACACACGTTAAATATTTTATTGTTCGCGAATTTAACAATTACAAAAAAATTGCTGCAGGCTAATGTAGAGTATTGGCATAATAAGTCGTTAAACTAAGGTGATGGAAGTAGGTTTCAATCGAGCAACTCAAGAGACGGTTGAAATATTAAATCTCTTACTTGTGTAGCGGTAAATAATCCCCAAAATAAATAGTTGCATAGGCTCTCGACATTGATGCTGACCATGTTTGTTGTAGCGGACACTACTAGTTGAAGGCGCTCGGTCACGCATCTTCACCAGATCACGACTCGTACCACCGTGGGTAGCATCTCTCTCTAGTTTGCCAGCCTAGACGTTGCTATCCCATTAAAGCTCTGTTTACGACCAAATATAATTTCGCTTCCATCTCTTATTGCCTTCTGATTTCTCATTCGTAAGAGTGGGGTCCATTCGATAGAAGTATCTTTGGTTATACGACAAGCGCAACTTGGTCATATATCCGGGGTACGCTTCACTTGTTTATTAGAGGAGGGAAGCAAAATGTTATTCAATGTATTCCATGATGTGTTGAAAAAAAAACTACATCTTTCATGAAAGACGATCAGTCAATTCCTTCAAGCATCTAAAATCAAGAAAGAGTTCACCTTACCCTAAAGACTTATTAGTAATAATACGATTATTAGTCCGCTTCAATCGAGCATGCGTCATTAAGTAGCCTCAAGGACTGCAAAATAAACCTTTGTGGTGATTGCTGAGGTAATAGAAAATATTTTTACAATTTATAAGGAAAGATATAGAAAATTCTTTTATTACTACTTGCAGTACATGTGATAATTTAACCATAGGATTCCCACTGTCTATAGAATAGTATTCTTAAAATATCATTAGATTTCATATCACTAACAGTTGTATTGATACTGTAAATTTTAGTTATTTTAGTCTAAATTACAGCCTCTTTAGTGAATATTGGTCAGGTTTGGCTTAGTTCATAATTTAAAGTAATGAACAGTGACACATTTCTCGTATTTGCCTCCAACTACTAAAAAGAAACAAACCAATAGGAATCGAAACAGAATTTCGGCGCGATTTTCGTCGGCTACTTTCTTTGACCTTGACTCCCCGTAAGTTTCTAGATCCATTAATGATTTGTGGTCGAAGTGAAGAGAACCTACATCTACCCATCTGTCTTAGTTCTAAACAATATCACTTTTCTCCTGAGTAAAAGTTTTGTACATGGAACACTATAGTACTGTGCATAGTAATTCCTTAATTACCTCAAATAAGAATGGGCAGGTAAGAATTTACTGGCACTACCTAACTTTCAGGCATTATTGGTTGTTTCATTACACTAATAAATAGCGATATTTATTTGTATGAACCCCTTCCCTCCTCCGATCTTACTAGTTTTATATTAGGAATCAAACTTATTCAAAACGTTTATAGTGGTTGCATCTGGATGTCCACTTGTCACAGCGTTCACAATAACATCAAGTCGATTGTCTTGTTGCTTCAATGCTATTTTTCTACCTGTTTAAGCAAAACAAAGCACTGATATATTTTTCGCACCGGCACCAAGTGATATAAATATAATTCAAAATGTAATGATTTACTCTTACGTGGTTTCAAATTCTACTTGATGGGTACTAGCTCCCAGTATTATGCTGATTACTTTTATATTGCAAGTTTTATCGCCCGTTACGTAAAGGAATTGATTGCTTTACACTTGCTTTTTACCTTTTGGTTTTTTTGATTGCTTTCATAATTATTCTGTTTTATCATCTAGTGTCGCTTGCATCAATTGTATAGTGATTACATCTATTTCTACTGACTAAAATGGTACTAACTCCAATATTTCGCCTGGAACAGGATGATAAGATGCTTAAAGTCATTATTCACGCACCATTGGCTAAGATATCCGAAATGGAAGTATGCGTTGAAGATCAAACCTTTTTTTTCGATTCTTCCCCATATTATCTCAAGTAAGTTCCGTATCCTTATTCAACGTTTTATTCACATATCTAGATTCGATATTCCGGGTTCTGTATTAACAGATGAAGATACTTTCGACTTTGAATTCGTTAATAGTGACATAATCATTACATTACAGAAATCTGAGCCCGGATATTTTAAGGACCTAGATTTGATTACAAAATTGTTGATAACTTCATCTACAATCAAACCTTCCAAAGATATGATCGAAGAGCTAAGTAATACAGTTGAGCCGAAAAAGAGCTGGGTATTAGATTGGTTTGGTCAGTCAGACAGTGCGAACTTAACTCCAGAAGATGTGATTCTCTCTTATCCAACTTACGGCTTTAGTGGTTCGAAATCTGGTTTGTTTCAAGTTGAAGTAAGTTAAATCTTTATTTTTTTGCACAAATGGCTACTTAAGTAACAACGTTGCCAGTTAGTAATGCCAGAGTATTTTGACAGAAGACTTCAGTAGTAGATCTACCACATACATATTTACTCAAAATGGTAGCTTAAGGTTGTTTAACAATGTGTGTCTCCTATGTAGCAAGTCTCTGGTATGTGACTAATCTTCAGTTTGTTTCGATAGTTATGGTTTACTGGATAAATAGTTTTATATTAACTTCTTCCTGTTTATGTAAAATTAAAGCAGTATCTAGGGCTCCTAAACTTCTGCCTAATCTACCTGTCAAGGCAACGCTCCGGTTTATGCACTACAGTAAAGCCGTTTTGCGACTACTTATCATCTTTATTCTTCAATGTTTTTTTCCCTGAAACGCTAGTCTGATTTGACGCATGCAGTGGACTTGCCACATCCAGATGTAGCTGATATTTCCAAACGATTCGAACTGAAAAGAATTGACGAAGAGAAAAAATTTCTAGTCGATCATTATCTGTGAGTTCCAACTGCTTGTCTCCAATTTTCCTTAATTACTAAAAAAGACGATAAAATTATATTATTAAGATCTCAGGCTTTTCTAGTTGTGTAATAGTAAAATACAGTAAGCGATCGACAAGTACAACAGGCGAAAACAGAATGGCAATATTTTAGAGCCCGACCGTAGCTGCTACCTTGACGTGGTGGTCGGGCTTGCCTATCGTGATGACCCAACTGAGCTATATTGGCTGAAACGCATGTTTCTCTAGGTACTACCATGCCAAGCAGGTCTGTTGGAGAGCGATAAGACTGAAGGCAGCAACCTAAGATCTGAGGGCGAAGTCGTACTGCTGACTGAAGCGAGGTGTGACAGCAGTAAGGTGTTTCCCTCGGATAACCAGCATCTGCAGCGATGCTGCCTTCTTAACAGAAGGAAGGGGTTAGAAAAGGTCGACCCTAAAAATGTCGCACCTCACCTTACTCCACGGATTTCCGTCTTCAGCAGTAAGGCATTCTAGAGAACGGAACTAACACTTCATAAACTCCCCATAACAAGGCCGTGCGTGATCGGCCTCAAACAGTTTTTCCTTTGGCTCTGTGATCGCGCTCTAAGGTCACTATGACCAATACTAACCCAGTTTCTTTTCCAGGTACCTCAAGAAGTAATATCCTTCCATGGTGTGGGCAGCCAGGAAGTGGAAATTGCCCTCATACCTCTAACAGCACACAAGATCATCTTGTTCGAGGTCAAGTCCCACCATCAACTCTTAATAACTGTCTTATCACCATGCCTAATCCTTCTAACATAATTTTATCACCTCGCGCCTTTAATGCTAATGATTTGAGTTCACGAAACGTTATTCCTGGTCTCCTGAAACCGCTCACTAAGTTATATATCGGAGCTTTCAACGTTCGAACTTTATGTCAAATAGTACAACAGGCTTCCTTAGCTATGATTGTAGAATCCCGCTCCATCGATGTCTGCTGCATCTCTGAAACGCGTATACAGGATCCAAGCACAGTCATTTGCTAGACCTCACCTTGTGAAAATAAGGAACCGGCTCGGTTTACTCTTCGTGTTTCCGGGGTCCCCACCGCTACCACTCGAGGCCTTGCTGGTATAGGTATAGCACTAAGTTCAAAAGCTGAACAGGCTCTCCTCGACTGGATTCCAATAGACAGTCACTTATGAGCTGTCCGTCTAAGTGGAACGGTAAGGACTCGTAAAGACAGGGACACACGCCGTTGCCTCTTTGTTGTCTCTGCCTATTCTCCCACTGACTGCAGCTCAGATGAAGTGAAAGATAAATCTTACAGAAAGCTTTCTGACCTTCTTCGTAAAGCTAAACGCACTGATGTAGTAATAGTGGCTGGTGATTTTAATGCCCAAGTAGGAAGACTAGATTAAACCGGAAGGCAACTAGGTGGATCCTACGGTGTTGAGGCTCAACGAACAGACAATGGCGACCGTTTGCTACAACTATGTTCAGATAACCATTTATTTCTCGGAAACACCAACTTTAAGCATAAGGAAAGACATCGGTTGACATGGCGACCTCCATAATCAACTCAACGTTGGACTCAAACAGATCACATTGCTATCAGCCATCGTTGGAGAGGTTCGATAGAAGACTGCCGCTCGTTTTGGAGCACATGTTTAGACTCAGATCATCCCTTAGTACAAGCACGTATTAGTCTGCGTCTCACTGGAAGTAAAAGATCCACGACAAGGATTTCCCTCAGAGTTCAACTTAATGATGAAAAAGTCAAGGATACATTTCAAGAACAACTAAAAAACCAATTAATTAACTGCGTAAACTGTACTCATCCCGAGTTAGCTTGGAATGATATCCAGAAAGCTGTAAAAAAAGCAGCAGTAATATCTACTAATAAACTAAACTAAAGGTTAAGAAAACTCAGTGGATTTCAACTGCATCTACTGAACTGATAGATGTTTGGCGACAAATCCTGTCTGGTTCTGAACATGATGAGGAACGAAGGCAACTTAAACACAAGCTAGCTAAAAGCTTACGCAATGATCGTGAGCAGTGGTGTGTGGCGAAGGCTAAATAGATGAAAAAGGTAGCAGCAATAGGTAACAGTAGGCAACTGTTCAGACTTACCAAGGAAATGGGTATCAGAAACTCGACTGTAAGTGAAACTATCTCCGAAAAAGATGGTTCCACTATTCACTATCAATCCAGAAGATTAGACAGATGGACAGAACACTTTAGGGAACAGTTCAACTGGCCCTCAGCGTCATCTCTGTTGCCCACCATCCACAAACAATCTGAATGGCAAATTAATATTGGTCCCCCAAGTCTCATTGAGGTTGAGAAGGCTATATGGAACATAAAGCGAGGGAGAGCAGCAGGGCTTGATGGATTAACCCCTGAGATATTTAAGGACGGTGGTCCAGCTGTAGCATCGAGATTAACTGAGATGTTGGCTAGAATTTCGGAATTGGACGTAATCCCATTTGACTGGTCTCGAACACTAATCATCCCATTCTATAAGGCACAAATTCGTTTACTACGCAACAGTTCGATCCGTTTCTTTGATACGGATGTAAAACATGGCGATTAAGGATATTCGTAGGCTCCTAGTATTCGATCATAAATGTCTTCGAAAGATTACTGGGACCAACGAGTGAGCAATGCATGGGCTAGGAATAGAGTATTAGGTAAATACAGTAAGTCTATTGATGAAGTAGTGAATCTTCACCAGCTGAGGTGGTTAGGACATGTGTTACGTATGCCTGACCACCGTCTACCTCGACGAGCAATGTTGTCTAGTGTGGGAGTAGGCTAGAAGAAAGCTAGGGGTGGCCAAACGAAAACATGGTACCAGTCCATGAAGTCATTGACAATTGGGCTGAGCCATGTTAATAGATGCAGACTACCTGGTTGGGGCCCACGTGGATGATCGTAACAAATGGTTAGAGACTTGAGGTGATATGGCTCAAAACCGTTGGCGATGGGGCAGGTGCATCCACTCCTTGTCCTCCTCTAAATTCTAGTTTTTGAGCTTATTATAATTCTCTCTTTACTGAATCACATTTTTTTGGTTTCAAACCTTATCTCTGATCTCTAGTACCTTTCCATTAGTACTTACTCTGTTACTACCTCCCCTACTCTGGGATTTGGTCCGACAATTCAGTCTGTATCTGCTAATTGAGGGATGGCAACTTGAACTGATGTACGCATGTACAAAGTTCTACGTTGTAACTGATTGACTGAATATTTTAGAGAAGGAGAATCATTGCATATCATTTAAAGTTTTACCATGGGGAATGAATATAATCAGACAACCATTGTAAACTAGCTGTTTCAATTATTTAACAGTGCGTATCCACGACCCCGTTTTTAAGACACTAGATATCAACTCAGCGATTTGAAAGTCAGGCAGTCCCCATGAGGCTTTTCGGTACTGATTCTAATCTTTCGTTATGCCCACTGCTTCCTGCTTTTCAGTTTGCGTGCTAACTATAGTTAATCCGTTATTTCAAACTTCAAGTAATCACTATTTGTTTCTAAAACATGTCATACTATAAAATACTAATTAATGCATATGAGCGCAGCACTATTTTAGAACTATATTTAAAGTGTCGTCTTACTCTTAATTAGTAATTATATTTAAGGTTCGAATTAATTGGATCAATCTAGGAAATTCAATCAACTTTTTCTCGTTTCGGGTCATTAGGTAGTGTTGCTAGCCTTCAATGTTCGGCTCAGAATTCCCAACAAATCCTTCCCCAAACTTTCTAACAATTTTAACTCATCAGCTGTTATTATTCCTACCAAGTAAGCAATGCTGAGGTTAGACACAACCTACTTTTATGCAGCGTGTATGTTATGTGTGTAGGTTGGAGGAAAACCTACAGTAATCAAATCAAGATGTGGCACCAGTCTGTGAAATTGTTGACTGTCTGGCCGTCGGTAATTACAGACTATTTGGTCACAGTTGGCACGATTATCGTGGTCGATGACTGGAGACTTTAAGTAAAGTAACTTAGGTGCTGTCGCGATTCCCTGAATACATTCATTCTATGGTTTTCCTAAGATTCAAAATTTCAGATGTTGTATTTCCCCATTCTTAGTATTTTTTGCTATCACTGATAATAGTACTACTTTGGTATGTATCCTGATATTTTCATCTAGCTGTATTGTTTGGCAATTTAAATTGGTTCACATACCTGCTAGTTTCAACGTTGGTTAGATATTATTTAACCATAGTGCATTATTGTTTCACCTATCTACCAGCCCACTACTCATAATTTTACAGAGCAGAATGTGTTCATTTCACAATACTCTTGTAAAGCATATCATATAATTTTTCAAAATTAGTTTATACACCTGACGTTTAATATTGTTCCTTCATTATAATTATTAATCGTTTTCGTTTTTTCCCTGTCTTACGTAATAATGACCAGTGCTGATTATTTTGAACCAGACATCTGGATTCATATGGCGAACATGGATCTACCATGGTCTGTTAATGATTCACCCGAATTCTCATCAGATGAAAGACATCGTTTAATCACCTTGTCGTCCCGTCGACTTCCTCCTCAACCTGACAATCCTTTAGAAGAAAAGATGTTATATTTAGGTCTCCTTGACCTACTATTTGCGTATGTATATGATTTCCGAGTTCGTGAGGGTGAAACAATGTCTGAATCCGGTTGGAATATAGTGAAAGTTGCAGCGACACTTTCTTGGTTTGCGGTAATTTTGCCCCTTTTTATTACTACTTTTTTCTTCTCCTTGTTCAGAAGTCGAAAGAATTAGGCGTTAATAGATCTGCTCGTGCCAGAGTATTATTCATTTAATAAAAAAGCATATACTCTATTATTTTGGCGTTGTTGAGTACTCTAATACAAATGTTTTAATCACAAACCTTTAATCGTTGTTCTGGACAATACCATTAGCCCTCACTTCTCGTAGAAACTGGTTTTTTCAGTTATTCCGCAAGTGTTAAGTCTTGATGGTCTTGTTTATGATTTGCTGTTTTCATTTATTCTCACATTATTACTTATCTTATCGAGTTGATATTCGGCCATGTAGTTAGTTAATCTCTTTTATTCGAGATGTTAAATTAGATCTGTATCAATATGCCTATTGATTATTGATTGATCTGAATACCGTATTTTTGAAAACTCCCAGGCATTCGTTGAATTTCGGCATTTTTCCAATCTCCTTTATATCTACGACTGTTTTCCAGTATTGATATTAGCGATAAAATATCATTTCGCCTTACTCACAATCTATGCTCGTTTGTGCATCTGTCGGAGTCTGTTTTGTTCATTTTCGTTTTTTATAATCGGCATAAATTGAAATGAGATTATTGTGTGAGTTTGTAGTGTTACATATTTTAAAGGATTTCAAAATCCATGCGGTTCTTTTCAAAATACCTTTTACGGTAGAAGGATTTGTTTATTGGTTTCCTGACGTTGATTATTCTTATTGCATGCAGACTCATTATACACATTTTTCATGAAGGTTTTTGGAGATGCTACTCGTATAGAAGACAGGAAAGTGATGAGTTTCTTTAGCATGTGTAATATTAGTACTAAAATGGATTTCGGCTTAATACTGTTATAATATAATTTCTGATTCATGTAGCATAACCTGATTGAATAATGATATCTCATCTTGCATTCTTATTTTTTCAGGTTTATCGTTGCTTACCTGAAGTCGTTGTGTCGTTTTATAGACGTGCTTTAACCTATCCACTTGTACGAAGTTGGAAATTTTGCACACTTGTGAAACGCGATACTTCTCGTCTTTTACAGCATACTAATAGTAAGGGTTATTAATTCATATTAATGTGTTCTTATAATGAGCTATCTTTCAGTTTTACGAAAATAAGTAACTACAATTATTGTCTGAAGTAACAGACTCATTGTTATTGTGGTTTCAGTTTCAATAACGATTTTTATGCTAATATGTGGCAGTGATTCAGTAGTTAGAGCGTTCGAATTTCATTCACTAATTCTCAGGCTTTAACCGCACCTATACTACATCTTAATTTGGTCCACCGTCATATTTCTCTCGATACTAATTAACGTTGCACTTCAAGGTAAACAGTGGTTGACTGAAACTAATATATATCTCAACCATCTCAGTTTGTATAAATTCACAGTATCATCAATCTATTTGATATCTGAGCTTAATAATCCGTGCCTGATGTCACTATTGCATACTTGATCGTTTCAGGTCGTATAAGTGACCCTTTAAAAACACGTATAGTCAAAAACCTGCAGCCTAAACATCCCTTTTTGACAATCTATGTATGATAAAGAGCCAACTGTTGTGTTGTATACTTGTCCTTTAGGTTGACAGATAAATATCTTGCCTTCTCTTTTTGTGGTTTGATTTGTTAAGAGCTAGATGAGCTTTCTGAATCCTTACCGAAATTTTGTCAGGCATTAAACCACCAGGTTTAGTAATACTTCTAAGATAATTAAATCTGTCATCTCATCTTATTACTTCATTCCTTATTTTTAATCCATGTATTGATGCGGACCAGTACAAAGCAAGGCAATCCTAAACATGTCTACATTGTTCAGGAGTCTATGCACATTTTCAAAGTCTTCTCAGTAATTAGAGTTGTGAAACGTTATAAACATTTTATGGAAAGTGCATAAGTACACATAGTTGACAATTAATTATTGACTTAAAGCAAAACAAGACCAAGGAATAATTTCAGATTTTAAAAAATGGTTGCCTAGATGTCTGATCCAACCGATGTTAAAGAATTACACCTTCAAACTAAAAACAAATAGTAGAATGAATTTGTATATTCCCATCGATTTGTTATAGACTGAAGCTGGTCAGTCACATCAACATTGGGATGCAGGTACATCCAGCCGATGAGTCCCAAATAGGACGAAACGCGCGTCCTGGATTCCACTTGCCAGTCACAATACAAATTAAATAAAAACAAATAGTTGTGTGATAAAAATATCGTAGTTTTTTCTCATCCTCATTTCTTTCGGTCTCGTTCTTTCACCGTCTTTGTTCTTTCCACTCTTACTTATAGCCAAACAGTGGTGTTTAAAGTGTTTATTAGAAATTCGTGAATTTTTAATCGCCTATCCTGGTTATCATGTATTTGCGGAATTATATTTGAACGATTATATTGTATGGATTCAGACACGAGCATGGTTAGTTTTCAAAATCGTAATATAATAATTTTTGTCATATGTATTTTTAGAGACTGGTTTTAATTGGTTGTTTGTATTCGTTACAGACTTATCTGGGTTGGATATTGTTAAAACTTAGGATCCATTGGACAGCTCTTTCAATCAGTACTATGGACTGGACAAATATGAAGTTTGTCCCTACTCAGTAATAAATAAATGTAAACCTAATTATGCGTTATACACAACGACAAAATTGTGACTTGAACGTGTTAATTGTCGAATTAAATAACTACATACGTTGTTTGTATTCGTCATGGATTGATTTTAGCCGAGTACTACTGGAAAGCAGGAGATATTATACAGCTTTTCCATCCTAATATCACATTCCTAGGTGGTAGTGCACACCCAAGACCCATTATGGATCTAACCAAGGACCTTCAGGTCTTGCAGTGAACCATCAACTCATTGAAGATTTACCCCACTATGCAGATGTGTATTTTCGTCGACTGAGGTGTTTCGTACATGCATTATATATGCTAGACCACTGACTACATTAATGCACAATGCTGATTGATACTGGAATAAGATGGAAAGAACTAGAGTCTTCTATGTCAAAACATAGCATCACTCCATAAAGTCACTGACTGTTAGTCTGAGTCGTGTTTATATACGCAAGCTACTTAGTTGGGCCCCTCCCATTGGTTTAAAACTGTGGGTATAATTGTCACAGGCGCACTG
Source organism: Schistosoma japonicum (assembly GCA_025215515.1). Taxonomy (NCBI): domain Eukaryota; kingdom Metazoa; phylum Platyhelminthes; class Trematoda; order Strigeidida; family Schistosomatidae; genus Schistosoma; species Schistosoma japonicum. The sequence goes on from CM046063.1 coordinate 33,453,114, forward strand.
CATTCAGTTTTTTGTTTTACCTTAAATCATGATCTTAAAATTATTTCATAACTTTCCACATATTAATTCTTCCTCTGTGTATCCGTGCTTTTTTCTTACTATGATTAACGTAACTACTATTTGGGCTAATTTGGTGTTCATCTAGCTGCATTAATGAGATGTGGCAACTTATATCGATGCACATATGTACTAGGTTCTACTTTGTAAATACATGCATACATTACTCCTCGACTCCCTCTTGGTTCTGTTGAAAAATCGTGATTAATGGGATCCAAACAATCTAGAATCTCCCTAGGGTTCCTGCCGGTCCCAAGCCCGGATAAAACAGGAGGTTTGGAGTTAACAACCCCATCTTATCAAAAACAACTTTGCTAAAAAACGCTAGACAGAAAAAACCATTTTAACTCTGCCTTGAGAGTTGGAAGGTCTTCATTTTGAAGAGTTATAACGCCTATTGGTGAAAGCTAAGTTTATTCGGAAACCATGACGCAGATACCCCTTCTGACAACTAGAGCAACAATTAAGAATGCATAGAATGTTAGCACGATGAGAAAGAGAGAAGCATCCAAATATCTAAAGAAGTGAAAAGATGCAACCTGAAGATACTTCGAATAAGCGAAACCGATTGGTTATAAGCAGGATAGCAAAAATTATCCTCGAGAGAAATGCTTTTATACTCCGGTCACGAAAAAGGGAATGCCCCACACACAAGGAGTAGTTCTAATGCTGTCCGAAGAAGCACGGGAAGCGCCTATGTGATAGGGACCTCATGGACCTAGGATCATCAGAGCATCCTTCAAGACAAAGCAGGAGGAAATCACAGTGAATGTCATCCAGTGCTATGCGTCAACCAACGACAGCCACGAAGAGCAAGGAGCAAGAAGATAGCCATTAATCACAGTCGAACAAGAATATAGAAAGCCAAGGCACGGACCGAATACACCAAGGCCAACAAGCGAGTGAAGAGGAGCATTAGGTCGGTGGAACGGAAATATGTAGATGTCCTAGCAATGACAGCGAAAAAAGCTTCAACTGAAAGAAACTTGGGACACCTGTATGATACGACAAAGACACTAACTGGAAAACACATTAAGCCGGAACGACCAAAAAAACAAGGGTGGCGAACCAGTTGCTGAGTGAGACCCAAAGACAAAACAATAGGTGGATGAAGCACTTCGAAGAACAATTGAATAAACTAGTCCCACTAAACCCGCCAGTCATCGAAACAGGATCTAGGGATCTCCTTACAGATATCAACTCACCAACAGCCGAAGAAATAAAAATGATACTTTGGATCCGTTGGCTAAATACCATCAACAACAACTGACTGTGGCAGAGAACAAGTCAACTTGCTGCCGAGGAAAAAAATAGGAAAAGATACTGTGGGTGGATAGGACACACATTAAAAAGTCACCAAGCTGCGTCACATGACAAGGACTAACTTGAAATCCTAAAAGCCAAAGAAAAAGAAGAAGATCAAAGAAAACATTGTTATGAAAATCGGAGGAAAACATGAAGAGAATAAACAGCACTTAAGAAGAGCTGGAAGGGAAAGTTCAGGACAGAGTTGGTTGAAGAATACTGGTCGGTGGCTTATGCCCCACGTGGAGTAACAGGCATCGATTGATTGATAAGACAACCTGGGAATGCGTCAGTCGTCAACAGTAGCTTTAGATGATCATCAAGCTGTGTAAAAAGTTTATCGTGGTGAGAATCTTAGCGTTGAACACAAACAAATAAATGTTCCTTGTGTAACTTAAAGGTCCTTGGTTAGATCCATAATGGGTCTTGGGTGTGCACTACCACCTAGGAATGTGATATTAGGATGGAAAAGCTGTATAATATCTCCTGCTTTCCAGTAGTACTCGGCTAAAATCAATCCATGACGAATACAAACAACGTATGTAGTTATTTAATTCGACAATTAACACGTTCAAGTCACAATTTTGTCGTTGTGTATAACGCATAATTAGGTTTACATTTATTTATTACTGAGTAGGGACAAACTTCATATTTGTCCAGTCCATAGTACTGATTGAAAGAGCTGATCGAATTCTAATAATCAAGTTTCAACGAAACCACTAGTGTAAGTAGCCTGTGGCATTTGTCAGTAAGACATGCCTACTATCTTGTACGAATAGATACTTTATTTAGGAATCAAACCTAGGTTATGCTGCTTCGCACTCTGAGAAATTGCTATTTTGCTTCTCATACCTTGACCGAGCTCTTATTGACTATCTCCAACATTTTAACATAAATAGTAAGTTTATCAACAAAGTTCAAGTAATTAGGTCACTTTTCAATAATATGAAATTTAAAACAATCTCTTTGTTCTGCACATTGCACAAAGTGGCTCAAAAGTTTAGCTGATCATAATTTTCTCTTTACTGAATCATATTTTCTCAAATCATATCTCCGATCTTTATGCCTTTCCATTAGTACTTACTCTGTTACTACCTCCCCTACTCTGGGATTCGGTCCGACAGTTTAATCTTTGTCAGCTAATTGGGGCATGGCAACTTGAACTGACGTACGCATGTGCCATGTTCTACGTTTTAACTGATTGCTCAAAAGTTTGGTATTCCTTGCGAGATTTGGAAGCCTTGGCTTCGATCCCACGTAGAGTAATAGATATGTACACTTTTGTTGTGTCTCGAATATAGTTAGATTATTGTACTTTTACATCATACACTGATAACCATCGAAAACCATGAAACACTGATCGAATACTTCTTCATAGTATGTGATTCCCCACCAAGAATTAAACGTTGGATCTTCAGGTCTTTCAGCAGTCTCTTGAAATCCAAATCACTGGGTTATTACTTAGTGTTTAGCATGCTTGACTTCTCTTTGGCTGACTGGTCTAACCACTTTAGACAGGTCATATGCTGATAAATGATAATCACAGCAGACGGAACACAAAAGTATGATTTATTTCTATTCTGTTCTAATCTGGGATTTATTTAAAACACTACCTAAATGTATTTTGCTAGACTCTTGCATTCTGTATAATTTTCCGTAGATGATAGCATCCTGTATTGTCTAGATAAAAAACTATCAGCTCTTTTTGTTTGTTTATTTATTTTAGTGAGTCGAATCTCCATGATCTTGGCAAAAGTTTAGAAAAGGTAAACTAATTCATCACTCTAATTTGCTTTGATTGTTCTCTGTGTAGTAGTCAATGTCAAGTTTATTTTGTTCTTCAGTACTCTCAGCCAAGTTGTAATTCGAACAATAATGTCAGTAATTCTACATTGCCTACACTATTTTGATGTTAGGATCGTTGGACGGAAACCCAGCTTGACCTAAGCTCCATGTTACTCGGTGCTTACATCATCAATCGGCTAGTCATGTTTAGAGTAGAACCTTGCAAAATATTATTTTTTGATGTTATGCATTTGAATGTAACCGCTCGTTACCGATTTCTGACCTACGGTAATGCCATCTCACATAAAAATCGAATTTTAGTGATTACTAGAGAGCGTACAATGCGTCTTACTCTTAATTATTGAACGTTTACAACTTCACTTGGTTATTTATTTTAATCTGGTAAGTAGTTAAATTTCTTTTTACGTAACATTGTTTTGTTTTGGGTTGGATTGTGACTGGCAATTGAAATACAGGATGCGCGTTTCATCCTACATGGGACTCGTTAGCTAAATGTACCTACATCCCAGTGTTGATGTTCACACCAGGACTCCAATTCGGTTCGCTTCGTGCCAAACGCCACCGCGTTCACCATGAGTCCCATATAGGATGAAACGCGCATCCTGGATCCCGCTTGACAGTCACTATCCAATTCAAACAATACTTGTGAACTATCGTTATATCGTGGTAATCTGCTCAGGATGCACATATAGCAATAGAGACTGGTCGATTTCAGTCCATGACAAATCAACGGAAAGATCCAAATACATTCTAATTATTATTCTTATTATTTGTTTGAAAGTAAAATAGTATACAATAGTGTCGAGATATATACATACACTTTCCCTGTGTCATTAGTAAGCCATCTACGAAAATTCTTTATTCGTTTCATTGTTTTTTTTCTCAACTTTACTTTAGTTTAAAATGAAGAAAGACGATGCAGATTTAAACTTAACTCAGATTGAACAACTTGGTTATGAGTGCTTGAAAGTGGAGGAACTTCAAGATTCCTTAAAGCGAATCTCTCTTCCTGTTAATAAAGATGAAAAACCAGAACCTTTACATATTTAACTTTTAAAGATTCTTTTCAATTTCTATCTGTACATTTCAACTTATTTCTTCTTGTTTACATACCTCTCTGTGTTTATATTAAATTATATTTCATTTCTTTAAATCAGATTACTTATTATCATAATTGAAAAAAATGTTTGACTTCTTTTTCCGTATTCACTCATAGAAACCACTCATTATTAAAGTCAGTCAGTTACAACGTAGAACTTGGCACATGCGTACATCAGTTCAAGTTGCCATCCCTCAATTAGCAGATACAGATTAAATTGTCGGACCAAATCCCAGAGTAGGGGAGGTAGTAACAGAGTAAGTACTAATGAAAAGGTATAGAGATCAGAGACGAGATATAAAACAAAAAAGTGATTCGGTGAAGAGAAAATTATGAGAAGCTCAAAAACTAGAATGTAGAGGAAGCCAAGGAATGGATGCTATTGCCAATGATTTTGAGCCATATCACCTAAAGTCTCTAACCATTTGTTACGATCATCACGTGGGCCCCAACCAGGTAGTCTGCATCTATTAACATGGCTCAGCCCAATTTTCAATGACTTCATGAATTGCTGCCATGTTTTCGTTTGGCCACCCCTAGCTTTCTTCTAGCCTGCTCCCACACCAGACAGTATTGCTTGTCGAGGTAGACGGTGGTCAGGCATACGTAACACATGTCCTAATGACGTCAGTTGGTGAAGATTCACTACTTCATCAATAGACTTACCGTATTTACCTAGTACTCTATTACTAACCCATGCATTGCTTACTCGATGGTCACAAAAAACACGAGCAATGTTTCGGAGATATCTATGATCAAATACTACAAGCCTACGATTATCCTCTATCCTTAATGGTCATGTTTCACATCCATAAAGTAAAACGGATCGAACTACTGTGCAGTGAATGCGTTCTTTCGTCAGTAAACGAATGTCTCGCCTACGCCGCATGTGACGCGAATTGGCAAAAGCCGATCGGGCCATATGTATACGAGCCGAGATTTCATCAGACACCAGACTGTCAGGAGTAATAAGGCTCCCAAGAAAAGTGAATCAGTTAACACAATCAACTGCTTCTCTCCATATCACTGACTTCGATGCCGAATCAAGCTAATCCTGAAGCAACGTTTTGCATTTAGACGGGGAGAATCGCATCCCGAACATGCTTACATTCATGTTTAAGGTTGTCTAAAAATTCTTTATTTTATCGGCATCATCACCCAATAGAACTATATAATCTGCATATTCTAAGTCAGCAAGTTTATCTCCTGGAAGGACGTCAACTCCAGAGAAACCATACGATGACAATGTTAACTCTGCAAGTATGTCAATGATAAAATTAAATAAAAATGGGGAAAGCGGACAACCTTGACAAACCCCACTTGAGGTAATCAATTCGGACGACAATCCGCCATAAGCTTTAACACGACATGTGTTCGAGTGGAGAACTTGTTTAAGCTTAATGTAATTCTCTGGTACGCCTTCCAGTGATAGACATTGCCACATAACCTTACGATCGATAGAGTCAAACGCCGCCTTGAAGTCAAGGAATACAGCTATTTTGGGCGTCTGAAAGTGTGCCTATGTTCCAGGACCCGCCTAAGTGTGAATATTTGGTCTATACAACCACGTCCAGGTCTGGAACCACCTTGGTTTTCTCGAGTTTGCTCTTCACGAGCTTTAGTTAGACGTCGAAGTATTATTGAAGCTAATATTTTAGACACTATGTTCGTTAAACTGATTCCTATGTAATTGTCATACAAAGACTTCTGTCCTTTCTTATAGATTGGGATGATTGGTGTTCGAGACTAGTCAGATGGAATTATGTCCAGTTCCCAAATTCTCGCTGAGATCTCAGTTAATCTCGATCCTACAGCTGGACCACCGTCTTTAAATATCTCAGGGGTTAATCCATCAAGCCCTGCTGCTCTCCCTCGCTTTAAGTTCCCTATAGCCTTCTCAACCTCAATGAGACTTGTGGGACCAATATTAATTCGCCATTCAGATTGTTTGGGGATGATGGGCAACAGGGATGACGCTGAGGGCCAGTTGAACTGTTCCTTAAAGTGTTCTGCCCATCGGTCTCATCTTCTGGATTGACAGTGAATAGTGGAACCATCTTTTCCGGAGATAGTTTCACTTACAGTCGAGTTTCTGATACCCATTTCCTTGGTAAGTCTGAACAGTTGCCTACTGTTACCTATTGCTGCTACCTTTTTCATCTATTTAGCCTTCGCCACACACCACTGCTCACGATCATTGCGTAAGCTTTCAGCTAGCTTGTGTTTAAGTTGCCTTCGTTCCTCATCATGTTCAGAACCAGACGGGATTTGTCGCCAAACATCTATCAGTTCAGTAGATGCAGTTGAAATCCACTGAGTTTTCTTAAACTTTAGGTTTAGTTTATTAGTAGATATTACTGCTCTTTCAACAGCTTTTTGGATATCATTCCAAGGTAACTCGGGATGAGCACAGTTTACGCAGTTGACTAATTGGTTTCCTAGTTGTTCTTGAAATGTATTCATGACTTTTTCATCATTAAGTTGAACTCTGAGGGGAATCCTTGTCGTGGATCTTTTACTTCCAGTGAGACGCAGACTAATACGCGCTCGCATTAAGGCATGAACTGAGTCTAAACATGTGCTCCAAAACGAGCGGCAATCTTCTATCGAACCTCTCCAACGATGGCTGATAGCAATGTGGTTTTTTTGGGTCCAGCGTTGATATGATACTCATTAGCAAATCTCACAGGTAAATGAAAGAATCGCAGACATAATGCTTATTTAATTGCTCAAAAGTTTGGAAATTCAACGGATATTAAACCAATTTCTAAACGGAATCTAAGAGGTATATGCTTTCGTCGGAGAATTTGATGATATTGATTCCGATCCTCTTAGTGAGGTGACGGATGAACATTACCGGGAGTCCCAAACTAGGACAAATTGGTTGTTTATTGCTTCCATATTTTCATTGATTGTCAATTCTCGATTTCGAGTTTAACATCCAAGTAGAATCTAAAATGGATGTTCGCAATTTCTCGACAACCGAACCTAATAATGTAAATCTAGAAGTTTACGAGAGCTTATTTGCCAAGATTATTTGGATTATCATTAGTACACTAATCTGGTGTATCATCGAGATGAACTTTAGCTATACACTATTTTTATCATACTATAGCTATTTGGTTAGTAGCTGTTTTGAGACCACTCCGTAGGTGTATATTGAGACAGTATCAAGAAGGTATTCTAATTTGTTGACGAAAACAAATATATGAATACTTGCGTGGAAACATTGATCCCTTTAAATGTGTCATAATCGTCGGCATATATTCAACTTGCGGAGGCTCTCGAAGGCACATGTGTGATAATAATATAAGAACTCCACTCTAAGCCGACGTCAGAATAGAGTTGCTGTTAAAATCCATTATAAATGTAAATTTTGTGTTGACTGTCAAAATCTACAAACTTTTAGATAGAATGCGTAGCATTGTGTTTATCAATGTGTGTCATACTACTTGATATTTTCTTTACTTAAACTAGAAATCGATCCATTTAGTTTATTTCAAGTTCACATTTTTCTGACTAAATATGGGTGACACATCTATTCTTTGCAAAAAAATAACACATCTGGAAGTTGTGAACATCATGAAGATATGTGTAAAAGGATGTTGTTGTACCTAAAGGATGGCCAATAGTATCAATTCCGTTATCCGTAGCGCTATGTCTTCCAGCTAGCACCCAGCCTTGCCTTAATCTGTTGCTCAGGCACAATAATCCAACTGGTTATCAAGAAGCCAACTAGTCAGTGACAAGCATGTATTACAACGACAATAATATACAAGACCTAGTCTTTATCTCACACTATATTGACTAATCACATGTCTTCTTCCTGACATGTAAGATGTGAAGTTAGGATGACCATTTAATGTCTCACTAATAATAGAAGCCGATAGATCAGTAAGAAAGAGCCTAAACAGAGAAAAGACATGGGGATAAATGCGTTATTTAAGTAAGAAGGAAATTCATTTCTTCGTTCAAAAATTCTGTTAAAGGTGTCATCTATTGGAATACTGAGTTTAGGTAGATGCTAAATGTTAGTGTTGAGGAAGTCTTTCAAGGATAAGCTTATTCTACCAAAGATTGATAGAAATTCATTTCTTAATATCAACAACTGAATTATCAAGTTACATTAACAAAAGTAAGAAGAATCCGTTTTGAAGTTTAACGGACCAGAAAGTTTACAGGTGCTAACAAATGATAAGTTTAACACTATAACGGCGCTATTATCAAGTACATTCCAATTTATAGTGACATAATGACTAGAGTTCTGCATAAGGACAATGTTGAGTAACTCATCAAATTAACGACCGCCTGGAGCAAAAGCATAGATATGACAGCCGATCGAATCTAACCGAATAAAATGCAGCAGATTTTGAACGCTACGTTATACTACTTGTTAGTAGGCAAAACTATTAATTAGCAATTTTATTTGATATGACGAAAAATGTGATGAAAGCTATGTGCCATGACTTAAAAGTTGATTTTGATTTACTGACTGTTAATAGTCTCTTGTTAAAAATTGTCAGTTATAGTTGAAGATTAACTTGCGTAACATGAAAAAAGCTCTCATTATATCCAATACAGAAAGAACTGGGTATTGTGGATATTGTTGATTGGATATCACGAAATGGTGTCAATTAGACAATCATTGCTCATCAGAAATCAGCTATTTCGTCCTTGTATGGGACTATTCACTAATGTGCCAAAGAGTTCTTGGGTTCGATCTATGGTGAGGTTATAGATGCTTACTTCTGGAGAGTCTCTTACTAGGACGAAACATATGTTCAATGATACCCGGTGAGTAGTAGCTGACTAATTCAAATTGACAAATAAAATTGCTCATTAATAATTCTCACTATCAATAAGTAGCATGAATTAATATTCAAGATTTCTTGAGTTTTACATGGCTTTAGCTGGAATATGTAAATGCGATACTTGAAATGCCCATAATTAGTTTACGAAAGAACCAATCATCATTTAGATTTAAAAGAAGATGAGAAGACAGCATTAATGAATGAATCGTTTGTCAGGATATAAACAAATGAAGCATAGTTTTGTAGTGGTAATGTCTCTCCTAAGCTACAGAAATAGCGATAAAGAAATTTATCTATGTGACTGAAAATCTCTTACATCATTTTTAAAAGAATTTTAAATAAAGACTCATTGCAATATGCCTCTTCATTCACGTAAATCTTGTTTGAAATATGAGGATTTATCCACAGTTGGATGACCACCACATTGGCTCAAATCATAAGCCATATATATGTATATGATGATTGTCGCTGTATATCTCGTTTTACTCAAGTTTTCTATCGAATAGATCATAATATAATAGACCTTATTGCACTAACAATGCAATAACAATCTATTACCAAATGTCAACACAACTATTCATTTAATACTATTTACTGTGTCAGTTAGGTTATAACTCTAAATGTAACATTAAATTTTAGATTCATAACAATTTCATATTTCAAAATATTAATTATGGAATTACACTAAGTTTTTCACGACAATACCCCATGTTTTAGCCTTCGTTGCATTACATTTTGCTCAGTCTTTCAGGAATACTGAATTTAACGTCGGGTAAATCATAGTAACACACGAAACATTGGGCAAGATATTGGAAAACTCTGCGCTTCCGTATGTTTTCTCAATGGGTTACAGACTGTTTTCCACAACCTTATGGAATTTGGCATCATGATTCTGCTAAAATAATTGTCGCAATTTATTTCTATAAAACCTATTTCTTATCTTAAAATCTAAAGTAAAATTATATTTTTAACACTAAATGCCTAATTCTTAACAAAATTTATAATCCGTAGCCTGAATACTGATCCTGATTAAGGATGCACTGTTTGTGGTCTACATTTGTAGTTCGAACTTGCGGCGACTTTAACAACAATTTCTCATTACTTAGTAATTTATTTGGAAATGTAAGTACTGCATTTTCTCGTTTCTACACCTTAGCTAAATTATTATTCTAACCAATCAGTCAACACGTCTGAAATAAGTGTTCATGGTTAAATCAATTAGCTTGGTGAATTCACAGTCGATTTTAATCAATCAGGGTGTGGTTATTGTAAATTTGTTTATTGAAGTTTCCTATAAGCTGTCCTTTTTATAAAGTAATATTTAAACTCTTCATTTTTCAACCACAAAACAATCATTTTCTGGAGTCCTTTACAGAGTCCTTTAAACATCCCTAAGTTACTTCTAGTCGGATTGTAGAGTTATGTAAATATTAAAGTTACGGATAGAGTTATTTTAATAGAATGAATTTGTATATTCCCATTGATTTGTTATAGACTGAAGCTGGTCAGTCACTGTTGCTATATGTGCATCCTGTGCGGATCGCCTCGATATAGCGATTATTCAGAAGTATCATTTAATTTGTATTGTGACTGGCAAGCGGAATCCAGGACGCGCGTTTTGTCCTGTTTGGGACTCATCGGCTGAACTCAGTAGTCTAGTGGTGTACGCGGTGGCGTATGACACGAACCGGACTGAGTTCGAATTCAACTGTGAACATCAACATTGGGATGTAGGTACATCCAGCCGATGAGTCCCAAATAGGACGAAACGCGCGTCCTGGATTCCACTTGCCAGTCACAATACAAATTAAAAGAGTTATTTTAAGTTGAAGATTTTGATTTCAGAAGCAGGAATGATTTGTGTATTATGTAGCCAGTGCTTAGCAAGTACCTGATTTTTAATTAATTACCTATGATAATTGTAATTGTTTTTATAACTATTGATTCCTTGTTATTAATTTTATACATTCTAATTGATATACATGAGCGCTATGATTATTGATTTCTGATATGCTTTAAACTTTCTAGACTTTCGTTGATCAGCTATAATAATCATTCTACAAATAACTCAAGTTCGTCTTTTCACTACAAGGTAGCCGGTTAGACTATAATGAATGAGCACAATAGAAATATTGATCTGATTAACCATTTATCAATCGGAAAGTTTCTTATTAAATGACGAACACCAATTTGTTTCTATGTACAAATGAAATAAAGGAATCTATTCAAAGGAAACTCTTCATGTATATTAAATACAACATAATTGGTAAATATTCACCATCAACTTTATCATTACATAACATGTATTACATGTATTTCATACTCAACCTTTTGTTTATCCATTTAAAAAGCGATATGATCAATTTTGTTTGTTCAGAATACAATGAATTCATTTTATTCTGAAAATTATGGTTTGTTTAGATTTAATTGTATCTATAATGACAATTAACTCCGCCCGCAGCTCTTCTAGAGTTGTTGCCGGTTCCAATCCCGGGTAAAGGAGGAGGGTTGGGCATAGGGCTAGCACCCCTATCCCGTAAAACACAAGTTTGCTAAAAAAAAAAACGCTAACCAGAATAATGACAATTACATTGACAGAAAAGTAAGAACAGTTCACTCAATATTCTGCAAACATGTAATCAAAAAATCTATGATTCAGAGAAGTGAAATCATTTATTGATACATTCGCTAAACGCCTTATCGATGTAGAATACGGGATGAATATTGATGGATTGTTAAAAATGTGTTTAACAATCAAATTCTATAATTTACTTAAACTATCCCTAACAAACGCTTAAAACTTAGTATGTATGCTACATAAAACAAAATTATTAATCTTTCATTACTTTGACAACTGAATCCCGTATATGATCTAGTTACTCTAGTAATATATTCATTGAAGCATCTAACAATCAAATATACAATTACTGATAAGATAAAAATTCTAAAGTAATGATGAGTGAAGAGGAAGATATATTTGATCGCAAGTAGGACATAAACAAAGTCAAAACCTCTATGCTGACTGATTATGCTTTTCTCGAAACATCTTGTCATGATGTGATAGTGCTGCTTGACCGAACGTAGTCAACTACTCTTGTCCATGATCAGCTTAAGTGACGAAATCCTACACAAATACTTATCTAAAGGAATTATTTATAGTGACTAGTAATAATAATAATAATAATAATAATAATAATAATAATAATAATAGCTGTTGTTGTTGTAATTGTAGTTATATTATTAGCAATAATAACAGTAGTAGCTAAAATACTGTTAATTGACATATCACGTTATTCATTTTCATTCAATGCTCTGCCTAACAAACTAAACTAGTACTTTTAACTATAAAGAATAAAACATTTAAACTACAAAGTTATTTTATACAATAAAACAACAGTACACTATTACACTTGATTCAGGTACTGGATTAGTTGCCATGGTGAATTTCTAGGTTTCTTCTTTTCTTAAAACAATAAACAAAACAATTATTTATTGTAACCAAAAGTAATTTTGCTAATTTTTTTTTGTTATTTTTGAGATTTTTTTTTCTAAAAATAAACATTTTCCAATGAGAAAAATAAAATGATTTTATTCAAAGAAAAAGCTTAAGTAGTCAGATGAAATTAATATTAGATCAGTCATAGAATACTTTGAATTCAATGTGTTTTGTTGAGCTCAATCTCATCAGCTACATACATGCTAGTGATGTTACATAATTCAATAGACCAATACATTTGTTGATTATGCTGAAATGTTTAACAGTTGACAATGAATTATTTTGGGGACAGAAGTTTAAAGTAGAAGATTTACAATTAAATTATATTGACTGAATTAGAAATATCACCTATTAGGAGCCAGCTCAGTGGTCCAATGGTAAAGCGCTCATCGCGAAGCCAGAGGGTCCTGGGTTTGATACTTGACGGGGTCGTGGATGCGCACTGTTGAAGAGTCCCATACTAGGACGAAACAGCTATCCAGTGCTTCCAGGTGATCAATGGTTGTCTGATTCAGAACAATTCGTGATATCAGGATTGACAACTAACTATCTCCATAACCCCCAATTATAAATTATATGAATACTATTGGGCTTGATTAAGTAATACGGAAGAAGTTTCAAAATATAATTCAATAGGAGACGTAAGAATCAGAGTTCTAATAAGTGGTTGAAACGGTTCGATTATGTAATTGTGAATACGCAACTGTTTTAAATAGGTAAAGAAATGGAACAAGATAGAAATGTAAGGGTATAGCTCAGTGACTTCCTATTATCTATAGTTGAAAAAGAAAACCGGGTCATCAATCCGATGTTAATAGGGCCATTGAAGATTAACTATCGATGCTTTTTTTAAACACAAAGGTCAGGTTTTATTCCATTAATTGTAATGGCCTTAGCAAACTTTAATAGAATTTATTTATGTTGTTTATTGACAATATCAAACGCATTTCTTTTATGAACCATGTGCCTCGTATTTGTTAAACGATGTGTGATTGAACTTGTAGTGCTTGCTCCTTTCATATATCGTTTCTTTGATACATTTACAATAAATCGTAGAGAGGCCCGTCTTTCTGTTCTTCCAATCTACCTACCTGCATGTAGCTGATGTGGATTCAACAAAATACACTGAATTCAAAGAATTCCGTGAGTTTTGAATTATTCAAATTTTTAAAAGAAACAAACTGCACAGAGGTAATTAATTGAAATCTCCAACTGTTTTAACACATAAGTAAAGCATTATTAAATGAAATCGTACGCTGTTTTGTCGTTAAGCATCACTTATGAAACTTTATTGAATACACAGACAGAAGTAAACCTATGATTAGGATGAATTTGTGTATTCCGATTGATTTGTTATAGACTGAAGCTGATCAGTCTCTGTTGCTATATGTGCATCCTGAGCAGACTGCTTCGATAAAGGGATTATTCACAAGTATTAAGTTGGATTGTGATTGGCAAGTGGTATGCAAGACGCACGTTTCACCCCATTTGGAACTCGTCGGCTGGATGTACCTACATCTAAATGTTGATGTTCACAGTCGAATTCGAACTCAACCCATTCGTGTTAAATGCCACCGCGTTCACCACTAGACTACTGAGTTCAGACAGTCACATTTGTGCAATGGGCACTTTGGTATTATGATGAATTTACATATTACCATTGATTTGTTATAGACTTAAGCTGGTCAATCTCTGCTGTTATATGTGCATTCTGAGCGAATTGCCTCGATAAAGAGGTTATTCACTGTGAACATCAACATTGGAATGCACATACATCCATCTGACGAGTCCCAAATAGGACGAAACACGCTTCCTGGATTCCACTTGCCAGTCACAATCCAACTTAAATAAACCTATGATGTTTTCACTTATTTTTCTATTTGAATTGATTTGATTTGTGGAGAGTGATATAAAACTTAGTCAACTGAATTCGTTACAGATTGATGTTGGTAGTATACCATTAAAAAATTAGGTAGCACTGGACAACTGTTTCGTCCTAGTATGGGACTCCTCAACAGTGAATACCTAATATCCCACTCCAGGGGCTTAAGGTTAGAAAACGACTAACCTCCTGTACCATTATGCCTGCATCCGATAGTAGAATTTCCAATTTCATCAATTTGTGATATATATCTGTTAGGGATTCCTAATCCCCAAAGATGCAATGATTGATTTAATTCAGCGAAACAAGTTGTATTGATTTTTTTGTAAGCTTTATTTGTAAACTTTCATCACATTAATTGATTTCAATGTGAGTTCAACTCCTGAGTACAGTTAATAGTATTTCATTGTATTAATTAAATGATGATAATTTCACTTGATGAATACTCACTGTAAATTAACTGATATAAAAATCGATGTATTTATGTAAATAAATTGATAGTTCGCTAGTGTTGTCTGGTTGGCTTCTGTTCTTCTTATTCCGGCTTGGGACTCAGTGGGCACAGGGCAGGCGCGCAATTACAAACTAGGCACCAGTCATTTGCACTCGGCCATCCAACCCCCAATCACCCCCCCCCCCATCTTTCTCTCGCGTCATAACAATATCACGACGATCATCCATTGTCATTAGTGATAACTGTCTCGCTCTCGACGAGTTCGAACTCCATTAATCACAACTTCCAACTAGAGCTTTAGGAACCTCTTGAAGTTAGTCACTAATAAGCTGATTATTATATATGACTTGAGATGGTTTGTGGAGATTGGTTTACTATATGATTACCTGATATTAACATGTAATTTGTACCAAAATTTTTTATATTAATCTTTAACTCAATATAGTCGTTGTGTTATACAATCGAGTTTTCAAAATGTTACACTACACTGAAGTGTTCATGACAAACAGTCGCAAGTAACTTTAAGTACCTAAAATAAAATTCTTGATGGCGATTACACTGTTCCATGCCGAAATCATCTACTACATAATCGGAAAGATGACAGAAGTTGATAAGTAAGATACATGATTAATGAATATTTAGAATGTTATAAATATCTTCTGCTTAACTAACCCATTTATATCAATCAAAAGATAAACAAACTTACCTGATGATCATAATCAACTAGTTAGATATCAAATTATTTAAATGATCTTAATTGGAGATAAAAACAGGAATTCACTGTTTGAACATTAATTAACAGCTTTGGAATAATTAGGCTATTAGTTAGATAACTATTAAAACTAGGATGTATTAAACACCCGGCCAGTCCTGGTGAAGGACTTCTCAACAATTCCCATCTGTTATTCAACTTAGAATGTAATCCAATACAATCAGATCATATAGTGATTACTCCTCCTTCAGACTATTGTAATTGAATTGAAGTGGCTCTTTGGAGAAAAGTATAAGTTTAGTCAGAAGTCATGATCACTTGACTTCAAACATATTGAAAGTGAATGATCTTTACTCATCATTACAAATTATGAATAAACTTAAGATTCTAAAATGTTCTATAAATAATATCGACCATAAATCTGATTATGTAAATGTACAATCAGTCGATTATTGGAATAAACTTTGATTGATCAATCAAAAAAAACAAGCAAAGAATTGTACACATTGTCTAGTTACTTTTAAAAGAATGTTTTATGACAATTCTAGGTGTTTCTTTAAGTATAAACCAATGGATACGTTAGATTAACGTTTGCATTATTTACAAAGTACACTATCATATCTAGGTCAAGTAACATATAACATCTAATCACAATGTCATACCTTCTATCGGTACACTACTATATTTATATACATACTTGTGTATGCATAAAGTTTATATATATATATATATATATATATATATTCATATATATATATGCATTCAATTATTCTCACTTTTGCCTAGTACCCAATAAGAAACTAAGTCACACAAATGCTTATATGACCTGAATATAACCATAGCGACATATACAACATATATATTTGACAATAATCAGTTTATATATATATATATATATATATATATATATATATATATATATATACAAGCTCTAAACTAATTCATTCAACTTTCTTTCATTAAGTCGATTGTAAGTAGTATCGATGATATTTTAATTTCATGTACACATTTATCTAATAGACATACATATGTGTGATACTTCAATCAAATAACCATAGAATCGATTGTTCTAGAATACTTGCTGTTTTCTTATTCTTCATAAATCTAACAATGATTGGTATTTTCATGATGATATTAAATGTTTCATTGAATAATTGTCATTTCACCAAAGATAGTTGACTAATTCATTTATGGATTTGTAATATACATCAATAAGCTAATGAATAGATTGATTGTATCATTTCAGTGTGGATTTATAACTATCATTATTAATAGTTAAATCATACTATTATCATTAAATGAGAAATAGATGTAGAATCATTCTGATATCTATTCTACTTATAAATATATTTAAGTAATAAAGTTTGTTATCGACTATGCTACTATTATTGGTATTATTATGAATATGGATGAATTACAACGTCTTTATGAACATCAGACAATGATGGCAATTGGAATATATTCATTTTTGGATAATTTATTAACTCATCTACCGCCATCACCACGTAATCACGATAATGATGATAATTATTTAAGTAGTACTTCATCGATACACTTGAGCACAGATCAACATCATCATCATCATTCTAATAATACAGATGAGTTGAATGCATCTATCGGGGATATATTTTATGGGTTGAATCAACAGACAACTTCATCAACATGGTTACTGAATGATACGAACTCATCTACAATATCTAATCCACAATTATATTCATCTACGTTATATGGTACTACTATTATTAGTAGATTAACAGATAATACTGATACCACATATACTACTACTAGTAATAATAATAACAATAGTAATAATAATAATACCGAATCAATATCAAATGAAGTTAAACCTGGAGGTTATTCCGAGGAAATATTCATTTATTTATCGAATAGTGAAAAAGAAGAATATTTATGTAAAATTTGGTAAGTTGTCAGGGCGAAATTTTTACCAAATACTAGTTATACTTTGAATGAATACTGCCGTCATTGAAATTACTGACTGAAATTTATCAATCTTATTTTTTTTAATTTTTATACTTTCATTCAGTGACAACTGTCTTGTTATTACTATTTAGTTAGATCTTATTGCAGTTTTAAAATAAGTAACATTATAATTCGCATTTCGTCCTAATTATGACTCATCAATTAGATCAACTTATCACATCAGTATATGAACTCAGTAAATCACTGATGTAGTCAATTATAGGTTACAATTTTAACAAATAGAAGATTCGAAATAGTTTTGTGTAGATAGGTATTAAGTTAAACTTTTTATATTCGTCATAGATTGATATTGGTTGTGTACCACATAAAACCAATTTTGTTCAGTGTTCGTTAGTTTTCAGTAGTACCCAACCAACATCAACCTGTGACAAATACTAACAACTAAACTAGAAGATTTATTTAAAATGGACAAGTTAATGAATAATTGAAATCAGTAGTTCAGTGAATAATACGTTGGACTTTGAGACGAACAGGTATTAGGTCAGAGTCCATTTGTAAAACATCAGCGATGATTGTAACAAGTATATATATCCAGTGAGTTTTAAGCAAGACGAAATGGACGTCATGGAATCGATTGGTAGTAGCCACATCATAACATCACAATAATAAATCTTTTAGGAGATTACACATTGTTTTAAAATGGTGTTTTACCGAAAAGTAATTTTGACGTAGTATCTAATCTGAGATCATTTCGTAATGTATACCACCTATGTATAAAAAATAATCTCCTCCCGCCCTTTTCCCTCTTCCAAGTTTAGCTAAATTGAACAAAATCGATAGACAATGTTACATTGTTAAACTATACAAAAAGAAACAATCAGGTGAATAAATTGTAATCCCCTCTCCCAGCTCACCACTTCAGTTAGTACCTTAGTGATCTATACTGATTGATCATGATATTAGGGATCAATGAATAATATCAACTTTCATTTTCAGTCAACGTCTACACTTTAAAGTTTTGCATGAATTAATCAGTTATCTACACATGAGAAAACACATGATTAACTTCAGATGATGATTTTTTTTCATCATATGGTTAATATAATCAAGTTGAAGATTGAAATAGCATAGTTACTACACAATATTTTATTACTTTGTCTTATGATACATAATTGTGTGCACTAAATAATCCAAAGAAGATAGTCAGAACAAAAAAGTGAGCAAAGAAATGTTTCTTTTCATTTAGCTTCTAGTCAAGGCTCAACACTAATGCATATATTTAAGTTGGATTGTTGTTGGATTGGCAAGCGGAATTCAGGACGCGCGTTTCTTCTTATTCGGGATTCATTGGCTTGATGTACCTGCATCAAAATACTGATGTTCATGATGGGATTCGAACTCAGTCCGATTCGTGTTAAACGGTACCGCGTTCACTATTAAGCTACTGAGTCCAGACAGCCACACTTGTGCAGCGGGTATATATTTAATTAGGATTAAGTTTGAAACTTAATATGAATATTAACATTCGGATGCAGGTAAATTCATCCAATGGGTCTCAAATTGGATAAAACGCGAGTCCAGGATTTTGCTTACCAGTTACAATGTAACTTAAACATTACTTGTGATTAATAGCTATATCGACGCAATCCGCTGGGAATGCACATATAGCAACAAAGGCTGACTAGTTTCAGTCCATGAGTAGTTAACAAGAAGATATAAATTCATTTTAACTAATATACGTAGTTTTATATTCGTATAAAAAATTCAGTTGAAATAATGGTGTGTCAAATAATAATAATAAGTTGGATTGACAATTACGACATAACACAATGATAGTACTTGCAAAAAAGTAGATAAGTAATTGCAATTGAGTGTTGTGGAGATTGTTGAATGTTAATTTGCTACCACAAATTGGCCTTATTTAGACATTCATTGATCTCTAGGAAGCAGAGGATGGCTATTTCTTCCGCGTAAGGGATTCTTCAGCAGTACACATTCACAACCATATCTGCGATCGAACACTCATCGGTCTTCATAACACCCAATTACAGTCAATATCAGCTTACTAGTGACCAACTTATCTAGGCAATTCCTTGAATTCTAGTAAGAACACGTGACCAGTAAGGTTCAACAGTGTCGGGTGAGAAGCAGTTACAAACTGATGATAATGGATCGAGATCGTGCATATATATCGCGATTTGACTGAGTTAGAAATATCATACTCCGGAAATCAACTCAGTGGTTTAGTGATAAAACATTTGACTAGGAGCCAGAGGGTCCTGGGTTCAATCCCTGATAAGGTTGTAGATACGCACTGCTGAGGACTCCTACACTAGGACGAAACTGCCGTCCAGTGCTTCCTGGTGATCAATGGTTGTCCATTTCATACCATTTCGATATACCGAATTAAGATATGTAATTGCCAACTAATTTAAAGATCTAAATAATCGTTTATAATGATTCTGTAATACGGAAGAATGAAAGCATGTGAAATTGGATTCAGCGATCAATTCATTATTCAAGTTGATGACAGAATAAATAAAGAACAAAGAGTAAGTTTGGAATGATCAGTTGATTGTAAAATGTGATTATTTAATAGAATTGGAACGAAGAATAAGCAACTGATGTCCAAGGAAGAAAGAGACAGTGTATAATCTTCTTTTGGACGAAAAGGTTTGATTTGTTAATATGATTACTTATAGCTTCCTTTGTTTGTAAGAATTTGCATCTTGAGGCGAAAGATAAGTTGGTTAGCATTCGGTATATTATTTTGAAAGCAATGATCATGTCAATTTTATGTCCTTTATTGACTAGGTATTCTAGGATTGAACTTCTTATAACCTTTCGTTGTCCTTTAGCAAGCCAAAAGGGATGTTACTAGGAAATGCGATATTCAATCATTTATTCATATGCATTTCAATAATAATAAAAAATCTCATTTAGACACTATGAGCTGACAAGTGGAGCAAAGAAATTTCTTTTCGGTTAATTGTGCAATATATCACAAATTGATGTAAGTAGGGATTATATCACTGGATACCGGCTGGCTCAGTGGTTTAGAGGGTTGGGTGTTCACCAACCTAAAGCTCCTGGGTGTGGACTGACAAGAAGCTCCACACTAGAACGAAAAGACTATCCAGTTGTCCTTGGTTTTTTAATGGTACCCTACTAACATCAATCTAAAACACGTGTAATTAAACTGATTTTCTATCAACGCTCAGCACTAATCCATCTACATGTAGTTTCGATTAGTTTTAAAATGACTACCAAATAATTGATGGTATGTTACATAACAATAATTTCATAAGTTCAAAATCGTTTGTTAAATAATTACAACTAATTAGCAAAGCAACTAATATATAAAGGTGAATAAAGTAATTATTGTTGTTGAAAGTATACAAATGATAGTTGAATGGATTGTCATATTGTTGATTACATATTATCTACTTGGATAAAGCCGATAAAGTAATTACAAGAAGTTTGATGGTCAAAACCAAATAAGTAATATCTGAGTTGGAATGTATTAATTCAGTGATCCAATGGTCCTAGTTTCCTAGAACGGTAATGAATAAATATTCTTGAATCTTCGCATACTAGGGATAAAATGGCTATTTAGTGCTTCGTAGTTTTGAAAAGTTATCTAGCCACAATCAATTCATTGGCTAAAATTATGAAATATATTAACCTTCATGAACTCCCTAAACTAAAAACTGGTGATGAATAGATAGTTTGAGCGTCAAATCAACACAATTCTATTAAATGCATGATATTATATATTGCATACTATATTATGTAACAACGCCAAATTACTCAATACGACAAAAATTTCAATTTGATGCATTACATGGACAATTCGATTTAAGCGAGTTGGGGCTGTAGTTGGTAGGAAACCTTGGCAATCGTCAGCAAGACCAACCTGCAATCTTTGAGAGGATTTCTGCTCTCCTATATGTTCGATCCTGGGTAATCTTGATTCACGGTCTGAAATCGTTACCACTCAGCTACTCAGGTTACATCTAACTTCCTATAGGAATGAGATGCATACACTGGTTGACCACTGTGTAGTGGCCAGTTCGTAGCTAAACAAGTCATTTATAGGGCTGATCAAATTCTGTCAATCGGTTGATATTAATGACTATTTATCTACCGATTAAGAAGTGTCATATGTTCATTATTTTGCAACTTAAAATGTCATAGTCACACAATGACTTACTAGTCCACTTATGTAGTTAAACCGTTATACAATATTAAACAATAAAGCATAATGTTGGAAGCCTTCCAGTGATTTATTTGATAAAGCCTTATAGATGAATAAACTATATACCTATATTGATTGATCAAGAAGTAGTAAGTAAACAATGTGACATTCGCCTAATGCTTATTGATGACCAAATTTCTTACAGTCAAATTGCAATTTAGTTACAAGTTTAAGTTGATATAGTTTGCACTATGCTTTAATGTTAGATGCCTGGAGATAGTCGATAGAATACCATATTTGGCGCAAATTTCATTCTAATTAGTACTCATCACCAAAATGTACCTATAATCTTAATGGAACTGATACACACTACAAAATTTGGATCTATGTCAGTAAGCTTCACAGTCGAAAACGTTACCACCGAGCTACTTAGACTGAAATGTTATACATATATATACATCCTGACTAAGGTTTACCAGAAATATCAAATTTTGGCCAAAATAATCACACTGACCGTTACCTTTTACGAAATACCTGGTGGTTATTAAATCACATTTAAAAGTATAGACTACTTTACAAGTAGGAGAACTGAAAGTGATAACTCTACTTTTACAGACTGTTAGGCTACATTAATCTCCTTGCCTATAGAGTCATTCCCAATAGTAACAATATATTCGTGTCATCTATGTTTTCTTCTTTATCAAAGCATCCCTGGAAGTGTTTGGAGACTAGGCTCTCCAAATATATGACTGTTTTCTCCTCTTTCTATAGTCTTAGAGTCGACCTCGTATGATCATTTTTAAATTTGGGAATAAAACTAGCCCAGCTAGATCTTGTGAGTAGAAAGGTTGGTCGTTGTAATAAACAAATAACAAACAAAAAACTGACAGGAAACTGTTCCAAGGTATGCAAATATTGATTTATAAAGTACTTATTGGAACAGTGTATGATATTATACATAAGTGATTGACAAAATTAAGCGTCATACATTTAGAATTAGTCGTTTTCTTCATAAACACATCGATCATTTACCATAAACTGAATTCAAGATATTTTCATGTAATGATCTGTGCTGTCTTGATGTGTTGACCGAGATAGGTGAACACTGACCTTGAATCTGAGCAGATTATTGGAACCAGCGACTATAATCCACGATCTGACTGTGTAGACACTGATTGGGTTGAAATGGCGTCAAAGTGACCAAAAGGCGTCCCTGGTGTGTAGTGAGGGGACAATAACAGTGAATACGAGAAGTCGCCAAGTAATTTGTTAAGTATGAACAATGGTTTTTATGTATCACGGAACTATATATTTCTGAACCAGTTAGTAATGGGAAATACAAAATCAGTGTAACAGGTCCATGGTGAAATAACAGTAACTTTAGAAAGAAGATGGGTATGATAGTAGTCCATAAGTCTCTAGAAAACTAACAATTTAAGGAATATGATTATCCCGTTAATTGAATGTATTATGTTCGTAATTAAACAGTACGTTTACTTGTATAACCGGATGGAAGCTCCAAACATTGTAAATTCTTGCTTTTTGTCTGTTACAACACTTTAATTTTATATTATTTCAGTTTCCGACACTTATTTCATTGCACAATAATGACAACTTGAATTAGCTTAACAGTTTAGTGATATTTTAAAGTTAAGATCATTATAGTTTGTGTAAAAATGCTAAAAGATCTCAATGAGTTCATACAACCGTAGTATCTGACCCATCGCTTCTGTACCACAATGCAGTCTCCCTCGAATTTCATAGGAGTGGAGAAAGAACCCGAAGTATAACCTAATGTGAACCATTAAATCTATTCCAGAAGATTGTGAATAGGTCTCAGACCTATAAACTCAAAGTAACTACATATCACACAACTTTAATCTCAAGATTACAATAGTTCATACAGTAATCCAAGTGTGGTTTGCATTTGAAATGTATAGAGTTTGTTGATAAAGTATGGTTGTAGTTAACAGTCTTGTGGGAGAGATAGAGGTGATTTGCACTAAGCAATCTGAGATATCTCACATTTTCAGCAGTAAATTTCATAATACGTAAAAAAATTGTATGCCTTTAACTATTTTATAGTAACTACGTAACTAAATTCATATTTGAATAAATCATTCATGTTAATAAATAAATCATGTTACTAATTATATTTTTTTTGTTTTAAAAATATCATACTACTTAAATGAAAATAAGCAACTAGACTGCAAATTAATTATTGATGTGGAGAAGATTAATGAATCGTTTTTTAGCTTAGAAAGTCTATTTCTTACATTGAAGCATATCAATAATCTACTTATAAGCTCAACCAGGTACATTGTTAACGAGTGTTTTATTCAAACCTATACTAACTTGAAATGAAAACAACATGAATAGACTAATGAATATGTATGTTATGTCGCTACCAGTAGAATCTAGAATACGTGTCCTATTAAGGACTCACCAAAGGATAATGTAGCTGGATTTACGTTTTAACGCGTACAATGGATAGGTTGTCCATCTTGTTTAAATGTCTTATTCAGTGGGCCAATGAGTGTAGATATCCGCTCTATTATTCATAGGATTTGAAGGCAAGAGTGAGCATTTGAATGTTGACATTATTCACTGTGACTAGATTAATCGGTCCCTAAATCTGACTCAATTTAAAGTATCAGATTATCTTTGATATAAACAAACGTCTCCCAACGATTTAGATCACTCAATACGGATAATGAAATAGACTGACGAAATAAACAGGAAAATATATTAAACAACCGGATGATTATGTATGTAAATTAATGACAAAACACAGTGAATTTTTCAAAATTAATTAATTTCCACCCAATACCGTGCTGCATTCAGAAATTCCCACCGACATTATGCTCTTCACACTCTATGTGGGTGGTTTGATTTTAACATGTAATATAATATAACTTATTCATAGTTATATATACATTCTGAGAGGATGGCATCGATTTAGACTATTACCGCCAACAGTCAAAACAATCATTTACCAACAATCTATAATAAATAGCCCAAATAAATAGTCTATCCATTAAAAAGAATAAGCACAACACATATAAACGATCGATAGTGTTTCATCATTCAGATCTTCAACAGATTCTACTCTACTATACATCAATATTTATATGAAAATATGCAAAATATTTAACTAATCAAGGTAATTTGTGAATTAATTGTGACAATAAGATAGTTCGGTTACATAATTGTTGACCATAATCGGTAGAAAGTCTAAACTGATAGTAAGAGAACAAGTGTACCATTAGTATTATTAAGAATAATAAAACAACGCGAGTACATATTTCAATACAGAAAGTAAATTAAAACTTAAAATGATAAGCTGATTAGGATAAACCAGAATAGGCTTGTATCATCCCGTTGATTTTGTAATGGACTGAAACTGGTCAGCTTCTGTTGCCATATGTGCATCCTGAGCGGATTGCCTCTATATAGCTGTAGTACACAAGTTATATTTAAGTTGGATTGTGACTGGCGAGTGGAATCCAGGACGCGCGTTTCGTCCCATTTGGGACTCATCGGCTGGATGTACCTGCATCCCAATGTTGATATTCACACTGGGATTCGAACTCAGTCCGCTTCGCGTCAAACGCCACCGCGTTCACCTCTAGGCTACTGTGTCCGGACAGTCACACTTGTGCAACGGGTACATATGTAATTCAGAATAGGCTTGTATCATCCCGTTGATTTTGTAATGGACTGAAACTGGTCAGCCTCTGTTGCCATATGTGCATCCTGATTAGGATAAACCTTCTAAAAATGTAGTCCAACGCAGATTGATGTTGATAGGGTACCTTTTAAAACCAGGAAACATTGGACAGCTGTTTCGTTCTAGCATGGATCACCTCAGCAGCGCACACTCTATATTCTACTCTAGGCCCGGATCCAATGGTAGGATTCCCACTTCCATTAACTTGTGGCACAGCATGACGATGGTACCCTGTTAATATTAATCAACTAAACTTAATACCAATCTCCACAAACCATGTCAATTAAAGTAATAATCACCTGGAAAACAAATTACGTAATAGAAAGTATGTAAATGAAAATCCTCGTTATATAGGTAGTGAAGAAAGTTTACGAAAGAAGTGGGGGAAAAGTAATTAAAACAAAATAAGCATATAGTAAAAAGATGTTTCGAGTTTATGGAAATATTTGTTTAGTCACAGTCAACCGTAGAAGAGATAGGGATGTTACAAATTTATTCTGGAAACATACATTAGAGTTAATTTTGAGTGGTTTGTGGAGATTGGTATTAAGTTTCAGTTGATTAAATGTTAGGATTCATACTGCTAAGGAGTCTCATACTAGGACGAAACATCTATCAAGTGCAACCCGATTTTCAGTGGTACCCTGCCAACACCATTCTGTGATGAATTCAATTAATGTAGGTTAGGGTTATTGTTTCAAACTGCTGTGGCTTCTACTATGCGTAATAAACGAATATGGACACTGTTAGAAAAATTTAGTGGTATACAGTATATTAATTTATATGACTTAATTTTCTTTACCAAACAACACCTATCTATCAAATGAAATAAAATTGAATAACATATACTACTTATTTTTACCTTGACGAACCGTGTTAATTCAGTATTTCCTGCCATCTAATTTCAATAAACATGACCACAATACTCTACGTGGAATCATTTAAACTAGTGGTTATATTGTAATTTCACCAATAAAATGTAATTAGCACTAAACAGAACTAACTAAACATTACAACAGTCACTACTTAATGACTAATCAATGAATACCAGTTGAGAAATTTTGGCTTGGTTTTACAAGTAAGTAAATGAAGGTTGTCATAGATGGAAATAGGAATAGATCAAATTTGGTTATATAATGAATGAAATAAAATTAGTGTTTATTTAAACAGAATGTGATACTAGAGTTGACTAAAAGTATAGAGAAGAAAGTGATGTTGCAATCAATTTACTTTTAGTTTCATAGAAGCACACTACCAACGCTGGTGTAATTCAAAGATGAGCATGTTAGCTTATCGATAGATTCGGATTTAAATCTACAAATGGTCTAAGTTGGATATACATTACTTTCTTCACTTAATTTCAACGTCGACATTTTTCTCTTCTTTTCTAGTTATTCAATACTTAAAGAAGCTTATCAATGTCAAAATCAGCATAAATTTTGTTATGGTTGTATATATACTTGGTCTACCGGACCAACAGCTGGTCATGATAGTTGCCCAGTGTGTAGATGTGATGGTTTATACGCGAAGAATTTTGATGTAAGCTCTAAAAATATATTTTCTATGTGAATATGTGTCACTCGCTAGAAGTTACATAACTATTAAAATTCATGGGGCTCAGTGTATCTATTGAAATACATAGTAATGAGTACCACCCTTCTTAGTTCATATTTTTTATACTATAATCAGTTTATGGTAGTCTGAGTAAGTTTTATCATAGAGAACGATATGATCGTTGATTGAGAAAATCGTTACGTAACAATTCGCAACAAGGAAACTCACAAAACCTATTACGTCAAAATTCTTACAAGATAATATGTACCGAGAACTGGATTCTATTCCTAGTTTCTACATAGGTAAGATTCGTGTATTTAGTTTCGTGAAAAAACCGGTGCGAGGACTGAAAATGTTATCCAGTTTCCCGAAATGATGGCTTGGGTTCGAACCAGGAACTAAGTGAATGAAAATAAACGTCCGACCCACTGAACTACAGCTTTATTTTACATGCATAATCAACTGACATCACGGACAGATTTTATACCTTTATACGACTACGCTAATTTTACCCTACACAAAATATACTGAACGTTATAGTCAGGAAACTTCAAACAGAAGTATAGTAAGATATCGACGCAACTAAATGATATGCTGTCGTGTCGATGTGGAATTTGACTGACTGTTGTTCATGATTGTGTTAGAGTTGACTGCATGCATATTTTGAGTGTTCCCTTTTCTAAGTTGGTCACGGATGTCAGACAAAGAGATAGCCCATTTTACTTCTGATCACATTGCCACCAACTAGTTATTAAATCCCACGAAATATTTCCGCTGTTATAAACACTTGTAGGCAATCGGAAAATATCAAATATTCAAGAAGCTTGAAATTCATTTCAGTCAGTGATCAGTAAACGTACTAAGATCGACACAATTATCAAGTCATTAGAGGAATCATAAACAACTATAAGGTTACGCACTAAGCACAAAGGGAGAGGATCAAAATTAACGTATAAACAACAGCAACACAACACTAGACGGCTGCTAATTAAACTTGAGGTCACCAGAACAAAACTAAACAATAATGAAGATATCCGAGTAGTCCGCTTTAGTCTGAAGATTGTGTCGATACTCATGTCTAGAAAAACAATGAAGACATCACGAACAAACAATACAAACTCATTAAAGTCTCCACGATCACAAATTACCGATCTTTCGAATTTTGAGTTTCACTGTTACTACTACTACTGTTTTGGTTTGATTTTTATTGTTTCATCTGTGCTGATGTGGTATTCTCTAACTGTTCGGATCTATGCCAATGTCCGCGTTTATTATGACCTGACAGATATGGTACTTGATAGCGTTTTGTGATGACCCCCGCTCCACTGACATACTGCCCTTCTAAGAATATTCTTAACTTGATAAAAAAAAACCCTTATGAAAACAATCACAGGAAATTTAATATAGCCAATAATTATCATCCAATTGACGTTTTCTTCTATTGTATTTTTATCTTCTATGAATATTTCTAGTTAAATGAACGAATTGACAAAAAACGTGTACGGTGTCCAATGGACGGTTGCAATTGGATGGGTTTGTTAAGTGTTTATGCACAACATGAACATCGTCGTTACAGTCCATATGAATTAGACTTGTTATTGATAGATTGTAGAAAGGATCAACTGAAATCTTCATCATCCTCATCAACATCATTACTTCCAATAACACAAAATCAAGCAGTATACAATAAAGAAATGCCCATAAAATACAGTGAGATACAACAACGATTTCAAGTATCAGAAATCAATAACTCTTTTCATTATCCTGGACAAGTACCTATTGTATGTGAACCAATAAATCAATCGACAGATCAGCTATCTGAGATTTCAACTCGACGTTTGTTAACAACACATAGGCGTGTAAGGCCATTAAGAAATGAGAATAGGCAAAGACACAATAGAATTCAAAATAGACCAATTTTAAGTACAGATGAAAGTATGAATCAATTGAGACAGAATAATAATCAGAATAGTAGTATGGAAGAAATGAGAGTAAATGATTCACATGGAATAATGAATTATACACATTCACACAGATTACATGGAGAGCAACATCAACAAAGAGTGACAAATACACCAGTTCATTTAAGGCAAACAAGATCCCACATAACATCAGGTACACACTCAAATGGAAATATAAATAGAAATGCTGGGCATCGACAATGTGTTAATATAAGAGATTCTAGAATACGTGT